>OZ020491.1:28474807-29674807 GCA_963971405.1 Psococerastis gibbosa
GGAAACGGAAGTCAAGGATATTTTGTCGTGCTACACTATTGATGTTATTTCATCATGCGCTTTCGGCATCGAAACAAATTCACTTCGGAATCCAGACGCCGAATTTAGAAAAATGGGAATAGAGGTTGCAAGCCCTAAGTGGAAACAGCGGTTGATCTCGTTGTTTGTGTTCACTTTTCCGAAATCTGCCAGCTATCTACCGGTTAGTAATTTTTTTCGTACTATCAGACAGAGATGCAAATCGTTTATGATTGCTTGCTTTAATTTATTATTTATTTGTTCAACACCGTACTACATTTTACATTTTTTTATTCATGTGATAGCCAAGCCGTGGTGAGACTCTAGACTCTAGAGTTGGATTTACGAAAGCAGCAGCGGCCACGATCATATTTTGAATCATGCAACGTCCAGAAACTGACCAAGTATCAATTGTATCAAACTGGTCTCAGACAACATATTATTTTTTTGTTTTCCAGTTGAAGATTGTACCGGAACACATCACCAACTTCTTTCTTAGAGTCGTCCGGGAAACAATGCAATATCGTACGGATAATAATATCCAGAGAAACGACTTTTTTCAGCTACTTATGCATCTCAAGAATTTGGGTTACATTCCTGACGCTGACAACCCCACTGAAGACAACGGTAACAAACGATATACGTAGTTCTCAATCAAAACATATTTCTTTCCCACAAAAGTCACTCTTTAGATTTGTTTCTGTACGATAAGATAATATCGATTTAAAAAAACATGATGGCATTGCATCATGTCTTTCACAACACTAGCACCCATCAGAAGAAAATCATCTTAATGTACCTATTCAAAAAAAATACAGTAACCGTATATTATATCTTTGCAGGGCATCAGAAAAAGTTTACGTTGGAAGAAGCGACAGCCCAGGCCTTTATATTTTTCTTTGCTGGGTTTGAGACATCTTCGGCTACCATGCAGTTTGCCCTGTACGAGTTAGCTCTAAATCCTGAACTGCAGACTAAGGTTCAGGGTGAGGTTGATAGAGTGCGTACAAAATATGGAGGCGAGATGACTTATGATGGCATACAGGAAATGGATCTGCTTGATCGAATAGTTTCAGGTATTTATAAGAATACATGTTGAGTACCGGTACTGGAAAACGCCGTATAAAGACATTGCCATTCTATCCAATTTTGCCTGTTTGTCATTGCAAAACAAGCTTGGCGTCTAAAAAGTTGTTGATTTTCACAGAAACTCTTCGTAAATATCCGGTGGCTGCAGTTCTGCTTCGCGAGTGTTCAGTTGACTACAACATACCTGACACTAACGTGGTCCTTGAAAAGGGTACCAACGTTTGGTTCCCAGTCTACGCGATTCATCACGACCCAGAAAACTGGCCTGAGCCTGAAAAATTTAACCCAGACCGATTTTTAACGGAAGAAAAAGAGAAGAGGAATCATTACGCTTACATACCCTTTGGAGAGGGACCTCGTAATTGTATTGGTAAGAGCTTAGTTGAATCATTATAACTATTATGATTAATTATTAATTAATAAAAAATGTCATGATTATTTAAGCAGCACTGTATCCCACTGTATGCCAACTGCATCTCATCCCACTTTATCTCAACCAGGCGCAAGCTTAGGTAGGCCTATGCGGAAAATATTATTTATATTATTGTACAGTATGTCATGTATTGACAAATATACTGTATATGCTCCTTGTCCAGGGGATACTAGGCGAGGAAAAGAGAGGAGAAAAAACCAAGTCCGCTTTGTCGCTTGGTTGCATCTCGTCAATGAGACCTTAATTGCCGGGCATTACCTCGCTGGCCAGTACATCGCCAAAAAAAAAAATATCGGGCGTTACATCGCCAGACAAGTCTCTTTTCTTACAATAAATCGAATGTGGATCTCCCATTTCGACAAATCCGGACCGTGAATCGCTGGCCATTACGTCGCTGGTCAGTACATCTATCGCCAAAATTGAAATATCGGGCGTTACAACAGTGGCAACTATCTTGCTATAGAAATAGTAATCGGTAATCTCAGCAACGTCTAACAGCATTGGTGTAATAGCTTAATTTTTTTGCTCGTTCTAAGTCTGCCCAACAATGTTTAAGTCAAAAATAATTAATTTTGCTTCTGTTTCAGGAAGTAGATTTGCTCTCATGCAAACCAAAGCTGGACTTGCCATAATACTCTCCCGTTTTACTGTGACACCTTCTAAAAGAACACCGATTCCATTGGTGTTTGATCCTGCAATCGACATTTTATCACCAAAAGGACAGATGTATTTGAAATAAATTCAAGAGCGAAGAATTAAAAGAGAAGCTGTCGTGGCTCTTCTCTATCCTGAGTTGTTTTGAAGATGTTTTTATATAGTTTTCTAACTTTGATCTTTTATTTAAGTTGTAATTTTATTATTATCAATATATTTATACAAAATGTACAAAGCAAGCATGACGGGAAGAAGACTGCAGGGACTTCCACGAAACTGCTGAAAGTGCCAACTAGAAACCGGAGGACTAGAATTGGAGGAGTGTTGTTGTGCAAGTCAAAACCCATCAAAGGCTAGTTAGCAACAGAAGAAGAAGTAGAAGAAGAAGAAGATATTTATATTAAATAATATTAAATCACTGTAGTTTTAAATCAATTGTTAAACCTCGTAAACTTTAAGCTAGATATGAATATTAGGCTATATTGTTCTTTTAACTTCTGCACGCAAATATTGTCAATATTGTTCAATATTGTTATCCCCAATGGAAATATAGGCTACAATCTATTGGTAAAATTGCTGAGCAATGAAGATATTTTCCCTTTGATGAGTTGTCTAAGCTAGGAACTATATTATATAGCACATGCAAAGGTAGGTAGGTACTTATAGCAAAAAGAACCGGTACGAGTGAACCTGTATTCGATGCATGCTGTCATATTAATCAATTAGTACAGATACCGTAATAGGTTCCCTCAGAACCGAACTATCAATAAGCATCAAGTATACCTATGGGTTCGTTTTACATTAATACTACTCGTACTACAATACATGCGAACTTAAAGAAAATCGTTGGTGCCGTCTTTAAAGAAAAAAAAATCGTCCTTTATCTGAGTTTTTGGAGAGTAAACCCCTTTAGTCTACGTATAGTAAAAACCCCCCCAACGTTGAGATAGCCAAAACAAATG
This sequence comes from Psococerastis gibbosa, assembly GCA_963971405.1. Classification (NCBI taxonomy): domain Eukaryota; kingdom Metazoa; phylum Arthropoda; class Insecta; order Psocodea; family Psocidae; genus Psococerastis; species Psococerastis gibbosa. The sequence continues at coordinate 28,477,964 of OZ020491.1, forward strand.
GTCCGGAGGCATGATTTTTGTGAATCTACATGCCAAATTTTAACAGAATTCACGGAGTAGTTTGCCGACAAATCTGCGAACAGACAGACCGATATTCCATAAAACTAACTTTTTTTTGTTCATTCGAAATCTCGTAAAGATCCTCATCGCAATCAGTGTTTCTTTTAGGCACCCCCTCACAGGGAGGGGAGAACTCCCCGCAGCCTAAAATATACCCAAAATATTCCAAAGCCCCAACCTTCAGCATTTTATAAACTAAAAAAAAGAAATAGGAATAGAAAAACTTTGCTTAAAACTTTGAAATTTGGCGGCATAATTTGGAGCGACAATTCGAGCAATCGAACAGCCAAACCGCATTTGCACTTTAGGTGTTTCATATTTTGACCTTATAACGTTAACGTCACTCTCTGTGTCTAAAAGCCTGAAGAAAGAAAATGAGTGTGAGAAGGGTAACCCCCCCCCACCCCCGGAGTTGGCCTGGACCCCTCATTTGACCCCCCCCCCCCCCCCAGGGAAATTTCCTGAAAGTAACCCTAATCGCAGTCAGCCCGAGCCGTAAAACCGCCCAGTGTGCATCGGGCTACACTTGGTTAGGAGAACTATGATTATCTTCCATGATGAGCACTCTGATAATGCGGCTATTCCACCGACCTCGTTTTTCATAATGCAAGTGCATGACGTGGTAGCAGACATCATTAATAAGTCTCTGCCATATTTTAAGGAGACTATAATGTAGATATACTTAACTTATCTGTTATAAATTAAGTTATAATATGGTAGAGACTTATTAATGATGTCTGCTACCACGTCATGCACTTGCATTATGAAAAACGAGGTCGGTGGAAATTTCCTGAAAGTCATCTTGATCGCAGTCAGCCCGAGCAATGAAACCGCCTAGTGTGCATCGGGCTACACTTAGTTAATAGATCTATGATTATCTTCCATGATGAGCACTCAGATAAGCTGCAACTGACCTCGCCCGTTCGCCCGAACCAGTAGCGTGGCGCTTCCCACGTTGTGATCATGGCTCTCCTCACGGCGTTCTGGGTGCTCGACGTGCTCCTAGCCGCGATAGCCGTCTTTACCGCAATTTACACTAGTTTTTACCTTAAATTCCAATACTGGAAGAAGAAAAATGTTCCTATGCCACACGAGCCGTCTTTTCCGTACGGTCATTTTGCTGGGATGACCAGAAAGAGAGCTTTGAGATGTCGTCTGCTAGCTTGTGTAGAGTCCGTTAATTTTTGAATCAAGTATATTTAATTTTTCTTCGGTTGAAATCTTATTATTTTGTGCGTCAAATAATCGAAATTGGGCAGATAAGGGTCAACGCTGAAGACAACAGTACTTGGAACCAAGTAAAATTGACGGAATATACCTGAATATTGATATTTATTGTATCATTATATCATCTTTTGGACCTCAACCATCAGACGGACAACTTGTCATAGTCAGCTGAGTAGTGTTGTTATTTGACTTGTTTCGTAAATAATAACAAACTGATACGAGAATACGACTACTATTTTGAAAAGTCACTCACCACTGGATGAACCATCAAGATGAAGGGAAATTATTGCAGTACAACGCTTGAAAGACCAATTTCTCTTCACTAAATACAAATAGCCACGGCTGAACATCACCATTCACCGCACTTTGTAGTAGCCTGCTTGACTAGGACACCACACTGTAGGATCAGAACACCACACTACCGAACTGAGCAGGAAAGCATCAACCAAATACGGTAATATCACACAAGTACTTTTAGTGAGGCAATTTGCTAACTTGCGTTGTAAATTTTTTAAAAACTGCATGAACTTTGTTAACTTGTTGTGCCGCGTGTTTACTGTTTATATTTACAATTTTCATTTCTGAATGACGTGTCAATAGATAGATTCTGGTTACTGAAGCGCCCACATACTTTTAGGCGGCAAATTCAAAATTAAAATTACAAACGGGACTATCTTAAATTAAATTACAAACGGGACTATCTTAAAACTATTTTGTGAGTTATTAACCAGTATTTAATTACTTTTAAAACCATTTTTATAAGTAATCTGAATTGAATCTGCGACTTATTGACTATATTGAGAAATTGTTATAACTGATTGGTAAGTTGTACTAACTTACAGTAGGTATATTGGATACATAGCCTACATATTGCACAGTATATATTTTGTATCGTTCAATTATCTAACTCACTTGACCCATCAATTTATCTAAGCCTACCTACTTCAGAATGTCTTTGCTAGATCTGAGTATTCCAATATCAAACAATGACTCTAGCTTTAATGTAACTATGTCAAACGACACTTTTATTGAATCTAAGGCAAATGAAGTGTTTCAATACTATGCTGAAAATCGAGATAGCCTGCCTGTATTGCTGTATGATAAGACAATGGGCTTCTTTAAGGAGATTTTTGACCTGGCGAACAAGGTTACCCTTGAAAATGAGCGCTTGCAGAATACCATCAACGAGAAGTCGGTAATATACGAAGAGCTGGATAGAGCTTATCTCCAGTCTCTTAAAACAGCTCACCTCCTGCGTAGCCAGCTTCAGTATATCGAAAAATCTGTATCTTGCGCCACTATTGCAACGCAAACTCCGATTGCTGAAGCTGCTATTGAGCAGTTCAAACCAAAAATTACTTTCTCTAACGCCCATACCTCTACTTGTGATTTAAATGTTTTAGACGACTTAAAAATGCAGGTAGGCACAGAGAGTACTCCGTTGTTAGCCAAACGACCAAGTCACGCTAGTGAAATTTTTAATATTGTAAAAACTCGAAAAATCACTAAACCTACAACAGTGACTTTAAGAACTATCGAAGTTCAGCCCTTTGAGGCTTTGCCCAGCACTGTCTCTTCTCCCAACCCTAAAATTTTTATCCTTAGTGACGAATATGGTAAAGGGCTGGGCCCATTGTTAAATACCCAGATCCAAATGAGTGGTTCATCTTCTGTCGCCCTGGGCGTTACGAAAACAAATGGTAAGCTAATGGATGTGGTTGAAAGTCTAGCTTCCATTTCTCACAATCTATGTACGAACGATACTGTGATTATACAGGGTGGGTCAAACGACGTGCATGGTATTTACTCATTCCCTATCTCTCTAAGCCGTGCCCTGCAAAAGATTTTATTGTATAAGGACAAGTGTAAAACTATTATGTTAAATATCCCGTACCGATTTGACAAACCTGAACTAAATAGCGAAATATTTCACGCAAATGAACAAATAAAAAAGTTCTGCTTAAGAAACGGCATTTCTTACAAACTGGTTGAGTTACCCCGTTCAGACTACTCAAAATATGGTCGTAATTTGTCTCGTCGGGGGAAAAATGTATTAGCAAGGAAGTTAGTTGACTATTTATTACCGAACCTCATATCTCAAAGCGAAAATGTTATGGATACCCCCACCCAGATAGCTGCAGATATCTTAAACGTCATTTTTGAAAACGCAACCAAGGCAGTTCCAGTGCTATCCCCCTCTCAAGCAAATCAAGTTAATGAGAGTGAATGCCAGGTTCAAACTGGCCAAAAAATTCAGATCGTTGAGGGCAGGGGTAGGCGATTGGAGCATTTTTTATTCAAAGGTCTATCTACCAAGAAAGGCCGCCACAAACGTATATAGCCGTACCTGTTACCGTGACGAGGACCAACGACGCTGCACAGTGGTCAAATCTCAGTCTCTTACACATTAACATTCAATCACTAAATTCTAAGTTGTCATTCATTAAATCACTCCATACAATTAATACCCTACCTACCGATGTACTGTGCATTTCTGAGCACCATATGCCTCAGCTTCAAATTAATACAGTAAACTTTGAAAATTTCTTCTTGGCCACTTCTTTTAGTCGCAAAAACCACGGCCGCGGAGGTTCGTGCATTTTATTGGCAAATAGGTGGAAAGACAAAAATCGTCCCCGTACGGATTTAATGGCTAGAAATAGCGAATTTCATTTTGAGATATGTGCTGTAGAGCTTGTTGAGAGTAAATTAGTCATCTTGTCAGTGTATAGGTCCCCAAATTATGGCTGCCGCAATGTCTTTCTAGAAAGTTTAAATTGGGTAATAGAAGAAATTGCTACTGAGGGCAAAAACATAGCCCTCGCCGGAGATTTTAATTTCCACTTCTTAGATCCTAACGATGCTTTACCACTTACTGATCTCACTTTCTCTTACGGGCTGGCAAAAACCGTACAATGCCCCACAAGAGGCAACCAGTGCTTAGACAATATTTTTACTAATTTAGCTTTTAATGACCCGGATGTTTTTGAAACGGGCATGTCTGATCATAAAGCAATCCACATAAAGCTTAGGATATGTAAAACTATACGTCAAACGGTTACACCGCAAATTAGACGGAAACTAAATAAAGGTAATTTGGAGAACCTATCTTCATATTTAAAAACGGTATGTTGGTCGGATATATATGAATTGCCATGTCAAGATGTAAACACCCTTTTTAAAAACTTCTTGCAACATTTTCAAGGAGCACTAAATTTATTTTGTCCATTTACTCCCCACTGGAAAACTAACCGTATTTCTGTCAATTCCCCTGAACTAACGAGTATTTATGCTAGAATGAAAGACACTAATGTACTAATAAAAAGTTGCCATGACCAAACATTGAAAACTGCCCTTCGTAAGCAGTACAGGATACTAAATAAGTTGGCGGAATCCACTGTAAAAAACATAAATGACGGAAAGATAAAAAACGATTCTAACTTATCTCGTGGTGCTTGGAAACTAATAAGGGAAACTGTGCACATAAAACCGGTTAAAACTGGGCCGAAGGAATTGTGTGTGGGAGGTTCGGTCACCTCAGACGCAAATGAAATGGCTAAACATTTTATAAACCACTTCTCGCAACTACCGGTACCGCCTAAATCAGACCTATCGCCCATTGACATCATGAGGAGAGTAACAGTCAGTCCTGTCGACTCATTTTTTTGTCGCCCAGTGTCTCATGATGAACTAACTCGTTTATGCAAGAGTTTTAAGAATAGTAAAGCTCTAGATACATATGATATGTCATCCACACTAACAAAACTTTGTTGGCCTTCTATAGGTGAAATTGTAACTTATTTAATAAACACGGTTATATCAGAGGGTGTTTTTCCCTCTTGCTTGAAAGCTAGTGAAATCGTACCTGTATATAAAAAGGGGGACAAAACTGAGGTAGGAAACTGGAGGGCTATCTCCATCTGCCCATTTCTTTCAAAGTTAATAGAAAAAGTATATTGTGACCAATACTTAACCTTTTTAACTACAAAGGACATCCTTAGTCCCGATCAGTTCGGTTTCCGCAGGAGGCGGAGTACAAATGACGCACTGTACTCTTTCATGTCATCAGTATATGAACTTGTGGACAACAGAAATACACTGGGTGGCATTTTCTGTGACCTGAGTCGTGCCTTCGAAATGGTCCCCCATTCTATATTGCTTGATAAATTAAGTCATTACGGTCTTCGTGGACTACCTCTTCAATTTTTATCTTCATACCTCGAAGGTCGGGTACAGAGGGTTCGTTTGAATCAGGACAGTGGAGACACAGTTCAGTCGGAATGGGTACCAGTAGAAAGGGGCGTCCCGGCTGGTTCAGTTTTCGGTCCAATCCTGTTTATCTTATTCGTAAATGACTTGCCTGCGTCCATGCGCCCCCACTGTACACAGTGCACCTTATTTGCCGACGACACCAGCCTGTTAGTGTCAGGTAATAGGAACGCAAATTTAAGTCAGTTAACTGAAGTTTCGCTACTGAAGGCACAAGAATGGTTTGACGCTAACCAATTGGTGCTTAATACTAATAAAACGGTGCTTGTGAACTTCACAAAAAATGATATTTCGTCGTCATTGTCAGTAAATGGTCAGGTTCTCGCGCTTAGTGCAAAAACTAAATTTCTGGGCTTAATTATTAACAGTGGTCTAAGCTGGACTGATCATATTGACGCACTTAGTGCTAAGTTGTTATCAGGGCTGTATCTTCTCCGTACGCTTGCCAGTCAGGTCAGCAGAGAGGCTCTTAAGCTAGTATACCATGCCTGTTTTGAGTCCCATCTCAACTATGGAATAATTTTTTGGTATGGCTCGCCTCAAAATGTTTTAAATCGACTCTTAGTGTTACAGAAACGAGCCATTCGTACCATGTGCCGCCTCCATCCTCGCACCCATTGCAAGCCATACTTTAGGGATCTGGGGATTTTGACACTGCCAGCACTCTATGCGTTAAACCTACTTATGTTCGTGAGAAAGGACCTATCAATTTTTGATACTAGAGATGGAAGGAACGGTAGAGTGTTGCGGGGGTTGAGAGTGCATTTTGAGAGCTTTCGCTTTTCCCCGCAGTACCGGGGAATAGCGCTCTTTAACAGTCTTCCTCGGCATTTGAGGGACGAGCCTAGTGTCAAGATCTTCAGAGTTTCAGTTAGGGAATTATTATTAAAATTGAGCCCATATGATGTGCGTTTCTCCTTTGAACAGTGAATCTCTTATATTTTTAAAATGAAATTATTTAATATATACACTGTGCAATATCGTTGGTTTTTAGGTTTTAGCTTTTGACTACATATATATACTGTATATACATATATTCATATTCCATAAGATTGTTTGACTTAGACAGTAAGGGGTTGGAGAAATTTTGTTACATTGAGTATCTATCCTCTGTTGCTTGTCCAAATATATACATTACATTACATTACATTACATTACATTTGGCGCTGATGGCAGCTGATTTGTACAATGAAATGCCAAAGAAAGCAAAGTTTTATGGGGCATACATATTTTCAAGACCAATTTTAATGATACGTGATTTGGAATTGGTGAAGACGATGCTAGTGAAGGATTTCAGCAGTTTTCATGATCGAGGATTTCTAATAGATACCAGAAAGGAGCCTCTGGCTGGTAAGTATTATGAGTCCTTTTCTATTTTATAAAATGCCACATCGTGTTCATGAACGCAGCAACACTAATGGACCTGGGTAGACTGCGTGGAATTGGCTTTTTATTAGCATCGCCCAGGTCTTTCCTGCACTGGCTTCAGTGTTCTGCCTTTGGATCCATGCTTTTATATTCCACCTGATGGAGGATTTTGGCAGAGGAGTAGGATTGAGCGCGTACATTCGTACTGATTTTGTTAAGTTGCGGTGACCTTGCTGATCTTGTATAGACGAAGCACGCCATCCTATATAAACTTACCTCAATACTACTTACTTCGTGTGTCCACAGTGAAACACGTAATTAATGGGTTATCCAAAATTGAGCAACTTGGGCAGCAATGAATGTACATTTTTCTTTACTTTTACAATATGGGTATACCTATACAGTTCAATAGTTCTAGTGACTGACTAACGACCTGCATGAAGCAAATGACAAAGCCGTCCAAGTTGCTCGATTTTACTCGATTAAATGCGTGTTTCCATGGACACGCGAAGTAACTAAGTACCTACCCAATAGTACTCTATATGCAATTATCATTCCAGGTCACTTATTCTTAATGAATGGCCAAGATTGGAGAAATCTACGCATTAAACTTACACCGACCTTCACAACAGGAAAAATTCGAATGATGTTCCAAACTATCAAAGATGTTGGAAAGGAATTGGAAAAACATTTTGAAAAATGCGCCAAAGATCCGGAAACGGAAATTAGAGACGTTTTATCCCGTTACACTACTGATGTCATTTCATCATGCGCTTTCGGTATCGAGACCAATTCTCTGCAGAACCCAGATGCCGAATTCCGTAGAATAGGGCAAGAAATAGTCAATCCAAACTGGAAGAGACGGTTTGCGAATATAATATTATTCACTTTCCCGACATTGGGGAGATATTTGCCCGTAAGTTACATGTAATCAGGGACACAGGGTGCGACACATACTTTACTTCGGTGGAAACTATAAATGGACTCTTTTAGTCGCACCTATAATGTTTACTGGAAAGTAAACCTGATGGCTTGATGCCTTGATGGCATTATTTAATGAAAAGATTTAACACTTCTTGGTTATTTCTCCACAAATAGGATTCATTATTTGACACTAGTCCGCAATTGGGGAGAAATCAGTTTAAAATTTTGAAAGGTGCGTATAACAGTTTGTCCAGCTCATTAAATGGCAATTTCAAAATTTCAAATCCATCAGTTCAGACGTCATCAGAAGCTTGGACAATAATCGTGCATAACAGAAATGTATAGTCGTGGGATTTTAGAGTTCTGCCTTCGTCTAAGAGTTATAGACGTAAGCAAATCATTTTGAAATTGTTTTTGCGATAGAAACTCCAAACTCAGTCTTGTTTCATTTTTCAGTTAAAAGTTTTCCCGGTACATATGGAGAACTTCTTCTTTGGGGTCGTTCGGGAGACAGTGGAATATCGTACAAAAAATAACGTTCAGAGAAACGACTTTTTTCACCTTCTCATGCAGTTCATGAATCTAGGCTACATTCCTGACGCAGACAGCCACGTTAAGGAGGATGCGGGTAAAGTTATTTCCCAACTTCACAGACACCAGAATGATAATGAAGAAGCATTCCAAATACGATACATCACCATACGCTAAATAGTTCAGAATATAAAATTACCCAGACCTGAATTTCTGGATCTTACCGAACACAAGGTTAGGGGGTGGATACCGGAGAAAACTCTTGGATAGCCTATTTTATACATTTGCTTAATTTACAGAACACCAGATGAAGTTTACGTTAGAACAAGCAACTGCTCAAGCTTTCTTGTTTTTCTTCGCTGGTTTTGAAACATCTTCAGCAACCATGCAGTTTGCCTTGTATGAATTAGCGTTGAACCCTGAGCACCAGGAGAAGGTTCAGGAAGAGGTCGACAACGCGATGGCTAAGCACGGAGGAGAACTGACATATGATGCCATTCAGGAGATGGATTTGCTAGACAGAGTAGTATCAGGTAGGTTGGGCCTTCGGGTAAGGGAAACTCAAACGATCATCTCACTGACTGCGCCACTGCTTGCTGAGTTCTGACTGGTAACTTGGTTTCTTGTTACACCAGCATCCTACAGATGCGCAGTCGGTTTCAGTGATTCAGGATTGTTGTGAGGGTACAGAAGAGTTAGATTCCGAACTGGGTTATGGAAACCGCAGCAGCCTCACCAATTGGAGATTTCTGGGTAGTTTTGACTCTGACTAACTGTTGGATAGTGATCTATGTTAACGGTGTCAGCGTCATCTTTACCTGCAGTGAAAGCTTTTTTTATTGGTTTTTTTAGACAGCTTGTAACAGCTCATGTTTTCAGCCAATCTTACTTTTAGCCCTTAACCAAGCATCAGACAGACCGGTCTGAATCGGCAGCTCAACAAACTGTCCAAATCAACATTGGTGGAGACACATTCCCTCTGCAATTCGCGTGATTATCACGTCTCTCAGTAGGATAGATTGTAATTATTATTATTACAAATTGTAAATTTAATTACATAATTAAATGTAGGCTAATTATTATTATTATTAAAAAAAATTAAAAGGTCATGTGGATAAACAGACACAGGAGTGATATAGCCAATTATATTGTCTCTTATATGTTCCAGAGACTCTTCGCATGTACCCAGTCGCTGCAGCTTTGATTCGAGAATGCACCAGTCAATACGTCATCCCTGATACTAATGTGGTCGTTGAGAAGGGAATTAACGTCTGGTTTTCGGTTTACGCTATTCATCACGATCCAGAACATTGGGCTAACCCCGAAAAATTCGACCCAGATCGATTTTTACTCGAAGAAAAAGAAAAGAGGAATCATTACGCATATCTTCCTTTTGGAGAGGGACCTCGCAATTGCATTGGTAGGAATGGTTTAATTGAATTTTTACTTGGGGTTAAGCATTTAAAAAATCTACCAATCTCAGTCGTTATTTTCTGGAATGGACACCCGACCTATCTTCAAGCCTAATGAGGTCGTCGTCGTCGTCGTCACTTCACTAATGATGGCAGGCTCCCCTTATACACGCAGTATGGCAACTGTTACTCGGGCTCACAACCACCCTCTGATGACGACTCTGATGCCACCGACGAGCCAGTTCTTCTTCTTGAAGCTGCAGCCCGTTGGCTGGTTGGCAACATATCTGGCATCGCATCGATACTGACAGCTCCACGCATGTAGTAGCCCCTACATCCTCCATCACTTGCTGCAGATATTCCTTTCTTGGGCGCTCCGATTGGTTTACACCTTCTATGATTCCTACTGTGATGCAACTGACGAAGTTCTCGCGTCGTAACAAATGTCCGATCCAGCTATATGATCGTATTATGGACGCAACCAGAGCTTTGCTTTCGCTTATTCTGATTAGGACCTCCTCATTGGTAACATGGTCTTGCCAAGGTTGCCAGTTATTCAGCTATAATTGGCCCGCAAAACCCGACATTTCAGACGCCTTCAGTGGTCAAGGCTAGAGGCCAAATCTGAGGGGTAAAACCAATTAGTTGTCCGTTTTGGCCACTATACTTGATTGAAGGGCACTATGATTACATTTCTGAGACCACCCAATAACTCTACAAATATTGTATTCAATGAGAAAAAATTGTTTGTTTCAGGAAACCGGTTTGCTCTGGTACAAACAAAAACGGGACTTGCCACTGTACTATCCCGTTTTACTTTAGCGCCATCTAAAAGAACGCCTATTCCATTAGAGTTTGATCCTGCAACCAATACTTTGGCGCCCAAAGGGCCGTTATATTTGAAAATCACTCAAAGGGCGAAACATTAGAGGGAAAATTAAGAACTCGTGGCATATCAAGACTTGTACCTAATTCTTGCAGCGGCTAAAAGCTAGCATATAAATCTTGTCCAATTTTAACCTTTTTAGACTTACCAGCTACCTGCTTACCTTTTCTGCAGTTTTCTTTTAGACCTACTAGTTTATAGCCTAAGCCTATTTTATTTGCAGCCCTCTCTTGCATTAATTACACTTAGATTTTTCTAGTAGGTACGATCTAATCTATTGTCCGTTGTCTATAGTCTTGTGTTTCGTCTACCTCTTACGGTTTTGTAGGCATGTTGAGAACATGCAGTTAGCTAAAGGGCTGATATCAAGGGCGGATTTTTAGAGGGGGTCAGAGGGTCCGGACCCCCCCCCCCCCTCAAATGAACTTACACTAGATAACAATGGTTTACAGTGGGAATTAAAAATAATAATGTTTTTTAATGTTATTAATGTTATAATCCACCGAACCTGCCCGCTGACCCCCCCCCCCTAAATTGGAGTCAAAATCCGCCCTTGGCTGATATCCTACAAAATTAAAAGATATGCTCAAGGTTTTCAATTGAACATTTATATACCTACACAATGTATTATTGCTTGTACCATTGTTTATGGAGCAGGGCGGCTGTAGCTGGCTGGGGGGCTCTTATGATCCACCATCGCGCCCATTTTAAAAACCTGCCACCCCTGTTATGGGTGTTACATCGTTATAATGACCTTGAAAATACACGACATTAAAACGGCAGAGCAGCAGCTAATTTATATCAACAATTCTACAACAGTCAGCAGCAACAGCAAAAGTAAAGACTTAAAGTCTTAAAGACAAAATTTGTCTTTTACGATCTACTTATTCTTCCACGTCTCATTTCCCTTAGTGTCCAACTGTGTCTCCCCCTCCCTTCAAGTTGTAGTCAGGCTCCCCCATTTTTATAGGAGGTAGGGTGAAATGAGACTGTCAGGCGCCGCTGTAGCATTGTATTTTAGGTAGGCTTACACTGAGCCGCAGGCTACGTATACCAGAGGGGTCACAGCCGCAGGTGGTGGATAGCGAAAAGGCCACCAGAAATAGTGGTTAGTTGCGAATGGAACGAATAAGCAGGACACAACTCTAAATCTATCAATGTACAGAAATTGAAGTTAGAGTTTTTTTTTATAAGGCGCCCATTCCACCGACCGGCTAGGGCTATTTACAAAAACAGTGACGTGGTAGCAGATATTCAAGACTGAGGTGGCGTTTCCACCGACCTCGCATTGCAGAATGCAAATGACATTGACGGAAATTAGAATTTTTCTTTTTATAGAAATCTATTAAAATGTTTGTACTTAACATATCCCATGACGCAATCTTTTAATTTTAGTTTGTTTGTTTGTGATTTTACTGTATGATCATTGATCAATTTTAACTATGGCATAGAGGAAAATAAACATTTCCGTCAATTCTGCAATGCGAGTTCGATGGAAACGCCACCTAAGTCTTGAATGTCTGCTACCACGTCACCGTTTTTGTAAATAGCCCTAGCCGCAGTAGCCGGTCGGTGGAATGGGCGCCTAATGAGTTAGGCTACCTCCAAATAGAAGACGACATAACTGCCCTCGTGCAGAAAATATATAGGCTATATTAACGCAAAATAGATTTTAAAAATAATATGTTAGTGTTATTAAGAGTGTACAGCCCGTAGGAAATTGGCAACCCGAAATGTATTCCTTTTTATTTTTTATATAATTAACTAAGCATGTTATTAAAGATTTGGCTCATCAAAGTTGTAGAAGACTACTTCATGCATCATATTATAAGAAGTTTTTAATTTTCGAAACTGGATGTAGTCTTTTCAGAAACATGCAGATATTTCATAAACAATAACTTTCACGTAAAAGCGATTTTATAAAAAAACTACAATTTCGAAAACTAAAAATACCTTATTATATGATGCATGAAGCAGACTAGTCTTCTACAACTTTGATGAGCCAAATCTTTAATAACATGCCTAGTTAATTAAAGAAAAATAAAAAGTTATAAATTTCGGGTTGCCAATTTCCTACGGGCTGTATACTCTTAAGTCGAAATCGACAATTTTTGAGTTGTATCTTTATCTTTCCGAAGTAGCGATATACGGTATCCGTAAGCAAGGCCATAGTCAGAGGGGGGTCCAGAGGGACCGTACCCAGTGGCGGCGCAAGAAATTTTAATGTGGGGGGGCCATGGAGGGGCATGACTTTTATCTGGGGGGGCCAATGAAAAAACAAAACATTTTTCATTGGGAGTAGGTATACCGTTCACTAATTCTGCAATTTAACAACATGTAAAATATCTCAAAAGTGGGGGGGCCCCGGGGGGGGCGGAGAAACTGTTGGGGGGGCCAGGCCCCCTCGGGCACCCCTGTAGCGCCGCCACTGACCGTACCCCTCGCGAAATTTGCAGCGTACTCTAGATAGAGTGAGTTTTAAATATATTGATGTTGCCTCCCGAAAAAAATTTCTGGCTACGGCCTTGGCTGTAGGGCAAGTAAGGAGTATTCGTATTCACTTGATACACTTCGGGGTACAGGAAAGGAGCCCCCCGTAGATAGCTTTTTATACACGTGGATAAAAAAAAACGATAGGGCGTACCCTGTGCAACGTTAAGTGATAACATCTAACGGCTAATCCTTTTACCACCGAGAAGAGACCAAAAACTTCAACAACCTTAGGGTGTGCACCGACCATGGCGTTAGGTTGGCAGAAACTAGAAGTCACTACCTCAGACACAAAAAACTAACTATTCACTTGATTTTCATCTAGAGATAAACTTCCTGTAAAATATCAAATTCCAGTGCAGCTACATAATTCCGTGTGCACCGGCCCTAATATGCAACGTATTCCACTTCTACAAAGTTTTTTGGATATACTAGCTTCTTAACTTGTTCTCATTCCCACTTATTTGACATAACAAAAGTTAAATTGCTGGAAATTGAAGTAATTACTCGTACAACTGGGAACCAGTTGATTATATAGCGCCAAAGACGTTGTAGACTCATCCTTCGGCTGACCTTGGCAGTTGCGATAACTATACATAGCAGCGATTCACAACTGTTCGTCACGCAACCCACATGGAGTATAAAAACGTTTCGCGACCTACCAGTCACAAGTATAGGCTGTGGTGGCCCGAGATAGGAGGATAATGTGCAGTCACAAGGGACAAACAAGGGCGTCAAACGTTGGACACATAATTTAAATGAAATAAGTTCTTCCTCTTGTTGTTGTTGTTGTTGTTGTTGTTGTTGTTGTTGTTGTTGTTGTTGTTGTTGTTGTTGTTGTTGTTGTTGTTGTTGTTGTTGTTGTTGTTGTTGTTGTTGTTGTTGTTGTTGTTGTTGTTGTTGTTGTTGTTGTTGTTGTTGTTGTTGTTGTTGTTGTTGTTGTTGTTGTTGTTGTTGTTGTTGTTGTTGTTGTTGTTGTTGTTGTTGTTGTTGTTGTTGTTCCTCTTCTTCTTCTTCTTCTGCTTCTTCTTCTTCTTCTTCTTTGGTAGGGCTAAAATTTTCCACTATTTTTCCACGTATCATCTACATTGTTTATTTCATTCAGTAAGTAAGCTATTTTTAATGTGTCATATTTTATATAGGCTATACACTGATTAATCTGTTTACGGTATTGATATTGAGTAATTAGTCATTTTATATCAGTTTTTAAGTTGGTTTAAGTGCCAGTACCTAATTAAAAACTTAGTTTGAGGGGCCCATCGCGGGAAAATCTTGACGGTGCCAATCTGATCCACTAACAGCCTACAAGAATTGTTATAATTAACATGTAATAAAGATTTAAGCTACTGTACTTTACTTTACCTATCGAAGATCTTTGCAAAAAGTTTATAAATATTAATCCAACCACTCCTATCAAAAAGAAAAAAATTACGCTGAGCAAGCAACAACGTTGAAAAACAGTAGCAGTAGTAAAATGTTATGAAGCGGTATTACAAAACCGATTCAAACTTCAAAAGTCCACTAAAAAACAAAACTCGTATGAAAATGGTCGAGTCAAAAAGCACTTCTGCAGATAAATGAAACTTTATTATTCCTCAGAATGGTCATACACTTGGAGCGAACCCTTCTTAATGTTCTCTTATGTTTTCCTTATGTAAGATGATATTTTCTAACTTTAAAGTTGCGATAAAAATGAATAATTTCATGGATTTGACCGAAGCTTACGATTGTGTCTATCTATTTTTCGTCGTCTTGAAGAATTGCATTTAGATGGTTTTTATGTTTGGATTTAGCATTTATAGAGACAGAACAGTGCGTTTGTTGTGGTTTTTATTCTTTGAAATTCTTATTATATACGAGAAAGCGTATAGCCTAAATATAAAGGCTTCTTAACCGAATTATGGCAATCTTCCATAGTAAATCTCTATGATGTAAAGCAGGCGGTCCCGGGCCTTCCTAGTTGAGTGTTAGACAGACCTTTATAGTCCTAACTCCGCTAGATTGGCTTAGTAATAGAAACAATAAAAAGTCCTTATTATTTATTTATTTATTTATTTATGATGATATGGGATAGGAGACAATTCAGCAGCCCGATCATGGGGATTGTAATCCCGGGGGTAATAGCTATAGGCCTAATGCCATATCACGTGATGGGATTCAATTGTTCAAAATAAATTAACAGCAAATTTCAGAATTTTTTAATTTTTGTTGTTGATAATAGTCGCAAGAGTGCTTCAAATTGTGTCAATTTAAACAATTGAATTATCTTCGGCTATATTTTTGGCGAGTTTCTTAATTTTTCTGCCTTAGATTTAGACAAATTATTTATAATTGTTATATATCTATAAATTATATAATATATTTCAAAATTAAAACCTGTTCATTTTAATGTTTAGCCTATTTCTAGGGCGATATATTTACATTTTCTATTGCAGCGTCGCGTTAGTTCAGTTCTGAAATTTACTGCTCATTTATTTTGAACAATTGAATTAATGCCATCACGTGACATGGTATTATATTAACCCCGGTATTAAAATCGCCATGATTGGGCTGCTGGTGCCAGAAACAAACAAAAAATATAGTTTGCTTCTATAGTACTCAAGTATTCTTATAAATTTTATGTGTGGTAGGTACCTCAGTTGTAAGAGCTGTTTATCGCAAGAAAGTATGTATAAACTCAGAAGCTACGTTTTGGACAAGGCCGTAGCCAGGATTTTTTTCGGGGGGGGGGAGGAAATGTCATTAGGTATTACATAGTGGTTTTTATTTTTCCTCTCAAAACCCATAGTGTCTAGTATCTAGTATGAAGCCATTTATTTTCGGGGGGGGGGGGGGTTGAACCCCCATGAACCCCCCTTGGCCACGGCCATGGTTCTGGATACAATATTTTTAGTCTCTTTTAAATTTATTTTATTTCCTTTTTGCAGCCCCTCTTCTGCAGGCGCCAGTGTGGCCATTTATTTATATTGAAGTTAGAACAATATGAAGCTGAAGGCATAAGGGGAAGGAGGGGGATAATTTTTATGAATTTCAGAAGAGATAACTTAGGGGAGAGGGGAAATTTAACACAGCGTTGACATCTTGTATGTAACTTTCCATTATTTATAGCATATATTTCTCACCCCTAACGCTGCTGAGAGCTTATTTCCGTTCAAAATGATGTGATGTTATTATAAGGGAAATATTCTAAGTTCAACTTGCGGAGAACCATGGACGGATACAGGGGGGGCAGGGGGTAACTCCCCCCCCCCCCCAATTAACGTGTTTGTTGTTTTTCAATGCCTGCTTTCAGCATTTCTGTTTTAAGCAACCCTGCTGTCAACCTGGCGGGGGGAGTGAGTCAGTTTATTAACTTGAGGCACCCTAAGGGCAGACTCATTCACCTCGGGGAGAAGAGGAGTTGACTGACAGGGTGGACCTCCTGATTATAGTGGATTGCGAACCAATTGGGGAACTTAATAAAGTCACACGATAAAGACCAGGACTCGACACGCACGTAGACTGACAGGTATAGTCTCAGCACGTTATCTTGTCCCACCACACTCACTCACACCACTGTAGGCCTACTTAAAAATTAAACTACATGCATTGCATTGTATTTAGGATATTGGAATTTCCACCCTAAAACGGGCCTAACCCATAGGGAAAAGTGACAAAAACTGTATAAAATTGGATTTGGAAACATATTTTGATTGATTGATCATGTTCCCCAGATTGAATTAGAGTGTACTAAATTAACTTACAATATATTCACTTGATTTGGACCAACGGCCATACCAAGTCGAATTCAGCACAACAGAGCATGTTCCAAACTGCGACATACTTGGTAGTGTAGACAACGTTGGCAGGGGAACATGATCAATCAATCAAAATATATTTCCAAATTCAATTTTATACAGTTTTGCCCGTTTTAGGGTGGAAATTTTTACAATATCCTAAATACAATGCAATGCATGCGGTTTAAAAATATAATAAATTTTTAAGTAGGCCTACAGTGGTGTGAGTGAGTGTGGTGGGACTAGATAACGTGCTGAGACTATAGCTGTCAGTATACGTGCCTGTCGAGTCCTCGTCTTGATCGTGTGACTTTATTAAGTTCCCCTATTAGTTCAGAATCCATTATAACCAGGAGGTCCACCTTGTCAGTCTACTCCTCTTCTCCCCGAGGTGAATGGGTCTGCCCTTAGGGTGCCTCAAGTTAATAAACAGACTCACTCCCCCCGCCAACGTTGTCTACACTACCAAGTATGTCGCAGTTTGGAACATGCTCTGTTGTGCTGAATTCGACTTGGTATGGCCGTTGGTCCAAATCAAGTAAATCTATTGTAAGTTAATTTAGTACACTCTAATTCAATCGATACTATATGTTCGTTCTATTTTGACCCAACTATACCCCAACAAGAAAATGGGCTGGATCCGTTCATGCGGAAAAGTGCATGGGCCAAGTTATCATATTGTTTAAAGAAAACCCAAATGTTCCAAAGAAAAACAACCCCATAACTAAAAAGTAGTAAAAAAAGTCTAAATAAAGATGGAGTAGGTGCTCCAGATTTCCACAGAGACAAAAGAAAACCGCAATATGAAAACATGAGAACGAAACATAAGAACAATGAAAAAGAAAGACGTCACGACGAGCTCTAAATAGGACAAAGTACGAAAGCAAGCCAGTTAGAAAATGTTGCGTTTTTTGAGAGACAAATGTTTGTATAAATATGAAAATATTACGTCTTAAGCCTGCTCCACACTTCTCATATTTTATACAACTTTGCTCCAGGCTTTGGAAATTCTGTGATTTTAGTTTTCTTCCATTTCTGTGTGCACTGGTGGATATGGGCTATGATAGGTATATAGGCTACAATAACATATTCATAGTCAGGACATGTAGAGTAGTGGTACAGACTCCAACTTTCACCCGAAAGGTTGTTAGTTCGAGCCCCACACTTGCTCCATTTTCTGGCCATGCTTCAGAGGACATGTAAAGCAGGCGATACCGAGTCTTCCTAGTTGAGTGTAGCCTAATAGAAGGCTTTATAGCCCTAACTCCGCTAGATTGGCTTAATAATAAGTTAGAACTAAGAAGTCAATATTTATTTATTTATTTACTTATTTATTTATTTATTCGAAATAATAATTTCCATTAGAGAGCGTTTCTTTCCATTTCTTAAGTAAATGTGTTTACATTGTAGTACCGCATAATGTGCAAAAATAAGTGTCTTAAATAACCATCAGTACCTACTAAAACTTCGGTACTACATAGTACATACCATTACATACCCCCTTAATTGCTATATTTAGGTATATACAGTATGTCAGACACCATCATGAGTAGGGGAAGAAGAACGCAATGATCCACAGTAAAATACTTTAATAGTGACCGGTTTCGGATAAAATCCATCATCAGACTAACAACACATGAAAAAAACGCCAGCTTATATACTACGTGAGCATAAAAATGCGATCGGTAAAAATGACTGTACCTCAGCTTTTGCGGACCACCTCTCAAGTAACTCGCACTCATGTAATTTTGAAGATTTTAAAATTCTACATTGTTGTAAAAAAGGTAGACTATAGACAGGTTAGAAAGCTTAGAGATTAGAAAGGCTATTAGGAATAACGAGGTTCTCACGAACGATATAATGTTTCAAACTGTATCGCCACTACTCGATTTATGTACTCAACCCCCGCCTACACCTCCCACTCCCATCCCGTAGTATATAAGCTGGCGTTTTTTCATGTGTTGTTAGTCTGATGATGGATTTTATCCGAAACCGGTCACTATTAAAGTATTTTACTGTGGATCATTGCGTTCTTCTTCCTCTACTCATGATGTTCTCCAAGTTCCACGAAGTCACCAAGGAAACTCTCACAAGGATTTGTCAAACACCAGTCGATATTTCTATTTTAAGAATTCCCCTGATTGTGTCTGAATGTGTAAAAGTAAGTTTGTATTACATGAAAAAGTATACAATTTTAGAATTAGCTTAGTGGTTCAGAGGGGCACCGTTAGGATTTTCCCGTGATGGGCCCCTCATACGCGCGAGGGAGTGACAGAAATTATGAGCTCCACGCGATATAACATCCAAGAACCTACGATAGTAGCCGAAATCAAGAGAGCCCACATCAGCGGCCTGCAGCCTGATCGAGGCGATTATAATACCGATGTTTATTTAATCCCCTGCAGCCTGATCGAGGGGATTATAATACCGGGGTTAAATAAATACCCTAGGATTATAACTGTAAACAAACAAATCTTGAATAGCACTTTCCATTATAAAATTATCTTGTTTACATTTTTAATACCAGGGGATTAAATAAATACCGGTATTATAATCACCTCGATCAGGCTGCTGGTATTAAAAATGTAAACAAGATAATTTTATAATGGAAAGTGCTATTCAAAATTTGTTTGTTTACAGTTATAATCCTATGGTATTTATTTAACCCCGGTATTATAATCGCCTCGATCAGGCTGCTGGTGGCTAGGGCACGTGGAACGAACGCCAGTCGCCAGACCATAGGGCAACAAGAGCAGCCTTACACAAGGTGCCCCAAGGGAGGAGAAGAGTGGGACGACAATGGAATTGAAGGCTGGGCGACATCGAAGGGGATCTGACGGCGACCCTTGGCGTCGATGACTGGCGAAGGAGAGGGCAGGACCGAGCAGGCTGGCGTGATATGGCAGAGATGCCCGGCTTCACAGGACTTAACGCCAAGGGTTAAGTAACAGTGGCGTAAATAACACCCCCGCAACCCCCGCGGCGCGGGGGGCGCAGCATTGCTGGGGGCGCACTTCGGTTCCAAAAAATAATGTGATAATTTAGAAATCTACGTAATTAATAAAAATAATAAATATCAATTTGTTTTCCAAGTTGACTATAATTATGAAATTAGGAACTTCATCTCATTTAAAACTAAAAATTTTCTTTCTCGCCAGTACTGCGGTTCACCAGTGGCAGCAGAATGCACTAGGTACCAGCAAAACCAGACAGCGGCTGGTGCGTTTTCCATTACTATGTTATTATTTATTCTTCAAAATGTTTCTTCCCATTCCACCAAGAACGTAGGCAAGGGGGGCTTATTGGGCTGCAGCCTCCCCCCCCCCCCACCGAAATGAAAAGTTGAGAATAAAATGCATTTAGTACGGTAACAGGAATATGTCTTCCTCTGTAAATTATAAGCTTTACTGCTGTTAAAATCGCAAAACCCCACTTTTTCGGGCCTATTTTTACAAAATTTTCCTCCGGGTGAGACCCCCGGGCCCCCTGCTTGCTGCAATATGAATAAGCATTCATTTGTAAGTTTTGTAAAAATCTAGACTTTACTGCTGTTAAAATGCGTAACACCCCACTGGATTGCACTTATATTTTCAATTTTTTTCCCTGGGTGAGACTCCCGGGCCCCCTCTTTGCATTACGTGCAATAATATTTCTATAAAATCTAAGCCGTCGTAATGGTAACATAACGATTTAATCAGCATATCTACAAAATGTTGTCTGGCTGTGTCCCCACTAAAATAGGTACATTTTATGTACCTATGCTATCATATATAGCTTACGAGTAACACCATAAAAACAGCATAACCTCTTAAGAATACACTTGATAGGATCACAGCCACCCATTGGCGTAAATAGGGGGGGGGGGGCTCAGCCTCCCCAGGTCCACCCGAAGCCCCCCCCCCCCAAGATTTCTGGTGACAAAGACATTATGGAGGCTAAAGGCATATAGTATCCACAATAATGAAAGGGAAATTAATTCTTAGTATGCTTATTTTACATGAAAAAAATCAACATATTGACCAAGTACTTTCACACAAAATATATTACTCAAAATGCTTAAAACCCCAATACTTCAGAGGTATTTTTTCAAAATTTTTCTGCGGGGGAGACCCCCGGGCCCCCCTCAATGGTAGGTTTGTTCGTCGTTATAATAATTATCTCAATTGTACTGCTTGCAAACATTGGCGTATATAGGGGGTCCTGCCCCCCCCCCCAGGAATTCTGGTGACAAAGACGTTATGGAGGCGAAAGGCATAGTATCCACAAAAACGAAAGGTAAATTAATTCTTGGTATGCTTATTTCACAAAAAAGACATAATGAAAAAAATCAACATATTGACCAAGTACTTTCACAAAAATACATTACATAAAATCCTTAAAACCCCAATATTTCAGACGATTTTTTCAAATTTTTTCTTCGGGGGAGACCCCCGGGCCCCCCTCAGTGGTGAGCTTATCCGTCTATAAAATCTCAACTGTTTGCAAAATGCGTAAAACCTCCCTAATTTGGGCCTATCCATAAATTTTTTTTCTCCGGGGGAGACCCCCGGGCCCCCCTTTCTCCAGGTTAGAATATGGGTGAAACCCCACACTAATTTGGGCCTAATTATCAATTTTTTCTCCCAGGCTCCCTTTCTCCAGAGTATAATATGCGTAAAACCGCACTAATTTGGGCCCATTTATAGATTTTTTCTCTGGGGGTTCAAGGTCTTGGGGTCCTAAAGCCCCCCCCCCCCAGA
The DNA here is from genome assembly GCA_963971405.1 of Psococerastis gibbosa. Taxonomy (NCBI): domain Eukaryota; kingdom Metazoa; phylum Arthropoda; class Insecta; order Psocodea; family Psocidae; genus Psococerastis; species Psococerastis gibbosa. The sequence continues at coordinate 28,499,646 of OZ020491.1, forward strand.
AGTTTTGGGAATTGACGCCAGTGCAGCCACCCCCGAAAAAAATCGTGACTACGGCCTAGCATTCCACTATTGACAATCACTCATAACAAAGATGAAATAATAAGATAGGGTAGGGCGCACCAAAGGTCTTGCGGGGGGGCGCAGTAAAAGTTATTTACGCTACTGTTAAGTAAGTACTAATACATCAAACATCAATTAACCTCTGTTGACAAGCAATCTTATATTAGTATAAAATATTACTCGTATCAATTAATTATATAAATGTGAATGCATTGGTATTTTTTAATATAATAAATTACAGTTATTCTGCAGCAGCGAAGGCATTAAATACGACATCCCAAAATGGAAAGCAGCTGAAATGTTAAAGGCAAGAAAAGTCGTCCTAAAAATCACATCAAAGGTCGAATAACACCTGCCCCCCACTTAACCAAAGTGGTTGGCGCGCAAATGCAGAAGGGGAGGCCGGCAACCCCTAATATTATATTCCTGTCGCTGCTTCTGTTTGGGGCGCAAAAGACAGGACTCAATAGGATTTTCTAATATTTATGAAAAATGGGGGACGTTTGGATGGTATTCCTACACAGGCTAGGTTGGGGTAGTTTTCGCACGTACAATTCTTCGGAGATTACTTTTGGGGTGTCCCTCAAGGGTGACAGTTACGACTTGCATTATTTGTTATGCTAGTGCCAATATTGGCTGGATCAGTTCCCGGTGGTTTTTATATCTAACATTTCTGCAGTGAAATGTTTATGTAACCTTTAACCAAAAAAACGCTGCTTTAAGGGGCAGGGGAAAAGCCTTATAAGTGTTAACATCAAATATCTCATGAAATTAACAATGGTAGAGGTCTCAAAAATATTAGGACAAACAGAAGAAAATTATTTGAACATTTGATGCATCATGTTGGCAGACAGCAGCGCAGTGTAGTAGCAGTTGTGTTGGTAATATAATAAAGACAAAAAGACCTAGAAAATTGATAATATTATAAAACTATTGACAGTTTCAGAGATGGAGAGAGATTTGACTGAGGTTTCAAACATACCTGTAGATGGCGTACGAGTCACCATCGAATTGTGAGTTTGGCGGATTGGCGCCAACTGGGTTATAGCTGTATATAGGAGTGGGCCGAAAGGCCCAAAAGAAATTCGCCCATAAGAGAAATAAAGACAATTTTCTTGCTTTCTTCTTCTTCTTCTTCTTTTCTTTCAATATTTACAATTACGACTACCGGTAAAGGGAGGATCTCAAATTCTCAAAACAAAACCGGTATAGGCTCAAAATTTAAAATATAGAAGAGCCCAAAAAGCCAAAAGGTAGGCTACTTGTTCCGAGCATTTCTGCTAATTTTACAAAAATTTCCGAATGCTCTACGATGGAAATTTCTTGTGAAAATCGTCTTTGTACAAAAAACGCGTAGTGGGGATAGGTACTCTTATATATGAGAGGCTTGGTTACAAACGTGGCCAACTCCATTTTTTCTCAAAATGGGGTTTTGATCCGACCTTGCAGAAAATTTTAATGTCCACCTGCACGTTGTAAAATAAAGTGAAAAAAACAGCCATATTGCGCACAGAAGCGCTGAGAAGTCTAGGGTTAGCTGTAAACTTAATGCAATTTTCAACAGAAAATCCGCTCTCCTGAAAAATTCTACAAGTTGGAATTGGCCATGTTTGTAAACAGCCTCCTCATAAGCTCAAGTCATTTTAATGAGATATTAGATGTTTTCAGTTATAAGTTGCCCCTCAACAAGCGGTCAGCTCCAGCAATCTATACAAGGGAAATTAAAATTTAAAAAAAAACTATCCCCACAAATTTACCCCCGAGACTTCCCATTGAAGCCAGACAGGAAATAGCTGACTGCGGGGAAAAACATAAGGGGGTGAATTTTGTGTTTGAAATTGATTAGCAGAAGGGCCAGCCATAGGGGATGGTTTGGACACCCGTTATCGCACCTTTCCCATAACTTCCCTCAACAATTTATTGTGTTTTTTAATTAAGTTTGGGGAGACATGCTATATATTGTACAGTGTAAGGCCGTAGCCAGGATTGTTTTTCAGAGGGGGGGGGGGGGTTGAACCTGCATCTACAAAATTTGATAATTAAAATTTGATAATTATAATTTTTATCTGGCCATAGATTACCCGGGGGGTCCGGTGGAAGGAATTTTTCATAAAATATATAGACTTTTCTGACAGCAGTAAAACTTAAATTTTTTAGACAAAAATAATTTACATTTGTACAGTATATTCAGTATATTATAGTATAGTTAGTTTTGGAGCACATTGCTCTCCTCACCCCCCCCCCCCCGGAAATCAAAACCTGGGCACGGCCTTGACTGCAAGGATAGCAGCAGTAGGGTTGTAGCCAAAATTCTTATGGAAACAAGGAGGGGAATAATTTTACAGGACTTTATTGTTTAATAAAGTAGTAGAATCCGGGATAATAGGCCGTGTTCATTCCGAAAGCGTACTTCCAAACGTTTCGTCAACATCTGCGGTCAACTTCATCAGTGGCACTGCGTAGACTTGATTGTACTTTGGAGGCTCAGCAGTTGCTACTTCTTGACGAAACATTTGCAAGAACGATCAGATCATTCCGGATTCTACTTCTTCTTCATCTGGCTCTACAGCCCTCGATGAGCTTTGGCCTGCTCGACAACACTCCTCCAGTCATCTCGGTTTTGTTCAACGCTCCACCATCTACGGACTCCCAACTCGTTTCCAACTCAACCTTCCAGCGTTTTCGACAATGTCCGGCCAGTTGTCTTCCTATCATGCTTGTTTTATATAGAATATTCTTCTTGTTCTTCTGACTCCACAGCCCTTGTATTGATGAGCTTTGGCCTGCTCAATAGCACTCCTCCAGTCACCTCGGTTTTTTGTTCAACGCTCCACCATCTACTGACTTCCAACTCTTTTCCAACTCAACCTTCCAGCGTTTTCGACGACGTCCGGCCAGTTGTCTTCCTATCATGCTTGCTTTATATAGAATATTCTTCTTCTTCTGGTTCCACAGTCCTTGATGAGCTTTGGCCTGCTCAACAGCACTCCTCCAGTCATCTCGGTTTTTTGTTCAACGCTCCACCACCTACTGACTCCCAACTTGTTTCCAACTCAACCTTCCAGCGTTTTCGAGGACGTCCGGCCAGTCGTCTTTCTGTCATGCTTGCTTTGTACATCTTATTTCTGGATCCCGGATTCTACTGCTTCATCAAAATAACTCCGGCAGTGAAAGTCATTGTAATTATACTTCATTGTTGTTGTAAAAACCGTTGGTGGAGTGCTTACTAAGTGGCCGCTGCCGCTGACAACCCAGCTGACGAGGGTGAGACAGCTGATGATGGGCCAAGTAGTGACCGCAATTAACCTGACAATTAGCCCTGTCTACACCACTCTCGCCCTCTCCAAACGACCCCCCCCCCCACTTTTTAATTTTATCATTAATTCACTTATAGCCAATGTAATTTTACTACAACAAACTGAACAGGGCATGTAGAATAGTTAACTTACAAGAGACTTCCTAACTTTCGGGGGGCACCTACCCACTGACCCCCCTGTATCCGTCTTTGGTGGCAGGCAGTGGCGTAGCCAGAATTTTTTTTGGGGGTCCAGTTTTCATAAATTTAGCCGGCTTACGATAGGTTGGGGTGGTGTTTCATTTGGCGTCCCCGCCCCGGATTATTTTTTAAAAGATAGGCCTGAAATTTTGATTTTGCAGACGATAACTTTATTAACAAAACTGGAAAAAGGGGGCCCGGGATCTCCCCGGCGATTTTTTTTAGATATTAATTTTAGATAAATATCTAAAAAAAATGCTATTTTGCTGAATTTGGGGGGGGGTCCGGACCCCGCTACCCCCCCCCCCCCCTCCTTGGCTACGCCACTGCTTGGCGAAGGTGGGGAGTCCAATTCGCTCTTAATCTATAAATTGAAAGTCTGTTCAGTAAAAACTCTTAATGAAAATGATGACTATCAGCTCTCTAAAAACTAGTTAAGGCGAAGGGTTGAAATAACCTCTACGCAGAGTCCGAAAAACTATTAAAACGGCGAGTTTAAGAAGGGAAGAGAAATTTATTGAGGGAAAACTTCCGGAGTTAAGGGTAACTGACCAGTGACCGCCACTGATGCATCTTATCTGCTATTTTTATAGTTTTAGCCTAACCGCCAACGTAAGATGAAGAATAAATTCACTGGAATAAGTGTAAACTAGGTATAATAGCTACCTTATAATAAGAAAATTATCTAATAACATTCTATATCGATGATTTCTAACTTCAGGTTTTGTTTTATTTGCTAAATAAGCCATGACACCAGCGATCGTCATAAGTCATCAAAATGGGCTTTGACAATGAGCTCCGCGTCCTTTTTTGGAACGCGGGTGGCTTGAATCCGAACGACGACTTGGTGAACCGCTACTGGGAAGCTCGGCGACGAATGGTTGAACTACCACGTTCGGGGGCGTTGGATAAAGTAAAGTAGTAATGTCTATGAAACACTTTTTAATAATATAAATATAATAAATAAAAATATAATAATCCAAGATTATTATAGCGCACGAAAAAAATAATTAGCCAACGACACGTGGTGTTCCCAAGCGGTCACCCATCCAAGTACTAACCACGCCCGATGTTGCTTAACTTCGGTGATCGGACGAGAACCGGTGTGTTCAACATGGTATGGTCGTTGACACTGGCTATAGTGACAGTAGGAGTATATCAAGCTCGTGTCGCTCGTTTATTTCAGCGTAAAAAGGACCAGAAGTGGTAACCGAGGTAAAGAGTGAGTCCATCATCTTAATACGCTGGGGCTTTACTGCAAATATAATGCTATGCAACCAAGTAAATATTTATTCTATGTATGCAACAGTGCCGGCAATTGCCTCTTAGATTGTAGGTTTGGCAAATTTTTACACTATTTTCTCTATTTTATAGGTGTAAGAAAATTGAAATAATGAAATACTGTCTTTTTCAGTTGTTGTATAAGATGACTACTACTCACCATAATTTTTAGGCTACCTACCTGTGCCAGTGTAATTTTATTGTCTACTGAATTTTATTAATTATTAACATGTAAAAGAACCGGTCCGAGTTTACTCGAACATGTTCTCCAATTTATCGATTAGTAGAGAGAGAAAATCATTAATTTCATGGTACCGTAAATAATTTTCCTATGGTTAAATTTCGGATATCACGGGGGGGGGGGGCGTCCACTTGACGTCACTGAAGGTGACGTAAATTCTAGATAGGTCAGACCAACACATTACCACACAGCAATAATGGCAGGGTATGCAATGCATTTGAGGAGCGTGAATTTGCTTTCATTTTTTCAAAAAACAATTTTTTGCACAAAACCCAATAGTTTTTTGGGAAAGCAAACTGTCCTGTTTCGTTACTCAATTTAACACCTAAAACAAGCCTGAAGTTAGAAATCATCGGTAGAAAAGTTTCGCAGAAAAAATATTTTTTAGTCATTTTTCATTAAAATTTAGTTATTTTTATTTTTTTACCCCCAGAAGCAAACTATCAAGGGGCAAGCGACCCCCCGCATTTTATCATCATTAATAACGACTGCAATATAATATGTGAATTTAAAAGAAATCGTTGGAGCCGTTTTTGAGAAATATTTTTTTAGACGTTTTTTTTTAGTTTTTTGAGAATAAACCCCCCCAAATTGAGTTAGCTCAAAATAAAACAAATAAATGGTCTCGAGGTATGATTTTTGTGAACCTACATGCAAAATTTCATTCAAATCCACCGAGTAGTTTGTCTGGAAATCGATGAATAGACCGACAGAGCGACAGACAGACATTTCGTAAAAACCACTTTTTTGGGTTCCTGGGACCTGAAAACGTGTAAATCCGTTGAAATCTCGGAATCGGAAATTTCGACCATCACAAAGCTTTCCTTATACTAGGCCTACGTATAAATTGGAAAGAGCAAAAATATAATTTACCTATGTGGGCCTACTATAGGTCCTGCTTACTGTTAGGTTAGCGTTGGCGTAATGGGCATTTGGGCGGAAAAAAAATCATATTTTATATGTATAGGGCGTAATAAAACATTCACTAGGACCTCCTGTCCAGGCCACTATCTCGGGATCAATACATTTTAAGGTTTGATAAATTACTAAAACCACTCAAAATGTTTTTCTTGCCTAAATTGGATTAACCCTTCTGAACCTTTTTGTAATGTATTGATCCTGTTTTATTATTTTATAGGTTGCCAGTACTGTAAAAAGGCGCCTATTACACCGACCATTTGCCTCACTTGTGAAAGTGCTTGTGTAGCAGTGAATTTTGTCATTGACGTTTGTTTTGTTTTAAGGGGGAAATTATGTAGATACTTAACTTACCTATCATAAATTCAGTTATAATATGGTAGCAGTGTCGAGACTGACATATTTTAGACTGGGGAGCGCCTGGTGAAAGTTGACTTACCTGCTGTGCGAATGTTGTGGTGGCTAGGCCAGGCCCGCAGAGGTTCGCTGGGGGGCACCAGAACTTACAGACCTGGACGACGACGTGTATATCTGAAACTGCACGGCAGGCAGGGCACAAACACAAGGCGCGGGGCAAAAATATGGTTTCTAAGGAAAACTTTATGAGAATGAAATTTATACGATGCGTTACGATAGCCGATATCTTTGGTACTGACTTTATACTGACTCTTGACATTGCAAGTTTTGACTGGACTTGACTTGACAAGCAGACATCATAAATAATATTATAACTTAGATAAGCTAAGTATCTACATAATTGTCTCCTTAAAACAAAACAAACGTCAATGCAAAATTCACTGCTTCACAAGCACTTTCACAAGTGAGGCAAATGGTCGGTGGAATAGCCGCCTAAAACCAAATAATAAATATTTCCTAACCTAAAGATTTGACGAGTTAACACTTAACACTTAACACTGGATGGAATTGTTTTTATTTGTTTTATACACAATATAAAAGTGTGAGAATTTAAACTACTAGTAGATATAATGGATAAGTTTTTATATTCCTAAACATTTAATAATAAGCCCGTTAAAACCAATCGATTTATTCAAACTCATGCATAAAACACATCTAATTTTTAACATACCTAACTGCTGCCCCCGTAATTTATCTACAGTATGTACAGCCGACCTATTGGATTTCTATACATTTACCCGACGGCCGACTTAACTATCGTAGAAGGTAGAAGTAAACATAATATTTATACGTTCAAAGCATTTATTTATCTTAAAAATAAACGATTCACCATTTTACTGACTGCCAGTTGAATTTTGGCCTCTTTTGGGTTCATAACATCAATCTCCTATACTCAATCAATTTATCTTTGTCGGTGACATACTACATACAGCTAGTAAACATTGCAACACCATCTGCACAGGATCGGGAAGGTCGACAGACCAATGAGTCCCCACTGCTCGGTGGAGGAGGGTATAGCAGACCAGCTGGCCATACTGCCATACCCTACAAGAGTACAGCTTGACGATATATATATACAGTATATATAAAAATGGCTGATTAGTCTAGAACGGGTTTCGGTTGATGATGACAATTATGTGATTCCGAGTCCGTCACAAACTAAAGTTTCTTCCTCAACTCAGCCAAAGTAATCAACACAGCTTCTTCAGTACGAATAGTTCTTGAACCTTGGCAGGGGCACGTGTTAACATAATAATCAAAAAGCAGACCTGGTGTCTCAACATCCATTTTGTCATTCTCCAGCGCCACTTCCAAACCTTTCAGCCCTCCAAAAACGACCAACGCATGCTTGTAGCTCTTGATTTCCTTTCTTCTGATTTCATCGATACTTTTACCCTTATCTGAAGTTCCTATTGTCAGATCGTAGCCTTCCGGATACGGCGATTTAATTAGAACATCAGAAAGTGAATTGGCAATCCGTACGGTGTATCCCCAATAAAGGTTTAACTCTTTCGCAGGCTGATCTGGTGAGACAACTATGCCCAATAATTTTTTACTCTTTTCATTCTTTTTACTCAATTTTACTGTTACTCGTAAACCAGGATCCAGTTTCTGGTTAATTTTTATGTCTTTAATTAGCCCAATATTAGCATAAGAGCTGTCTTCTGACTTGGAAGGTTTCGTCGTTACTATGCCTTCACGGAATAGGCACTCTTCGGTTTGTCTTAAATGATGTGGTGCGTCTAATGGGTTGATCAGACCGATAAATTGCAAATCTTTGTGTATAGGAAAGAAGTGCTTGCGGAGGTACTGAGGGCACTCAAGGTACTGTAGTAATCGTGCGAACTGTGCACAAAATTTGTTTGGTATTTTATCAAAATCCGGTACATCTTTTTGTTCACCGGTATCATCAAAAACAATTACTTCGCTGACTTTATAAATACAAGCAGCTCGAGCTATTTGCCCTGCAACGTACGTGCGAAGTTCTAAAGTTTGGGCATTTTCTAGAATAGAGCCGGGCACTGCTATGCTACACGTTTGCAATGTTTTTGCTACTTCGAGAGAAGGCTTGGGAATGGCAGGTTTTGGAATTTCCTTTTTACTTGCCTCTTCCTGTAGTTTATCGAGCTTTTTAATAATTTTTTCTTGCCGTTTCTTTCGTTTTTCCGTATGAAATTCACGCCATGTCTTTTTACCATGTGTTTTTGATGCCTTCATTTTTATTTGTTGACACAAAACAAACACAAACACATTAATGGAGTCGGAGTAGTTGTTGACACTGAAAGGGCCCCGAAAAACCCGCTGAATTTAAAAAGTCTGACACTTCTTGAAATATATAGTAAGTCTATTTGTTATTAGGTCTTCTGTGATTGTAAATATTCGTTACGGACAATCTCTTTTTTTAAATTAGAAATCCAAAATCCATACTATAGATTTTTAGTCACAGAGAAATGACGCCAAAACCCTTAGACCATATAATATCGTACTATTATATGATCGAAAGTGAAACCAATAAGTTTTGCAACAAATTATTGAATATAAACTTAATATAAAATAACACTTAAGTTCAAAACCTTTCATTTAAATCTAAAGAAGCTAATCAGATTTTGGTAGAAAATGTGGATATGGAATTTTATACAGATTCAATACAGTCTCTAATTTCTTTCACTTGATACTGTGGCCATATAGGTAGGCAATAAACTTATAAAATAATATTTCAAATGATGTCTCGCCGTACCCCCATGTCTCTTATTCCTCTATGTAGCACTAGGCTACCTCACATTCTCTCAGCTGCTTATGGCGGTTTTAACAGCTTACACGTGCAAATTGGAGCATTAGAACTTTTACAGCTGTGGCGTAATAGACTACTTAAGGCGGCTATTCCACCGACGTCGTTCTTCATTGTGCATGACGTGGTAGCAGACATCATTAATAAGTCTCTACCATATTATAACTTAATTTATAATAGATAAGTTACGGTAAGTATCTATATAATAGTCTACTTAAAATATGGCAGACTTATTAATGTCTGCTACCACGTCATGCACATGCACAATGAGAAACGACGTCGGTGGAATAGCCGCCTAAGTACCAACCAAGGTATTGATTGGTAGGCCGCAAGCATTTATTTCCTTAGAAACATCCTGTATACTTAGGCACCCCTCGTGGTAGGGCATTTGCAATTGATTTAGTAAAGGTCGTAGTTTATCTTCTCTCTCAAGTGGTCACCGCTCTAAATGAAGCATGTCTTACATTTGCAATACCTAGCGAACCTATATTTCCAAAACCTGGCTATTATAATTACTTTATTGAAATCGTGTATCAATCTCACTTGAGAGTTGAGACAGAACATTCATGCAACCACACATCAAGCAATGGGTTCCAAAATAGCCAATTATTAGAAAAAATATATAAACATTTAACTAAATATACTATAATTTATATACAAAACACACTTTTAAGCACCACAGAGAAAAAACTATAAGAACTGTTAAAAATATAATAGCGCCCCATGATCATTGCAATCTAGGAGAACACTAAAAATTGAATAAAATCAATAGGCACACAAACTTTTATTTATGGATTGTCTCCTTGGATCGGCTCAGCAGTGGGGGTCTTTAACAGTTTGAACATGAAACTAAATAAATACTACGGTAGTCTAAGTAAAAAAAATATTCGGTGGACAAAGATACCGCAAGCACATCGAATTTGGCGAAGATTTAATGGTGTGTCTCTGAAATAAAGAGAAGAAAATTAAAATTAGGCCATTAATTATTGGTAGGTACCGGGAGACCAAGGGGAAGACCTAGGCGAAGAGGGGTTCCAGGAGGACCTCCATCGAGTTGACGTCGAGGCAGCAGTTTGGACAGCGGCTGCTGAGGATCGACAAAGATGGAGGGAAGGAGACAGAGCATAGCAGCAAGTTAGCAATTTTATTAAAGTACAAAGTTGCAAACTGTACAGCAGAGCCTCCTTCAGTTGTAATAGCTACATCAGCTATGCAGCATATTCATATAGCAGGTGCGAGCACTGAGCCCATTCATGGATGTCGATACTTGCTTGGGGACGCCGAAGGAGCCTCCCAGCTGATTGCGCTTTCCCTGAGATCACAATATGAATATATAATGAATATGAATATAATGAGTCCCTGAAATGGCAGGTTAAAACCCACCGGACAATCCTTCCACCACCAGGACACACGCAAAACGGTCTTTAGGCGGGGTTTTCACATTGGTCAATGGTAAATATGGTTTTGAGGTGGTAGCAGACATTTTTAGTATGTCTTTATAATGTCTGCTAAAACCTCAATACCACATTTACCATTGACCATTGACGTATGTGGAAACCCCGCCTTATCAAGACCAGTCGTTGAAACAATTTCGATGAAATTTGGGAAGTAATACTCATCCATGATAGGATGACACTTGGAATGCACCCGAGTTTATTCGAAATGTATAAGTGTTCCAAGTGCCATCCTATCTGGGTCGGGTAGTACCTCATAAAAATCACGAGACCTTTCTTCTGTTTTGGGCTAACTCAATTTCTGGTGGGGGTTTAATTGATTGGTGGAGTTTCACTTTCATCATGTGGCCACAAACACACCCGTTTTTCTTCCTATTGTCCCGTATGCACATAATACACGCGCCAACCAAGGACACACAGCCCCCGTTTATAAGGGGCAACTCAGGTACCTTCACAGCAGGACTCGACCACTCGCGACCCCTCTAGAACAGTGCCCTGTGCTTAGCTTATGGACATCGAAGCTCCAGCGACCAGCCTGTTCTAGTAAAGAAATGATGTATCAAGCAATTTCCAGTTGCTTCTAAATCTTTCTGCGGGTCTTTATAAACACAAGGAGATGGTCTACAGTCAGTAAGTGCAATTCGGTCAATCTTAACGTTAGTTTCTTGTAGTAATCTATTTTGTATATTTAATCGGTTTTGTTGTGCTGTGTTGGATAAATACATTCTCGTCTCGATATGATTATTTCGCGTGTTGTTTATCGTCCCGTGCTTCAGAACATTATTATTGTAGTGCAACCATCCGCTACACTATCATGTACAATTTCGAACCTCGTCGGAAATTTCGTCCCAGTTCTGGACTGGACTAGGGGAGCTCTCTGTAGTGAACGAACAGTGACGCACATACTCACCAGCTAAGTGTTATCGGCCAAAGATGTTGCTGACGAGGTTGTTGAAGCCAGAAGTGAAGGAGGAGAAGATGCCGGGATCGCCGGGCTGGCCAGGGGGGCCCTGCGCCCCCGGGTGGTAGCCGCCATGATGGTGGTGCGGGTTGTAGTTGCTGAAACCCCCGGGAGAGGGCGGCTTGCCTCCTATATCACTTCTCTGGAAAGATGTAAATAATAATAAATAATATATTTCCCAATTGCATACATATTCTTTTTCATTTTCGTCTATAGCCACGGGCATTTGCCGTGTGTGACTTAATTACAGGGAGCGTCATTAGTCAATAATTATTATATAGGTACGGTAGGCTGCTGTTAGTTTGACAGTTGGACATAGAACAATCCCGAAAATTCCTGATTTTTCTAATTCTAATTGGTAAACGTTGAATATCATACAACGAAATGTTTGTTTGTTTTCCAACGCCTGCTTTCAGCATTTCGGCTTTAAGCAACTCTGTCAGCCTGGGGATTGAGTCTGTTTATTAACCTGAGGCACTGTAAGGGAAGACTCCTTCACCTCAGGGAGAAGGGGAGTTCACTGACAGGGTGGACCTCCAGATTATAGTGGATTCTTAACCAATTGGGGAACATAGTAAAGTCACACGATTAATTGGGAGGTGAGTTAGACTTAGACAGGTAGCGTTGCATTTCCCACCATGTTCCCCTGTTGCAACAGTGGAATGCATGGACCGGGCTCTGTTCTGATGGATTAAACTTGGTATAGGGTATAGCCATCGAACATAGCAGCAGCAGCAGCAAATGTATAGATTGTAGCTGAAAATCAGTGATTCCAACAAGAAACAATGCGTTTCTATAAGCTATGCCGATGGCTATCTATAGTAGGGGTGTCCATTGCTTGTACTAGTAGTACAATACTATATCTCCTATTATTAGTATATATACATTTTTCAGCTTAAATAAATAAAATCTACAGTACGGTACTTACAGATTTTCAAGGTCGCGGGAAGACAATCGGGTGATTGTGCACAACCACACGGTCCCTCGTCACTTTTCCACCCTAAAAAGTTAATTCCAGCACCAGTCAGTTAAAATTATGTACAAAACATTCGCAAAAAAAAAAGTTAAAAAGAAGGGGAAAATACCATATGTTACCAGTGGCGACTCGTGGGGATAAAATTTAGTGAGGCACCAAGGGGGGATCCAGCGGAAAAGATAAGATGTACTCAGCGGTACTTTAATGAATAAAACCAAGTTACCCTAGTTTACACTTTACCGCAGTTCTGCAATACAGTAATTAACTTAATGTAAGATAGTGAAAAAGAAAATCTTACCAGTAAATCCACAAGAAAGAGGGATATTTTAAACAGAAATAGGCATATACAATATTAGTTGCGTCAATTTATAACTCTAAAATACACTATACATTATTGGTGTTTCTTCTTTAAGTATCTACAAAGTATTTTACAATATACAGCAATACACTAGAGTGAGAAGTTTACATAAAGACTGAAAAAGCCCTTTTAAAATATGCTTTAGTAGGTCTATACAATTTATAATATTTATTTATTTTTGTCACCTCTGCAGAAACATGACTATGCAAAAAATGGGATTGTGCTATAAACTCGTAATAATATAAAATACAATTATTCATTTATTGGCATGAAGTGTATGCCGATGGCAGCGCTACACCTCTGGTTGGTGTGGGGCGTGTCTTAGGCGGGGATTCCATTGACCGGCTAGGGCTAAATACAAAAACGGTGACGTGGTAGCAGACATTCAAAACTTAGGCGGCGTTTCCACCGACCTCGCATTGCAGAATGCAAATGACATTGACGGAAATTAGAATTTTTCTTTTTATAGAAATCTATTAAAATGTTTGTACTTAACATATCCCATGAGGCCATTTTTTAATTTTAGTTTGTTTGTTTGTGATTTTACTGTATGATCATTGATCAATTTTAACTATGGCATAGATTAAAACAAACATTTCCGTCAATGTCATTTGTATTCTGCAATGCGAGGTCGGTGGAAACCCCCCCAAAATCTTGAATGTCTGCTACCACGTCACCGTTTTTGTATTTAGCCCTAGCCGGTCGGTGGAATCCCCGTCTTACTTTAAGCCTAGTGAGCTAAGCCCATACCAGCGGTCGCTCAGGGTATATAAGCGTAGGCATTCCACAGATTCCATAGAGAGAAGAATGGACAACAAGCAGCTGCAATGGTTCGGCCACGTCCAAAGGATGGACGAGAACAAGACCACCCGGAGGTTGGCGGAAGCAAGGCCACAAGGAAGAAGACCCATCGGACAACCCTCGAGGAAAGGATTGAACAACTTGCCGGTGCAAGAGGGAAAAAAATGGCCGAGCTCAAGGCGTTAACGTCAGACCGGGGCGAGTTCAGGAAATGGGTTCGGGGCGACCCCCCCCCCCCAAGCTGCGCACGCGGTGTTAAGGGGGAAGAAGAAGAAGAAGAAGTGGGATTTGGAGCGCTGCTTAACATCATAACAACCCGGCGTATACATAAAATATTTTTGGGAAGGCGGCTATTCCACCGACCTTGTTTTGCATAATGCAGGAGACATTGACGTGGTAGCAGACATTAAAGACTTATTAATGATGTCTGCTACCACGTCAATGTCACGCTCATTATTCAAAACGAGGTCGGTGGAATAGCCGCCAAAGGGGGAAGCAAGACCAGATCGCCTACAGCTATCAGATTCATGCCGCGGGCAAAGGCCCGAGACAACGTTGAAGTCTACCAACCAAAAGCTCAACGTTGATAAAACAGTCTACGTGTTTGCATAACCATATTATTGATGCAGAGGTGAGAAATGAAACAACGTATGATTTGAAGTCATAAATCACTAATTTCAAAATTCTTCGAGGATGATATGAAGCTAGGTCGGATTCAAGAATTTGCCCAGGGAAGTGCTCTTTAGGCGACTATTCCACCGACGTCGTTTTTCAATGTGAATGTGCCATGAGGTGGTAGCAGACATCATTAATAAGTCTCTGCCATATCATAACTTAATTTATAATAATGATGTCTGCTACCACGTCATGACACATTCACATTGAAAAACGACGTCAGTGGAATAGCCGCCTTAGATCTTTGCACCCTCTGTGCGGGTCACAAAACCTTTCGATAAACTCTTCTACCTATGGATAGTTTTCAAAATATCTTATTGACAACGCCTATTTTTGACGAAATTAATTAATTTTTCTATCCACACCCGCAGAGATATGAAATAGTCAGATGAAAAATCGTTAAAAAACCTCAAAAAGCAGTAGGATATTTCCCCAATTGATTTACAACTATTCTATAAAATCGGTAACTACTTTACTTTAATGCACTTTGATAACAATCAGAAGTACCTACCTAATAATATTTCAGATGAGAAAATGTAAATTTCCTTCGAAAGCTTAGATGTTTCACCTGACCACTTGCATAACTTTGAGGCTTTTTTACGAAAAATTAATAATTTCCACCGAAAATCCATGGCCATTTTTTTAACAAAATAATTTGACACCCCAAAATTACATAGGCCTACTTTTTATTTAATCAATTCAGCAAGTTATTCAAAATTTGGCTCACTTAAGTTGTAGAAAACTATATTGTAGTATTATATGGTGTATATAACACTACAATACGAGTATATTGAATAAAACATTGCCTTTATGCAATTAAGTAAGCTCACAGACCTGTTCGGTTAGATATTTGGGTAGTTGAGCTAACCTGTCTAGCAACACGAATCATGTCAATTAGAGCATAAGTAGAGGATTTGGCATTTACTGGACCTATAGGGGCTTGTGGTCCAGCGGTTAAGATGACGCCCTGGTTAGGCGTAGATCGTGGGTTCGAATCCCGCCAAGCCCAGTTTTTTCCATATCCTCTAATTTCGGTTGTAGAAAACTACTTCGTGCATCTTGTAATCGGGTATTTCTTCTTTTCGAATTCGTAGTTGTACCAAAAATTATGTTTTACGCGAAATTTTAGTCCCCAATGGTGTTCATGAAAGAACTAAGGTACCAAAAATTTGTTATTTCCTATTATGTGATGCATGAAGTAGTCTTCTGCAACTTATATAAGTCAAATCTTTAATAACTTGCTTTGTTAATTACTTAAAAAATAAACTCAATAAAAACAACAAATTTTGGGGTGCTAATTATCTACGTAGCATGTTCTCTTAAAATAATTTCAAAACATACCCTTCCTTTAGAGCAGGGTTTCTTAAACTTTTTGCAGCCACGGATTTTTGAAATTTATATTAACAAAATTTAAACTAATAAAAATACCGTAATTGGTACTTTCATTAATAAACCTGTTTACAGATTGACCTACTGCGGACCCCCGATACACATGGACAACATTTTAAGAAACCCTGCTAGAGAAACAACAAAACCATGCTAATTCGTCCTTCTCCGCTTACATGATACATGCATAAAACCGTCCCAAAAAATATACTTGTTAAGAAATTCGCCTGCATTACAATATACAATACATACAACATGCAATTCAACAATATACAACCTATTGCACTAAGAACTGCTAATTAATGCACGCTAAAAACTACTAAATTCCGAGAAAAATAATGAACAAGCAACCGTAGGAATTTGGTCCCAAACATAATTTACACAGAAATAAAGGCGTTGCAATAATGCTGTAAGGTAGCTGCTGTAAAGTTAAGGGTGAGGTTTCAAAATATCTCAGAACATACATATTACACTCTGGTGGTAAGGGAAAATTGCTGGACTCCATAGAGGTGTTAGAAATTAAAAAAGCTATGAACTCGGGGAAAAATGTGCTTAATGATGTAACTTTCAGGAAAAGATCACCACTAGTGGAGCTTAGCGCCAATTTTGCGACGAAGTGCCGAAACCAGTCGCTTTTAATATTTTTTTTTTGTAATACTTGACTAAGTTATTTTATTTTATTTATTATCAGAACGAAGAAGTAATTAATTTAATCTATTTCGCCACTTTTCAAAAAAAAAAAAAATATTTTGCAAATCTATGCCTTACGAAAAATATACAGTAAGTGTACAAGAACGTCAAAGAAGATGATCACAACTATTCTAGTCATTCTATTAAAAATAATTTGAAGACTCAAAACAATTTTACAAAAATACGAGTTAGATAAGAAACTAAATTTGTACTGATTTGTTGTTTGTCATTTGAAAATAATTATAGACCGAAGTACAAAGCCGAATATCCCAGATATATTCAGTGTACTTGGAGAATAGAATAGAATAACTGAGGAATATTCACGAAGAAGAGGCCAAAAGTATTCAATAGACAGCAGGAAGGAGTGAAGAGGTAGTGCTCGGTCTGCTAAAGAAAGTCCCAGTAAAAGAAAAATGAAAATAGATCCTACCTAAATCCGAAGGCAATTTGATACACCTTACGACTAAATATAGTATTTTCCTACGTACATTGCTAACGCCTATTAATTTTTACACCATTTTCGAACAAAACAGTTATGGAATAGAAAATATGAACTTATACTTCGGGAATCCAAGATGGCATATATTAAATTCCAAGTAAATGTAGGACTATGTCAGGTTTGAAAAATCCGACATTTGAACATTGAAAAATGAACGAACTAGAAGAATTATCTAATGCACAGCGTATTATACCCCAAAAATGCTGTAGGATGTACTAGAAGCAAATGCTAAGACAGCAATAGAGTTCTAACTTTTGTATAAGTGCTCCGGTTATTGGCTGAAACGATTCTACATAAAAATAGAGAAAACTTTCCAATTTACACTAATATCCAAAAATTTCTAGTTAATGTGTATAAAAATAAAATAAGCCATCGATTTTCGAAGTACTAAAAAACGAGCCAAATTATTGATAAAGTCAAATAATTTCCTACCTCGAAATGGCCGCCTCAGCCACTAGGCTAGGTTCTGGTCAGTTCAAAGAAAATTATGGACGCGTTACGTCATACTACAATATAATTTGGCGGGGTTTTTTAAATCAGAATATTTTATTTATTGATTTATAAATCAACAAAATACATCTTTCGATATACGTGTAAATTTGAAGGTATCATCTTTAAGTAAAATCCATCCGTCCACCATAAAAAAAACTGTTTAGAACTCAATTGCATAAAGCCACGGACCATGCAAAACTTATATTATTATTGTATCGTCAAACCCCCCATGCACAGCCAGTAAAACATGGCGCAAAGTAATTAATCGGATGTCATTTCTCTCCATTAGAACAAAGCCCCACACACAAAATACACAACTCCAATCACAAATGCGTCAGCAGCGATGTCAGGCAATGCAAAATTATTGAAACTGAGCCCAAGCACGACGTGGCAATAGACCGCGTGCCCCAAAATGGCGTCATCAGCTTCTGATCGTCGCGGAAAGAGAATGCGACGCGATCAGACACTGCTACCGGGACCGGATATGACGTGGGAGAAGAGTCACGTGGCTCGTAAAAATTGTAGGGGGTCGGCAGCGGGGTTGTCTCCTCCCACGTCACCTTCTGCCACGTGATAAGTGAGATTTTTACCTTTGACGGGTATAATGTGACGTTGAGTAGTGTTGGGTGCTGTTCGACGACCATGACTTCGAGTTCACGCGGGGCGTAGCCTTCTGCGAACACCTAAATAGAAGAGAACACTTTAATATCATTGCATTAAGAGGATTTGACAAGTAGATACCTGGCAGGTACCTGGTAGTCACCTGGCAGAAGATGAACATCCTGGCTGAAAAACCTGAGACAGTGGCTTGGCAAGAGCACGGCTTCCCATTTCAGAGGAACAGTCCCCAAGTTCCAAATTACCTTGATGATCGCTTAATTTCGCTAGAAGAGGCATATAAAGAAGAAGAACCAAGTCCAACAAACCTCCAATTTGTAGACACCGGGCATAAGTATCCTCCAAAATTCTCCATACTTCGTTGTCTGGAACCCAACGTCGCGTTTCTTCACCTTTAGAGATGCCTTCTCAATCGGGTTGCCATTATCGTCCATAACGAACCCCTGAACACCTCGATGCGCCTCCGCGAGGAATTTGACCAGCGAGGCTTTGTTCTCGTCCCAGAACCTCGGCAGTTCTGACGCAGCTGGATATTTACAACACGAGATCTCGAGTGTGATTTCCATACAGCCGTACCACACGTAGTTGAAGTCTTGCATGCCACCTGCGCAGAAAAAATTCATCAGTAAGTAAGTAAGTAAGTAACAATAGACAAAACAGCTGAGATGAAGTTCATAAGAACAGTTATTATTATTATTATGAAGATAGTTAATCTGATATAGGTCCTGGGATCCTCTGAACAGCATAATAACTACCGCGCCCGCCACAGGGTCACAGTGACAAACCAGGAGTTCCGTGGTATCCTCAGCCTCATTGCAGTGCCGGCAGAAGTTAGGACCTCCATGACCCAGTTTGGCCATGTGGGCTCTAAACAGACATGACCAGTAACCAGGGGTAAGGTCATTCGAGCCGTCTCTCTACGGTCAAAGGATAAGAATGGATATAATCAGGAATGAAGTGGCGAGAAGAGAGTTCAGGGATGAGATACCAGTGGTGGAGAAGATAGCGAGGAGACCGCAATGGTTTGTAAAGCGAGTGGATACAGGTGCGCTAGAAAATGGCCAAAGAAATAGAGGGAACACGAAGAAGAGGAAGTAAGAGATACCAGGTTGAGGACGATCTCAGAAGATTGTCAATAATGCGTCAAAAGAAGATAAGGAATTTTACGCGGCAAATTCAAATTTTAAACTCTTTTTATTAGTAAACATATGCAATGCGTAGATAAGCCAGTATACTAGCCAGGCAGCGCCATTGGTGATTTCTTTATTGAAGCGTGGAGCCTTGCACGATTGGCCCCTATAAATGCGGCCATTGTTGCGCGAGTACGTTAATGCAAGATGGCGGACATTTACGCGCCAAATTTAAACTTAAACACTTATTATTACTAAACATTTACAATGCTTAGATAAGCCAGTATACTAACCAGTAAGTGGATACCAGGCAGCCCCATTGGTGATTCCGTTATTGAAGCGTGGAGCCTTGCACGATTGCCCCCTATACATGCGGCCATTGTTGCGCGAGTACGTTAATGCAAGATGGCGGAAGACATCGTCATCGGGAGTTATGCTGGGAGCAGTCGAGTAACTCTGGAACACTGTCGACAAAAAGCCTACAAAATTATAGAGCCGCAAAGTTATTCGAGTTTCTTTTGGCAAGTTAAGGGCCCAGAAAAATTGATGCAATGATGTTTTTTCTCATGCTCACTGCGATAAAAATGTATCTTGATCATTACAAAACCCCTTAAGGTAGACTAAGATTTGTTCGATTAAGTTGGGGTAACGCCTGTTACCATGGTTCAATGGTAAGCTCTCCACAGCTTGTCCATTATCGATTGTAGCAGGTGTAGGTTCACATCGAGGACGTGCACCTGTTTCCCAGTTCTCCATTGGGTTCACTGTAAGAGTGGACCGAAAAGCCCGAAATTCGCCCAAATGGAAAATAAAGACAGTTTTCTATCTTTCTTTCTTTGTTTCATTGTGTCCAGAATACTCAAAACCAGAAAAGTTGAAGAATATATGGGATTTGAAACTAATTTTGACATAATACTGCTTATATTACCTTACTTACTTTATGGACACGAAAATATATACTATATAATATATTACCTGCGCACATAGGAGAAGAGCGGCACATTCCTTGGTAAACAAAATAAAAAGTTGTATTAATACACTATTGTGTTAAAATACGTCTCTTCCTCATTCGCTCCAGTACCTATCCCTCTGGACACAGACATTACTGCCTGTTTCATTCTCTGGCGCGGTGCACTATGGCGCATATTCCACCAACCGGCTAGGGCTAAATACAAATACGGTGACGTGGTAACAGCCATTCAAGACTTAGGCGGGGTTTCCATCGACCTCGCATTGCAGAATGCAAATGACATTGACGGAAATGTTTGTTTTTCTTTTTATAGAAATCTATTAAAATGTTTGTAATTAACATATCCCATGACGCCATTTTTTAATTTTAGTTTGTTTGTTTGTGATTTAACTCTATGATCATTGATCAATTTTAACTATGGCATAGAGTAAAACAAACATTCCGTCAATGTCATTTGCATTCTGCAATGCGAGGTCGGTGGAAACCCCGCCTAAGTCTTGAATGTCTGTTACCAAGTCACCGTATTTGTATTTAGCCCCAGCCGGTCGGTGGAATAAGCGCCAAAGGCAGTTATACTGCTACAGTACTGCTTACCAGCAGATCTATCGTTGGAGAAACTCTTACATTCAAACCAAGTGACCTATTTCTATAATGAAGGGCTACGATCTTGCGGGGATACAAAACCTTTTCAGGTTGCAATTTTCTTAGCTAAGGTAGCTCAAGTAGGTCCTTTTCGACAAGCAAATGAGGGTACTAGAAGCAAAAGGTTCCAGTTCCACTTAACTAACTTTTTCAGGAGACCAAAAACTTTAGGTTAGCTGATAAGGTACTTAGGAATCTGATTCTTTCACGCTAACGCTTAGGAAGTCGCATTTTGCTCCTAACAACACTGCCATTTTGTAGCCCTTTACTAGACGATTCCGATGATACCAATAACTCAATATCGCAAAAACATTAGAACTGGAACCTTTTGCTTCTAGTGCCCTCTAATAACAATAGCAAAGCAGGAGGAACTTACTGGAGTTTGGTGTATTGTCAAAAGGGTAGCTGGCAACTAAGGCACCTCCGTGCAGACCACCAGATAGAACAAACTGTATCTTCGAAATCCACTCCTTCACAGCTTCCGTTTCCGGCTGTGGCGACTTATTGTTCTGAGTAATAAAAAAATTAGAGTAAGCCAAATATTCTATATTTTAAATCCTAAGTAAAATATAAAAAAAATCATGTCTTTTCCTTGAATAGTTAAATTATTAGTTATATTGTAGTTAGATTTAAAGTTTAATTGGAACTTGGCTCGTGCGCTAATATTAATTAATTTTAAATATCATGTGCGATGCACATATGTTCAGACAAACCTTTCAGTTATAAACTTTTCTAATTGTATTTATCCGAGAAGAGGGGAACGGTTTCGGAATATTCATGCAAATTGAATTAAAATAATATTTTTTTTTTTGTTTTTATTTCGTTCAAGTGCCAAGTCTTCCTATATTTTATTTCACATTTCCAATAACTCAGCTGTTTCACTTTCTTATTTCTTACTTTCACTTGTGGACCACCTGTTATATTGTATGACCGTGGCCTACCGGTTGGGAACCTCTGGTTTAGATTTCTAGCAACTGGACTATTCCTGGCCATAGCGTAGTTACCTGCTTAAAATAGTCCGGAAAATTCCGATTGAGATCGAATCCACGTGCATTGTATCTTCCTTGCCCTCCCTCACACTGTCCCTCCTTGGCCACTTCGAAGCCATCCGGGTTCATACTAGGCATAATGTGAATTCGGGTGTTGTCTAGAAGCCACTTGATGTATGGGTCAGTAGAGTACCGCTGGACCAGGTACTGAAACAAGATACGGAAATGAGATAGAGAACATGTGAAGCAGGCGGTCCCTGGCCTCTCTCGCACTGCCCCGGGACAACTTTGAAGACATTCATACTAGTCATAATGTAACTTCGGGTGTTGACTAGAAGCCACTTGATGTGTTGGTGAGTAGACTACCGCTGGACCAGGTACTGAAACAAGATAGGGACATGCGATAGAGAACATGTAAAGCAGGCGGTCCCTCGCACTGAACCTCCTTGGCAACTTCTAAGCTTCTAAGGGTATCTTCTAAGAATTCGGATGTTGTCTATGAGCAACTTGATGAATATAGACTTGGTATAGAGTACCAGTGGTGGAGCAGGTACGGAAGCAAGATATGTAGACATGAGCTAAGTGAAATGTAATGCAGACTGTCCTTGAACTCCCGTATTCCGCGCAGCCATCAGGGTATACAATTGAGTTCATGATAATGCGGGTGTTGCCAATAAACCCATCCAGTGCACATCAATAGTACTAACCTGTATTAAATCCGATAGACGCTCCAGTCCATCTATCTGTTTCATTGCAGTGAATGTTGGCAACATATTTGTCGTCAAGCTTACCAATCCTAACGCGACGAATAAACCACCATAATTTATTGGTATAGTCTCAGTGTAAAGTTGCCCATAGAAGACAACGTTACCAGCCTGTATTGAATGCAACGTAAGTTCCCGCCCAACCGCCTCATTGCCGTGAATGTTGGCAACATATTTGACACCAGGCTTGCCAATCATATGTTCGTAAGGTGACGAAGACACGACCAAAACCCATAAGTCTCTCCTTAGCACAGAATTCCCAATGAAATACAATGATACCAACCTGCATCAAATGCAACATAAGTTCCCGCCCAACCGCCTCATTGCCATGAATGTCGGCATGATATTGGACACCAGGCTTGCCAATCATATGTTCGTAAGGTGACGAAGACACGACCAAAACCCATAAGTCTCTCCTTAGCACAGAATTCCCAATGAAATACAATGATACCAACCTTCATCAAATGCAACATAAGTTCCCGCCCAACCGCCTCATTGCTGTGAATGTTGGCGACATATTTGACAACAGGCTAGCCAATCATATGTGCGTAAGGAGACGGGTAGAACCATAACCCTGCCTTAGGGCACTCCCTAGCCCTGAATGCCCAATGGAATACAATGATACCAACCTGAATCAAATGCAACATAAGTTCCCGCCCAACCGCCTCATTGCCGTGAATGTTGGCAACATATTTGACGTCTGGCTTGCCAATCATATGTTCGTAGGGCGACGAAGACACGACCATAACCCATAGGTCTCTCCCTTGCACTGATTTTCCGATGGAATAAAGCGCCGTCAGCGCCGGATATTTGGAAGATGTCGTCCTAAGATACCTCGTCAGCTGGTCATAACTATGATATTTGAACTCTAGTTTTTCGTCTAAGTTGTCGTACGCGTTTGGACTGTTCCCATTAAAAGCTAAAACAATACCGAAGCATCAATACAGTACAATACAAGATATATTTCCTTTAAATTATACAATACATGTAAAGTATAAAATAAAATCGTCAGAGTATCATCAAAATCAGGTAGTTCTGTCATTGTCATTGTGCTAGTGCCTCAGTGACAGTGTAGAAAGCTTTCTCTAAGAGATGGTTTCTAAGCAATTTAGGGAAGCATTCCTCGCCGCTCTCAGTTCAATCGGGAGTTTTTTAAGGTAGGCGAAACCTTGTAGTATAGGATCCAGTCGCTCACACTTGGCTGTGCGTGGCCCTGGCTTTACAAGGTCTCCCCGTTGCCTCGTGTTGTAGGTGTCAGTTAAAGCACATCCGAGAGAGCTGGAGCTACTAACCAGTCGTTGAGATGGTGACCTCAGAAGAAGAAACGAGTAGATATATTGTGCTATAAGGCTCTGTAGGGTAAACAAAAAATAACAAAAACTTAGAGTTTTAGAAAAACTTGTTATAACAACCCGAATTAGTAAAACCCAAATAATCGTTAAGAAATTAACTTTGTCTAAGAAACTCACTTGTGTTAGTATAAAACCCTTATTTTTTGTTTATTAAAATGAAATATCACGAAGTCACGAGTAATCTCATTATTTAGGCTCTGTAGGGACAGTTTTGGTCACTTGGAGCGCTGACGACAATGAGATATCCATGTTATTCAAAATGGCCGCCATTTGTATGTGAAAACTAAGCTCTTAGCCTCTATTTAATTATTTTAATTTTTTTTATAATATTTTTACTATGCCTGGACCTTCTTGCGTTGCATATAATTTTATATATATATATATATATATATATTCTCCATGATCTATAGAAAAAAATCACTTTAAAATAATATATAAATAAAATAATTTTAAAATATTATTGAGGCATATGGAAAAATCAACACTGATATCTTTGCTACTGGTGCTGCCATCTATACAATGACTACAGAAATGAACCTCATTGGCTTCGCCAAGCAGTCGGGCCAGACGGCAGCACACCCATTCTAAGGAAAGCCTAGCTTATGCAACACTGAGCTAGCCAAATGCAACGGCAGTGGCGTAACCAGGCAACATAATACCATAGTATGGTGAAAAATATGAGTAAGTCGGAGCTAAGGCTCTGACAGTACTATAATATACAAATAATAATATAAATAAAACAACAAAAATAAAAGAAGCTGCTGCAACTCAGATTCTAACAAGAAGCCCTGTGACTTCACAAGCAATGCTGATGACTAGAAGACTTACAATTTTCTGACTGCTGTCCCCGCAGACCAACAGCTCTATCTTCCGCTGGCTGCAGCGCCCCGTCCGCTGTCTCTTCAACATACTCAAGCCCATTGGTTGCAGCAAAGACCAGTAGCGAAATAACTAGCAGTCGCCAGCATGATCCAGCGGTGCTAGTCATTCTGAAAAAGAAGAACAACGGTTAGGAAGAAGAAAAGTTAGCATTAGCAATTAACATTTTTATTTCATTATATCATCATTTCATTATTTCATCATATCATATCATCATATCATTATTTCATTTTATCATTATTAACATTAACATTAGCAGTTAGCAAACGTTAGCATAAGATTGGAATTTTCGATTTCCATATTTCAGTGGATTTACACGTTTTGACGCCCCAGAAACCCAAAGAAGTTGTTTTTACGAAATGTCTGTCAGTCCGTCTACCGGTTCATCGATTTGTGAACAAACTATATGAATTTTGATGAAATTTGGCTTGTAGGTTTAAAAAAACATGCCTTGAGACTATTTTTTTATTTTGGGCTAACTCAATTTTGGGAGATTTGACCCTATAAAAAAACAAAAATAAATTGCTAAAAAATGGTTTTCTCAAAAACGGCTTCAATTTTTTTTTTCATTCACATACAGTATTGTATATTGTATAGGTAGCCGTTATATAATGCAAATAAACAAAACCTAACAGGTCTCTTACCCTTGATAGTTATTAAAGAGTATCTACACTATCTTTAAAAAAAAAAAAGAGGGAGTAAACCCAGGGCAACCAGAAAGAGTACGTCTGCAGCCCTATTATGGCGATTTGGGATTAACGTAACACAGGGGTTTATTCAATTGCTTTAAAAAAATGAGTGCAAAATACGCGGGAAATTCAAATTGATAAATTATTCCTGGGCTATATTTTTGTGAGTTTTTAATTTTTTTCTCCCCGTGGATTTTTTTTTCTACCTGTAGATTTTATTGTTTATTAGTATTTCTTTCAATTATAAAATAATGCAACCATTCTCTTGTATTCCAATAATTTATTTATTAGAAATTCCCGCGTGAATTTAACATCTTACTAATGCGGTATTAAAAGATAAACCCCGGTGTTACGATAATCCCAAATCGCCGTACTAGGGCCAACTTACATACGAGCTAATTCTGTCAAATGATAAAACAGTGGGTGGCTGTTTAAGGCGCTATCAATTGACAGAAGGTGGACAGAAGTGCTATCTTCCCCAAAGCAAAAGACACAATGTGACGGTCATTTCGATAACCACAGGCTTTAGCAGGATTCACGGTCCGAAGCAAATGTCGCAAAGAAGAGTGGCAAGTCAAGGTCAGGACTAACAAGGTACCTGGCACTGGACAAGCTTAGGCACGGAAGGCGTCGCAGAATGCCAATACAATGCCATGTACACTGTACATGAATATCAAATGTAGGAAAGGCCAATCTTCGATAGAAGAGGGATTTAAGGAAGAGACAGGATTCCCACAGTCAATTTACGATATCTACACTAAATTTTCGTACAGCAGCCCTATTTGGGATGAACATAATAACGGGGTTTACATAATACCTTTTTTTTTTTTTAAATACCGCATTAGTAAGGTGTCACGTGACGATGTTAAAATATGCGCGGGAACTTTAAATTAATCAATTATTGGAATACCAGAGAATGGTTGTTTTATAATTGAAGGAAATACTAATAAACATTAAAAAGTACAGGGAGAATATTGAAATATAATAAGAATTAATTATAGTGTACCTACATCTAAGGGAGAAAAAATTGAAAACTCACCAAAAATATGGCCGAGGATTAATTTATCAATTTGAATTTCCCGCGCATTTTGCACTCATTCGTTTAAAACAATTGAATAAGCCCCGGTGTTACGTTAATCTCAAATCGCCATAATTGGGCGGCTGGTCAAAAAATTACAGACTTCAAAACAAACTACAGTCTTAAACTCCCCCCCCCCCCCCATGTTATGAGAGGTTGTAAGTAATTGAACCTTTGACCCTGGTGAGAATAAGGTACTGCAGCCCAATGATTGTGCGTTTAAAATTTCTACAGCCCACAGCCCACCCTTTCCTTGAAAAACCCATGCATATGACCTTGGCTTACAGTATAAAAGGTACCTACTTTTGCGTTGGGCGCCATTCCACTACAAAGTCGCTACATATACCAACCCGAATTCATGTAGGTCCTGTAGGTGTGTTGGTTCGCCAGATAGGCGGGTATTCCACATACATCAATCGTCAATGAAAATTGAAAAATGACGTTTTAGCAGACATTTAAGACATACTAAATATTCTGCTACCACGTCAATTTACGTCATTGTTACGTCATTTTTCAATTTTTCATTGACGATTGACGTATGTGGAATACCCGCCATACGGAAGCTAAAGCGCCGGAAGTACATGGGCAATGCAATTGGAACTGTGCCACCGTATTTAGGTTGAGAGTCGTATCAGATATCTAGGTACATGATAAAGAGGTCAGGCATGTCAGTGAACCTTGGGGGACACCCATCACTCAGATTTCGGTGACGAGATAATACGGGTGTGTGGCATCTGGCACAATACAATACCGGACCCCCCGCTTAAATTGAAATGTAGCAGGAGGTATTAATCATAGAGCTATCATTGTGGCTTATGAGCATGAGTATCTGTCATCTAGTTAAAGGGTAAAGAGGTCAGGTCGCTGAACTTTGGGAGAAACTCATCACTCAGATTTCGGTGACGAGATAACAGGGGTGTGTGGCATCTGGCACAATACAGTACCGGACCCCCGCTTGAAATGTAGCAGGTGGTATTAATCATAGAGCTATCATTGTGGGTTAGGTTATGAGCATGAGTATCTGTCATCTAGTTAAAGGGTAAAGAGGTCAGGTCGCTGAACTTTGGGAGAAACCCATCACTCAGATTTCGATGACAAGATAACCGGGGTGTGTGGCATCTGGCACAATACAACACCAGACTCCCCGCTTCAATTGAAATGTAGCAGGAAGTATTGCTCATGAAGCTATCATTGGGGTTTAGGTTAAGAGCATGAGTATCTGTCATCTAGATAAAGGGCAAAGAGGGCCGGAATGTTAGTGAACATTGGGGGAAACCCATCACCCAGATTTCGGCGCCGAGATAACACGGGTGGGTGGCATCTGGCCCAATACAGTACCGGACCCCCCCCCCCCCCGCTTTCATTGAAATGTAGCAGGAAGTATTGCTCATGGAGCTATCATTGAGGTCTAGGTTACGAGCATGAGTATCTCTCTTCTAGATAAAGGGTAAATAGGTGAGGCATGTCAGTGAACATTGGGGGAAACCCATCACCCAGATTTCGGCGCCGAGATAACAGGGGTGTGTGGCATCTGGCACAATACAGTACCGGACCCCCGCTTGAAATGTAGCAGGAAGTATTGCTCATGGCGCTATCATTGAGGTCTAGGTTACGAGCATGAGTATCTCTCTTCTAGATAAAGGGTAAATAGGTGAGGCATGTCAGTGAACATTGGGGGAAACCCATCACCCAGATTTCGGCGCCGAGATAACAGGGGTGTGTGGCATCTGGCACAATACAGTACCGGACCCCCGCTTGAAATGTAGCAGGAAGTATTGCTCATGGCGCTATCATTGAGGTCTAGGTTACGAGCATGAGTATCTCTCTTCTAGATAAAGGGTAAATAGGTGAGGCATGTCAGTGAACATTGGGGGAAACCCATCACCCAGATTTCGGCGCCGAGATAACACGGGTGGGTGGCATCTGGCCCAATACAGTACCGGACCCCCCCCCCCGCTTTCATTGAAATGTAGCAGGAAGTATTGCTCATGGGGCTATCATTGAGGTCTAGGTTACGAGCATGAGTATCTCTCTTCTAGATAAAGGGTAAATAGGTGAGGCATGTCAGTGAACATTGGGGGAAACCCATCACTCAGATTTCGATGACAAGATAACCGGGGTGTGTGGCATCTGGCACAATACAATACCGGACCCTCCGCTTCAATTGATATGCAGCAGGAAGTATTGCTCATGAAGCTATCATTGAGGTTTAGGTTAAGAGCATAAGTATCTGTCTAGTTAAAGGGCAAACAGGTCAAGTCAAAATTGAGTAAACTTAGCCATCCCGTGTTTACATAAGGAATAGTGTTTTCTTCTTATAAGTTAACACTAATAACAAATAATCATATTGAATAATAATATAATATTTTCCATATTCACTTTGTAATATTTCGTTTAAAATATTAAATTAAAAATTGCCGGTGAAATGGCAGATGATACGACAACTGAAAATGATTGAATTAAAAGTATCTAAATCACTTTCCCGATATTATAAAATGGTAACAGTAGGAAGAGGAATGAGAATCTCCCTCTGCAGCAACTAAGGAAATGCAATAAAACTCCATGTGAAAAAATGATTACAAGAGACACTGGGAACATACTAAATACCGTAACTTATATTTTACATGGCACATCCTGTGTTATTAAATGACACTCAGATTTTATAGCCTGGAAAATTGCTCTAATAGACACTTTCACTAATTCAGTCAGAAAGCACTACAAGGTCGCTTTGAGGAGATAACATGCACACAGCGGAACTACCGGCTTCTCAGGACTTAGCCTGATGATGGGAGTAGCACCCACTCCCGAAACGTCGCCACTCTCCCCTGACAATAAGCTCCGCCCTAATTGTTCGATGACTATGAGGCCGATGCCTCTAATTACTATTGCCAAGGCATGCAATGTAAGTCCAACTAACCCTTTGTTTAATAGTATTACACCATTGCCATTAACCTTCCCCTATAGATTACTACCGGCTAAGATAAACATCCCCTGAAACCAAATGGCCTTCGTTGGCATAGTGGTAGCGTGCTCGTACTTGTGCGAGTCTCAACACACCATGCGATCGGAGACCTGCTGTAACTCAACACAGGTATTACCTGCAGTGAGCGAGTGAAGAGGTTACTCAGATTCGTCCCGATGTCCCGAAAAAACTAAAAATGTCCCATCATACGATTTCAAAAATAATCGGCGGTCAAAATTTAAATAAGCGCGCGAAAACCGCCAAAGAAAGTGAACTACAGCGCACTAAAAAAAAAATATTCCCATTTTGTATTTGATTTTGTACTTATTTCTAACTCAACACAGGTATTAACTGCAGAGGCGACTGGAGAGGTTATTCAGAAACATTCATCAATAGGCTACTAGACAGTTGTAACTAGACTTGCCAGAAGATCGGGATTCGTCGTTTCAAAAATCATCAGGGGTGAAAGTTCAAATAAGCGCGCGAAAATGGCCAACGGAAGCGAACAATACATGTTATGTTTTTTGCTATTTTGACCCTCAAGTACCCCCCCCCCCCCCACCCCCCAATGGTCTGGATCCCTGACTAAGGAAGCAGCCAGCAGGGCAGTCGCGTTTTTCCCTACTATGAGGGTACACATTAAAGACCAGTAAAATTTTCATTTTATGTCCAATCACGAACCGCAACCTCCCCGTTGTAAAGTCCAGTTCTCTACTAACTAGACTATGATGGTGATCCTAGGCCAGAACATTTTTCGAACTGCTAACCCTCATACCTGTGGCCATTTGAAGCCAACTTTCCCAGGATTTCTAAGTTAATCGCATGCAAACAATTTAATGAATGCATTGACCTATTCAGTCGCTTCTGTAGGTTAATAACCGTGTTGAGTTACGTCACGTCACCGATCGCATGGCGCGTTGAGACTCGCACAAGTACAAGCACGCTACCTCTGTACTACCTCCTTGCCACCTTTTTACCTAGAGCAGGGGTTCCCAACATGGACCACCGGTGGTCCACATACATATATCAGGAAACATAAACATTAATTAATCAAATATTAGCACGTAATTGTAAGCACAAACTACTGGATCTAGGCCCTAGATAATGATTTTCCAGCCACAGCCCATGGTGGTCCACGGAAAATCATAACATAATCTAATGGTCCACGGACAAAAAAGGTTGGGAACCCCTGACTTAGAGGTCCTAGACATATCTATAAAATAGCAGGTGCGCGTGCCTAATGTCAATATTAATAGGAACATGTTTTTTTATTAGTAAGATAATTAATTCCTAATCGCATGGGATTCCCGTATATTACAAAGCCCGGGTCATTTTCCCTAACATGACACGAACATTCATCATCTAAGATTGCGATAACCTTGTTAACTTTGGGGCAAACCATGAAATCCTTACTAAGAAATCCTGAACAAAATAATCGTGTTTGGACAGTTGGGTTTTTGTTCACATAAAACACAAATGGCATTCACATGAACACGACAGAATCTTGTTGTAGGTCAACATAGGAAAAACATATGCAGTATAGATTAAACCAGTGCGTAATAAATTAAATAAATAAACTTACAATAGATTTACCAAATTTGGGGGGGGGGCACATAAAACACAAATTTCATTCACATGAACACTACAGAATCTTACACATATCCACAGTGCCGCATTTACAGTTGTGGGAGCTTGTGGGCATAATATTTATGGGGGGGGGGCCTATACCAGAGACGGATGCAGCCCTTTTTTTGGGGGGGGGGGCTAGTTGTAGGTCAACATAGGAAAAACATATGTAGTATCGATTAAACCAGTGCGTAATAAATTAAATAAATAAACTTACAATAGATTAACCAAATTTGGGGGGGGAGGGCAGGGGGTAGCTTTGACATATGCTAATGAACAACAAAAAATTGCACGCACGCATTTTTTACATTTTTACAAATAGTAAACTTGCAAATTAATTTTCCTAGCTTTTTTTAGCGGCAAACTCTTCTACTACGTCAGAGAAGTTAATTTACCTCAAAATGCTTCTGTTCTCGTGAAGGATTGCCAGTTGGCCAATGGCCAAAGATTTACACAGAAACAATAATTGCCATGATAGTATCCACATAGTGAGACCACATAACCAACGAAGAAGTGTTCCATAGAATAAACGAAAAAATAGCTATTGTGGCCACCATTTCAACAAGAAGAGGCATATAGGGGATATTCTGAGATACGAAGGGCTCCTCAAAAACATCAGGGTGTGGTTGAAGGCACCAACTCAAGAGGACGATAGAGGAACGAGTACCTAGAGGATGTAATGAAGGACCTAGGCTCCTATAAAGGACTGGAAAGGACCGCACAAGACAGACAATAGTGGAGAAGAAGACTACAACATACGCTGCAAACCAATCCATAGATTGCAAGTCAAGAAGAAGAAGAAGTAGCCAATCTTCGATCGAAGAGGTATGTAAAGAGGTAGAAGTACTGACGGTGTATCGGACATTATTCGAACGGCCCCCAGCAGAAGAAGAACATCCTGGTTGAAAAACCAGAAGCAATGGTTTGGCAAGGGTACGAGTGGTACGACCTCCCTTTTCAGAGCAGCAGTCTCTAAGGTCCAATTTGCCATGATAAGAGCCAATTATCGATAGAAGAGGCATGTAAAGAGGAGGAAGTACTGACGGTTTACCGGGCATTATTCGAACGGCTCTCGCCTGAAGAACATCCTGGTTGAAAAACCTGAGGCAGTGGCTTGGCAAGAGCACGACCTCCCTTTTCAGAGCAGCAGTCTCTAAGGTCCAAATTGCCATGATAAGAGCCAATTATCGATAGAAGAGGCATGTAAAGAGGAAAGAAGTACTGACGGTTTATCGGGCATTATTCGAACGGCTCTCGCCTGAAGAAGAACATCCTGGTTGAAAAACCTGAGGCAGTGGCTTGGCAAGAGTACGACCTCCCTTTTCAGAGCAGCAGTCTCCAAGGTCCAAATTGCTATGATGACAGCCAATTTTAGATAGAAGAGGTACTGACAGAATATCGGACTACATTCGAACGCCTCCCGGCAGAAGAACATCCTGGTTGAAAAACCTGAGGCAGTGGCTTGGCATGAGCACGACCTCCCTTTTCAGAGCAGCAGTCTCCAAGGTCCAAATTGCTATGATGACAGCCAATTTTAGATAGAAGAGGTACTGACAGAATATCGGACTACATTCGAACGCCTCCCGGCAGAAGAACATCCTGGTTGAAAAACCTGAGGCAGTGGCTTGGCATGAGCACGACCTCCCTTTTCAGAGCAGCAGTCTCCAAGGTCCAAATTGCTATGATGACAGCCAATTTTAGATAGAAGAGGTACTGACAGAATATCGGACTACATTCGAACGCCTCCCGGCAGAAGAACATCCTGGTTGAAAAACCAAGGTCCAAACTCCCATGATAATAGCCTATTGTCAATAGAAGAGGCATGTAAAGAAGAACTTCCGGTTTATCGGACTTTATTCGAACGGTTCCTACGATCATTTATTACATGACTGCGCCCAATCAAACAGTAACTGCGTACTTGTTAGGTTAGCAGTAAAATTAATGGGAACATAAAATGGGACAGTCTAACACGAACGACATCGATATTACAACGGGACCTCAGCATTTACATGCAGATGGCTCGTCTTTTTAAAGCTTATTATAAAGGTCACTTTACACGAAAGGTAGACAGTGTTCTATACCGTACATGAGAGATATTTTTTATAGGTCAAACCCAGTCAGGTTTGGCAGCCCTTACTACAGGCTCCTTTTTGTAACCTGAAGTTTCACATTGTAACCCTTTGGTTACGCCTTCCCTTACCTCAAGCCCCAAGTCTTTACATATATAGACGCATTTTACATATCTTAAAGCCTGAGGTTTGGGGGAAATTTAAACAAAATGGGGACACCCACACCTACAACACGAGGCAAAAGGGAGACCTTGTAAGGCCAGCGCCACGCACAGCCAAGTGTGAGCGACTGGGTCCTATACTGCAAGGTTTCGCCTACCTTAGGAAACTCCCGATTGAACTGAGAGCGGCGAGATATGCTACTAACTTCCCTAAATTGCTTAGAGACAATCTCTTAGAGATATCATTCTACACTGTCACTGAGGCACTAGCACAATGACAGAACTTCTGACGATATTTTGACGATTTTACTCTATACTTTCTTGTAGATTACTTGATTGTATAATTTAATTTATTTGGAGGAGACTGGATCAGCCCCTGGACTAATTCTAGCCTTTGCTTCGCTATAGTCAGGGTATCATTTGCTCCTGAGGCGCAGCCGTTCAACACCCGTCTCACAACCTTGCCAACACCTAACATATAACGTGCTATAAGCTAGTACTTGCAAAACCTTAGAGGTTTTCATGACTTTTTTATTTCAGTTATTGAGACCACCGAAGATGACTCGTATCTGTACTTAGTTAAGTCATGCTTTTGCCTGTTTCATTGCGTCAATGGTAAGCTTGTCTCAGCTCGTTCATTATCGCTTGTAGCCGGTGTAGGTTGACATCGAGAATGTATACCAATTTGCCAATGGGCAAAAATTCATACGGAAACAATACAAATAATGTCCCGAGATCTAAGGGGCGTTGGCATAGGACAAGGGACCTATGGGCCACTATAAGTAGACATGGGTCCATAACAAGCCATTCAAACAGAACAATTACATAGGCCACCGAACATAGCAGCAGCAGCACGATACACCGAGGTCAGATTGTTCACCGCAAGTCTGAGATTGATTTGTACAAAAAGGTTGCCGACCACTGTTTTTTTTTTGTTTTTTTTTCATTTGGCGTCCCGACAACCCGACAAAATGTAAAACATACGGCTTAAAAAATCATTGACGGTCAAAGTTCAAATAAGCACCCGAAAACCGCTAGCTGGTTCGCGAAGTCGCGATCCTGACCAGATCGTCGGTCCTTCTTGAGGGAGGCCCACTTTCGTCTTAGTTTTTTATTTGCCCGGACAAAATTCACAAAATCCCGATATTTTGTAACTTTATCCACATATTAGTTTCGGGCAACCCTAGTTCTAACCCATGGGCCCTCATTAGTATCTCTGCAATTAATATTTCCTGTGATATTTCCATTTCAATTCCCCCCACCCCAAAAAAAAACATTTTATAACGTCACGTGGTACAACCCGATGGGGTCTTGATACACGAAAATAGGCCTGTTCGCTATCAGCTGGACAATATTACTATGCAGCTTACAGATATCTGCTTTTCATAAAGATAAGACCTATGACGTACACCACCACTGAAAGGTCACTATATAGATAGATTTTTTGCGGCTTGTCAACCAGTTCTTGGTTAGTCCGGCTTGAGCTTGTTGTCATGCGTCAATAACGTTTGAAGGCCTAAGAAAGAAAGAAAAAAAGGGCAATGGACACCCTGTTACTCCAAAATTATAAATAAATAAATAAATAAATAAGGACTTTTTATTGTTTCTATTACTAAGCCAACCTAGCGGAGTTAGGGCTAAAAGCCCTCTCTTACACTCAACAAGGAAAGCCCGGGACCGCCTGCTTTACATGCCCTCCGAAGCATGGCCAGAAAATTTAGCCAGTGTGGGACTCGAACCAACAACCTTTCGGGTGAAAGTCAGAGTCCGTACCACTACGCTACATGTCCATTATGAAGGTCAACCCGGCGTACAAAACGAGTGCCTGAACCGAAGTCCACAACGCCTTCACCTGAAAACTGGCAGTGGAAGATGCCTTAGCTAGGTACTACAAGAGGTTCAATTCTTCTAGTAATTGCTAGCCAGGGTCTCTGTACCATATACAATTGGAAAGCATGTACGGTTTTTTTGCTTTCCAATTTATACGTAGTATAAGGAAAGCTTTGTGATGGTCAAAATTTTCGATTCCGAGATTTCAACGGATTTACACGTTTTCAGGTCCCAAGAACCCAAAAAAGTGGTTTTTACGAAGTGTCTGTCGGTCGGTCTGTCTGTTCGTCGATTTGTGGGCAAACTACACAGCGGATTTTTATGGAATTCGGCATGTTAATTCATAAAAATCATACCTCGGGACCATTTTTTTAATTTTGGACTAACTAATTTGGGCCGGTTTTATTTTCAAAAATCTCCAAAAAAACATATAAAAAATTATTTCTCGAAAATGGCTCCAACGATTTCTTTTAAATTCACACATATTGTAGTCATTATTATTGTTAACAAAATGTAGGGGGTCGCTTGCCCCTTGATAGTTTGCTTCGGGGGGTAAAAAAATACAAATAACTAAATTTTAATGAAAAATGACTAAAAAATAATTTTTTAAAATTATTATTAAACCTTTCTATCGATGATTTCTGCCATCAGGCATGTTTTAGGTGTTAAAAAGAGTGACGAAACCGGCCAGGTTGCTTTCCCAAAAAAGTATTTGGTTTTAGGCAAAAAAATGTTTTTTTAAAAAAGGATAGAAAATTCACGCTCAAATGCATTGCGTGCCCTGCCCTTATTACTGTGTGGTAATGTGTTGGTCTGACCGGTCTATAATATGCAATGCCATCGGATAATTCAGTGCTTTGGGATAGGTGATATCCTAGGCGATTGCCAGAGGGGGTCCTTGGGTTCCGGACCCCCCCCCCTTCCCAAATGGTTACAGCGTACACTAGATAGAATGGATTTTTTTTTAAATTTATTGAGGTTACCTCACCTCCAGTGACGTCAGATGGACACCCCCCCCCCCCCCCCCGAGATATCCGAAATGAAACCATAGGAAAATTATTTACCATGAAATTACTTATTTTCTCTATCTACTTATTGAAAAATTGGAAAGCATGTTCGAGTAAACTCGGACCGGTTCTTTTATTATTACTATTATTAAAAAAGGTAAAATCGTGTACAAAAAATTTAATGCCTGCATCCGATTAACATCTTCAATCGCCTCACTAAGTCACTTAATTGGTACTTGTGTCGAGTTACGACACTTCTCCGACTGCAAGGTGTGTAGAGACTCAAAAAGTACAAGCACGCTACCATTTTGCCACCGAAATCGCTTAAGAGTGTACAGCCTGTAGAAAATTGGCAGCCCGAAATTTAATACTATTTTTTTTTTAAATTAACTAAGTGAGCTATTAAAGATTTGGCTCATTTAAGTTGTAGAAGACTACTTCATGCATCATATAATAAGGTATTTTTAATTTTCGAAATTATAGTTTTATCATAAAAACGAGAATAAATTATATGCAATAACTTTTCGCGTAAAATAGATACTATGACACATCTACAATTTCGAAAATTAAAAATACCTTATTATATGATGCATGAAGTAGTATTCTACAACTTATTGAGCCAAATCTTTAATAACTTGCTTAGTTAATTAAATAAAAAATGTACACTCTTAACTCGCTCTACTCATACCGGTTCTTTGACTTAGAGCCTATAGGTACTCGTATGTGAATAAATGTTCATAAATTTATTTTTTATAAAGATATTACTTCGGTGCAAGGGCGTACCGGCCGAAGAAGAAGAAGAAGATTCTATATGTGTAATAGGATGACTGACTGTGTAAGTAATAGGAGCAAATTTTAACAGATGTTGCGAAGTTAATGAAAAGACTTTGGAACATTACATTGACATTATTAGTAACGCTAATGTTGCCATAAATAGTTTTCATAAGTTTCTCTAGGGAAATACTTGGGTCATGGTTGCTTCAAAAGTTTTCCCCACAGCTATTAGGAAAAGATTCCCATAACCCATTGTAGCCTGTATAGATCAGTGGTTCCCAACCGGTGTTCCGCAGAGTGGCAAATGATCTTCGAGAATGTCTGCAGTCACAAGCGTTGCTATTAAGGAGAACAATAAGCCGAGGATACAACAACTTCTAAAGAACCGGTCCGAGTTTACTCGAACATGCTTTCCAATTTATCAAGTAGTAGCTAGAGAAAATGAGTAATTTCATGGTAAATAATTTAAATAATTTTCTTATAGTTAAATTTCGGGTATCTCGGGGGGGGGGGGGGGGTTGTCCAGCTGACGTCACTGGAAGTGACGTAAATTCTAGATAGGTCAGACCAACAAATTACCACACATCAATAATGGCAGGGCGAGCAATGCATTGAGCGCGAATTTTTTAAAAAAAATAATTTTTTGTGCAAAACTTAATAGTTTTTTGGGAAAGCAACATGTCCAGTTTCATTACTAAATTTAACACCTAAAACATACCTGAAGGTAGAAATCATCGATAGAAAGGTTTCGCCGAAAAATTATTTTTTAGTCATTTTTCATTAAAATTTAGTTATTTTTTTTTTTTAACCCCAGAAGCAAACTATCAAGGGGCAAGCGACCCCCCGCATTTTGTCAACATTAATAACGACTACAATACATGTGAATTTAAAAAAAATCGTTGGAGCCGTTTTCGAGAAATAATTTTTTTAGACGTTTTTTCGGAGTATTTTGAAAATAACCCCCCCCCCCCCCCACAAATTGAGTTAGTCCAAAATAAAAAAAATGCCCCGAGGTATGATTTTTATGAACCTAAGTGCCGAATTTCATCAAAATCGACCGAGTAGTTTGCCGGAAATCGACGCATAGACAGACAGACAGAGCGACAGACAGAGCGACAGACAGACATTTCGTAAAAACCACTTTTTTGGGTTCCTGGGACCTCAAAACGTGTAAATCCGTTGAAATTTCGGAATCGAAAATTTCGACCATCACAAAGCTTTCCTTATACTAAGTATAAATTGGAAAGCAAAAACATGAGTGCCCAAGTTTCACATTAAATTTATCGAGCATTAAAATCATACTGTAAGCTAAATATAGTGATATCCTTGAAAGCCTTC
Organism: Psococerastis gibbosa; assembly: GCA_963971405.1. Classification (NCBI taxonomy): domain Eukaryota; kingdom Metazoa; phylum Arthropoda; class Insecta; order Psocodea; family Psocidae; genus Psococerastis; species Psococerastis gibbosa. The sequence goes on from OZ020491.1 coordinate 28,538,017, forward strand.
CAATTCTTAAAAATAAATAATAATCATAATAGATGTAAGGGGTGGTCCGCAGACCGTCACTGGTTGGGAGCCGCGGTGCTGTATATCTTTTCCCAAGACATCTGGGAGCAACTACCACACTACCCGTTTTTGGCACAAAATCCAATTTCCCATGAAAAAAGAGCCATAAAGGAGATGTCAAAAAGTAGAAGACATGTCCATATAAAATTCGACCTATAGCACATTATATGGTCGCCACTAACAATTTTGAATAGTACTTCCCATTCTTAGAACCTACCCAGATAGGAGTCAGTGGCGGAATTGAGGTTAACTACGGGTCATGACTACCTTCAAAAACATCTTCACCGTATATACGTGTAGCAACGGAGCCTTTCTGCCCTTTGTTGTTGTTGAAACTCAGAAGTCCCGCGCGCTTATTTAGAATCTCCAACTTCAGATCACTGATTGTCTATTGCCTTTATGCGACACCCGGGAAGAGATGGACGGAAAACGCCTTAACACGTGCCCTGCTCTGGTCAATAGCAGAGGTTCACCAGATTATGTGTTGTATTGGGCTGCAAGAAAGCTGATGGCGGAAGCCTAATGCTATTGTGTAATTTTAAAAAAATCTAAAACTATCTTGTTTACATTTTTAATAAGGTACATAAGGTAGGCCTATAGCACTTCAAAATATTCAAAGAAATAATTGCGCTCCTTTCTAATTATAAGGACCAAAGCTACTAAAAGGATTCCACCAAGATAACAGATACCAGGTGGGCTGCACTCAGGCTACTCTATGGGGTGCCTCAACTAGGAAACTTCTCGTTAACTTAAAAGTTTTTGGATCGGGTTCGGTACTAGATCTTATTAGTTTCTTGTCAAATGAAGACGAGACACAAGTATGGCAGTAAACTAATAAACAGCGCATAGCATCGAGACAGCAACAAACCTAAATTTCTACGCTAAAAATAATGAGTACACGACAAACCTGGTTTAGTAAAATAATCGAAAGCGAAAGGGTTCCCGTTACGAGCACACTATCAACATAGCCGCACCTCTTCACGCAACAAGACTCAAACACTGACTGAACACTGCGTGGCCGGCACTGAGCCACTCACTCAATGGCACTGACTGGAAAGGGTAAGCCGTGGCCAAGCTGATAAGCTGTGGTGGCAAGCCTGGTGGTGCAGGCCTGTCTAGAAAAAGCCACAGTAGCCCGAGGAAGACGGGGCGAATAGCTGCCGCCACTAAATAAGCACTACTAGGGCTGAGCTGCAGGCTCCTAGCGAGGTCGCAGGTAGCGGATAGATAAAATGCCGCGAATTTAAGAGAGCTAGAGAAGCTACAGTAGCCATACAGTCATACAGTAGGTGTGGTGGCAAGTCTAGCGGTGCAGGCTTGTCTAGAAAAAGCCACAGTAGCCCGAGGAAGACTATGAAACGGGGCGAATAGTTGCCACCACTAAATAAGCAACCACTACTAGGGCTGAGGCTTCTTGCGGGGTCGCAGATGGCGGATAGCTAGTCTGGCAAGTCTAGTGGTGCAGGCCTGTCTAGAAAAATCCACAGAAGCCCGAGGATGACTATGAAACGGGGCGAATAGTTGCCACCACTAAATAAGCAACCACTACTAGGGCACTCTTTTGTCCTGGGGTTGGGCCCCGAAGGCGAAGGAACTCAATGAAGAGTCAACGGCATAAGGATGAAGAAGGCAACTGGAAACCACTAAATTACAATTCCCTATTACAGTCCCAAGGTAACGTTTGAATATCTGGTCAAAGGTCGCGGAACATTAATGGCGGTAAATGAATGGATTAATTGCACAAGACCATAAGAATACAGTGGTAAACCGCAAAGCAGTGTTATACATGACTGATTATAATACGTTGTTGTTGTTGTTTCTAACGCCTGCTTTCAGCATTTCTGCTTTAAGCAACCCTGTCAGCCTGGCGGGGGGAGTGAGTCTGTTTATTAACTTGAGGCACCCTAAGGGCAGACTCCTTCACCTCGGGGGAAAGGAGAGTTGACTGACAGGGTGGACCTCCTGATTCCGAACCACTTGGGGAACATGGCAAAATCACACGATTAAATCGGAGATGACCAGGACTCGCCACGCACGAAGACTAACTGGTATAGTGTCAGTCTCACGTCCCACCATGTTCCCCTGCCAACGCTGTGCACACTACCAAGTTTGCCGCAGTTTGAAACATGCTCTGCTCTCATGGATTTAACATGGTAAGGCCGTTGGTATACTGATTATAATACAAAGTACCTAAGCTGGGAAATCACTAACTATACGGAATGATAAGGTAATCACTAGGGCTTATACTAGAATGCCCTCAACGACAAGGAGGTTGACCCGACTATTATAGACTGGGTAATGGCAGCCCTAACTAGCAGGGTAGCGGTGGCACAGGGGGTGGCTATGAAAACCACTAGGGGATGCCCCCAGGGGGGTGTGCTGTCACCGCTATTGTGGACGATTGTAGTAGAAAAGCTTCTACAAATACTTACTGACAGGGGCATAGAATGCATTGGCTATGCTGATGACGTCGTGGCCATGGTCAGAGGGAAAAATGACAGTACACTGTGCGAGCTCCTGCAGCACGTGGTTGATATTATTGCTGAATGGTGCAAAACAGTAGGCCTCAAACTAAATGGGCCAAAACATGTCTAGTTCCCTTCACTAATAGAAGGAAGCTATCATTGAAGCAAGTCCTCATTGGGGGCAAACCAATAGCATGGGAACGGCAAGTCAAGTATTTAGGAGTAACCCTGGATACTAAACTAAATTACAAGAAGCATATAGAAGACGTAGTGGTTAAAGCCAAACGATCTATTATGATTTGCAGGAGAATGGCGGGGAAGAAATGGGGCACTTCCCCCAGAGCCCTCCGAGATTTGTATTTATTGATTGTAAGGCCCATTATTACGTATGGAAGTGTGACTTGGGCCCACAGGACTGCAGTACAAAGTATAAGAGACACCCTCACTAAAGTACAAAGACTGGCCTGTGTATGCATTACAGGGGCTATGAAATCCTGTCCCACTGCAGCAATGGAGATTGTGCTGGACTTCCCACCCCTCCATATTGCAGTGGAAACGTCAGCCGAAATGGCAAGGCTACGGATTATTAGGAGCGGGGTAAAAAGGAGTGGAAGGGCAATTAAGAGAGACTCAGCCTCTCTGACTACGTCTGACCACTGCCTGGATATGCCAAGCGATAGAATTCACCCAAAATACTGTTTTAAGAGGGAATTCGAAACTATATTAGGGACAAAGAAAGAATACTGCGAATCAGCAGGAATTCTCAATAGTCACACAATTAAGTGGTTCACTGATGGCTCTAGGCTGGGACGTACAAGACCAAGAACAGGTCTTGGCGTCTTTGGTCCTGGGGTGAAATATCTGGAGTCTCTTGGGGAGACAACTACAGTCTACCAGGCTGAGTTATGTGCCCTTGACAGATGTATGCAAATGAATCTCGACAGGGAATATAGATCGAGAGAAATTGTTATCATGTCAGATAGCCAAGCAGCCCTTAAAGCAATAACAGCATACAAAATCACCTCACAACTAGTGTGGGAATGTAGATTGAAACTGGACATACTGTCCGGTGCGAATAAGGTTACCTTGATATGGGTGCCTGGGCACACAGGCATTGAAGGCAATGAGGTTGCTGACCAGCTTGCAAAAAGGGGAGCTACCTCCCCTTTTACGGGACCCGAACCTTTTTGCGGTGTTGGGGAAACCCTCGCCCGCAGATTTGTTAAAGGCAGGGAGAACCTGAAAGTGGCTGAATACTGGACCTCATTGCCGGGCCTTCGGCAAGCCAAAATGCTCCTGGGAAGCCACCAGCGCAAAAGAGCCCAAGTATGCATTAATATGAACAGGAGACATCTGCGTGTGATCACAGGATTCCTCTCTGGGCATTGCAACTTGAATGGACATCTGACCAACATAGGTGTCAGAGAGTCTAGAGCATGCAGATTCTGTAACGAAGGAGCGGAGGACCCCGAGCATATCCTCCTTCACTGCGATGCAATCGCACGTAGAAGAGCAGCATGCTTGGGAAACTTGCAATTACATGTAAAAGACCTACCACTTCTAAATCCCCTCAAGGTCCTGGCTCTCCTGAGGGAAATAGGCCTCGAGGAACTGATGTAGATATGTAGATTCTTTGTTGTAGGGGGCACAATAGGCCCAATAGGCTTAAGTGCACACAGGTAACACCTGTACCCCAATTTTAATAAATAAAAAAAAAAAAAAAAAGGCTTATACAACAGAAGTCAGATGTTGATAGAATCCGGGCTGATGGGCCGTGGTCGATATGGAAGTGTGCCGACATTGCACATTGAAGATAACGGTGCGAGTGAACCAGTACATGCTTTCATATTTATCAATTAGTATAGGTCTAGGTATAGGCATAGGTCGATAAAAGCCGGCCGCCATAGCAAATTGAATCCAGCGGACCAGAGCAGGTTCAAAGTTGCAGATAACTTGGTCGTGTGCAGAGTGCCGGTAGGGAAACATGTTAGGACTTGTCCTGGTCACCTCCGAATTATTCGTGGGACATCACTGTGTTTCCCAAGTGGTTCGGAATTCACTATCATCAGGAAGTCCAATGTCCTATGGGCTGGCGTAGGACAGTCAAGTCGGGGTCGCTATATGGGCCCAAATATGAGGCCTAACAACAGAACGGATAACTCTCTACCACTAAATAATCGGTAAACATTCCCAATTTCCTAGCGCAAATTCCCAACAGGGACCCGCGCTAAAAAAAAAAAAAAAAAAAAAAAATAGGCCTAAGTCGTCATTAGCCCGACGAACACTACAACTACTACCGGTAGTCCACAGACATATATCAGGTGGTCCACGGAGCAAAGTAAGAAATGTGAAAATAAAACAGCTGAGTTATAGGAAATTAGAAGTAAAATACAGTAAGTAATACACTGAACTATAAAATCTAACCGATATCAGCCCAAACATTGAATTAAATATTAGCTCGTAGGCTAACTGTAGGCACAAACTACTTGATCTTAGTCCTTGAATTTGACGATTTTCCTGCCACAGCCATGGTGGTTCACGGAAAATCATAAAATAATCTAGTGGTCCACGGACAAAAAAGGTTGGGAACCCCTGGTTTAGAACACAGTAGTAAGGGCAAGGTATGTAATGCATTGGGGAATAAATTATTCATAATTTATTCAAAAAAAATTCTTTATTCCAAACCAAAACTTTTCCTGGGAAAGCAAACTATTTTTCCGCTTCTTTTTTTTTTTTGCTCTAGTTATCACCTAAACTCTAAAGCATACCTGAACTTAGAAAGGTTGCACAGAAAAATTATTTTTCTTAATGGAGTCTTTTATTGTTTTGCCCCCAGAACCAACGAACTATTGGGATTTGTTTACAACGACTACAAAATTGTGAATTTTTAGAAAAAATCGTTAGAGCCGTTTTTTAGAGAAAAACATTTTTAACCGTTTTTTTTTTTACTTGTTGCAAGGTTAATTTAAATGGTCCCGAGATATGATTTTTGTGAACCAACACGCCAAATTACATCTGAATCCACCGAGTAGTTTGTCCACAAATCAACGAACAGACAGACCCACAGACATTTCGTAAAAAATAATTGTTTGGGTTAACAGGACCTCAAAACGTGTAAATCCACTGAAAGCTTCTGAAACTAACGACCATTACAAAGCATTCCGTAACCCCTGAAAATTACCACCAACCCCAAAGGAGGCACAAGGCCCCGTTTAATATTAAGTTTTAGTAAAGTTAACAATACAGTACAGTAATTATAGTTATGTGAATTATTATTGCGGACCTTACTTCAATCGACAATAGAGTAAAATAAAGTAGAAGACATGCTACTCTACATTTTTTATGTATAATATCGGCGCTAGCTCCGTCCGGGCACGGTATTAGTACCGGCTACATACTATACATCCTAATTTGTAGATTTTTTTTTATATAAAAGGTTAATCGCGTACAAATAATTTAAAGAAGGTATCCAATTAACCTCTTCAATCGCCTAACTAACCTAATAGGTACTTGTGTCGAGTTACGACACGTCTCCGACCGCAAGGTGTGTAGAGACTCGCACAAGTATAGACACGCTACCACCTTGCCACCGAAGTCGCTTCGAATGCGGAGCAACTTCTATTCTACTTTTTGTGCGCTCATTTTTTTTTACTAAATTAACGAGATTTCATGAGGATTCGACATTGTCCTAAAAAAAACAGTCAGTGGGGGTTTCTGATTTGTCTCTTAGGGAACCAGAAGACGCGGCAGTGGAATGTATCTTATGGAAATGCGATAACCGAAACCAGGGCAGTAGGGGCACGGAGTACAGTAAAGCATGGGCGAGACCCGTTAGGGCCGGTGCAGTCAAACCTAGCAGGGTCATCCTGGGAGACCCGGCCGCTACGCCCATGATTAGCAACTCTCCCAGTGGCGTAGGAACACTGTATGACACCCCCACTACGCGTTTTGGGTTGTGAAAACTGAAAACTACGAATGGTTTTGTGACGATCCTTTGGGGCTATCAGATCCCATAAACGCTGATAGATGAAGCATAAGGACATAACATTGCCCACTACTTGTCCCTGCATGAAGCAAATGAGAAAGCCGTCCAAGCTGCTCGATTTTGGACAACTCTTTAAATGCCTGTCTCCCAGGACATGCGAAGGAAGTAATGTAAGTAAGTATGCCATTATTTAAACTACTTTAAGACTCAATGAGAAAAAACTCATGAGAAACATGAGAAATTCGGTTTTTTACAAAACACTATTAGGCTAGATGGGTTGCCGATTGTTGTTGTTGCTGATAGTAGCATGTAATGCTAATGATTGCCAATAATCCAACGATCACAGTATACAGTAGTTGATTTGGTGATACCACAAAAACCGTGCAATTAACTATTCCGCATAATCTTAATCAAAGCACTCCTGAAGGCGTCCAACTTGTCGATCCCCTTGATTTCAGCCGGGAGTTTATAATAACGACGAATTCCAAAATCAAACACAGAGTTTTTAGCAAACATCGAATTTTTATGTTCTAAAATGAAGTTATCAGCATTCCTGGTGTTTTAACTATGAACATTTTTATTTTTTTATTCTTCTTCAAATATGCCGGTAGAAGATTGTTTTTTATCTTGTATATAAAAGTCATAACATCCAGAAATACAGTACGTGGTCTTCAAAATTTAAACACTCTAGTTCCTGCAGCATCCTGTCCTTAGAGGTGTCCTTTACTCTTGATTCACGGAAAATACGAATAATGGGCGAATTTCAATACCTGTGGTCAATCGGTCTTACCACAGAGTTGAAAGGGCTTGCATAAACCTTAAAATGTAGATATCGATCCTTCCACTCTATGCAACCTCAATGATATTGATAGATCTCAAATTTCTAAAGAATTTAGGCACATGTACTGTATATTTAAAAGTACAGTATTCGTATGAAAAAAAACGAAACGTGCCTTTCTCCCTTAAAAATGAAATCTTTCAACTTGTTACTAGAACAACACTGTCATTAAATAATTAATGGGTGTAATTATGAAAGAATCGAGAAAGTAAACAATCCCTACAATGCAGACAGACAGATTAAAATGGGAATTAATCAGGTTAAATGGTGGAAACTATGTGTCTGGAGAATTCCAACTATGATCATTTAAGGTACAATGTATTACAAGAACTAGAAACTGCGGTAGGTCGGGTAATTGCCACTAATGGTAACGAGTAAGAGCGATAATTATCGATGCCCAGAATAGTCCTGCTTGTAGAGAACTAGACTATGCAACGGAGGGTCGAGGTTCGAAACTCGACACGAAAGGAAAAAATTGTACATCGGTACAGAGGTCACTGAAATACGTGCATCTACATCCGTAAATATATTCAAGTCAAATTCCATATTGACCATCAGGTATCGAGCAATACCTAGTGAGTGAGTGTCGTGAAGCCCCTAAGTGTGAATGTGAACGGGTGATTGAGTGAGTGAATGAGTAGAAATGGATGTGAGAATGAGAAGATTACTTATTATTTTCAAGCAGTTAATTGTAAGAGAGGGCCTTTGGCCTTAATATTCGCTGCGAAAATTGTTTTTTTTTTCTTTTTAAGGCGATTTTATTATTATTATTAGTTCACAGGCAGTAATGAGTACTTTACCTTCACCATTACGGGAGAACGCGGCTGTGGAACATGTTGCTAACCACAACATCCCCAACGGAGCATTGAACTGTCGATTCAGTGGCAGTTATACCCGCATAACTGGTCTTCAAAGTAGCTGAGCTTCTGAGCATGCCTCAGAGGCGAAGACACGAAAATCTGTACCTCCTTGTGGTGAAGATGAAAGCGACTGAACAGATAGGGGACCGAGTTTAAGCCGGGATACGCGAAAAACACAGCCTTTCCAGTGAGGGCACTCTTTTGACTTGGGGTTAAGAAACTGGCCCCGAAGGCGGAGGAACTCAATGAAGAGTCAACGGCATAAGGATGCAGAAGGCAACGGGAAACCACTTCATTAGAATTCCCTAGTGTAGTCATTATGCCATAAAGATCGCCAATCTTTCATAAGAGGTATTTGAAGCAGAAGTACAGGTTAAAAACACCTTCGCCAAAAATAATAACATTTCAAGGGCCTCGTAAGGGGACTCGTAAAAACACGTATAGTATACAAGGTGCGCCAATTAAATACCCGGACTGGACCTATAACTGTCAGGGCTTTTATCGTAGAGCAATAGTACTTATAGGTCAATGACCTGCTCTCTTTGAACTTCAATCCCTAGAAATTTCATTCTTTTCATACAGTTAGTTTGCCATTGATGCCCTCCGGAAGTGTACCATGTCGCTACACTTTGCCGGGGTAATGGTTGATGCAGGTATTGAGCAGCGTTAAAGTTTGACTTTTTTTTAGAAAAACACACCCACACAAAGTTTCCAATTTTCCAAAGAGGCTTATGGCGAACATGTAATGTCGCATACAACTGTGTTTGAGCGGCACAAAAGATTTAGTGATGACCGGGAAGAGGTTGTGGACAATGCGCGTCCTGGACGACCAATCTCAATGCGAACAGACGAAATGGTGTCGAAAATAAACGCAGTTGTGCGGGAAGATCGACGTCTTTAAACAAGAATGATAGCTGAAATGGTAAAGAGTAATAAAGAAACGGCGCGACAAATTTTTGCACGACGGATTGAAATGACAAAAGTGAGTGCGAAATTGGTAACAAATAATTTTCGCGTGCAAAGTAAGACCCAACAGAATTAGTGGACAGACAGGTCACTGTGTTTGAACATGCACCTTATTCCCCAGATCTAGCCCCCTGTGGCATCTTTCTCTTCCCTAAAATCAAATCTGCCTTGAAAAGATCACGTTTGGGGTCGATGGATGAGGTGAAGGCGGAAACGGCGGAGCTGCTCCACAGCCTCACACCCAATGACCTGCAGCATTGTTTTAAACAGCGGAAGATCAGTATGCAGCTAGTAGATAGGGAAGGGATGTATGTTGAAGGTGACAATTAGTAAAAGTAAGTAATTTTAAACAAATAGCCTTTATGACCCCAGTCTGGGTATTTAATTGGCACACCTCGTATGGTTAAATTGGCCTTATGGGTTAATAGCAAGCATTGCATTGCAAGCATAGTCGCAGGTAGACGTCCCTGGCATTTATAAATTTGCCAATGGCCAAAAATGCATGAGGAACTTCGTTGGCTTAGTGGCAGCGTGCTTACACATGAATGAACCTCACCCATCAAACGATCGGCGACCTGTCGTAAGTCAACACCGGTATTACCTACAGAGGCAATTGAAGAGGATATATTCAATTAACGTTTGTATGCTGCATGCATTTAATAATTTTTTTGTATAATAGTATCCGGAAAATCAACAGGGTTGTCAGCAAGCTACAAGTAGGCCATAAAAATAAATTCCTAAAAAATAATACAAGGAATGGGCTCTTATTGATAATACGGTTAATAGGGTTAAAGGATGTTTCTTCCCAATGGGTTAGAAAAATGTGTCTTTTTTTTCTTTCCGTACTAGATTGATTTGAGTCAGCTCACCCCACCACTTAGGTGCAAGGTTGTATAACCACCTACCCAGCCTCCTATGGCTTCCAACTTTAACACCATCCCAATTTAGGAAGGGCGTGATTAGGCTTCTTTGTGTGAACCGCCCTTACTCCGTGCCTGAATTTTTTGACCACAACTACAACAGTTGAGTTTATATCTTATGTACCGTATTATACGTTTCTGTGTTTCTGTTTGACGTAATAGAGTTGTAACGACGCCGAGAATACCATTGTATTTTTAAATTGGCCAATACATGACTTATGACTTATGAGCTCATAAAGGCATAGGAAAAAACATTGACCACTTAGATACCAAACGATACTGTGAAGGCCAAAAAGAGCACAATCAAAGGTGGCCTTCACAAAATGTTATAAATATGTAGGTATTCAATACAATACGCAGAACACAAACAAGTACATTCGGCAACAGGCGGCAAGCTGTAAATAGTGTGATTTCACATTTCACAGGGGTTTTTCCTTGGTTGGTGGCTGTTTATAGGGTACCTTTTATCTTGCTACCGGCACCTTTCCTCAACACCGTATAAGGTTCGTTACATTACTAATGTCCAAAGAATTAACTTTCTAGCGTTTGTACTTACCAGGCTACCAGAAGTTGACATTAATAACACCCTTTATAAACGGACGTTTTATTTGTAACGTCATTCATCTCCACTGTCACCAGAGAATGTCAAATCAAAGGAAATGTAATATGCATAGTATCCTTAACCTTGACAGACATTTTTGTTTACTTTTTAGTTCTTTGCAGATCGATAGCTGGCACTTTCACAAAATTCACACACAAAAAGAAGAATATAACGCAATCTTACCACAGCACCATGTAGCCGAAACACTTAGCCAATGTTAATTCATTAAGTTTAGAAAATAATTTTTAAAGAGAACTAGCCAATTTTCGGTTTTTTTTTTTTTTTTTGTTTACAACATGCTACCTTGATTCGCTTGAATGATTGATATGATGAAAAGTTAAACTTTGTACCTAAACTACTAAAAATACAAATTAATACAATTTCTATTTAAAATAAAAAATAAAATAATGATTCTTTATATTAAATATACTTCAACTATACTCTTTTAATTCTAATCATTTAATTTTTACGACTAGAAGGCCCTGAAAGTAATGAAATTATCTAACATGAGTCTTCAGTGTCCGTGGTTTGATATTTATTTACAACATTTACAACAATATCAATAATGATTATTTGACATTTGATACTCCAATTATTTTAATTTAATTAATTAATAAAAATGTAGTGCCTTAAAATGTCTGTTCGAGTAGTAGTCGTATGGGAGTGGGAAAATAGGCAGGGCCGATGGCGTCCTTTCAGTCCAGAAGTGTCACAACACTTGGAAAGAGCCCATGCCAAAAACCTGACGCGAGTATTTTTGAGTGACGCTGATCCCACTCTAGAGAAATATTATATTAATTTAACTACAAGGAAGCAGCATTTTGACGAGTCCGGTAAGTTTCTAGAACGATACATGGTTTCGTATGGGGGGTAAGATGGAAACACGTAATAAGGCTAATAGGATGACTGATACATGGCATATGGCGTCACTTCTATGTAGTGTATTTGCCGTCCTTGTATGGATTGCAATCAGCTAGTTTCGTCTTACATTTTTTCCATTTCTGTAAAGGAGCCCCCTTAATTACGCCACTGCAAACAATGACCCGGGTGTCATCCACACAGGGCCTGCCTGTGCACTTCCTACTATTCGATACAATGCATTTCTGGAAAGAAGCAGAACCTTAAATGATGGCCATGTTATGTTCGTTGGCTCCAATGCCGTCCTATGATGTGTTTTAAATTACATCTTTAAGAATCCATAATGGAATTACGTCAAAACCAATTTTTTTGATTCGTTGGTCCCGTGATTGAAATAATCGCTTGGCAATGCATTTTCCGGAACAAAAGTTTTTACTTTTACTCTACATTATCTAACGCCCGCTCTTGGCATTTCAGCCATTCAGCGCCACGCCCCCAGTAGGAGGATGTCAGTGAACTGTCAAGATTACTAATTTACTTTACTACTCACTTTTTGTATCCAAGCGAACGTCCCAGAATCGGGTGAAGTTGTAGGCAGCGCGGTTGGCCTCCCACAGGTCGCCTTTCGTGCATTGAACTGGACATAGGCTGCACTGAAAGAAGTGTCGTTCTGCCTCTGACCACACGAGCACAGGCTGTTGTCTGCGTCTATCTGCCCCATCCCGCCCTGTTGGTTTTCACAGGGGCTGCGCCGGAGTGGAGTCAGTTCAGCACCGCCCAAGTTCTCCAGTCGAATTGGATTCCGGTGGTGCTGACGGGCATCGGTGGGTACCAGCTTGGAGGTTTCAGGCTGAGGAAGCTATTACTTGATTTTAGGCGTAGGTCTTCTTCTTCTTTCGCTACGGCTTGACAGTGATTGAGATAATCTGCGTCCATGCGTCTGGATGGACAAGGTAGGCATTGGCGGATTCGGTTAGAAACGAAAGTTGTTCCAGTGCAGAAATTTTTATTGTTTTATTATTCTATATTTTTCAGATGCCCTCTACAACGTTCGACGAAACTTCTACTACCCCAATTCTCCTGCTGGCAAGGGGGCTAAGTGGGAGTGGGAAGGAGATGTCGCCAGAGAGTGGCACACGTATGACATGGCGGCCCAATGCCTGATTGAAACGGCATGGGCCCGCGGCGAGCAAATAATCGACATTTCCAAGACGAGTCTTGGTTTTCCGTATATTATAAACTTCTGTAACCTCACGCAGATTCGTCTGACTACCGGATACGTTAGGAATGTTAGAAGAGTGCAACAAGCGCCTTATCCTATGGTGAAGTTAACTTCCGAAGAAATGGCTGCGTTTATGGGTTAGTTTGCCTTCCAATTGTGAGACTTAGTGGCAGGGTTGGAAAAAAAACAGATTCTTTTTAAAAAATAAATTTTTTAAATCAGATTTAATTTAAGCTATATTCTAAAAATATTGTTGGGGTCATAGTCATTATATAAGGCCATTATTAAACAACAAAACATTATGTTACAACAGTGTATAGTAATGATGATGTACGGCTTCGTCAAAAGATACAATACACGGACATTTAATAAACACTTTACTCCGCGCACTACAAAAAGCCTAAAATAATGAAGCAGGTGAACACCTAACGGGTCCCTAAAAATTCAATGAACTCAGATACGGAATAGGGGCAAGCCTCCTGGAGGATGGACCTTACTCTGACTTTAAACAGTTTATGTAGGAGCGACACAATTTCCCTGGGTAGTTTATTAAAGATCCTAATGCCTTGTTGGAATGGTCCTCTGAGGGCAGTTCGTGTGTTGCAACGCTCCAGATGAACTCTGTTCCTATTCCGCGTCTGGTACGGCGCGCACTCACTTTGTCTAGTATAATTTTACGACAGTGACAAACAACAAGCAAGACTGAAATAAGAGGCAGGTACCGACAACAGGTAGGTACTATGTGAGCGAGCCAACTCCAAACAAAGCATTTGTTCTTGAGTCAGTACTTTGAGTACACTAGCCTCGGTAATTGTCCTCTTCAGCAATGCGTCGCGCTTTTGTATTTTAATTATAACAAGGCGACGTAACAAATGAATCCATTTGTCATGCGTTACAACAAAAGAAAGCTCAAAAGTACCCTTGATCAAGTGCTTAGCGGCTTCTGAGATGTTGCTACTACTCCCCTCAAAAAATACAGCCGTAATCCTAATGTTGGTTTAGTAGTATAAAAAAGGTATTTATTTTTATTTATTTTCTTGCAGCTTCCTTGACGCCTGTTACTAAACAACCGGATGTTGAGCCTAGCCATGAAAAACCAAAAAAGAGCGGGATAAAGCGAACATTAATGAGCATGTTTGGCAATCACTCGCAAGACAGCAAGGATGAGAATGTACCTGAAACTTATGTTGAACCTAGGAAGGAGAGGAACGGCCGGCGGCCTAGTGTTGACACAGTATCTACCTATCTATCCCACGATACTGCTTCAAGGGTATGTGTCCCTTTTTTTATAATAATAATAATATTAATAAACTGTTAGAATCAGTATGTTGAGGATTAAGACTTCCCTGACTTCTTACGGCAAGCCACAAAGCATCTTGCACATTGCACCTTCTTTTTTTTACTCGTGGTCAGTACATGTAGAGTAGTTGAGTTATAGACTCCGACTTTCACCCGATAGGTTGTTGGTTCGTTCGAGGCTCATACTTGGTACATTACCTGGCCATGCTTCGGACGGCTGACCCGGGCCTGCCTAGTTGAGTGTAAGAGATGGCTTTATAGCCCTAACTCAGCTGGGTTGCACTTAGTAATAGAAAAAAGTCATTATTTATTTGGTGTAGTCGAGTAAGAACTTAGACAATAATATACAATACTCTAGTCACGGCATTTTAGATGCACTGCATGAAAATGCTTACCTTTTGTTATCAGGTGACGTCATGTTGGCATGGCAACATAAATAATACAAGCTTATAGTGTAAAATCTATTTGGACGGCAAGTGTTTATTTATTAATTTTTTTGTATTGCGTTTTCTCTCTATTCTACGTTTATAATTAATTATGGTTGCTTCTTGTAACTTATAACTACTGTACTTGGTGATTCCAAGAAGGAATTACATTCCACAGGTAGACAATGCGTTTCAAAAATTGTTATATGCAGCTCTTACAATTTTACAAACCATTGGGACTAAAAGTGCACAAGTGATTTAGGCCTACACAAAACGTTGTAATTAATTTTTAAAAGTTTAGTTTTAAAATGGAACTAGGCTAGGCCTATTAAAATTAAAAAAAATGGCCAAACACTAGTGTTATGTATTCAATGATTATATTAAATGTTATACAGCAGTCGTAAATCAAGTGTGATGACGTCATTAGGCAAGTAAGTGCAACGCTGAAGCAGACTTCGGTGGCAAGGTTGTAGCGTGCTACTAATTGTGCGAGTATCTACACACCTTGCGGCCGGAGACGTGTCGCAACTCGACACAAGTACCTATTAGGTGACTAAGTGAGGCGATTGAAGAGGTTAATCGGATACATTCATTGAATTGTTTGTATGTGATTTAACCTTTTATTAACAAACAAAAAAATAAAGATAATTCCCAGTTTGGGGGATGTTTGTTATTTCACCGCAGCAAATTATTCATTTCATTAATCTAAATAGAATCTTCTTAACAGAATAAAGCCTTTGTTCGTAAGTTATTGCTTTCCTATATTTATACTTCAAAATTGATGGAAAGCTTTTTGATGGTCGGAATTAGCGATTTCGAGATTGTCTGTCTGTCTGTCTCGATTTTGAATGAATTTTGGCATGTAGGTTCACAAATACCAAAAACATTTGTGGGAAGCGAACGTCGCATCTCTCCTATATAAACTCTAGTCAGTGTGCCTGGGGAGGGGGGGGGGGGAGGGGAGAGATTTACTGTAGTTTACCCATTGTTTACTCTGAGGTCTGAGAGTTCATTAGACTTGTATTTTGTTTCCAGGGGACAGTAGCGGAATCACTGGACTCGAGCGAGGACGATATATTCGAGAGTAAATACTACCCTCGATCAGTGCAACGTGATATTTCGAGATTGGATCAGTGTCGACCTGTGGACGAAAGGCGGAAACCGATACTGGGTTTGAGCGGCTCACTTCCGGCCAGTGAGAGTTCATTTGAGATTGAGGCTTACGAGCAATCATCTTGGCCAATGTCTACCAGAAGACACGGTTCGAGTAGGACTTCTGCTAGGCGGGCTACGCCCATCGAGAGTGCTGTTGTCGGTAAGTTGATCATTTTAGGCGTAAATTCCACCGACCTCGTTTGTGATAGTGATAGTGACATTAAAGACAGTCTAAAAATGTCTGCTACCACGTCAATAACTATCACTATCACAAACGAGGTCGGTGGAGTTTGAGCCTTATCCAACGGTCATACCAAGTTGAATGAATCTGAACAGAACCTGCTCCAAACTGCAGCAAACTTGAAAAAGCTGCCTGTGGAGCAGGATTACGCCAATTCGGATTTGTTGGTAGACTGAGCATGTGCATGGACTCATCACTGGATAGAAGTAGTCAAAGCGGAAGGAAATTAAGTAATTGACTTATAAGAGGCTTCCAGCATCTTGGCATTGTGTTACAATTATACTATTGACTTTGTTTGTTGTAGGTGTGGACACACACAGTCAGATTGTCTCTCAGTATGTGGCCGTAGTGAAAAGGAGTCACTGGGGCGAAACTACTTGTCCTATATGTCTCTGTGAACTGTTTACGCACGACTCTATGACAGTCTCACTCCTAGATTGCCAACACTGTCTACATCTAGATTGTCTCAACTCTCTGCTCGTAAATCAACGCTCTGAGGTATGTAGAGGTTTTGAGTAAATCTCTGTTGGACGCGCATAACCGAATGGTCCTTGTGAGAGTTTCCTTGGTGACTTCGTGGAACTTGGAGAACATCATGAGTAGAGGAAGAAGAACGCAATGATCCACAGTAAAATACTTTAATAGTGACCGGTTTCGGATAATGTCTGTCTGATGATGGATTTTATCCGAAACCGGTCACCATTAAAGTATTTTACTGTGGATCATTGCGTTCTTCTTCCTCTACTCATGATAACCGAATGGTGCTCACAAAGTGGCTGGGGCGAAAATTGATGTCCTATGTGTATCTGTTTATGTACTGTTTACATATAATTCGTTGACAGTCTCAATTCTAGATTGCGTACACTGTCTACATCTAGGTTGATTCAACTCATTGCTAGTCAACCAATAAATACTCTGAAGTATGTAGAGGTTTTAAGTGAATTATTTTCAGTCTAGCATGACCAAATGGTGTGTTTAGATGAGTCACTGGGGTAAAGCTATATGTCTCTATGAATTATTTATATACCACTCCGACAATTTCACTACTAGCCAACACCGTCTGCGTCTAGGTTGTCTCAACCCTTTACTCGTCAATCAACGCTCTAAGATATGGGTTATGCTCTGATGTTATGTTAGAGATGGTCAAAGTTGTAGGGTTGCAAACATAAAGAAAGAAAATATTGGAAAATTAAAAACAAATGAACAATTCAACAGACAGGACTGCCAACAGAATTGCAGACGCAGAAGTCTGCGCGCTTAAACTTGGATCCCTGGCTATCTTAATGACTTTATTTTGACTGTATTTAGCTTACGGCGAGAATTACCCGCTCATGCTCGATTACAATAAAACTAAAATAATGGCTTAGCTTACTCCACAAAATAATAAAAATTATTATATTATTACACGACCGGTTTCAGCACTAGGTGATACAAAGAAATGGAAACATATAAAAAATAACTAGTAGGTATCAACAGTGGAAAGGGTCAGAGCTAACGGCGCATGCGCAACTAGCTTAGTTGCTAGTTTATGCTCGGTCTCAACTGCGGAAATGTTGTTTGACCTAAGGCACTATATACCCGGGTATTGTCATCCGCCATTTTTTATCCTATATTTCCTATATGCTAAGTATTGTAATTATTTTTAAGAAAAGTAAAAGATTGAAAAAAACGAAAACAAGTTTTAGTATTTTTTTATGAAACACTTCCCTAATTGGTAGAACGTTTTTTATATAAAAAATAAATAAACAACGATAAATTTCTAATAATAAATAGGTAAACGCCCAATGCTTGGCTTATACACCAGACTTATAATGGATAAAAAATGGCGGATGACAATACCTGTCTAATATAGAGCCCTAGTTTGACCGGATTGGCCTCCTTGCGGGCCTGGAGTATCCTTATTTGTTTGTTTGTTTTTGCAGGTGATGTATATACAATGCCCCGTCTGCCAGCGGATCTACGGAGAGAAGTATGGCAACCAGCCAGCTGGCACCATGAAATGCTCCATTGTTAATTTCTCCCTGCCTGGCCACACTGATTGTCGCACCATACAAATTGTTTACAAGTAAGTAATACTGATATTGCTCGTAAATTATATCGACCCAAGGTAATAAAGTGGAATAGATCGCGCATAACCATAAACTAAGTATTGCCCATAGCTGGCAAACACAAGGGGAAACGTGAGCAAGTTGGGGGGCTGCAAACAGAAGAAAAATAAAATATCAGAAAATGAAAAACAAATGAACAATTCAACAGAATTGCAGACGCACAGCTACGGGAATCGACATGCCTGAATTGGGTGGCAGTCTCGTAAATAAATAGACCTAATGATGACTTTTTGTTCTATTATTAAGCCTACCTAGCGGAGTTAAGGCTGTAAAGCCCTCTCTTACACTCAACTAGAAAGGTCCAGGACCGTCTGCTTTACATGCCCAGAAAATGTAGCAAATGTAGGACTCGAACCAAAACCCTTTCGGGTGAAAGTCAGAGTCCGTGCCACTACTCTACATATCCTAGCTCTCATGCTCAATAGCTTGATGTACATTCCCTCCTAAGCATAGCCAGAAAGTAGAAGTTATGGCATCCAAGGCGAAGAGCACCTGAATCCCGATCGACCGTACACCTTTGCTACCTCCTCGAGGCTGCCTTCGATGTAACTCTTACCTTACAATGTACCTAACTTCAGCAATATTTTCAGCTTTACCTCTGGCATCCAAGGCGAAGAGCACCCAAATCCAGGTCGACCCTACTACGCCGTTGGTTTCCCGCGGACTTGCTTCCTCCCCGACACCGATAAGGGTCGTCTGGTACTCGACCTGCTGAAGGTGGCGTTCGAGCGCCGACTGGTATTTACCGTTGGCCGCTCTGTCACTACGGGACGGGAGGATGTTATCACGTGGAACGAGATTCATCATAAGGTTAGCTTTTTTTTTTACTTATTTGAACGGCCATGCCAAGTTGAAACCAACATACCAGAGCCTGTTGCAAACTGAAGCAAACTTGGTAGTGTGCACTGCGCTGGCAGGGGAACATGGGGGATAACTTGCTGAGAATACCAGTCAGTCTGTCGAAGTGGTTGGCGAATTCTGCTCACCTCCTGACTCCCTAGTGGTTCGGAACCCTATATAATCATGACCCTGTCAGTCAACTCCACCTCTCTCTCTCTGAGGTGAAGGAGTCTGCCCTCAGGGTGCCTCAAGTTAAGAAACAGACTCACACCTCCCGCCAAGCTGACAAGGTTGCTTAAAGCAGAAATGCTGAAAGCAGGCATTGGAAAACAGACATGACAAATTTCTCAGCGCTTAAGGGTACCTACAGAGTGGAGCCGGGATGGTAGCTTACCCGCTTAGTTGATACCCAGCCGGAACGAGGGTTGTTCATATTGGCGCTGTTTTATTCGCCGGTTCTTTGCAGTTCTACGATGTAATTCAAGTCGACTTTGGACAAGTCACAACAGGCATGGCCTTGGCGGAGGCAAACTGGGCATGCGCACGCCGTTCGACCAGCGCTTACAAGCTCTGTAAACAATCTAGGAAATTATATTAGAAATTATATTTCCTTACATCTAGGCACCCTGCGCCCATCCAAGTAACCTGCTAGGCTCCGTTGTGAACGGGTACGCTGCCTATTGAGGCAACATTGTTACATGGCGGTAAGCGAGTAAGCTACCATCCCAGCTACCAGCGTACATCCCGGCTCCACTCTGAAGTACCCTATGACATTTTTGTGGCTGTGTGAGTGATATAGTGTATTTTTTGTCGAGTATATTTATCGTTTTGCGTTTTATATTTTACAGACGGAACCCGGTAATTCTCGAACGGGTCACGGCTACCCGGATCCGAATTTTCTCGATAACTGCCTGTCAGAATTAGCGTTGCAAGGAATTGTCGCTGAATCATCGCACTACCAACAGCTGCAGTGATGATATTCATAAGATAAACATGGGCAAGCCTTTCTTCTGACTCTAAATAATTTAGTTGAAAACCCGGGGAATTAGGGGTGAAAACATTATGTGCCAAGATTAGATATAGAATTTACTAATTTACCAGTTAAAAATTTAAGCTATTGTATGTATTTTCATTTTACGGTTCAAAGGATATGGAAGGTAGTAAAATGTGCACCTGAAATCTGATTATTTTTATTTTTTTATTTAATTTACGAAGCTAGATAAATAGATTTGATATATTCAAGTTGTAGAAGTCTATTTTATGCTGTAGGGTGACTCGTGTCTGTACTTGGTAGAGCCATGCTTTCGCCTGTTTCATTGCGTCAATGGTAAGCTTGTCTCAGCTTGTCCATTATCGCTTGTAGCCGGTGTAGGTTGACATCGAGTACGTATACCAGTTTGCCAATGGCCAAAAATGCATATGGAAACAATACAAATAACGTCAGAGATCCATGGGGTTATTTGCATTGGACAAGTTGTAGGGTGATTTTAATTTCTGGCGTATTGCTTTTCCATTAGCTTAATTAATTAATTTTCATGATATGCTGTACCAAAACTTTAAATACATTAAAATATTATGAATGAAATTCTCTTCTATAACTTGAATAGACGAAATCTTTAATAACTTGCTTTTCAAATAAAATAAATGATAAAAACTCAATGAAAACATAAGATTTTAGGGTGCCATATCTTCTTAGGTGAAACGATGTGTATTATTTGGAAATAGTAAATAAATTCTATTTTTTACGAAATATGTACACGCAATGCCATATTAGCAAAAAGTACTAAGAAATATTGGCAGCTTAGCGGTAGATGGTCGTTGTGTGGCCTTAAGGCGCCCATTCCATATACGTCAATCGTCAATGAAAAATTGAAAAATGACGTAAATTGACGTGGTAGCAGAATTTTTAGTATGTCTTTAATGTCTGCTAAAACGTCATTTTTCAATTTTTCATTGACGATTGACGTATGTGGAATGGGCGCCTAAGTTGAAGTGATATAAATAATATGGTATACTCAGGTACTTACGATATGGCAAAGAAGGCGAAAATTATAAACATATTTACCTGCACCTGATAAGAAAACAATCTTCCATAATTCATCGATCTCTTTGTGAAAGTAAAAAAGATGCAATAATTTTTTCTGATATTATTATAATTATTGTTTATAAATTAATAATGTTGCAATGTTGAAAGTAACGTTGAGAAATTTGTATTATAAATAGATTTTGGGTTTGTTCGAAGCCGCATCGGCAAAGCGTCTATTAAGGCCTGGTGGTGTACTAAGGCAGATATGAAAATCGTCGAAAATTCGTAAAAAATAAAAGCTTTGTAAAATAGGCTTAATGCAACATATCGTTTTTTTCTAAACTAATTATTATTATTATTTTTGTCCTCACTGATTACTCCACCAAGTGAGGGAAATATATTGAAAAGAAAGCAATTTTACTACAAAAACTAGTATTTTTTACGAATTTTTTATATCTTATTTGCTGTTATGACACGAGGTATTAATTAAATTATTCAATTGCGCCCAGGCCTCCTTTGTTCAACAAAATAATGAAATCTCTTGCCTTAAGCTCTAGACTGCGCATTTTGTGAACAATTTAATTCATTCAGTCAGGGCATGTAGAGTAGTGGTTCAGACTCCGACTTTCACCCGAAAGGTTGTTGGTTCGAGTCACACACTTGCTACATTTTCTGGCCATGCTTCGGAGGGCATGTAAAGCAGGTGGTCCTGGGCCTTCCTATAGTTGAGTGTAAGAGAGGGCTTTATAGCCCTAACTCCGCTAGGTTGGCTTGGTAAAAAACCAAAAAAAAGTCAATACTTTAATTCATTTCATTCCAGATATTATGGTATAGCCCGGTCTTAAAAAGGAAACCGTGGATTCCATTCTATTGTACACGTAGACTGCAATGGGTAGCTCATATTCAAGAGTATAATTTTCTATTATAAATCGATTAAAAATTTCTGTTCAGTTTTATTTTGTACAGCTCTATCTCCTTTACAAACTAACCACAACTACCTTTATTTGTTTTCAAGACCCTAAGCTATGAAGAAACCGCCGTGAAAAGGATTTACAATAGGCTTTCGCCTAATTTTTTCTTATTATAATTTTAAATCAGTCAGCAAAAGATCTAGTCTTCAATAATCGCTGACCACAATATGAAGACTCGCCAACGGCCATACCATGTTGAATCCAGTCAATCCACCCACCAGAACAGAGCCTGTTAGTGTGCACAACGTTGGCAGGGGAACATGGTGGGACTTGATAACGCGCTGAGACTACCTGTCAGTCGAGTCGAGTCCTGGTCACCTCCTAATTAATCGTGTGACCTTACTAAGTTCCCCGAGTGGTTCGGAATCCACTGTAATCAGGAGATCACCTTGTCAACGCCCCTTCCCCTGAGGTGAAGGTGTCTGCCACAAACTAATACAGACTCACTCTGCCCGTCTGGCTGACAGGTTTGCTCAAAGCAGAAATGCTGAAAGCAGGCGTTGGAAAAACAATATGAAGACACTTGACTGGGCTTATTTCTTTAATAATAATAATAGCGTGTATTGCAACCAACAGACAGCTCCAATATAGGTTACATTACAATACAATACAATACATTCTTACAATCTAACATTTAATCAATTATGGCTAACAACATTGTCTTAAATACACTCAGAGAGGTTCCAAAAGGGTCAATTTCTATAAACGTGTCTAGTAGCCTAAGAATTCTGCCTAGTTTAAAACGCACCCCCGATAATAAATCGGGGCAGTCAATAAAACCATTAAGTAACCTAAAACCAAAAATACAGTCATTAATTTTCCTCCTGGATGCTAACGATCTCATGTCAAATTCAAGTAACAACTGATTCGTGGACACTGGGTGAAGTGAATGCAGAAAGGGCATATTCGTCGTTACAATTTACAATTTTACACTTTAATACTATAATAATACGATATACAATAATACATTACGCAGTATAAAAATAATTTAATTAGCATTTCAAACTAAATGATGGCAACTTACAATCTGAATGATAATAATAGCCTACCTCTTTCATTACTCTTAGCATAGGCCTATCATTCCGTTAGTAGAAAGCGATAAGACTGTAAATTTCATTATCACTCTTATCAGAGTGAAAGGTCAACAGTTCACCAAATCGCATGGGTCGTCGTGTTGTAACATCACAATATCTAGTTATCGGCACTCTACGGTGAGACATGGCGCTGCTTCAGTCTCGTGCTCCTATTTTGTTTCAAAAGTGGTCAAAAATCCGTTTCATGTCAACACTCATTGCCCAGCCAAAGTACAGCTTTCTTAAGGATCTAGGGCTTCAGGAGACCAATTTGGGAGCCTATGACGGTGAATGGTTCAGCAATGGTGAGGTATGTACGCTACCTAAAAAGAGAAAGACATTGGTACAAAGAATACTGTAAGTGTTTCTCTACATTTTGATATTATAGTGTATGTAGCCGGCCCTAACACTAATAGCCACAGTTATGACACTTAATTTGTGCAAAAAAAAAAAAAAAATAGTCCCGGTTGGAAAGATTTACATAACTGTGGCCAATTGGTGTTAGTGATGGCTACATATTATGTATCAAAAGACGAACGCTTCTTGGTTTTTGTGTAGTTTTATCTACCTCCATTAGTCATCGGCAAATAATACTGGAAACATTGCTAATTTATGTTTCAATCTTGTAGCAACTTGTCAAAGGCGGGGTTTCCACCGACCTCTCATTGCAGAATGCAAAGACATTGACGTGGTAGCAGACATTCAAGACTTAGGCGGGGTTTCCGACGACCTCTCATTGCAGAATGCAAATGACACTGACGGAAATTTGAATTTTTCTTTTTATAGACATCTATTAAAATGTTTGTACTTAACATATCCCATGACGCCATTTTTTACTTTTAGTTTGTTTGTTTGTAATTTTACTCTATGATCATTAATCAATTTTAACTATGGCATAGAAGAGTAAAACAAAAATTTCCGTTAATGTCATTTGCATTCTGCAATGAGAGGTCGGTGGAATACCCGCCTAAGTCTTGAATGTCTGCTACCGCGTCAAAGTCTTTGCATTCTGCAATGAGAGGTCGGTGGAAACCCCGCCAAAGTGAACTATCTTAATCCCGCCTAGTCCAGTTTTTTTCCATATCGTCTAATTTCGGTCTCAATGACGATGTACATATAATAGAGACTGTCAAAAACTTGTCAGAATGTGCCAAACACTTGTAGATCTGAATTTGGCAACTCTGTGAAGTGGTTTTTGACTGGCTAAGTAGCCTAACCTACGAAGACGAATGATACTCGGACTATTGAGATACGGGTACCTAAGCAAAAAAAAAGTAGGACTTCGATCAACAGCAAAATGTGAAACCCCAGCTGGCTAATCTGGTTTCAATAAACCAAATGCTGGAACTAAAGGGTTACCGTACCTAACCCAGGGGTTGGGATCCCCTGTCTCCGGAGCCGTGGTGGTTGGCTCCGAACGACTTCTGGTGTGGCTCCACTCGGCTAAGGCTAGATGCCTACTCTTCCACAAAAAATAAATAGTAGTTACTGATTCCTAAAAAAAGTTACTATTGTGCTTAGTACCGGTAGGCACTAATTGTATCCACGTAGGTTTTGTGCTTTAAAATGTTAAAATTTTTACTCTGCTTCATTTATGATTTCAATATACAGTATTGCTTTATTGTGAGTTGCTAGAACCGTGAAAATTAGCTGCATGTAAGAAGTATAAAAAAAAGTTTCCCGACCCCCTGACCTAATCCGGCCTGTTTCGATTCAGAAAAAAAAAACTAAAAATCCGTGTAAAAAGCGGTACCTAATCAGAACAAAACCTTAACTTTTTTAATTACAAAATTCCCGTTAATTTCTTTCGGATTACCGGCGGTGCAGGTTGTGAATGACTCCTAGGTAGGTCTATTTATTATTATTGTTATTATATACATTTGCAGACAATTCAATCCATAAGCCCAGCGTCGGGCGAAAAGATAGCAGAGGTGGTAAAAGCAACTCCTGCGGATTTGGAGCGTTGCATCGCCTCCGCGCGAACTGCATACGTACAATGGGCATCCTTGCCTGCGCCTCGAAGGGGGGAAATAGTCAGACAAGTGGGCGATGCTTTAAGACAAAATATCCAGCCCCTCGGCAAGTTGGTCTCCCTGGAAATGGGTAAGATACGAATTATAAGCAGGAGACATGGGAAATTCGCCCCCACATTTTTTTTTTTTTTTTTTTTAATAAGATTATTCACATACAAACAATTCAATGAATGCAGCCGAATAATCTCTTCAATCGACTCTGTAGGTAATACCTGTGTTGAGTTACGACAGGTCACCGATCGCATGATGTGGAGAGACTCGCACAAGCAGGGACGCCGAGTTTTTAAAAAATTCTGGGGGGCATGAATTAGTATTAAGTATTAGAAAGTATTAAGAAAATGCACTGGTAAATTGTTATGGTTACTTAAAAAAAAACTATAATGCAGAAAACGTTGACCGACGTACACTCGTTCTTTCTATAAAATTATTGACTAAAGCCTTTATATCAAAAATCATTCGAAAGTTGGTTATACGAGTATACGACCAAAATTGGCGCGAAAAAGTTTCTAAAAGTTAGTGCGGTGCAAATGCCAAATTATGTGATTTATTTTTATCTTAATGCTTGAAATATAAAGGTAGACAAATAAATAAACTGCACTACGGGCTCTTTGCTTCTGAGGGGGCGCTGCCCCCCCCCCCCCCCAGAAACTAGTCTGCAGGGGCAAGATGGACCGTGCCCCCCTCAAGTTGGCGTCCCTGCGCACAAGTACTAACAAGCTACCTACCACCATGCCATCGAAGACATTAAAACATTTATTTAGCTTCTTGCAACCGAAAATTAGAGGATATAGAAAAACTGGACTTGGCGCCATTTTAAGCCACGATCTACGCCTAACCGGGGCGTCGTCTTAACCGCTGGACAACACGCCCTAAGCCCCGGTTAGGCGTTGATCGTGGGTTTGAATCCCGCCAAGTCCAGTTTTTCTATATCCTCTAATTTTCGGTTATAACTCGTTAACTTTATTTCAGCTGCTTCTAGTTTACTATCTTTCCTGTTGTTTGTAACTTCTTCGTGCCTCTATTATCGAAGATTAGCAATCACCATGGCCATTTGCAGTCATGATGACTATACTATATTGGAATGCAGTGGTTTCCCGTTGCCTTCTGCATCCTTATGCCGTTGACTCTTCATTGAGTCCTCCGCCTTCGGGGCCAGTTTCTCAACTCCAAGACAAAATAGTGCCCTGCATAGAAAAGCCTGTTTTTTGCTTATCCCAACTCAAACTCGGTTTTCTATCTGTGCAGTCGCCATTACGCGCTAGCATGAAAACAAGACTTTATAGTCTTATTGTTCGCCTTTTGTTTGCAATAAAGTCGTTTTTTCATTTCAATTCATTTTCCCTTTCAACCACGAGGTACAGATTTTTGCGTCTTCGCCTCTGCGACCATACAAGCCATTTCTCAGAAGCCCTGCCACTTTGTGACTACTGTCTCCCAACTGCACATCGTAATCGGCATTAACTACCTTACGAATCTAAATAACATTGCATTCGTTCCCAAACTCTTAATGCGTTTTCATTTTTCTTGGTGACGTTCTCTCTTTCTACGTGATGAAATTAAAGGTTTATTAAAGGCAAAAAATCAGATTTATTCAGACACACGTCACATAGGCCTGCGTCTGAATCTTTATGAGGACCCGAGCAGAAGGGATCAGTTCTACCAACTATGTAGTAACTCACGTGGCGCCAAATGAAATTAGCTACTTTATTTCTTTTATAGTTTAACAATACGTCTTCCAGGTAAAATTGTAGCTGAAGGCATAGGAGAAGTACAGGAGTTCGTGGACATTTGCGACTTTGCTGTGGGCCTCAGTCGGACCATTGGCGGGCCCCTGCTGCCGTCAGAGCGTCCAGGCCACGCTCTAATGGAAGTCTGGAACCCGTTAGGACTGGTTGGCGTCATTTCGGCGTTTAACTTCCCTTGCGCTGTCTATGGCTGGAACGCTGCTTTAGCTTGGGTGAGTAGCGTATGCAGACTTCTTGCGCATTTGCTGCCAGCCCCTGGAACAAAGGAAAAGAGAATGATGCAAGACAAAATATTCAAGTCAAAGTACCAAACAACTTCGCCCTTCTAAGAGCTGGGGCCCACCATCTGTTGTAAAGCCACCATGTCTTATCTCATGCATTTCAATCCTCACATAGTGGCACCATATGCTGTACCTATATACTTGTATATCGTTCTGCATTGTGGTTTTTCTTTCTGATGTTTATTGAATTTAATGATGAATGTTAATTGAATTTGTGCAGCCATTTCTTATCTACCGTATCCTGTTATTCCATCATTCTAAACTGTTATAAATTAATAGGGGGCCCCAGCGCGAGCTAATCCTATGGGTTCCCCCTACCACCATAATTATTGAAATTTGCTGTTGACAATTCGACAATTTTATTGTTGACAAAAAATCTGTCAATGTTTCTTGCAGGTCTGTTGATGGTATTTAGCCCTCGGGTTCTTGTCACGTCGCTTCTGGAGGACGCCCTAGCTATTTTACCGAGGCTCCCATTTCCGCTACTCATTGCATGTGATTAGTCACTTTTTCAACCGGCTGGCTGGGCCTGATGTGTTGGTTTGTATCAGGAGGCCCTCCTTTAGACTGCTTCCTCTACAGCTACGAGCTGTGTCTGCCCGGGTTCGATTAATTATTATTATGATATTTATCTTCCAGGTATGCGGCAACAGTGTCTTATGGAAAGGCGCATCTACGACAAACCTGATTTCTATTGCTACGACGAAGATAATAGCCAAGGTTTTCGAGAAGAACGGCCTGCCTGGCGGGCTAGCTGCGCTATGTTGCGGTGGAGCAGAAGTTGGGGAGGCCATTGCCAGAGACAAAAGGGTTAACTTATTGTCCTTCACTGGAAGCACGCCTGTTGGACAGAAGGTACCTTAGTGGCTTAGTAATAGTTACCGGCCGCCATAGCAAGTTGAATCCAGCGGACCAGAGCAGGTTCAAAGCTGCAGATAACTTGGTCGTGTGCACAGTGCCGGTAGGAAAACATGGTAGGACTTGTCCTGGTCACCTCCGAACTAATCGTGTGACTTCACTGTGTTTCCCAAGTGGTTCGGAATCCACTATAATCAGGAGGTCAACTGTCCTATGGGCTGGCATAGGACAGTCAAGTCGGGGTCGGTCTATGGGCCCAAATATGAGGCCTAAGTCGTTATTAACCCGACGAACACTACTACTACTACTACTAGTAGTAGTTATAGTAGTAGCACTGCCCAGTGCCGGATCACCAACTAGGCACACTAGGCCCAGAGCTGCCTGAGGGCCCGAAATTTTTAAAAAAGTCAATTTATTATGTAATTTGTTATAACTTTTCATAATACCTTGAAAAATGTGATTTTCATAATATTGTAAAACTCAAATTTTTTAAAAAGATCGTTTTCCCGCCAAAACTTCAATTTTAAATATTATTTAAAATATGGTGTGTTTTATATTTAATATTATTAGTTCTTAGCTGCATTGTTATAGTCACCTTGCCTAGTAAGACTATAAACATACCTTGTAGAGCCCATAGAGGGAGGAGGGAGGCCCACTAATTTCATTGCCTAGGGGCCCATGGAAGGTTAATCCGGCCCGGTTACTACCCCATAGTTCGTTATGCGCGTTTGCATCACAGCCCGCCACAAGTATTCTTTCAGGCAGAAGTCAACAATAAACAAAAAATAACAAAAACTTTGAGTTTTAGAAAAACTTGTTATAACAACCCGAATTAGTAAAACCCAAATAATCGTTAAGAAATTAACTTTGTCTAAGAAACCCACTTGTGTTAGTATAAAACCCTGAGCGCTTTCGGCAAGAACTGCCATCTACAGAGGGAAACCCACTAGCACAGTTACACCTTATCTGCGATTTGAGACTTGCTCAACTCGAGGAGAAGATGCAAATGTGACTAGGGAGAGGAAACCTTGGTTTATATAGGACTGGGAGCGGGGGGAGGAAATACCACGAAGTCACGAGTAATCTAATTATTTATATATAAGAAGTCAACAAGATTGCAGATTGCAGAATTCTGTAGGTGGAGGGTCGCCATCTTGGTCGTAAGGGAAATATTCCAGATGGTACCTTATCTTTAATCCTATACTCTTTAAGCGCCGTAGATTCAGTTTGGAACAGGCTCTGTTCTGATAGATTGAACTTGGTACGGCCGTTGTCAATATCGAACTTTTAGAGTATTTCTGCTAATTTGAAGAATATTTTTATCGGCTCTACGATTGATATACCCTGGGAAAAGTGACATTGTACAAACAATGCGTAGTTGGAGCATGGCCGTAGCCAAAGGGGTCTGGACCCCCCCCCCCCCCGAAATATTTTCAGCGTACATTTGTTAGAATGGAGTTTTCAACATATTGAGGTTACCTCACCTCCGCTGACGTCAGATGGACCCCCTCCCGGTCGTGGTACACCCATAGATTTTAATAATAATACTAGATATCGAACTCCCATGGTCTCTGAAGGGAGTGTTGTGAAGCCATCTGCCATTGCTATAAGTGGATAGAAAGAACGGAAAGAACGCAAAGTGCCTATTATTAAATGAGTACTTCTCGACGAAATAATAAATTTTATCTTGATTTAATTTCAGTTAATATTGTCTTTTATGTAACTATTGATCAAAATCCACTGAAAATAAACTGAAAGATTGAACTTTTGAACGTAATTTTCACAGAAAATGTTAGGAAATCTCATAAGAACGCAAGGTGTTCATGAATGTAAACAACGTTTTCTATCCACTTATAGCAATGGCGGCTGGCTTCAAAATATGCAGGGGAGTTCGTTATCTAGTATTATTATTAAAATCTATGGGTATACCTCATGTTTCATTGAACGAATTAGCCCACCATTACCAAAGATAGACAGAAACTCCCCTCTATTCTCCAAGTGCATGTAACAAGGGAATTTTCATATCTTAAAATGTACGCAGAACGCGTTTTTTTCATCAAATGCTTCTTCTATCGAAAATTGGTGGTCACCATGGGAATTATTGTAGTCATTATGTTCACACTAGGGAATTTTAATGTAGTGCCTTCTGCATCCTTATGCCGTTGACTCTTCATTGAGTTCCTCCGCCTTCAGAGCCAGTTTCGCAACCCCAGGACAAAACAGTGCCTTGCACAGAAAAGACTGTGTTTTCCGTGTATCCCGACACAAGCTCAGTCCCCCATCTGTTCAGTCGCCATTACGCGCTTTTATCCTCCCACGAATAGGTACTGATTAGGGATTTTCGCGTCTTCGCCTCCGAGACCATAAAGCATTACTCAGAAGCTCAGAAACCCCACTATATTTTTACACATTATATGACTTACTTGACTTAATTAGGCGCGATCAGCCCAAGGGGGCTTTTGGCCGCTCTGACGATTTCCCTCCATCTTTGCCGATCCTCAGCAGCCGCTGTCCAATCCGCTGCCTCGACGCCAACTCGAAGGAGGTCCTCCTGGTCCGCCTTGGTCTTCCTCTTGGTCTTCTTCCGCGGGGGATTGCTTCCCACACGGCCTTTGGGGGTCTGTGGTCCGGCATCCGGTGCACATGTCCTATCCATTGTAGCCTTTTTGCTCTAAGATCCTCAATGACGCCGAGGGCATTGTAGAGCCGATGGATTTCGGCGTTGCATCGGATTCGCCAGACTCCGTTGATGACTGTACCTCCAAAGATCCTGCGGAGCATTTTATTTTCGAAGACCGAAAGCAATCTCCGGTCCCGATCAGTCAATGTCCATGATTCGGCGCCATATAGAAGTACAGGTTTCACTAGAGTATTGTATAACCGTATTTTTGTGGACCATGAAAGAAGTCGGGAGTTAAAAAGTTGTCTTGTCTGAAAATAAGCCGAAATTAGAGGATATAGAAAAAATGGGCTTGGCGTGATTCGAACCCACGATCTACGCACAAGCCCACTATATTTTAAAATTTGAGAGGAAACCGGTGTGGACTGGTGGGCCTTAAAACTTGTCCTGCCCCTGGCTACGGCCTTTTGGTAAGCCTAGAATTTTATGTAAGTACTTCTGGGTTATTTAGTATAGGAAAGTTACAAATAGGCTACGTATCACGTGGAATGCCATGGATATTTTCTGATGATTACAATAAGCCTAATAGAGTAGGCTACCTCGCTACCGCAACCTTGCTAACTTTTTTAAATAAACGTAATGATACTCAACATCATTATACAATAATATAAGAGATACATATTACCTTGGTCATATTACAAGTTAACTATAGGTTATTAAGTTGTCGGCGAAAAACTTTTAAGACTAATTACTGTTTCACAGACTCGTATCTGTATACTTTGTTAAGTCATGCTTTCGGCACCTGTTTCATTGCGTCAATGGTAAGCTTGTTTCAGCTTGTCCATTATCACTTGTAGTCGGTATAGGTTGACATCGAGGACCTATACCAGTTTGCCAATGGCCCAAAACTGCATTCGGAAGCAATATAAAAATAATTTCCGAAACCCATGGGGTCGTTGGCTTTGGCAAGTCCTTAAAAAAAAAAAAACTTTAGGGTGATTTTAATTTCTGGCGTAGTGCTTGTCCATTAATTTATGATGTGCTATAGCAAAAATGTATAAAACATTAAAATATTATGTATGAAATTCTCTTCTATAACTTGAATAGACGAAATCTTTAATAATAATAATAATAATAATAATAATAATTGTTTCTTTATTGCACTAGGCTCCCCTAGCGGAGTTAGGGCCTTCGGGCCCTTTCTTACACTCAACTAGAGGGCTAGTTAATTACTGTTACAGAGCTGTAAATACAAAAATAGTTGCAATACACAAAAAATGATAACACTCATTCACACATGGAGAGCGAAACCACATCAGATCTTGGCGAATCTAGTGTATTAGTCTAATTAGATGCTCCCGATAGCGAACTTCGAAAATTGGAAGAGAGGGAGATTCTTTTATGTTGGTGGGGAGGGAGTTCCATAGGAGAACTGACGAGACGAGGAAGGAGGCATGAAAGGTTTGGGTTAAATGAGTAGGTATAACGAGAAGATCGTCCCTTCGAGTGTTGTAGTGACGGTTTGACAGAGGCTGAAAAAAGGACCGAAAGTATGAAGGAGCAAAGCCATTGAGGGTTTTATATTAATAATATAATAATAACTTCCTTTTCAAATAAAATAAATTATAAAAACTCAATGTACTTGGTTAAGTCATGCTTTCGCCTATTTCAATTGCGTCAATGGTAAGCCAGTTTCAGCTTGTCCATTATCACTTGTAGCCGGTTTAGGTTGACATCGAGGACGTATAACAGTTTGCCAATGGCCCAAAAGTGCATTCGGAAGCAATATAAAAACAAATTTCCGAAATCCATGGGGTCGTTGGCTTTAGCAATGGACCTACGGGCCACTATAAGTAGACCTAGGTCCATAAAAACGTCATTCAGGACATTATTATTATTCATAAACGAAAATTAAAAAATGGCTTTTAAATTAAAATACTTCGCTTTAAAACTTACTTTACTTTTTACTTTAATTATTTTACTTTACTATAATTACTCTTTACGTTAACTTACAATTTTAAATGGTATGAATTAAACTGATTTGAAATTAAAACTAATTTTTTTTTTTTTTGCTAACACAGACGTGAAATAGAAAACATGTTGCATCATCTACAGCGTTTACTGTGCAAGTTGATTAACTTGGGGGCCCACAGGTTATTTGTATTATAAGGGTATAATTGTTAATTTATAAATATATTCCTTCGGCGCAGGGGAGTACCGGCCGAAGAAGTAGAAGAAGAAGAAGAAGAAGAATGTTTCATAGCGTCTTTACTTGTTTCTTAAGGTTTAGCTTAAGTTCTCTAGCCATCAACGTATAGGTAGCGGAAGTCACACTGATTCTTGTTGAAATCTGACTTGACTAGCAGGCAAGTTCAGAACCTTCTTCTTCTACTCATGCCTGTTCTATCGAAGATTGACGATCATCATGGCAATTGTAGTCGTGATGACTATACTAGGGAATAGTAATGCAGTGGTTTCCCGCTGCCTTCTGCCTCCTTATGCCGTCGAATCCTCATTGAGCTCTTCCGCCTTCTGGGGTTAGAAAAGAGTGCCCTGCACAGCGATTATCCCGGCTCAAACTCGGTCCCCTATCTGTTCAGTCACCACTACGGGCTTTACCACGAGGAGAAACATATTAGGGATTTATGTGTCTTCGTCTCTGAGACAGTAAGGCATTACTCAGAAGCTCAGCTACTTTGAACTACTTTGTCAGCCCCAGATACATATATTTTGGCCGAGAGGGTATAGTTTTAAGCCAGCTTATACCGCAATGGGAACTGGCCAGGTATGACCCCCTCCCCTTTTTGTGACCTATTGAGCTACAACATCTAGCCTTTGAATCTACCTGTATGTAAGCACTAAACGTACAACTCAATCTTTATTTATAGGTTGGCTGTATCGTTCAAGAACGCTTCGGGCGTTCCATTCTCGAACTCGGCGGAAACAACGCTCTCATAGTAGCAGACGATGCCGACGTAGACATGGTTGTACGATCGGCCGTCTTTGCGGCTGTTGGGACAGCGGGCCAACGTTGTACTACGTTGCGGAGACTGATTCTTCTACCGAAGGTGTACGACCAAGTGGTACAGAGGCTGGGGCAGGCGTATCAACAAGTTTTGGCGAGAGTTGGCGACCCGGTTGAAGCTAGTACGTTGCTAGGCCCACTTCATACGCCTAGAGCTGTTGAAGAGTATCTGCAGACGGTTGCGGAGGCGAAGAAGTTGGGCGGAAAGGTGGAAATTGGAGGGAAGGTAATTTTCAGAGTTTCCCAATCTTAATAATTAAAGGAGAAAATCTTTTATCAGGTCTTATCTTAAAATATATTTTTGAATTTCTGTGGTAACTTGGCAAGCCTCCTAGGACCAGTATTTGAAAAAAAAACGTACCAAGTGGTCCCAGGATTCAAAAACATAGTTTTGGCACGATCGAATGACCCATCTTTCCTATATAGAACCGTAACCCAAATTATGTTTTGTTTTCATCCTGCAGGTGATAAACCGACCTGGAAATTTTGTAGAACCAACCATAATAACTGGGCTATCTCCTGACAGCCCCGTGGTACAAAGAGAGACGTTTGCGCCAATTGTTTACATATTGAAGGCAAATTCCGTCGAAGAGGCGATCTCAATCAATAACTCAGTGGAACAAGGATTGTCCTCGAGTTTATTTACGCAGAATTTGGGGAATATTTTTAAGGTAAGAATGATGCGAAAATCAAGCACTAGGCAGGGTAACTAGGGGTCCTCTTTTTGGAGGACATGTACTCCTTTTTGCCAATGTGTCCTCCTGTCATCGAAAGCCAAGAAAATTCCTTCTTTTCCAACATGAGTACTATTAAAAATATATTTCTCTTTTCGTCTTTAATCTTGAATTTATTCTCTAATAAATGCCAGATGAACAGATGAATGGAATAAACTCCTGAAAGAAGTGGTGAAGGGGATTGCATCTGTGAAGTACAACTTTAAGAATTTAAATTGTACTAATTTTTGTAAATATAAATTACTCAAAGAAATCACTTCTAAAGCAAAAAAAAATTTTTTTTTATATTTTTTTTTGTTTCAGTGGCTTGGACCCCACGGTTCAGATTGTGGCATCGTAAACGTCAACATTCCAACCAGCGGCGCAGAAATTGGAGGGGCATTTGGAGGGGAGAAGGCAACTGGAGGGGGTAGGGAGTCAGGTTCCGACTCTTGGAAACAGTACATGAGAAGAGCAACTGTGACGATTAACTACAGCAAAGAACTGCCATTGGCGCAAGGCATTACTTTCGAATAAGATAGGATAACGGGAGTGCTGAGGAAGAAGGGATAAGAAGTTGGTCAAAAGACTTATCGTGATAAAAAAGGGGAAGGAATTAGCTCGAATTGCATGTTCTGAAATGCTCGATAAAAAATGGCACAAAAAGGACCAAAAAGCAACTGGTAAAGAAAAAGTTTCCAGTGGCGGAACTTCCGGGGAAAATTGATGAAGAAAAAAACAAGCACGAATTCAAACTTTTCTTATCTAAATGATGATAATAATAATAATTATTATTTTATTTATTATATATATTACATAATTTATAATTATATGTTATAATTATTTATTATTACTAGTATATTAATGTAACTACTGTATAAAAGTCCTTCACACCTAAAGCATAACTGAAGTTAAAAAGGTTAGGCATGCGGTAACAACTGTTTCTTCGCTATTTTTCATGAAAATTTAGTCATTTATTTTTTTATCTCTGTGCCCACAGAATCAAGCTATCAATGGGGAAGGGAATTTATTGTTTTTGTACATATAATTGGGAACTAAATATATAAATGAATATACAAAAAAAAAAATTGTTGGAGCCGTCTTTTATTAATTTTTTTTTTTCTAGCCGTTTAACTAACCTAACTGTCTTTGTAGGTTACATATTAATAACCACAATATAAATGAATTTAAAATTTTTGAGGAATATTTGTTGTTTAGCGTTTTTATCGTAAATAAATAAATAAATAAATAAGCGTTTATTTGCAAACAGACAAAGTCCAATAATAAGCTCCCCCCTCCCCCCAAAATGGAAAACATCCCGTGGAAAACAATTTTAACTTCCGAAATCGAAAGTTTCTTCGACCATTGCACAAAGTTTTCCATATACTACCGTACTTTATACCTATAAATATGGGATATAACATAAAATGGATGTCACAAAAATCCCCGGGACGACACCTTGTAGCACACACACTGCTCACTTACAGTAATGGGTTGTTTAGTCAAACTATCTCTTAATATATTATATATATATACTATATAAACTCCTATAATACACCCCCCCCCCCCCGCTCCCTCCACTTTTTTTTTAAAATGATTATTTGCATAATACAAATAATCCAATGAATATATCCGAATAACCTCTTCAGTCGCCTATGTAGCTAATACGTGTGTTGAGTTACGACAGATCACCGATCGCATGATGTGTAGAGACTCGCACAAGTACGAACAAGCTACCACCTACGACTATGCCATCGAAGACTTAAGAGGAAGCTGGCTGTACACATTGGCCACCCCTGAATGACCCTAAAATAGTTTGGTTTTTATTTTTTATTTAAGTTAATACTTCAAGTTACATAGATTTGGTCTACTCGATTGATAGAGGACAATCTCATGCATAGTACTACGACGATTTATTTAGTTTTGGTCTAGGGGGTTTCCCGTGAAACTGATAACCGACAGAAATTTACCGAATTATCGAAATCATGGAAAAATTATACCAACAAAAATGAAAAACACCTTATAATAGGGTGAATGATATAGTCCTCTAGCAATTGAGTAAACAAAATCTTTTTAAATTAAGTATTAACTTAAGTAAAACATATAAACCAACCTGATTCAGGCTGATCCAGGGGTGGCCAATGTGTACGGCCAGCATCTTATCTGCTTACCTAACATTCGTCCTCTATACTGTATATAACAATCGAATGGCGGGCCCTAATGTCAACGCCATACCAAGCAGACTCACTTTCCCCGCGGGGTCAATAGATCAATCATAGTGATCGTTAAACTATTATGCTAAACGAAATGGTTATGCCAGCATACATTAATTTGTACTAAAACTAAAAGTGGTTCTAATATTGGAACACGCAAGATGTGGGCTAGGCTGGGATGAATTCCGTAGGCGCGATGCATTATTATATTTAGGCCCCACCATCGCTTAGAAATTCCGTAGGGGGCGGTCTAATATTCTATTAAGGCCCACCATCGCTTGAAAATCCCAAAGGGACCAGCTTTAAATGCCTCTTCTATCGAAGATTGGCGATCATGAAGGTAATTTGAACGTTGGAGACTGCTGCTCGTGCTAAAACACTGCCTCAGGTTTTTCAACCGGGATGTTCTTCTTCTGCCGGGAGCCTCTGTCCTTCTATCTTCCCTTGAAATACTACATGCAGAAGACAATACTTTTTGTTCCTCATCACATGGCCGAAGTATACTAGTTTCAGTTTCTTAAACGTGTGCAGCAACTCAGCTTCGCATCAATATTTAAAAACAAATCCCCACGGACCCCCCACCCCTGTTTCAGTTATAATAGTATTCGTCTGGAAAAATCTAACTTTTACTATGTACTATTAAAATTCATATACTCCACTATTTCTGAAATTACTATTAATCCTAATTCTACAATCTTCTTACCAGTTTTTCACTTTCACGGCCATACATAAACCACCCAAAAAACAGAAGTGGAATCGAGCATACGTACCTGACATCAACTGCTAGTCGCGCCTATCTATTGTCACCGCCGGCCGCTAGGGGCATAGTTGGAATCCAGTCATCATAATGATAACAGTACGCGACTAGTAAAGTTTCAGTAGGCGCGCAACACCATCTCAAACAACAACAACAACCAATAAGCATATTTCGGTAAATAGTCTACGGGCCGTGTTATAAAATATTTTGTGGCTGTGAGCTGTGACATACGTTTGGTATGCTTATACAGAAACTGAACCTATACTCATTACTTACTTCTACTTTTCCTGTGCCATATCCTCATGTAGGGTCGGACGCACGACAGCAGCGTTCCTAAGGCGCCCATTCCATTGACCGGCTAGGGCTATTTCCAGAAACAGTGACGTGGTAGCAGACATTCAAGACTTATGTTGCGTTTCCACCTATCTCGCATTGCAGAATGCAAGTGACATTGACGGAAATTAGAATTATTTTTTTATAGAAATCTATTAAAATGTTTGTACTTAACATATCCCATGACGCCATTTTTTAATTTTAGTTTGTTTGTTTGTGATTTTACTGTATGATCATTGATCAATTTTAACTATGGCATAGAGGAAAATAAACATTTCCGTCAATTCTGCAATGCGAGGTCGGTGGAAACGCCACCTAAGTCTTGAATGTCTGCTACCACGTCACCGTTTTTGGAAATGGCCCTAGCCGGTCAATGGAATGGGCACCTAAACAGTCCTGATCTATGCGTCTTCGGTTGAGAGCCCCAAACTTCTCATATCTCCGGCGATCTTTCTTCCCAGTGTAACTTTTAACCTCCCTGGTGGTCTTCTTCCTTGTATCTCCCGGTTCATAACACTTTTGACTAGGTGGTTTTCGCCTCTACGTAGTACGTGTCCCCACCAGTTCAGCCTCTTTTCTCTCAGTTTCTCCTGTACTCATCTCATGCCTTACATATATCTTAGTTTCTACGTTGGTATATATCTAGGAAATCTAAAAATAAGTTATTAATTATTAATTCCAAAAAGTTCAAAATCGCTTTCGGGATGTATACAGGCATTGCATACGTTTTTTAAGTTTGTAGACGCATTATTAATTAGGGAAAATCATACGCGGTGGGCGAAAAAGCAAGATCCAACTTGCAAACGCCCTTAAAAACTATTATGTAAAAACTTAAGATCAATTTTTTATGGTAGTCTACCATGTTTTGGGCTGAGAAAAAAAACATTTGCCTGTTGAGTTAAGTATCACATATGGTATATATATATATATAGGCCCTAAATTTTTGGCGAATTAATGGTTATTTGAGTAAAC
The DNA here is from genome assembly GCA_963971405.1 of Psococerastis gibbosa. NCBI lineage: Eukaryota > Metazoa > Arthropoda > Insecta > Psocodea > Psocidae > Psococerastis > Psococerastis gibbosa. Next base: position 28,576,480 of record OZ020491.1, read on the forward strand.
TCTAAATTTTTGAAAGTACTGGTTATTATTGTAAAGATACTGTTACCTATTTAGCGTTTCCCTTCACAGATTTTAACCGAAACCAAAGTTATAGAATAGAAGAAGCCTTTTAGTAAGAAACAATGAAGGATAAAGTAGCCCCTTGGACAATTGAAGCAGTCGATGAAGAGACTAACAGAAAGCTCTTGAAACTGTTCCGAGGAGAGCGGGACGGGTTTATACAGGTGAGTAAGTAAGTAAGTAAGTAAGTAAGTAAATAACCTAGACCTAGCAACCTAGACACCATATCCCTACACTTTATCTGAAAATTAATATAGGCAGCGAAAGTCTCCCCCGGGTGAAAAGGTTTGAAGCAATATACCTGAAATATTGGGGTGCATTCATTTTGGTAGCAGCCATGTTTAGACTTTACATATCAAGATTTATGGAGACTGCTCAGGGGTCTCTCCCCCCCCCCCTTCCCGGGAAAAGGTTTCAAGCTAAAGGTTCAAAATAATCGGTAACATTTCTTGATAGGTAACATAATGTAAGGTCAAGCGCATGACCTTTCGCTGGCAAACAGTTTGGGCCAAACTGTTAATACATTTCCATATACGGTAAACTATAGACCCTATAGGTTTTATATTAGAATTTGCTGTCTACATGAATCACATATGAATACATCATTGATCTTGAATCATTGATAGGCTATTTACATTTTTTAAATGCATAAGCATAGGCATGAGGAAATCCTGTATAAAATAATAAATTTCCGCAAATAACTTAAGTCTCTCGGATCAAAGCTCATCTATCTGACCCTTCGGACAGGTAAAGCTGATAAGAGACATTCCCAGCTGCTGACGATGCCTAAAACTAAGACGACATGCCTAGGCGGTTGGCTTAGTTAAGACTGGTGGAAATACTAAAATACTGAAAATACTGAAATACTGGCCTAGACGCAAAGGCCACTCAAACTCAAACTGCTTTCTACATTTAGCAAGTTTTTTAATCATTTATGGCGGTGATTCCACCGACCGGCTAGGGCTAAATACAAAAACGGTGACGTGGTAGCAGGCATTCAAGACTTCCACCGACCTCGCATTGCAGAATGCAAATGACATTGACGGAAATTTGAATTTTTCTTTTTATAGAAACCTATTAAAATGTTTGTACTTAACATATCCCATGACGCCATTTTTTAATTTTAGTTTGTTTGTTTGTGATTTTACTGTATGATCATTGATCAATTTTAACTATGGCATAGAGGAAAACAAACATTTCCGTCAATGTAATTTGCATTCTGCAATGCGAGGTCGGTGGAATCCCCGCCTTACATAGAAATCTTCTTACAGGTTGGACCAGAAAAATATATTTTCCCATGGAAATTTGATTCTGACGCGCCCAAGTACTATGGGTTCCAACCAAGGACATCGGATGTTTGGGTGATGACTTTCCCTAGATCAGGTGTGTCAAATTGAAGTTATAGTATCGGTTTGTGGACGAGTAAGCCTTGAGCACATTACAGGCTACAGTAATGCCTTGTAACTTTTAAGAGAAGGATAGACAAGAGCTATTGACTATCTAGGTACACTAGGCACTATGCCTAGTAAGTAGAAACAATATTGTAGCAACTGTTGTATCAGCTCGTGCACGAACTTGTTAAGTACCAGCTGGTATGGCATCAGTATTGATTTAACTGCAGACTTGTGAGCATTGGTTTATAACCTGTCAACTAACATAACAGTAACTACAGCAGTTATTGTTTGTAATAGAAGTCAACTTACCAGGCCTATCATGCAGTCATAAATATACTGTGTTGTTGTTGTATTATAAATTGTGAATCAACTATCAATGAATCCATGTTATAAATATTGTGTAATTTTTTGGAGGAATATATTTTACTTTACTTTTTATTTTACAAATAATTACAGGCTCCATTTGTACTTAAGTGTCCCCTAGAAACATAATTCATTCCTTTTCTCCATCATTTTCATTTAAAAACGGTCATTTGGACTTATTTACTAACAAACAATATCACAGCAGTGAGCAGCCATTTTGAACAATATATTGTTGACGCCATTTTAATTTATTGCTTTTGCAAAAGCGCGCGCTTTTGTTAGGTTTTCTTTTCTTATTAAACAGTTTGGTAATATCAACAAATTTTGACACATCAGTAACCTATTTTTTAGGCCTGCACTTAAAAAATATATTCTATGTCTTTGCTAATTAAGGAGCATTCATGCAAAAGGCGAATTGTGACTTATCTGTTTTTGTAGGAGACAAAAAAAATTGTTAAAATCCAAATGCTTCTACATTATGGGATGTAATACCTATGTTAAATAATTGATAATACAGGAATCGGATTAGACCTTTTTATTATTATTTTTTTTTTAGCAATGAGACGATTTTAATGATACCACCAACTCCAAAATATTATTTTTGTGACAAATCGCCCTTTTGCTTTTTTTATGCTCCCCAAAATTATCGGGTAGCCCACACACCGACTAGCTGCTAAATTGTAAAACGCAATTTCCAGGTACAACATTGACTCAAGAATTAGTCTGGCTTTTGGGCAATAACTTTGATTTTGAAGCGGCCTCAAGAGTTCCCCTCTATGAAAGGTTCCCATTCTTTGAGTAAGTGCAGTAAACGTTTAGTCTGTGACACCGTGCTGCTTTTTTGGCCCAGGCTAGGGACTAAGTCTTAGTTTGAAGGAAATTAATTTCAAACCTGGCTGAAAAACTGAACAGACCGTGTAACATAAATATCTGGGATCCACCTAAATTATGCATATAGGAAAAGTAGGTAAGCTGTCCGAAAAGCCCAATATGCACCCAATGGAATATAAATATAATTCTCTTTTTTTCTGCGAGTGTCTACAGCTCTTTGTATACTTCTACTGGGAATTTGATCTCCATATTTTTCACGTTGAGATTGCGGTTTCTTCGTTATAACATCCATCGCCTATATATGGTGTTTATATAATATATACCTCCATATATACATAGGAACACATTATTTCTGAACTTCAGAATACACGTATGTTGTTTACGCTTCTTCTACAGTTAGGTACCACCTAAACTTATAAATTGTGCTCTAGGTTTGGGTCATGCGTTCATCCTAAAATAAAAGAGGAATTTTCCGAATTCGTCAATAGAGACGCCGAGAAGATTGCCAGTTTGGACGAAGCATCCAGAAACTACGCAGACAGCTTGGAGAAGACTAATGGGAGAAGGTTTATCAAGACCCATTTCCCGTTTTCACTGCTGAATCCGAAACTAACCACATGTGGGGCAAAGGTAATGTAGAATTTTATATACTGTGTATACATATATAGGAGAGATGGGATGTATATTCGTTTCCCTTCCATTTTTTTTTTTTAATTTCTAAGGCCACTCATCACTACGCCGCCTATGACCAGATATTGAAAAAACGTACCAAGTGGGCCGCCCAGGATTCAAAAAATAGTTTTGGCTCCTTCATCGATTCTCCCCATCTCTCATATATTTTTATTAATATATTGTTACTTCTTATTTCTGTCAATCAAAAAGTTTAACAAACAATTCAATGAATGTATCCGATTAACCTCTTCAATAGCCTCACTTTAAGTAACCTAATAAGTACATGTGTCGAGTTACGACACATCTCCGATCGCAATTAAGGTGTGTAGAGACTCGCACATGTATACAAACACGCCACCACATTGCCATCGTGTGGAGCTAAAAGTGCGGGGTAGGGGCACCATTCCCCAAGCCTCCTTTATTCATAATCACATTTAATCACAAGACTGACATAATGAGGCGCGATCAGCCCAGGGGGACTTTTGGCCGCTCTGACAACTTCCATCTTTGTCGATCCTCAGCAGCTGCTGTCCAATCTGCTGCCTCGACGCCAACTCGAAGGAGGTCCTCCTGGAACTGGTCCGCCCATCTTCGGCTAGGTCTTCTTCCGAGGGGGATTGCTTCCCACACGACCTTTGTGGGACTGTGGTCCGCCATCACTATAGGCAGATGCTAATACATATTACCTTCAAACCCTATACTTGACAACTTGTCCACTTCCGTATTTTCCAGCAGAACAGAAGATACTTCTCCTTTGATGGCTTTGCTTGGAGTAGTGTCATTGCCAACAGGCAGCACATGCGAGGCAGCGAGATCGGTCTATACAACTCTGGGCAGGAATGCCGATTAAAAGCCTTGTTTCTTTGCCCACATTTAGCTTCGCTGTAGACCGATCTGCTCCTGATTAGGGATGTCCGATACAAAATCGATTAACTATCCTTTCGATATGCATACTATTTGTATTCAATACGCGTCTTGTGAATCGATACTGGGAGCGGATGTATCGTATCGTGCCTATTTCATCAACATTAAATCCCTGATTTGAGTGATATATATATATAACATATATAATTAAAACCAAACTTCCTTACGTAATTCGTCATAATGAACGGATGAATCCGTTTCAGTATTCAGTATTGTAACGGAACCGTATTGAGGTTACACCCCCCCCCCCCCCATTTTAGGAAAACTCGTTGAGTCGTTGAAAGAGCGAGGGTAAATAGGGAAAAATTCCGGAAAATTAGTGAATTGGCTGAGTAAGGGAAAATAGGGAAATTTTGAGTTGCCACTGAGGGAAAATGTGATATATCGCAAGTGGAAACGCGAATTACAAAAGGCAGTTTGGTTTTCATTTTACAATATATTATATTGTATATACTATACGCCTTGTATGACACCCATGTTTGTCAATTCCCTTCGATGTCATACGAGTAATACGCGGATACTGAATTCTACAGTACATCCCCCCCCCCCTAGACCTTTGATGCGCCCTACCTTGACTTATTATTTCATACAGAAATAATATTGCATGTATTCCGAAGGGGGGCCAGGTGGTCTCCCCCGGGGGAAAATTTTGAAAATATAACTGTAATATACTAATATAGTGGGGGTTTCACGCATTTTTATAGCAGCAAAATATACGTTTTAATACGTTTTAACAAAGCTTACAAAGGTATACATATTCATAGTGCAGCAAGCAGGGGCCCCGGGGGTCTCCCCCGGAGGAAAAGTTTTGATAAATTATTTCCTAAATTGCCTAATTATAGTCAATATGAAAACAACTTGAAATTTAATATTTTTATTAAAATAAACGTAGATTTCTACATTTATCTTTATCTTATTATTTTGTGCGCCCTTCAGCAAAGCTAATTATTATTATAACTTAGAATGTTGAGCTGACATAGGTCTGGGGACCCTCCGAACAGCATAATTATTGGGATCACATCCCAATCATTATATAAATAGGAAAGAAACAAGTCAACAATATTAGTAATAGAATTCATTGAAAAAGCCACGGGATAGCATAACTTCAAATGCGCAGGTGCTGCGTTTAGTCGCGATGGAAACCGCTAGAATACGCGATGCGCATTTTTTGTTGGGGCTACTCTGTAAATAACATATTTCGGGAGCAAGGTTATACTAGAGCTGTGGTACCTATGATTATTTTTTAGGGAAATACCATGTTAATATTTAACAACATTTGAGATATGCATAGGACATGTTCTATAAATGTAGAAGACTTCTCATGTAAAAGGCAGGAAAAACGCATTGGTTGGAGATGTTGGCTGTAATAGCTGGCGGTTGTAATTCCTTACTAGCCAATGGAAATGCAATAAGCAGCAATTTCTTTTCTGGGTTTCGCTTCGTTTGTACTCCTCCGTTCCTACTTTGCTCGTCCCACGAGCACAGCAGTGACAGTATATCGAGGGGGACAGGCGAAACCTTCATAATAGACAACCAGCGTTTCCACTTGCGATTTATCACATTTCCCTCAGCGGCAACTTAAAATTTCCATCTTTTCCCTCGGCTTACTGAGGGAAAATTGGTGGAAAAGTCAATGATTACAATAAACTAGCTGAAAAATGAAAATAGAGGTGGGTTGCGACTGTGTTTTAAAGTTTTAAAGGAGCAGGACCAACTGCTACTGCGATTTAAAATTAGCAGGTATAAATACCTGCGATTTTTACTCATTGGAGTCATTGCTACTTTTGTCCAGCTGTGTTTTTTCCTCGTGCTGCTACTGCTATCCACGCTGCGATTTTTACTCATTGCTACTTTTGTCCAGCTGTGTTTTTTTCTCGTGCTGCTACTGCTATCCACGCTGCGATTTTTACTCATTGCTACTTGTATCCAGCTGTGTTTTTTACTCGTGCTGCTACTGCTATTATATCAAGTCTGTTTGTCGATTTGTGGTCAAACTGTTCGGTGTACTTTGATGAAATTTGGCACACAAAAATCATATCTCGGGAACATTTTATTTTGGCTAACTCAATTTTGGGAGGTTTACCTTCCAAAACATCTTTTTAATTTTTTCCTCAAAAACGGCTGGAACGTTTTACTTTACATTAAAATACAGTAGGCCTACTACATATATTTCAGTTGTTATTTCTGAAACCAAACCCCAATAGCTCCCTTGCCCCTAGATAGTTTGGTTAACATTATCTTGTGTTAAGCAGGGTAACAAAACCAAACAGGATGCTTTACCAAGCAACGTTTTAGTTTTGAATAAAATAAAAATATTTTTTGAATAAATTATGGGTAATTCATTCCTAAATACATTGCGTAAGTACCGGCCGTATACCCTGCCACACTGTGTTGTAATATAGTATTGGCCTGCTAGTTCTGGAAGTGTTTTGGTATAGGGAATGTCGAGGCAACCGAAATGTTATTGTAGGGCAATTATTTACCACGAACTACTCATATTATCTATTCCGGTACCTATACTAATTCAAAAATTGGAAAGCATATAGGCCTATACGGGTTCACTATAGAACCGTTCTATCTTATTGAGCTGCTTATTCCAGTGGAATTTCTTACATATCATTCATGACAGAGTTGGGCACATGCAGGTACATAAATAGGCTGGTTACGGTATATGATCTGAATGTATTGGCACAGACTATTTACAATAAACAACGTACAAAATTGGGAAACATGCCAAGAAGAACTATCAATGCAACAATCCCATACCTAATTGCAGCCTATTATCTAAAATTATCATGAAACATTAAGCTTCAGTGTCCTAGGATTTGAAGTTTGGCGGGTTGGGGGCTGGGGCTCCCCTAGCGGCGAATTGATAATTTTTTTTATTGGTAACAGCAACATGCGATTTCTAAGTTTCCATGTTTAGCTTATATAAATAGCTAAAATAAAGGCAAAATATAAGAAAAATTGTAGAAATACGCGCGACTAATTAATAAAAGCCTCAACATATAAATCAAGAGAAAAATGTGCTTGACCAACCTAAGAAAACCATTTACGTCTACGCAATAGTAATAAAAACTAAGTTCATTGTAAAATTTAACTGGAAAGTAGCAACCAGACCAGGGCCAGGAGCAGGAGGCCAGGTCCCTCGGAGCAGGTTTTCATAAGCTGAACATAGAAATAAGGAGCAGGTCGCAGAATCATGTACATTCTGCTTCTCGGCTGTGACAAAAAATCGGAGGAGTATTTCCAACTAAGGAGCAGACTGCTACTGCTCCTCACTATGGAGCTGCTACAAATAGCAGCTACTGGAAATACTACCCACCTCTAGCTGAAAATGGAAAAATTTACAATAAATAAATAAAACACCCCCGGGCCCCCTTGCCTCCAGGGTATAACATGTGTATTGGTCACTTATACCCTAATTGAAAGACGAATGTATAGGTTCCATTTTATGCAAAATTATCCCGCGTCCTCCGCGAAAAATACCAAAATCCGCGCCTGGTACCACCATTCAAAACAGGTTCAGCAATTTGGCCGTCATGCATATATAGAATGGTCGCTGGGCGTTCCAGAAACGAAAGTTTACTTTTTATTTTTTTGTTTTACTGAACTTGAATTGTTGAATAGTTTAATGTATATAACGTATTTCATACTCATTAAAAAACAATACAATTTAAATAATAAAGAAGTCATAATTTGCTAGGCAGACTTCCCCCCCCCCCCCAGAAATTTCGGAAATTTAGAAAATAGAGGAAAATTAGCGAATTGGGCGAGCGAGGGCAAACAGGGAAATTTTGAGTTGCCGCCGAGGGAAATGTGATATATCGCAAGTGGAAACGCTGGCCACGACTGATGGCTGGGTGGAAATTTTAAAAACAGGAGTACATCAGGGCTTTGCTTATAATATGATGATTTGACTAGTTGTAGCAGCACAAATACACGACAACACGAGGTAAAGGCACAGGCACGTGTTTTGGGTCCTCCCCCCGAAATATTTGCAGCGTACACTAGATAGAATGGAGTTTTTTAAATATACAGTAGAATCCGGTTATAATGACATCGAAGGGAATTGACAAACATGGATGTCATACAAGGCGTATAGTATACAAAATACCTATAGGTATAACTAATGACAACCAAACTTTCTTCGTAATTCGTCATAATAGGCGGTTGGTCAATATATAGACGGAGTCTTAGTAAACGGATTCTACTGTATTCAGGTTACACAAATTTTAGGAAAACTCGTTGAAAGTGCGAGGGAAAATCATTGGCGTAAATAGGGGGGTCCACCTCAGGATTTCTGGTGACAAATGGAGGCTAAAGGCGTAGTATCCACAATAACGAAAGGGAAATTAATTCTTGGTGTGCTTATTTCACCTGAAACTTGAAAGACATAACAAAAATAAAAATAAACATATTGACCAATTACTTTCACAAAAAAAATATTACTCAAAAAGCTTAAAACCCCAATACTTCAGACCTATTTTTTCAGACTTTTTCTCCGGGGTAGACCCCCGGGCCCACGGCAGTGATAGGTTTATTTGTCGGTAAAATCTCAACTGTAATGCTTGCAAAATGCGTAAAACCTCACGAATTTGGGCCTATTTATAATTTTTTTTCCTCCGGGGGAGACCCCCGGCCCCCCCCTTTCTCCAGGGTATGACATGCGCAAAAACGTCACTGACTTGGGACCATTTATCAATTTTTTCTCCGGGGAGACCCCTGGTCCCCCCTCCCCCCCCCCGGGCCTCCCCGGAGAAAAAATTGATAAATGGTCCCAAGTCAGTGAGGACTCTGCGCATGTTGTTTTTGTTATGTCTTTCAAGTTTCAGGTGAAATAAGCACACCAAGAATTAATTTCCCTTTCGTTATTGTGGATACTACGCCTTTAGCCTCCATTTGGCACCAGAAATCCTGGGAAGGACCCCCCGTATTTACGCCAATGATTTTCCCTCGCTTTTTCAACGAGTTTTCCTAAAATTGGTGTAACCTCAGTACAGTAGAATCCGTGTATTAAGGCTCCTTCTACATTGACCAACCGCCTATTATGACGATTTACACAAGAAAGTTTGGTTTTCATTATACATATATGTATATATTGTAGACTATACGCCTTGTATGACATCCATGTTTGTCAATTCCCTTCGATGTCATAATAAACGGATTCTACTGTATATTTAAAACTCCATTCTATCAGCAGTCTGATCGAGGCGTTTATAATACCGGGGTTAAATAAATATGTAGCGTCGAGCAGTCGACGCTAGATGACGCCACCAGTCTATGTCATGATGGCAGATGGCGGCCCCATCATACTGTTTGTGTTAGCATCCTAGTGAACGTTTTTGTAATAAACGACTATTATTGACTAATTGTTTAATTTATATAAACAATACATGGTGCTGAGTGTGCGCGGTTTTAATTAAAAGCATTTTTATTCGTAAAAAGGTTACAGTGAGATGATGAGTGCCTTCAAGCCTCCGGAGCCAGTTGACTGGAATGGGGCAAGCGTTGTCACCGAATGGCCGGCTTTCAAACAAAGGTTCGAAATATTTTTAAAAGCAACAGGAAAAGCGGCGGAGCCGAGCGACGTTCAGGTCGCAATTTTGTTGGCTTGTCTAGGAGAGAGCGGGGTCGAAGTCTTTAATACGTTGCCGATCTCGGACAAGCAAAAAGAAGATATTGATGAGGTGAAAAGTGCGTTGGATAAATACTGCGAACCAAAAAAGAGCATCGTGCTTAACCGTTTTATTTTTTTTTCTAAAATACAAGCAGAGGGTGAGTCGTTTTCGTCTTTTTTGGCCGATTTAAGGCGGAAAGCAAAGGCTTGTGAATTTAAAGAGGAAGACTCTTTAGTGCGTGACCGAATTGTGTTTGGGGTTTTTGACAAAGACCTACAGGAGAGAATGCTGCGGGTAGGAGATATTACGCTGAATGACGCGATCAAGCATGCGCAGGCGGCGGAGCTAGGGAAAATGCAGTTGGAGACGATGAACAGAGGGGCGAGGGTCGCAATAAACGAAGCTGTTGTAAATACTGGTAGTAGAAATGAAACATTTAATTGCAAGTTTTGTCCGTATGTGCATGTAAGAAATCGTTGCCCCGCATGGGGAAAGGTATGTTCTTTGTGTTCAGAGAAGAACCATTTCCGAGCCAAATGCCCCAAGGCCCGAAAGGCCGCGGTTAATGAAATAGTAAACAGAGATGAGTTCTCTTTGGGGGAGATAAAAATATTTTCTCTTAGCCAAAAGGATACGATGCAGAGTGTCTGGACAAAAGAGATTTGCGTTGAGGGGGTCAGAGTTACATTTAAGCTGGACTCGGGGGCAATGTGCAACACTCTCAGTGAAAGGATTTTTCGGAAAATTAATGTAGGCTTAAATCATAAGCTACGACCTGTAGACGTAAAGCTGATCGCTTTTGGAAATAATTCAATTAAACCTCGCGGATCGGTTATTTTAAACGTAACAGTTGGGGAAAGCGAAGTAAAATTACCTTTTTTTATTGTGCCGTTTCATTGTACTGCGATTTTGGGCCTACAAGCTTGTCAGGTTTTAAAATTAATTGCTAGAATAGATTTAGTGGGTTTATGCAGAGATGATTTCGTTGCCACACATAAGAATTGTTTTGAAGGTGTAGGCAGGTTTCCAGAGCAGCTGCATTTACAGCTAAAAGAGGGAGCAACTGCATTTGTTAACCCAGTAAGGAGGGTTGCTGAAATTGTTAAGCCGCGTCTGAAGCAACACCTAGAAGAATTAGTGCAGAGGGGGATAATTGTGCCCGTAGACGAACCAACTGATTTCGTAAATAATGTGGTTATCGTAGAGAAACCTGACAGGTCTATTAGGCTATGTTTGGACCCAAAGCACTTGAACAAATGTTTGAAGTTAAACCCTTTTCCTATACCAACTGTCAGGGACATGGAGGCTGTTTTAACAGGAAAAAGTATATTCACTGTTTTGGACATGAAAGATGGATTTTTTCACGTGCCTTTGGATCTGGAAAGTAGTATGCTCACTACGTTCATTACAGTATTCGGAAAGTTCAGATATTTAAGACTTCCATTTGGGCTGAATGTAAGCCCTGAATTATTTCAAGCACTTAACATTAAGTATTTCGGTGACATCCCAAATTTGGGAATTTATTATGATGATTATGTAATTGCAACCAATTCTGAGGATGAGCATGATCTGATTTTAGCGAAAGTCATGGAAAGAGCTAAAAAATACAATGTCAAGTTTAACATTAAAAAGTTGCAGTACAAGGTACCAGTTGTAAAATACCTTGGGTTTACATTTTCGGCGGAGGGCGTTTGCCCTGATCAGGAAATGGTTGCAGCAATACAAAATTTGAGAGTCCCTCAAAATGTGAAGGGGGTTCAACGAGTTTTGGGAGTTGCAAATTTTTTAAGCAAGTTTGTCCCGCAAATGGCAGAAATTACAGCGCCATTGAGAGATTTATTAAAAAAAGGAAATGAATTTATCTGGGGGGACACTTGTGAAAGTGCTTTTGATTTACTGAAGTTAAAGCTGACTTCTGCACCGGTCTTGAAGCTTTTTGACCCAAAGTTACCTGTACATATTTTCGTTGATGCATCGGAACGGGCTTTGGGTGGTTGTTTAGTTCAGGATGGCAGACCAGTAGCTTACTGTTCGCGAGCATTATCCGACGCAGAAACAAGATACGCGGTTATTGAAAAGGAAATGGCTGCCATTGTTTTCGTGGTAGAGAAATACAGTCAATTTGTTTACGGGGCGAAGATTGTAGTATTTAGTGACCACAAGCCTTTGGCCAGCATTGTTCTAAAGGATATGCATAAAATTTCAAGTAGGTTACAGAAATTTCAACTACGCCTACAAAAATATGACATCAGTGTTCATTATTTACCAGGAAGAGATAACGTCATTGCAGACTTATTGTCTAGAGACGTGGACTCAAAAGATATTGGTGAAGCGGAAGGGGAAAATTTTATAGTGGTACATGACCTGGCGTTAGAAATTCCTATGTCAGAAGCAAAGAAGTTGTTATTTCAAAAAGAAACGAAAAATGACACCATTCTACAGGAAGTTATACACTATCTAGTGGTTGGGTGGCCAAGTAATATTAAACAGTTGCATGCAAGTGTTAAGCATTATTATAAATTGAAAAACGATTTATTGTACGAAAATGATCTTTTGTTTTACAACGGAAGGATAGTTGTTCCAGATAAACTAAAACTTCAAATGTTGATGCTCATTCATGAGTCCCACTTTGGACTACACAAATGTTTGCAAAGAGCACGAAAATTGTTGTATTGGCTAGGAATGAACAGGGATATCACTAATTTAGTCCTTAGCTGTCGCATTTGTGAAAAGTTTCGCCATGACAATGGCAAAGAACCGTTGCTATTGCATCCGAGGCCCGTACGCCCGTGGCAATGTATATCCAGCGATTTATTCGAATATGGTGGTAATACTTTTCTTGTGGTAGTCGATGCGTTTTCAAATTGGATTGAAATGAAAAAAATGAGTAACCACTCTGCGAGTGAAGTAATAGCTAAACTTAAACCCATTTTTGCACAGTTCGGAGTGCCTGACCGTTTTATGTCCGATAATGTGCCCTTTAAAAGTGCTGAGTTCATTGAGTTTGCTTCAGAATGGAATTTTGATGTTGTTACGAGTAGTCCGAGATTTGCACAGTCTAATGGTCGAGCGGAGAAGGCGGTCTCCATTTGTAAAAATATGTTGAGGAGAGCCTTAGCCGCAAAATTAGACGTTGAGGTCCTGTTGATGGAGTATAGGGCAACTCCGCTGACAGAAATAAATCTGAGCCCTTCCGAACTTCTTTTTAACAGAGTGATTAAAACAAAGTTGCCGTGTGGTGCCGATACACTAAAAACAGTATGTATTAATTCTGAAGAGCTCACAAATAAACTAAATAAACGAGACAATAAACTTGAAAAAAATTTTAACAAGACAGCAAAGGTGTTACGGCCTTTTAAGGAAGGCGAAAGTATTTTGATAAATTGTAATAAACAATGGCTTCCAGGAACAGTAGTTGGGCTGGCTTCAGCTCCCCGATCGTATTTAGTTAGAGACCAAAGCGGCACCATAGTTCGACGAAATCGAGTATTTTTAAGGCCCTCACGTAATCAAGCTCCAGGAGGGGGGGATGATTTGTTTGATTTCCCTGGCGCAGCCCCGTGTACCGTTGTGTCTCAAGCAACTGCGTCCCAGTTGCAACCGGATTTCCAGCAACCGGTCCCTGACGCTGTGGGCAGTGGTGATGATCCGGTTATGATGTCGCCTGCACTTCGCAGGTCACAGAGGGTCCGTATGCCACCAGCATATTTGGAAGATTACGTTTCCTGAAAGCTTTTGTTTTAGTGTTTAATGTTTAATGTTTAATGTTTAATTCTCTTTTTGTACTTTAAAGACGGGTATAAGGGTTTTACTTTTAAGTATAGGGTGTAGGGTATATTTAACTTTTAAGTATAGGGGTGTAGCGTCGAGCAGTCGACGCTAGATGACGCCACCAGTCTATGTCATGATGGCGGCCCCATCATACTGTTTGTGTTAGCATCCTAGTGAACGTTTTTGTAATAAACGACTATTATTGACTAATTGTTTAATTTATATAAACAATACAAAATACCCTAGGATTATAACTGTAAACAAAAAAATTTTGAATAGCACTTTCCATTATAAAATTATCTTGTTTACCAGTGGATTAAATAAATACCGGTATTATAAACCCCCCGATCAGGCTGCTGGTGTACGCTGCAAATACCTCGTGCGGTTGTGCTGCTACAACTAGTTAAATCATCATATCATAAGCAAACTTGGTAGTGTGTACAGCGTTGGCAGGGGAACATGGTGGGACATGATAACGCGCTGAGACTGCCATTCAGTCTAAGTGCGCGTCGCGTCCTGCTCACCTCCAAAATATAGTGACCTCCAATTTATGACCAAAAATGTGCATAATTGTCCATGTGTCAACTCCGCACACATGGTTTAACTGAATATCGCAGTAAAATTATTATTATTATTATATTGGGAAATAAGCATTGTTTTCCGCTTTTCAACACTTTTTTAAAAAATATTTTTGGCGGGTTGGAATTCTTATGCCACGACTTCATTTTCCACCAAAATTCAAATCAAATAATAATAATAATAATAAATCCGTGTAATTTCTTTACATTTTTTCTCGGTACATATCGTATATAAAGTAGTGCCCCCTCATGCCATGGGCGTGCGAGGGTTCAATTTAACGTATTAGGCTGGAAATGTACTTTCATTTCATTGTAGAGTTAAAAAATATGACTTTATAAAAGACTACAATGACTTAAAAAATATGAATTTGTATGAAAAATATGATCTAAATTGTAGTTCCATCCTTGTTGAGTATATATGCTTTTTTCAGATGATTTACATCGCCAGGAACCCCAAGGACGTGGCTGTAAGCTATTACCACTTGACGCGCCTTTTTCGAACAATGGATTTCGTAGGAACGTTTGAAGAGTTTTGGGAAGTATTTGAACAGGGTCAAATACAATGGTGCCCATATTGGAAACACATAAACGAAGGCTGGTTGCAGCGGAATAATCCGAACGTACTATTCCTCTTTTACGAGGATATTCTTCAAGTATGTTCTATAATGCATTGTTATCAACGCAGCATTGTACTATACTTAGTATCAATGAGTGAAAAATAAAGTGTCATCAGGTCATACAGGGAATCCCTAAGCAGAAAATATCGATGCTAAAGCCAGTGCCAAGTTAACCCACTCGGGGCACAGGCCCCCACAAACGAAATTAAAAAAAAAAAAAAAAAATTAAACAAAATTAAAAATTGAAAACAATTTCCAAAGTAGTAAAATTAACCAAATTTGCACAAAAATATATAGCCTATAATTAAAAATTAAAATTTAGTTACAGCTGTTTCGGTGCTGCACCATCATCAGACTAACAAGTTTCTACCTGACATTAAGCTCTAAACCAATGGGAAACAGCTGCAACTAATTTTTAATTATATATATATATTTTTCTGGAAATTGTGCAAATTTGTTTCATTTTACTACTCTACACATTATGTTTCGTTTCCACAAAGTCACGAGAGAAACCCTACCAAAGTTTTGAAATTGGCGGAAAATTAAATTTTTTTGTTGCAATGTTGGTTGACAGAGTTTGCACCCACGGGCAAGGTCGTAGCCAGAAATTTGTATCGGGAGGGGAGGGCCGGGGGGGACCATCAGACGCCACCGGAGGTAAGGTAGCCTTAGGCGCCCATTCCATCGACGGGCTAGGGCTATTTACAAAAACGGTGACGTGGTAGCAGACATTGAAGACTTAGGTGGCGTTTCCACAAACCTCTCATTGCAGAATGCAAATGACATTGACGGAAATTAGAATTTTTCTTTTTATAGAAATCTATTAAAATGTTTGTACTTAGCATATCCCATGAAGCCATTTTTTAAATTTAGTTTGTTTGTTTGTGATTTTACTCTATGATTATTGATCAATTTTAACTATGGCATAAAGGAAAATAAACATTTCCGTCAATTCTGCAATGCGAGGTCGGTGGAAACACCGCCTAAGTCTTGAATGTCTGCTACCACGTCACTGTTTTTGTAAATAGCCCTAGCCGGTCGATGGAATGGCGCGCCTTAGTATATTTTAAAAAAAACTCCATTCTATCCAGTGTACGCTAAACATATTTCGGGAGGGGTCCGGACCCCCTGGACTCCCCCTCTGGCTACGGCCTTGCTCACAGCATCCGGCACTGGCTAAAACTATCAATTAACTTAGATCTCATCCCATAGAAGAAATGTTCCTGTAAAGTGTAAATTTTGATAAATAGGCTTTGCAGAGGCGATGTGCTTGTATTGTACTTGTGCGAGTCTCTATGCACCATGCAATCAGAACGTAACTCGACACGGGTACTAACCTACAGAGGCGACTGAAGAGGTCAATCTGACACATTCATTAAATTGCTTGCATGCGATTAAATTTTTTTGGATACACAGTGTGTTGCTCCCACTAACAGCGATTGCCAGCTAATACTCGCTCCACCATCTAAAAAAAATGCTCCAGCCTAAGAATTACGTCATCTTACTTTCCAGGACATGCCTACAGCAATTCGGCAAATATCCAGCTTCCTCGGAACCCAGGCAGATGAGAACCAAATCCAAGCTCTTGCCAACCACTTACACATCTCCAACTTCAAAAATAACTCGTCAGTCAATTATGAGGGACTTCGGAAACTGGGATTCCTTAATGACCGTGGGCAAAAGTTCGTTAGGAAGGGAGCGGAAAAGGGTGGCCAGGCAGAATTTACGGAAGAGCTAGAGAAAAGGGCGAACATCTGGATTGAGGATAATTTAAGGAAAACCACCTTAAGGTTCCCCCGTGAGGCTTAAGGGAAGTTTACAAACAGCCAGAAGGCACAGGCAACCAGAGGGCGGGAAAACTAGTGGGTGGATAAAATCAAATTTTACAGGAAGTAACAGTCAATCAAGTTGTGCCGCAAGCGAGTGGTTCTCGCCGTAAGCCAAAGACAGTCAATATAAAGCTATTAAGAATGCCACTAAACTTGCAAAGTCACGACAAGGAATAAGGCACGGCATGGCCCCCATAGACGTTGAAAAATCAAATAAAAAAAATCAATCGAAAATAAATTACAATCATATGAAACATAAATCTAATAGATAACACAGAATGCATCGAGGAAGAATAGGACAAAATGAGGTAGGTAGTGTGAATGTGTATCTGACAATATATTATTATTTTATTATTCTAAGCCTATTATGCACTTTGTACAACATCATTAAGTAGCCATAAAAAACGCAAAAAAATAGAATGAGAAATTTTTTTTAATGATAAAACTCACAAAAAATATTTATAAATAGTAGCCGAATATTCGTTTATTAGTAGTCGTAAATAAGCAAGAAATACGTCACAATGAGTTTAATTTTTTACTGAGAAAATGCACAAAAAAATATCCATAACATAAGGGCATTTCATATTAAGTGAAAAAGTATATGCCGAATACTTACTACTTCATCCCTGGCGCAACGGCCTGTGAAGGACCGTGACCTGCTCTGCCACAGCCTGTGCTCCCCTTCGCCAGTCATCGACGCCAAGAGTCGCCAGATCCACCTCGACGTCGTCCAGCCATCGCATCCGTGGTCGTCCCACTCGTCTTCTCCCTTGGAGCACCTTGTGTATGGCTGCTCTTGTAGCCCTATTTTCTGGTATTCGTTCATTCGTTCCACGTGCCCTAGCCACCTGACGCAGGCTCTCTTGATTTCGGCTACTATCGCAGGTTCTTCGTATATTGCGTACAGCTCGTCATGTGCCGAATACCGAATAGTAATCAAACATTCGTGATACCTCTAATATTAACCTCGCAACTAGCAATTCTACGTCAGCTCTGGTCCTCTAAAAATATACAAAGGTTCTAGATTTCCAGCTGAACTATGATATTGCACAGAGCGCGAGACACTTCCTTCCTGAACAACGCCAACACTGTACCTGTCAGCCAACTCAACTTCATTATTTTCAGAGCCACTCTCCATCAGCGACAGTCTTCTCTCTCTCTCCAAAACATTCGCGAAATTCCCAACAACTTGCACAGGAATAACCTTCTGCCCATCTACGGTTTCGTTGCTCCCAGCAAATCTTCCAGACAAATTCTGCGAATCAACTAGCGCAGGTTGTACAGGAATCGCGCTTATCTGCCGTTTTCCTGCCATACAAACAGCCGCAGCTCTTCCAGCCGGATTTATCGGCATATTTACCACCGGAATTTGAAACTTCCCCGGTTTATTCAACCTAACAACTTCCCTACTTTTCACAGACGATTCGGCACCTTTTTTCGATATGTCCTCTTCAACCACATGAAAAACACGATCTAGATTCGTAATAGTCTTAGCCTCAGGAGGTGGGTTTCTTTGCTCAATAATAAACACTACATGATCCGCAATGTTAGGATCTACATAACTCACAACAGCTTCCTTGAAATCGCCATCAACATAACCTAACTGTTTCTCAGTGTTCACATCCATATTGTCACAGTCATCACTTTTTTCTGAGTATTCATTCACAAAACGAACAATACCACTTATGTTTTCCGCAGCAGTTCCTTCAACTCCCACAGCTCTCGACTGACTACTTCTCTTTTTTCTCGGTTTAGCCTCACCCGTATGGATTTTCTCATGGGAGCGGCAGTTACCCTCTTGTGCAAATGTTTTGGGACAAAATCTGCAGCAAAAAGGTTTCTCACCCGTATGCGTTCGACTGTGCCTTTCAAGTCCGTGATGGGTATCAAAATATCGTCCGCATACTTCGCAACTGACGCCATTTTTCCTCGGGCGAAGATGCTTCGGTATATGTATGACGGAATGCTGGGTGAGGCCAAACTTTGATTTGTACGATTTGCCACAGACACCGCACGGTAGTAACATGAGAGATTGTCGGGACTTGCAACGACCCACTTTAACGTGTTTCAGCTGCTTTTCTTCGCTTAGGAATTTTTGCTGACATGTCGGGCATTTGTATTCAATACCTGAAATTAAACAAAAACAATTTGTTACGAGATACAAAACTAAAAGTTCATGACTACAGCCAGAGGACGAGAAGTGAAGTGATTAGAAAAGAGTTCGGTGTTGAAGAATCAGGAATCATGGGAGCGGTGTGGACTGTATAGTGAAACGGCTCAGAGGTATAGGTCGTACCTGGAGGAGTCCCTAAGGGTTCGTGCACATTGACCGGCACAGCCTGGACGCTGAGGTGAAGGAGTTTACCCCTAGGGTGCCTTTTATTAATAAACAGACTCACCCCAAGCTGACAGGGTTGCTTAAATCAGAAATGCTGGCGTAGAACAAACAACGACGAACAAAACCAACAACAACACAACTACTACTGATATCTACCTATATTTAGCTCCGCTGAGTAGGTCAACCCACCTTGATGCCAGAGTTCATGAATCTTCGCCAGAAACTTCTGATTAAACCTCTTCCCGCACAATTCACATACGAACTCTTCGCCGAACCCATGCGTCTTCAAATGTTCTTGCAACTTATCAGCCAATGCGGCGCCACAAACTTGGCAAATCAGTGGCTTCTCCTCCGGATGCTCCGCTTTGAAATGCTGAACAATACTTCGTTCAGATGAAAACTTTTTAGGGCAAAGTCTACATGGAAACGCATCTTTGGTATCTACTTTCACCTTTTTATTCTGAACAGGAGTCACATTTTTAGATGTTTTAATATCATTATTCTCATCACAATCGTTTTCCTTAAGAGTATCTAAATTAGAACGAATAGAATCCTCTACTATCGGGTCTTCATCGTTCATTTGCTTCAAAAACGACTCCTTTTGATTAACCTCTTCTGTTTCAGTCTTTATATTAACCTGAACGTCATCTACAAGCCTTGGCACTGTAACCAATGCTTCGTTCATGTGAACATCTTTCTTTTCTTCGGCTTCTTGATCAGGCTCTAATGATTCCATTGTTTCATCAACCCCACCAAACAATTCTTGATTTACACCATCATCATCATCATCACCATCATCATCTACACTAGAGTTTTTCCTCTTTTTACAAATCATTTTATGTCTTCGATAACCACATTTAGTTTGATACACCTTCCCGCAATGCTTGCACACGTTTCTGTCCGTTATAGGGATACCTTGGCTAACTCCTACGCATTTATTATAATGTTGAATTAGTTGTTTCTCAGATCGGAATACTCGGCTGCAATTGCTACAGTGATAGATGTTTTCCCCGATACCATGGATTTTCATATGTTCTTTTAGTTGAGCAAATAGTGGGGAGACTTCGTCGCAGTGCGGACACTTGTGCGGAAGTGCACCCTTGTGTTTCTGGAAACAAAAATAACAATTTCTAAACTCAAAATTTCTGAACATTGTCCATAAAATAAACCTGGATAATTGATTAAAAATCGGTTAACCATAAATTAACTAAAAATATAGGCAACTTTACCAAAAATCCTAAACATAACCCTAAAGGATTATTCATAAAGCTGAAACCTGCATCAGTCACCTACGAGTATGTACGGGGCAGAGGCGTCATTTTGGATTTGTCAATTAGTTGTCCTTGCGATTGTATAAGAACTCTCAATTGACCCAGAATAACGAGGAAATCTTGTTTAAAAATGTACCTAATTTTCTTGTCCTTCCGCCCCCTGAAAAATATTGAAATGACGCAACTGGTATAGTCCACGCAAAGTGAGAAAAGTATGGACATGGAATGTTTTGATGGTGCAAAGAATATTTTTACAGTGTTGCACAGGATCAAAACATTCCATGTCCATACTTTTCTCATTTTGCGTGGACTATACGTGGAGACATATGCGGCAACGGTTTATTTATGCAGCGAGAAACAGAAACTAACATACTTCGGCCATGTGATGAGGAACGAATAGTATCACCTTCTGCATGTAATAATACAAGGGAAGATGGTAGAACAGAGTGCTCCCGGCAGAAGAATATCCTGATTGAAAAACCTTAGGCAGTGGTTTGTCAAGAGCACCACATCCCTTCTCAAAACAGCAGTTTCCAAGGTCAAAATTGCTATGATGATCGCCAATCTTCGATAGAAGAGACATTTAAGGAAGAATACTCAAATAAACAACTCACCTTAATAAAATGATGAATAAGCTCGTATTCCTGACTATACGTGTATCCACAAATGCGGCAATATTTCGGATTATAATTATACATCTCAACATCATCTTTCCCGAGTTCAGCAGTCTCCGAATTAGCAGGCGATGGTGGCGCTGACTCAGGTAGTGGCGGTTCTTCGAACCCATCGTCAGATTGAACATCTACACCCGCCTTATCATTATCATCCGGGCTCAGCATTATGCTATCTTCATTTATTTTATAATAACTGTCAAACCAACCTTGTCGACTGCTAAGATCATCACTACTTTCGTCTCTGATAAAATTAACCGGAGATTTTTCTATTGTGTTACTACCATTCCTCAGTTTTTTCACCACAATTCTACTGTCCCAATTCAACTGCCTACTAGCTTTCTTCTCCGCATCTGGATTGCACGGACATTGCACAACATGTCTCTCTAGTCTGTTAATTAAAAGAAATTGCTTTTTACAGTAATAGCATTTAAGCAATGGCGTTTTTCGAATATCACTAATATTTGGATTCTGTTTGCACTTATTCATATGCTTTTCATATTTATCAGCCTTAAAAATAATCTTACAGCAATAATTGCAACTTTTAGCGTTGGCATGTTTCAAGCAATGTTTCACAAACATGTTGCCCCACAATGCACTACACAAACCGCAGTTAGACTCAGTGTTATGTTGGTCAACGTGGTTTCTCAAGTCGGGAAACGTGGGAAACTGCTCTTCACACCAGCTACACTGAAACGGCTGGCCAGTATGTCGGGAAGAAAAATGTTGGATATATTTTAACTCATCGGGAAAAGTTTGGGAGCAAATTTTGCACACTGTATGCTCATAATTTTCAATCCAATGTTGCCGTGCTGCGTTTGAGCAGTCGAGTTTGCTTAGATGTTGTTGGTAACTGAAGTTGGTAGCGAAAAAGACCATACAGTACGGACAGACCTTTTTGTTAACTACATGCAAGCTGCGATGCCTGCGTAAGTCATGCAGTGTTTTTAACACTCTTTTACATTCGTGACATTCATACACGTGGCACTTATGACGTGTTAACCGTACCCCGGGGATACACAGTTTTCCACAGTATTCACAACGGTTTTCAATACCATCATGCACGGATAGAATATGGTCTTTTAGCTCGTTAAACGAAAACGTTTGAAGCTCACAACGGTCACATGAAAATTTACGCGTCGCCCTTAAATGTCTGCGAATAATATGTCTTTCAATGCCTCTCTTGAGGACTTTTTTGCAAATTTCACAGGTGAAGGGCCCGGTAGCGCAGAAATGACTGTTGAATTCTTCATTTTTTATTTTCTTCCCGCAGTCTCTGCATTTTTTTACTTTCTTGTGGAGTCCATAGCTTATACTACGGGGTTTTCTTGATAAATTGGACATTGCAGTGCTGAAAACGAAAGACAATTTATTATCGCATAAGTAAGTAGTTTTGAGGTTGTTTTTGGATAAGAAAACTACTTCCTTCATTGAATAAATCGAAATTGTATTCAACATATGATAAAAGGACCTCTGGACCATCAGATCACGGGCCCAATCGTGCGCAATTATTCATCATAAGTATTTCACCAAGCATTTATTTAGGGGTAGGGCACAACCCGTGAGACGAGAGGGCGGGTTTGTACCCACTACACAACTACTGCCACTTAAGCTCGTTTAGAAGATTAAGACTATTTCAATTTTTTCAGGAGGGGGACAAAAAATGACAGTTGGGTAGATTGATTTTTTTTTTTCATGCTTCAAGTTTTACCACTTTTACCCACTGCTGTTAACAAGGTTTAGGGCCAATTTTTTTCCATTAGCAGGGGGGGGGGGGTTGGCATTGAAATCCCCAAGTGGCACGACTGGTTAATTCCAGGGCACGACAATGTAGCCTCTGAATTTTAAAAACAATTAACGTACGATGTATGACGATCTAGACCCCTTTTCCAGCCTACCACTGTTTAAAATATGTTTACGGGGCTTAACGCTTTAATACCTTTGACTCTATTGTACATTAATTTTAATTTGTAGAATTCTGATGTGAAAATGCCTTCGTTGTGGATCTGAATAAGCTATTGGCATACTGAACGCTATTGTGCTAGTGCGTCAGTGGCAGAGTAGAAAGCTTTCTCTAAGAGGTGGAGAAGGCAATTTTGGAAAGTGAGTAGCATTTTTCGCCGCTCTCATTCGGCTGTTTCCTAAGGTACGGTAGGTGATTCCTTCATCGTAGTAGTAATATGGGATCGAGTCGCTTACACTTGGCTGTACCTGTAGGTGGTGCTGGCCAAACAAGATCTCCCCCTTTGCCTCGTGCTGTAGCCTGCAGGTACCCCTTGATAAGGGTATGCATTTGCTTCCTAAGTTCTCTAAATATTCTTTAGAACCCTTATTACATAAAATTAAAACGCACCTGCCTCTGTGAAAATTCAATATAGTTGTATTTGCCTACTAACTAGCTTTTTTGGAGATTTGTTCTGACATCTATTACTTTAATTACTTTAATGAATGTTAATAGTGCACAATTCATTATAAATACCTTTTTATACAGGCTTAACTTTTAATTTAAACATTTTGAGCTAATTAAATAAAGTAAGCATAAAAACTGACGCCATATTTGTGTATCCGCCATTACTTGAGTGAATTCAAGGTCAACTTTATAAATTATAATAGTTCACTTCACAAAACACAAATATTCAGCTCCCAACTCACAGACTTATGAGCCCAGCACATTCTTCCCAATAATTTTAGTTAATGTAAAAGTATAATATTTAAATATACAAAATAGATAAATAAACAGAAAATTGTCCATAACTGAACTCTATAAAAATATTATACATTATCTGTGAACGATAACAGCTAGACAACGATACGTGTGTGAGTTCCACATTGTCAAAAAATACTATCAGAAACAAAAGTAACTGTAGCAAAATTACTTATCTCACAAAGTTATGCATTAATAAAACAAACTTTTCTAAATATTCTCAGCAACAAAAAATCGAACTAGTGAGCGAATATATTTCTATATTGTGAAACAAACGATTTATTGAACAGCGAGACCGAGTACAGGTGGCGCCCTCTCGTGGCTGGACAAGGAAGAAAAATCAGTTTAGTTAAAAATGGCGAGTGAGGCGAGTGCTGAAAACTCGTCGTCGAATGCGGAATGCATCCGGGGGCAAATGTTTGAAGTTGGACCGAGGTACACGAACCTCGCATACATTGGAGAAGGAGCATATGGCATGGTTGTGTAAGTTTCAAGCCTTTTTCTAACCTCATCTCTTTAAAATTTGCATGTTTATGGTGGCCGCCCTATGGTGTAAGTCCCAGCGATACGCCCCTATTCCAACCATGTTCTGGTCTCTGTTGTTGTTAGATTCTAATGTCTGGCGTTAAATCCTATATATTTCTCTTGAATACATCCAAATTTTGAGGTGTGAACGTCCGCAATTTTGCAATGTAATTGCTAATCATCGTTAGCCTAATTGCATCCATTTAACTAGGCTCAATGCGAAGTGTCAACAGGATAACTATCAAGGAATTGCTTAATTGCTAGTACCGCCTTTGTCTTAATTTGCGTCTTTTATATGGCAGGGGAAAATCACAAATGGGCCCATTTATCTTTGCAAATAGATTAGTGGATACAAATTTGGTCATCAAAACAACTTTAAGGCCAGCTTTGCACCTAATATTGTAGCCTACTCTTTGCCCTGTAATGAGACGGGTTGCACTGGTCCATATCCAAGTGCATCCATGAGAACCAATAGATACGACAGTCAACAAAAAGTAAATAAACATTAGGCTTAAATGTTTCATACTGTATAACCCTGTTACCATTTGTTAGAATGTTATACCTACATGTGTGTACATATTTGACAGACAGATAACGATTCACACCGGAAGTAGGCCTAGAATACATGAGAAAAAAATATAAGACATGTAGAAACAGTAATTAAATAATAGGTCGAGGAAACTCCCTTATATGTTACATACAATGACACAGGCTTTATAGCCTACGATGTTACGGTACCTCATTATTTTGTATAGTGATTATTTTGTATTAATTATATTGTACGCAGCGATTTCTATGTATTCTTCGAATACCTTTGAAATAAACGGTATCTTATCTTATCTTATCTTACAAGCCCGTCAGCACTTGTGAGAATGTTGTTTATATGCGTCATATTTGTCAGGCAGATATTGACACGGTTTTGTCACAGCTCTGGAGAATTTTCTGTCCCCACAGTACTTCTGTATTTATGTGTTATTGGCCGTCTCATATCTTAAAATAGTAAAGAAATATTTTTTATGGGGTTACAAATGAGACATTCACTCCAGCCATGGACAAATTTTGAATTTCTGGTGCGAACTGCCGATTCTTCTACCACTGGCCAATTGACACGTCTTTTGACCAGTCAGAGCACGCTTTGATGTTGTTTGGAAACGTTCCAAACGTGCCCTGATAGGTGCCTGAAGGTGCCTGAAAACGTGTCAGGTGACACGAGAAATTCAATAGCAACAGCCCGCTAAGCTAAGTGCATACTGGATAGGCGGGGTTTCCACCGACCTCTCATTGCAGAATGCACATACGTTGACGGGGTAGCAGACATTCAAGACATAGGCGGGGTTTCCACCGACCTCTTATTGCAGAATGCAAATGACATTGACGGAAATTTGAATTTTTCTTTTTATAGAAATCTATTAAAATGTTTACTTAGCCTATCCCATGAAGCTATTTTTTTTTAATTTTAGTTTGTTTGTTTGTTTGTGATTTTACTCTATGATCATTGATCAATTTTAACTATGGCATAGAGTAAAACAAACATTTCCGTCAGTGTCATTTGCATTCTGCAATGAGAGGTCGGTGGAAACCCCGCCTTACGCAAGAACGTACCCCAAAACTACTAGCTAGTGACAGTGACTAGTTTCAGCTACTAGTAGTAAGTGGTACGGGCGTTAGAATGTTAGGCTGTTGGAATCTTGTTGTTCTTTTCCAATTTATACGTAGTATAAGGAAAGCTTTGTGATGGTCGAAATTTCCGATTCCGAGATTTCAACGGAATTACACGTTTTGAGGTCCCAGGAACCCAAAAAAGTGGTTTTTACTAAATGTCTGTCTGTCGCTCTCTGTCTGTCTGTCTGTCTGTTCATCTATTTCCGGGCAAACTACTCGACCGATTTTGAAGAAATTTTGCACGTAGGTTCACAAAAATCATACCTCGAGACTATTTTTTTTATTTTGGGCTAACTCAATTTGGGGGGTTTTATTTTCAAAAAACTCCAAAAAAACGTTGAAAAAAAATTATTTCTCAAAAACGGCTCCAACGATTTCTTTTAAATTCACATATATTATAGTCGTTATTAATGTTAACAAAATGCGGGGTAAAGGAAATCGTGTATCGAAACCGGATAGGTTGCTTTCCCAAAAAACTATTTGGTTCTTAAAAAAAAAAAAAATGTTTTTGAGAAAATGAAAATTCACGTTCATATGCATTGCGTGCCCTGCCATTATTGCTGTGTGATAATGTAATGTAATGTCTGACCTATCTAGAATTTACTTCACCTCCAGTGACATCAGGTGGACGAACCCACCCTCCCGAGATGTCTGAAATTTAATTATTGGCAAATTATTTACCATGGAAGTACTCATTTTCTCTATCTACTAATTGATAAATTGGAAAGCATGTTCGAGTAAACTCGGACCGGTTCTTTGGTAGTAGTGGTGTGGGTCGGAATGTTAGGCTGTTATTTCCTTTTGTCTAGTAGTTGTAAGTGGTACGTACGACAGAATGTTAGGCTGTTAATGCCTTTTTGTTTAGTATTAGTAGTGGTACGTACGTCAGAATGTTAGACTGTTGATGCCTTCTTGTAAGCGTTTGCCCAGCGCCTGCTTTCAACATGTCTGCTTTAAGCAACCCCGTCAGCCTGGCGGGGGGAATGAGTCTGTTTATTAACTTGAGGAACCCTTAGGTTTAGGGAGAAGGGGAGTTGACTGATTATAGTGGATTCCGAACCACTTGGGTAACATAGTAAAGTCACACGATTAATTCGGAGGGGACCAGGACTCGACATGCACTTAGATTGACTGGTAGTCTTTGCGCGTTATCATAACCCACCATGTCCCCCTGCCAACGTTGCACACACTACCAAGTTTGCTGCAGTTTGGAACAGTCACTGTTCTTATGGTTTCAACTTATGGTATGACCGTTGACCAAGGCGGGGTTTCCACATACGTCAATGGTCAATGAGAAATATGGTTTTGACGTGGTAGCAGAATTTTTAGTATATCTTTAATGTCTGCTAAAACGTCAATTTCACATTTTTCATTGACCATTGACGTATGTGGAAACCCCGCCCAAGTAGTAGTAATTTGCATTTGCGTCAGAATATTAAGCTGTTGATGCCTTTTTGTCTAGTTATAGTAATTGGTGCGTGCGTCATAATGTTAAGCTGCTGACGCCTTTTAGTCTAGCAGTTGTTATCTCAATTGTGTATGTACTGCTCCAAATTAACCCAGATAAAGCTGCTTGCTCGAAATTCATTGATTGATGGAGCATTTCGCTTATCTCTGCATTACCATTTCTTATAATTGCTCTCAATATTTCAGATGAAACTGATAAAATTCGTTGCGAATTGGTTTAAATCTTACTTCCTGTGTTCTTGTGTAGTGTAATTATTTGAGGAGGCGCGTATTCTGGAGGGGACTTAAGGCAGTTATACACTAAAACTCTACTCATACGTTTCCAAAACCTCAAAGACGCAGCACAAATGAGAGAGCACTGCCACAACACTCGGCAAAGAGACGCACTCCTACTACCAAAACTAAATCTTGGAATAAATATATATTTGATTTGATTTGATTTGAATTATCAATGTAATGGTTCGGATACGTAAAGCTAATTTGAAACATGCTTCTTCATGCATAATATAATATTTAATTTTTCGCACCGTAGCTTTATCATAAAAATGATTGAGGGTTAAATTTTCACGTAAAATAGTTATATATAATACAAAGATACCATTTAAAAACTACAAAACCAAAAATCAATAATTCCCTATTACCATATATAATGTGTACAATTTTTTTAATTTTAGTTTTTAGTTTCAGCTATTAGCTATAGATAGTAAAAGGAAGCCCAGCACAGGCTCGTCCTAAAGGGTCCCCTGCTACTGATATGCATGTAAAACTGTTTTGAAGGAAATAAAAACTTAGTTAATTAAATAAATAAAAATAAGAAGTATTACATTTCGGCCTGCCAATTTTCACTGCAAAAATGCTAATCCAACACATAGCACCATATCTCAAATGCTTCTACTTTTTTTATTATGTTCATAAATACACCATGTTTCACTTCCGTACATGAGCACACCCCCATACTAGAGTTTTGATAAGTCTTTTTTTTATGTCTTGTATAAATTTTCGTATTTTTTAAATTAAATATACTGTATATAATTACAAAGGCTTTCATGGCCGGAGTTGCGTGACGAAGCAGTATAATCCGGGATGATAGGCCGTGGTCGTTCTGAAAGCGTACTTACAAACGTTTCGTCAATATCTGCGGCCGACATCTCCAGTGATTGCATCTCGGAGGCTCAGTGGCTAGACCCGGATCCCGGATTCTACTGCTTCGTTATATATATACCGACTGAAGAAGAAGTGAAAAAACTTAACCGAGGGAGGCTCAGTAGCTAGACCCGGATCCCGGATTCTACTGCTTCGTTATATATATACCAACTGAAGAAGAAGATGTGAAAAAACTTAACCGAGGAAATTCTAAAATGTAAATACTGGGAGCACATAATTCCCCCCCCCCCCACTCCTTTATGAAAATTCCAATAAAATTTCCCTAGATACCTTGCCCTCTCTTCTTCTCTCCCTTCTTTTCATTTCTTTTCATTACATGGGAAGCTTGAGTTACAAATTTAGTGTATCATAATTTCCAAGTTTGAGCGTATTGTGACGATATGTTACCCCCCTGTAATCTCTCCCTGCGGGGATTCTGTAAAAAGTTCCGCGTTTGAGGGATTCGTCAGCTGTGAAAGATATAATAGGATGCAAGATGATATGGGGGATGGGAAATTTCGCTCCAAGGGTTTTATATTAGGGAGAAGTGACACTGTTTCCCGCCCCGTATGTAATAAAGATTGCGTAACATCTGGTAGAGACTTGTACCCATACTTGGTTAACTCGAGCTAACGCCTGTTGCAATGCCAATGCTAAGCATGTCTCAGCTTGCCCATTGGTCAGTGTGGGTGGATATAGAGAAGTGAACCAGTTTGATTACTTATTTTTTTATTTAAAGTTAATCGCTTTTAAACAATTTAATGAATGTATCCGATTGATCTCCTCAGTCGCCTCAGTAGTTAGTACCCGTGTTTTGGTGATTTTTGGTTGGGGGTGGGGGGTTGTCTTTAACCTCACCACGGATCACCAAGGGGGAGGGAGGTGTTAAAAAAACATCACGTGATTAATGCTGGACAACCCCTAACCTGATATGTATGTCTGCGGCGTTTTCAGGTCCATGCCTTTTTCAGCTCTGTCTATGGTGGATTTAGCGGAGGGGTTCAAGAACTGCTGCCTTTTTAATGATGTTAGCGATCATGCCATATCTCCATATTACATTGAATTGTAGATAGCATTTATGGTAGTTTAATAGCTATTCTTGACGACTACGATCCTGTTTAAATCGACTTTGTACAAAAAATGGGTAGTGAAGGTACTCCAATTTGATCTTAAAAAACCAGTTGTACGCTGGGGAAATGGCGCAGGAAAGAATGGTGAAGTAAGGCACTGGAAAAGGGGTCTGTGTGTTTGCGATAGTAAATAGCAGCTCCGGGTTTATAGTGAGGTGGGGGGGGGGGGAGTTATATATTTAACATAGCAAGACCCAGACAGCGGCGTCCTTTATTGGCAGTGCAGTGTTGCAACCTTACAGGTTTCTTTGCTCTTTGTTGTCTTAATAAATATCGGGTTCTCCCTCTCCCTTTTGTTTTAACCCTAAGCCCCTATTTCTTGCGCGAGTTATTGTCGCCATATTGTGCCGCAATAGTTTATATTTACTTTCGCTCATATACTAAGTATATTATAGTTAGTTTGGTTGTTTTTCCAGCGGCTGCTTTCAGCGTTTCTGTTTTAACCAACCCTGTCAGCCTGGTAGGGGAAGTTAGTCTTTTTCTTAATTTGATACACCCTAGGCGCAGACTCCTTCACCTCGGGGAGATGGGGAGTTGACTGGCAGGATGGCGATAGTGGATTTTGAACCATAGGGACAACATTGCAATGTCACAGTATTAAATCGGAGGTAGCCAGGACTCGACACGCACTTAGACAGATTGGCTATCATGCTCCACTGCTACGCTGTGGATACTAGCTAGTTTGCTGTTTTTTTTTTTTTTTATCAGGGTCTATTCATGGTAGATTCAACTTGATATGGCCCTTGACACCAAGTTAGTGTATAGTATAAGTATATAGTGTAAGTTTTGTCATTGAAGAAATTTTCGGTTTCGAGAATTTTTGTTTCCCATGACCCTTGAGTCCGACAGTCTTTTCTAGAATGTGGTTTCTTTTTCTCCTTCGAATGCCCATATCAATTGTAAACATGTAGATACCGTAAATGGGATCAAGTATGTGGAGGATTGAATGGACATAGGTATGATGACTGTACTAGGGCATTGTAATGCAGGGATTTCTTGTTGCCTTCTGCATCCTTATGCCGTTGACTTTTCATTGAGTTCCTCCGCCTTCGGGGCCCAATCTCAGGACAGGAGTGCCCTAGCCCTAGTAGTGGTTGCTTATTTAGTGGCGGTAACTATTCGCCCTGTCACATAGTCATCCTCGGACTACTGTGACTTTTTCTGGACAAACCCACTCTACCAGACTTGCCGCCACACCCTCCCACTATGCCACTGCTTGGTCGGGGCCTGCATATTCGTTATATTCGCAGTTAGGCGGGGTTTCCACACACGTTAATGGTAAATATGGTTTTGACGTGGTAGCAGACATTTTTAGTGTGTCTTTAATGTCTGCTTGAACGTCAATACCACATTTACCATTGACCATTGACGGATGTGGAAACTCCGCCTTAGCCACCATTTTTAGTGGCCTTTTCGCTATCCGCCACCTGTGACCCCGCTAGTAGCGTGCAGTTCAGCCCTAGCTAAAAACACCTAGCTCGGCGCAATGCGGATAATATTTTGTTTCTAACGTCTGCTTTCAGCATTTCTGCTTTAAGCAACCCTGTCACCCTGGCGGGGGGAGTGAGTCTGTTTGTTAACTTGAGACACACTAAGGGCAGACTTTTCACCTCGGGGGAAAGGGGAGTTGACTGACAGGGTGGACCTCCTGATTATAGTGGATTCCGAACCACTTGGGGAACATGGTAAAGTCATACGATTAAATTGGAGGTGACCAGGACTCGATACGCACGCAGACTGACTGGTATAGTCTCAGCGCGTTATCATGTCCCACCATGTTCCCCTGCCAACGCTGTGCCCACTGCCAAGTTTGCCGCAGTTTGAAACATGCTCTGGTCTAAGGCGGGGATTCCACCGACCGGCTGGGGGTAAATACAAATACGGTGACGTTGTAACAGACATTCAAGACGTAGGCGGTGCTTCCACCGACCTCGCATTGCAGAATGCAAATGACATTGACGGAAATGTTTGGTTTTCTTTTTATAGAAATCTATTAAAATGTTTGTAATTAACATATCCCATGACGCCATTTTTTAATTTTAGTTAGTTTGTTTGTGATTTTACTCTATGATCATTGATCAATTTTAACCATGGCATAGAGTAAAACAAATATTTCCGTCAATGTAATTTGCCTTTTGCAATGCGAGGTCGGAGGGTGGGGATTCCACCGACCGGCTTGGGCTAAATACAAAAAACGGTGACGTGGTAGCAAACATTCAAGACTAAGGCGGGGTTTCCAACGATCTCGCATTGCAGAATGCAAATGACATTGACGGAAATGTTTGTTTTTCTTTTTATAGAAATCTATTAAAATGTTTGTAATTAACATATCCCATGACGCCATTTTTTTAATTTTAGTTAGTTTGTTTGTGATTTTACTCTATGATCATTGATCAATTATAACCATGGCATAGAGTAAAACAAACATTTCCGTCAATGTCATTTGCATTCTGCAATGCGAGGTCGGTGGAAACCCCGCCTAAGTCTTGAATGTCTGCTACCACGTCACCGTTTTTGTATTTAACCCTAGCCGGTCGGTGGAAACCGCGCCTAATGGATTCAACATGGTAAGGCGCCCATTCCATTGACCGGCTAGGGCTATTTCCAAAAACAGTGACGTGGTAGCAGACATTCAAGACTTAGGTTGCGGTTCCACCGATCTCGCATTGCAGAATGCAAATGACATTGACGGAAATGTTTGTTTTTCTTTTTATAGAAACCTATTAAAATGTTTGTAATTAACATATCCCATGACGCCATTTTTTAATTTTAGTTAGTTTGTTTGTGATTTTACTCTATGATCATTGATCAATTTTAACGATGGCATAGAGTAAAACAAACATTTCCGTCAATGCAATTTGCCTTTTGCAATGCGAGGTCGGAGTGTGGGGATTCCACCGACCGGCTTGGGCTAAATACAAAAAACGGTGACGTGGTAGCAAACATTCAAGACTAAGGTGGCGTTTCCACCGACCTCGCATTGCAGGATGCAAATGACATTGACGGAAATTAGAATTTTTCTTTTTACAGAAATCTATTAAAATGTTTGTACTTAACATATCCCATGACGCCATTTTTTAATTTTAGTTTGTTTGTTGGTGATTTTACTGTATGATCATTGATCAATTTTAACTATGGCATAGAGGAAAATAAACTTTTCCGTCAATTCTGCAATGCGAGGTCGGTTGAAATGCCACCTAAGTCTTGAATGTCTGCTACCACGTCACCGTTTTTGGAAATAGCCCTAGCCGGTCAATGGAATGGGCACCTAAGGCTGTTGGCAAATGCGGATAATATTGCTGGATGACAAATATTGCGCTAATAATTAGGAAGTCTAGATAAACCTGTCCTAGTTGCCGGCCGTGACCGCCATCTTTGAATCTGCATTTATTATACGCTGTTCTCTCGCCTTCAACTGATTTGGTGATTATAATAAAGTAGGTGAGCTTCTGAGTAATGCCTTAATTTAGGCGCCCATTCCATTGACCGGCTAGGGCTATTTCCAAAAACAGTGACGTGGTAGCAGACATTCAAGACTTAGGTGTGGTTTCCACCGGCCTCGCATTGCAGAATGCAAATGACATTGACGGAAATTAGAATTTTTCTTTTTATAGAAATCTATTAAAATGTTTGTACTTAACTTAATTTTAGTTTGTTTGTTGGTGATTTTACTGTATGATCATTGATCAATTTTAACTATGGCATAGAGGAAAATAAACTTTTCCGTCATTTCTGCTATGTGAGGTCGGTGGAAACGCCTCCTAAGTCTTGAATGTCTGCTACCACGTCACTGTTTTTGGAAATAGCCCTAGCCGGTCAATGGAATGGGCGCCTAAGAGTGTAGTAGTAGTGTTCGTCGGGTTAATAACGACTCATACGGCCTCATATTTGGGCCCATAGAGCGACTCCGACTTGACTGTCCTATGCCAGCCCATAGGACAGTGGACCTCCTGATTATAGTGGATTCCGAACCACTTGGGAAACACAGTGAAGTCACACGATTAGTTCGGAGGTGTTATTGTAATTACGAGTGTACGTCCCGTAGGAAATTGGCAGCCCGAAATTTAACACTTCTTATTTCTTATTTAATTAACTAACAAGTTATGGAAATATTGGTTTATTAAAGTTGGAGAAGACTACTTTATTATCATATGATAGGGTATTTTCAATTTTTGGTTTTGGTAGGTAGTTTTTTCATTGTTACTATTTTACGTGAAATTTTTGCCCTTAATCATTTTTATGAAAACGCTACTGTGACAAAACTGAAGAACCGGTCCGAGTTTACTTGAACATGCTTTCCAATTTATAAATTAGTAGATATTGACATGCGTAATTTCATAGGAAATAATTTCCCTATGGTTAAATTTCAGATCCCTCGAGGGGGGGGGGGGGTTCACCTCAATATATATTAAAAACCCCTTAAAACTAAATTGCATATTCAGTAAGTAGTAACAATATCACATGCTGTCACGTAATGTATTGGAGCGTCAATTTTCCATAATTTTTTCAAAAAATAATTTTTTGCACAGAAGCAAATATTCTTTGGGGAACGCAACCTGCCCGTTTTTGTTACCCTATTAAACACCTAAAACATACCTGAAGGTAGAAATCATCGGTAGCAAGGTTCCACAGAAAAAGTATTTTTTAGTCATTTTTCATGAAAATTGAGTTATTTTTATTTTTTTACACCAGAAGCAAACTATCAAGGGGCAAGAGACCCCCGCATTTTGTTAACATTAACAACAACAACAACAGACTACAATATATGTGAATTTAAAAGAAATCGTTGGAGCCGTTTTTGAGACAGGGGTGCAAACTAGTCAGTAAAGCAGTAAAAAGTCAGTATATTCGGCAGTCTGTATTTCGTCAGTATTTTTTAAAAGTTGTCAGTAAAATCAGTTTTTTCAGTCAAAAATTTATTAATTAATTCATATCACGGTTAAAAAATAATGTTGTCAATGCTAATAAATATTATGAAAAGTGCCAAGTATAGTTGAAAATTAGCACGATGAAAGCTGAAATTTTTTCTTGTTCGAGTGACCATCTTTTCACTGGGTTTACTGGTTATTTCCAAAAAGAAGAGCGACTAATCCACA
Source organism: Psococerastis gibbosa (assembly GCA_963971405.1). NCBI lineage: Eukaryota > Metazoa > Arthropoda > Insecta > Psocodea > Psocidae > Psococerastis > Psococerastis gibbosa. The sequence continues at coordinate 28,611,147 of OZ020491.1, forward strand.
TAATGCACAGCCAGCTCGCCTCAGTAACTAGTACAATCATGTCACGGTTTTGTCTTCCGACAACAAAGTTTTCAAACCGGTCAATTGAAGACCCAACAAACTTTCTTCCACTTAGTGACATTACTTGTGGAGAAGGAGTTGATGAAGCGTTGGCGAATGTTACAGAAAGCTCGAAGACAGCATTTTTAGTGAAAGTCAGAAAACATTGCATCGCCTGTTGCAAGCATGTTTTCACCAAGTCTTCCATGTCCTTACAGCTATTATTGAAACACCTGCAATGTCTGAATCCATCTGAAAAAACAAGTGGCGACTCTTGGAAAAGCTTCCTTGAAATTGCTACAACATTGCCCCTTCCGTTTGAACAGAGCACTTTAATTGATGAATGGAGACTGCTGGCCTTAGAAGCTGATACGCTTAAGAGTGAGGTGGGACGGATTGACGATTACTGAAACCAGTTCTTTAAAAAGAAAAATGACGCTGGTGAAATTAAGTTCCCTCAAGTTTCAAAAATTGTTAAAGCTGCCCTATCCCTGTCTCACGGAACTGCTGAAATAGAGAGAGGATCCTCAAGTTCATTGCGAATCATGTCTTCAGATAGAGCCAACATGTCAGAAAGAACCCTCGGTGCCCTTCTACACGTAAAAGAGGCTCTAAGGATGCTCTATAACGCAAAAGTGCAACTTGTTCCCATAACAAAGGGATTGTTGGGTCTTGCCCAGACTGCATGTATCCACTATAGACAATACTGCGAGGAGCAACGATTGTTGAAGGAAAAACAAGAAAGAAAAAGAACAAGAGGTGCTTGCTAAAAAGGAGCTAGAACAGAAGATGGTTTCCGAAAAAAAAGGATTGAAGAAAGGGAATTACTTCTAAAACGCCTAGGCGAAGGCGAAGGAAACGAAAAACGGCTGGCTTCTGCCCTTCTGCAGGAAGCAAATGAAAGACTGAAAATAGCTCTTCAAAAGTTCAAAATAAGAACCTTGTCGGAGCAAATGTAGCCCAAGCTATGCTAGACAGCGCCGAAATGGTTAGAGATGAGGCCGTGAGAAACAAAAACAAAGGCTGATAAGGTTCAGAAAACGGTTGAGAAGCGAAAAACCTCACTTATTACCTAATTTTTTAAATTTTAAATTCATTAAAAAAAAAATATATTTGTTTTGTTCATTGTTTTTTTTTTAATATTTTGTTGGTAACATATTGAAATAGTGCTGAGCGGGGAAAATTATGGGAATCATAAAGGCCTAATTGCACCCTCCCCATTGATTACCTTTCACCTTCCTTTCCTTGGTCAGTTTTTGGTCAGTATTTTATAAAAATGATGTCTGTAAAGCCAGTACTTTTAGTGTTAAAATCGGTTTGTAACCCTGTTGAGAAATAATTTTTTTTTGAGTTTTTTTTTTAGAATAGAAATTTGAAATTTAGTTAGCCCAAAATAAAACAAACGATCCCGAGGTATGATTTTTGTGAACCTACATGCAAAATTTCATCAAAATCGACCGTGTTGTTTGCCCGGAAATCGACTCACACACAGACATTTCGTAAAAACCACTTTTTTGGGTTCCTGGGACCTCAAAACGTGTAAATCCGTTGAAATCTCGGAATCGAAAATTTCGACCATCACAAAGCTTTCCTTATACTACGTATAGATTGGAAAGCAAAAATACCTATTAAATATGATGCATGGAAGTAGTCTACTACAACTTAAATGAGTCAAATATTTATTGACTGGCTTAGTTAATTAAATAAAAAATAAGAAATCTGTAAAAACAAAGGATTTTAGGGTACCAATTTTCCACGGGACGTACGCTCTAATAGTCTCAGAGGCAAAGACGCGAAAATCCCTATAGGTACGTCTACAATCCTTTTATAATCGCTTCTCAAGTCACATCCTTTGGAAGAACCGTTCTCTATCATTTTGATAAATTTTATGGTATATACGTCATGACTAACGCTTCGGGCATGTGATGAGCAACGAAATTTATCGCCTTCTGGGTGTTATAACCCGAAGGAAGATAGAAGGCTCTCAGCTGAAGAAGTACATCCTCGTTGAAAAACCTGAGGCAGTGGTTTGGCAAGAGAACGACTTCCATTTTTTGAGCGGCAGTCTCCTAGGCCCAAATTGCTATGATGATTGGCAATCTTCGCTATCAGACGCTTATAAAGTTGAAGAGGCGTGAGCATGTCTTATAGCAGTCTTAGAAGCAATCGATAACTCGCCAGTGTTTATAAATATAAATAAAGGAATCGGTCCGAGTTTACTCTGCCCTTATGGTGCCTCAATAAACAGGCTCACTCCCCATGCCAGACTGACAGGGTTGCTTAAAAGCGGAAATGCTGAAAGCAGGCGTTGGAAACAAACAACAACATTTTCCCCTACTAATGAAGGTATTAGGGAAGACAAAGGCACCCATCGTAGATCCCCTGGAAAAGTTTTCGCTTTATGTTGAGTCTGGAGCCTCGAACTCCCGGCTCCTAGTCCAGGTCTCTACCAACTGGGCTACGCACGTAGAGAGCGACCGAAAAAAAGTTTTCCCTCGCGGACGCAATAACCCGTAGCGAATTCATTAACCCCCGAGAATTAATGTCCCTCGGAGACGGTCGCAGTTAATAAAGTCTGTCCGTTACCATAATAAAATAAAACTTTCCGGGCACGACTCTTGCAGATAGTTAAACTTCCTACCGACACGTTTTCAAAATGGCGGTCTTGGGTGGCGGGGGGGGGGGGGGGAGGTGAGAATTTTGCGTATGACGGGTTAAAACTTGGGTTAATCAGGTCAAGCGTCAGGAAGAGGTGTACAACTTAGTAGGGGAAGAAGTTTCCAAATCGTAAAGCTGTTGGTTTTTTTTATTAAAAACATTAAAATTAATTAATTAATAAATTTCACTGAACTGGGAAGGCCCGGGACCGCCTGCTTTGAATGTCCTCCGAAGCATAGCCAGAAAATGTAGCATATGTGTGCGACTTGAAGCAACAACCTTTCGGGTGAAAGTCGGAGTCTGTACCACTACCCTACATGTCCTGATATATAGTATATGACCGTCTTCTTCTTTCTGAATTGCCTCTTCTAACGAAGATTGGCGACAACCATGGCAATTGTAGTCATGATTAGACCATATACTAGGGGATTGCAACGCAGTGGTTTCCCGTGCCTTCTGCATCCTTATGCCATTGACTCTTCATTGAGTTCCTCCACCTCCGGGGCCAGTTTCCCAATCCCAGGAAAAAAAAATGCCCAACACAGAATACCTGTGTATCTCTAATGTTAACTGCCAAGATATAATTTTAGTCCTCTTAACTCACCCTAAGTAATTAGACTCGTATCTGTACTTGGTTAAGTCATGCTTTCACTGCGTGAATGGTAAGCTTGTCTCACCTTGTCCATTATTGCTTGCACATCCAGAACGTATTGTAAGGTGAAACTGGAGAGATAGACCAATTACCAGATGGTAACCACAAAACTGGAGATAACTCATCCTTCTATCAAATCCGACTCATCTTAACAAGGGTGGCCTCAGCCGGTGCGTCGGTAGCTCAGGGACGGCAGAAAGTAAAGGGCGTGGATCATGGGGCTAAATATTCGCAAAAAGAGAGAGAGAGTCTCAACCTAGAGAGATGCGGAGGAAGCACAGAGAACACCAGATTGTCCAAGATCAGCAAATATATTTGGTCACTTCTTCCTCGACCGGAAAATTTGGCCGCTGCCAAACATCATTATAACACCACAACAAACAATAGAAATTGGCATATCGCCGGAGATCCGACATTGGTTCGGTGAGGAACGGGAAGAGTGTGTCCGATTCCATCCGGAGACCGGATACAGAATTGAATCTGGACCACTCCCTCCGTTCGTCATCGAACCCACGATCATCCTAGTTAACATTGCGCACAATTAGACGGAGAATTTTCTGAGCACTGGACTTTTGTAAAGAGAGAAATATCATGGTGCCAGTCTCAGAAATCTACACATTACAAAATATTATCCAGAGGACTGACCGACCATCTGCCCTGGGAGGGGATCATGGCCCCGGATGAGGAAGAGGAGCGACCCGCTCCCTTCTCCAACCGAATCCATCCTCCACTTCCAGATCAGCGACGTCGTCCCGCGCACAATCTAGATAACACAGCATAAAGTACATTTTCTTTTCAGTTACAAAACAATAATGGAGACTTACAGGTGCAGAGAATTCTTACTAATAAGAAGATGAACGAAGTGAAGTGAAGTTGTAATTGCTGAGGACCCTCGTCCTACCCATTCTTTTAGCCCTGGTGCATCTTTCCCTCGGTATGGCCTTTACGGGCCGATGATGGTCTCGGTCCGGTCTTTCCGTCCTCCAAGAAGTTCCCCTCCACGTAGTTCCCTTTTGAAACACAAGTTTCAATAAATAATAATCATTACAACAACAATATGACCATAATGACTCCACTTCTGGAGATGAAATATAATTAGAATAGTAATCATAATAATGAAGTTGAATAATTTGAATAATAAATGAGGATACTAATATGAATTTACACTAATAAAATAATATATTCCTGAATTAATAAGGAAAATACTAATATCGATAAGATAATTTAATTTATCCTGACTATAATAATCTAATAATTATAAAGAATATAAGATATTCATAATGTTAAATTAATTAATTAACTAATAACTAGCTGATCAATATAATAATAAAATAATTTATGCAGCAATCCGTTCGAGATTCCTTCGATTTGACTAATATGGTTTAATAAGTAAAATAAAATAAGATTCTATTCATGATTAAAGAATTTGGAATTACTAATAAAGATAACGTGGATTCCACTAGAATTCACTATATGTTTTAAATGTCCAAGTATCTTGAACTAATGATAATAATTTTAATTTTAATAAAATACATTTATAATAATAAGTAAATTGTTGTTAATAATTTGGAAATACAAAAGACCAAGAAATTATCTAAAGAAACTCGTTATAGCTAAACACGACACGTCTCGACTTCCTTTTGATCTGACCTAACTCGCTCATGTCCATCGGACCACGGCTCTAATTCCGATATCTCCAAAGTCGACAGAGGTTCCTTCGGCTTCCTAGTTATTCATTGAATGTTAATTAAATTCCTTTATAATAGCAGCAAGTATATTTCAATCAGGCTTAAGTTCTTTTGACTTGATGTCGCTCGACTAATTTCAGAATTTGAAAGGATTCAAAGATTTTTACAAGTCCCTCATCAATCTTTTATCAGGCAGAGTCGAATGTCAAGATTCAACAAACTCAGGACCGGTTTCAGCTTTGAACGAACAGTCCTTGTCTTCGACCAACGGCTTTTTGCAAGTTACGGCACTGACTTTTCAACGATACGAGTAACGTTTTTGGAACTCAGAATTTTAAAAAACAACTTACCCATCAGGGGATTTACGTCGAGAACGCCTCCTTGGAACTCTTGGAACACCGGTTCTCGCCTTACACCTTAAAGCAACATCTGAATTCAACAACCATTCTCCAATTCACTATATCAACATTCTACTATGAATTTCCTTCTGCCGACATTACTAATTCGGAACATCTCTTATTTCCTGAATCTTGACCACTGGACAATTTCATGCATCTTCGATTTACTGTCAATACGGGGATCAGCTGTTCTCAAAATGGCGGTTTCAATCAGCCGGGCTCTTCCGTATCTTATTTCAACTTATTTTATCGCTATTTATTATAGTAAATGTTTTAATCATCGACAATTTTACTGTACTCGTTATTTCTCTGATATTTCATAAATGGGACCATCAGCTGGGATAGTGCTAAGGTAATTTCTAAGTTTTTGGTCCCTTCACTTCCGAATTTATTGTTAAATGATAGATTATGGTATACTGAATAACTTTAGTATGGGGTAAACATAACTATTTTTTAATAATTACAGAATTATTTCAATTTAAAGTGCCACAGGCATGAGGTCATGACCTTGACATGTGTCTTATATCTTATGATATTATATGAGAATTATAAAGTCAACTCACCATAGGTTAGCCCAGGTTAGGGTTGGATGGATTTAATTGCTATTCACTTTACATTAGACAAGGGTTTTTACTTTTATTTAAATTCTGATCTTATCAGTTGTAAGTCTTCCTTCACTCTGGCTTCAAGAAGTGATTTTATCATCCACGTAAACTTTCTTCTGCTACGGTTATGAAAGGAAAAGGCGCGTAAAAGTTTGTGAGTTGGCGCAAACGGTAAATTTCTATATTTCTTCTGTTTCCGAGGAACTGCATGTTCTTGTATTTATTTGTACGAGAGGTAGTTATATTCCGAGCAGAGGGCTAGGAATCTGCCTTTCTCTAGGTGTTTTATTAAATTTGTCCTTTCTCAGATTACGGTTTATTACTTATCGAAAAATTTGCCTTAATCATTCGAGTGTCGAAGTTTTGTTATTGTTTATAAACAAATATGGCTACGGAGGGCCTTGTCAGGAATCGGATTATTGTAAGTTTTATTAATTTCCTTGTAGTGTATCAAGCCCTGCATTTCGACCCCACGGTCGGAATGATTTTGACACGGTAACGGAAATAACCCGTTACAGTATACCAGTTTGCCGGAAACAATACAAATAATGTCCGTAATCCATGGGGTCGTTGGCATTGGACAAGGGACCTATGGGCCACTAAGTAGGCCTGGGTCCATAAAAAGTCTTAAAAAAAAACAATTTACTCACAATTAAGAGTGTACAGCCCGTAGGAAATTGGCAGCCCGAACTTTAGTACTTTTTATTTTTTATATAATTAACTAAGCATGTTATTAAAGATTTGGCTAATCAAAGTTCTAGATAACTACTTCATGCATCATATTATAAGATATTTTTAATTTTCGAAATTGTAGTTTTTTCAGAAACATGCAAATATTTTATAAATAATAACTTTGCACGTAGCCTATTATCGATTTTATAATAAAACTACAATTTCGAAAACTAAAAATACCTTATTATATGATGCATGAAGTAGTCTTCTACAACTTTGATTAGCCAAATCTTTAATAACATGCTTAGTTAATCAAATAAAAAATAAAAAGTATTAAATTTCAGGCTGCCAATTTCCTATGGGCTGTACACTCTTAAGCAATGTAGCTACTTTTGTCATACCCGGCGGCCGCCTTCAGGCTCTGTTTTTGGCACATCTTTTCCAGTAGAATCTCAATAACCATGTGATAAGTTTTGTCCTTACTTTGTCTTAACCCCAGCTCACTCTTAAGTAAGTTAGCAATTTGTCTTCTTCTTCTTCTTCAGCCAACGCCCATCCTTGGCTGGTAGACCATTTGACGCCGTGCCGCGTAATAGAGCTGGGCCAATCCCTCCTGAGTTTCAGTTCGGTTTTCTACCTCAATGCCAGTGCAGCTGAATAGGTGATCGGAATTCCCCTTCCCTTGGAAGCAGGCGGGGGGGGGGGGGGGGCATTCGGCAATTTGTATATTATATTTGTCTGTAATTTTCCTCTTGACCTTAAGCCCCTAGCCGTTTTTGACACATCCTTTCCAGTGGTATCACCAATCACAAGCAACCAAGAGATTCCAAACCCCAACTCACAAAAATCAGCAATGGAGCTACTTGTGCCTAACCCGGCCGTCCGTCTTAACGCTCTGTGTTCCAACTTTTACTTAGCCCCAGCTCACTCTTAAGTAAGTTAGCAATTTCTATATTATATTTGTCTGTATCTTACTCGTGACCTTAAGCCCCTAGCCGTTTTTGACACATCCTTTCCAGTGGTATCACCAATCACAAGCAACCAAGAGATTCCAAACCCCAACTCACAAAAATCAGCAATGGAGCTACTTGTGCCTAACCCGGCCGTCCGTCTTAACGCTCTGTGTTCCAACTTTTACTTAGCCCCAGCTCACTCTTAAGTAAGTTAGCAATTTCTATATTATATTTGTCTGTATCTTACTCGTGACCTTAAGCCCCTAACTGTTTTTGACACATCCTTTCCAGTGGTATCACCAATCACAAGCAACCAAGAGATTCCAAACCCCAACTCACAAAAATCAGCAATGGAGCTACTTGTGCCTAACCCGGCCGTCCGTCTTAACGCTCTGTGTTCCAACTTTACTTAGCCCCAGCTCACTCGTGACCTTAAGCCCCTAACTGTTTTTGACACATCCTTTCCAGTGGTATCACCAATCACAAGCAACCAAGAGATTCCAAACCCCAACTCACAAAAATCAGCAATGGAGCTACTTGTGCCTAACCCGGCCGTCCGTCTTAACGCTCTGTGTTCCAACTTTTACTTAGCCCCAGCTCACTCTTAAGTAAGTTAGCAATTTCTATATTATATTTGTCTGTATCTTACTCGTGACCTTAAGCCCCTAGCCGTTTTTGACACATCCTTTCCAGTGGTATCACCAATCACAAGCAACCAAGAGATTCCAAACCCCAACTCACAAAAATCAGCAATGGAGCTACTTGTGCCTAACCCGGCCGTCCGTCTTAACGCTCTGTGTTCCAACTTTTACTTAGCCCCAGCTCACTCTTAAGTAAGTTAGCAATTTCTATATTATATTTGTCTGTATCTTACTCGTGACCTTAAGCCCCTAGCCGTTTTTGACACATCCTTTCCAGTGGTATCACCAATTTAAGCAACCAAGAGATAATTTTGGCCCTATTAACCCTACAGATCACCCTAAAGGCTAAAGAAAATTAGCCGTTTGCATATAAGATATTTAGATCTGTCCCCTGAAGTGATTGTTAACTCAGCAAACCTAATTTTCCCCGGTTTATTTTGGTTAATATGCTGGAGGGAGGGGGGGGGAGCAAGTTACGAGGGATGAAAGCATACCAGCTGGGGAAATACGGGGTGAACTTGGTCCCTAAAGGTTTCATCATTAAATTACTCAGATATGGAGCATTATACAGACTCTTCCTCGCAGTGTAACTGTCAGCTATTTGGGGAATTTTGGTAAATAACTGCGAGTGTGTACTGTGTAAGCTTTATCAGCATTGGATCCTTGAACCTTTAATAAAAGGGCAGAGAGAGTGATGATGCTTTTTTGCTGAAATATACGGAAAATTGAGCATTTCAACAAGTCGTATTTTGTAACAGTTTTTAGTGAATTTTGGCACTTAGGGTTATTGAAATTTATGTGAGAGGCTGGTCGTTTTATGAAAATGAAATGAAAAAATTATTTATATTAGGCGAGCTATTAGCCCCGAAGGGCTACTCTAGCAAGGGAGTTGGACGATGTAGTCACGATTTAGGCGCTTATTCCACAGACGTCAATAGTTCACTATTGACTTGTTTGACGTGGTAGCAGACGTTAAAGACAGTGTAAAAATGTCTGCTACCACGTCAATATCAGCAATATTTTGACTATTGACGTCGGTGGAATAAGCGCCTTAGGAGTTTGTGCTGTACCTCGGCCAGCTATTGGCTTAGCCAAGTGGAGAATAACGAAAAAAAAAAGAGAAACATCTGTTTGTCCTGATAGTTTTGACGACAACAACAACAAAAGCAAACATCTTATATAGTCAAAAAGTACTATAACAAACTTCCCCTAAACATAAAAAAAACCAAACTACCACGTGTTTAGAAAAAATGTAAAAAGAACCGATCCGAGTTTACTCGAACATGCTTTCCAATTTATTGATTAGTAGAGAGAGAAAATGATTAATTTCATGGTAAATAATTTTCCTATGGTTAAATTTCGGATATCACGGGGGGGGGGGGGGGGGGGTCGCCCACCTGACGTCACTGAAGGTGACTTAAATGCTAGGTAGGTCAGACCTACACATTATCACACAGCAATAATGGCAGGGCACGCAATGCATTTGAGCGTGAAATTGCTTTCATTTATTAAAAAAAAATTTTTTTTGCACAAAACCCAATAGTTTTTTGGAAAACCAAACTATCCGGTTTCATTACTCAATTTAACACGTAAAACATGCTTGAAGTTAGAAGTCATCGATAGAAAGGTTTCGCAGAAAAATTATTTTTTAGTCATTTTTCATTAAAATTTAGTTATTTTTATTTTTTTACCCCCAGAAGCAAACTATCAAGGGGCAAGCGACCCCCCGCATTTTATCAGCATTATTAACGACTACAATATATGTGATTTTAAAAGAAATCGTTGGAGCCGTTTTTGAGAAATAATTTTTTAAGACTTTTTTTTTTAGTTTTTTGAGAATAAAACCCCCCAAATTGAGTTAGCCCAAAATAATAAAAAATGGTCTGGAAGTATGATTTTTATAAACCTACATGCCAAATTTCATTTAAATCGACCGAGTAGTTTGCCCGGAAATCGATGAACAGACAGACAGAGCGACAGACAGACATTTCGTAAAAAACACTTTTTTGGGTTCCTGGGACCTCAAAACGTGTAAATCCGTTGAAATTTCGGAATCGAAAATTTCGACCATCACAAAGCTTTCCTTATGCTACGTATAAATTGGAAAGCAAAAAATGGCTTCCTGATATGGAAATTGTATAATAAAGGAAATGGGAAATAGAAGTGGACTTCCTTGACTAACAAGTACATACAAACACACAACCAACTCACACGAACACAAATCACAAACAAACACACACCACTACACTCACAAATTCACTGTGACGAATGCCATTGCGGGATTATTAAATTTAAATTGTAGAAAAATATATATCCACCCTAAAACGGGCCTAGCCTGTATAACTGTATTGGGATATTATTATAATTGATTGATTGATTGAACTCTACGATTGCTATTTCATGAGTTTTTTGATTTTTTTCACTTATTAAACCCTCCCACCGTCTCTTAAATAAGGGGGGGGGGGGATATCTATGAAGACTGTTCTGTCCGCTCTTGAGGCAGGCAGAGCAGATTGAAAGCTTCCATCTGGGGAAATTAGGCTGAAAGCCGGGTAACTTATCCCCGAAGGCCTCATCCACTTAATGGGAAGACTACTGGGTAATATTCGGAACGTTACCCCAACTCGCACTTGCCCCGTCAGTTCCCACATTTGGGGTAAATACAGGTACTCTAACTCGAGGCTATTTGAGGAATTTGGGTGATTAGCTTCTAGTGGGTGCTTGTAACTTTGATAGCCCTTGAGAGAGCTTCGTTGATTGTTGTAATGAATGGTTTATACCAGTGGTCGACAACCTTTTTGTGCTTTTGTGCAAACGAGCCAAAGTCCGGGTTTTATGAATTATTAAAATACCGTAGTTTATTTTTTAATACCGCAGTAGTAAGGTGTCCCGTGACAGTGTCAATATATGCGCGGGAAATTCAAACTAATAAATTATTAGAATACAAGAAAATGGTTGCATTGTTTAATAATTGAAGGAAATAACTAATGAACATTAAAATGTACAAGTAGAATATTGAATTAATGTGTCTACATCTAAGGGAGAAAAATTTTATCAATTTGAATTTCCCACGCATTTTGCACTCATTTGTTTAAAATAATTGAATAAACCCCTGTATTATAATACTCCTAAATTGCCATGATCGGGCTGCTGGGACCTTTTCATAAGTGCCAACATTTGCAGAACGATTTTCACCACAAAGTGAGATTTTAGAAAGGGTTAGTTGAACGTATATTGTCTGCTGTGTCAATAGTCATTAGAGGCATGGGCCTCATAGTCATCGAACAATTAGGGCTGAGTCAGAGGAAGAGGAGCCGGCCGCCTTACCAAGTTGACTCCAGCGGACCAGAGCAGGTTCAAAGATGCAGATAACTTGGTAGTGTGCACAGTGCCGGTAGAGAAACATTGTCCTGGTCACCTTCGAACTTATCGTGTGACTTCACGGTGTTTCCCAAGTGGTTCGGAATCCACTATAATCAGGAGGTCCCCTGTCCTAAGGGCCCACACCGTGGCCTGGGACTGTGTCCAACCATACTACTACTACTACTACAGGGGAAGGGGGCTGCCCCTAAATGTTTACCCTATTCAAGTTAGCATAATTAATAACTCACCCCGAGGTCCGCTCAAGATTGTGTGTTAACTTGGATAATACTAACTAGATAACTCGATAACACCGACATTGTGAAGTAATCCAAGCTAGGTTAGGTCCTTAGATAGGTAGTTGGCTGCTGAAAATTCACAGCACCTTACCCATTCTACTTTATACTGCGTGTTACTGTATTGTTCTATGGTTTATGCTGATATGCTGTCACCAACCAGCCCTTCTTCATCCGTATTCCTTACAAAATGTCATGGTGTCGTCTATCCCTTCATTCATTCCACCCGCCTATTCAAAATTTACGAAATTGCGGTGCTTACATTTTCAAAGGCAATCATTCAAAACAGGTGTTGTTGTTTATTATGGTGTAGATAAATTTTGAGGTTTGCAAGTGTTAAGACTGGTAAGAGGATATTGTGAGTAGAAAATTGGTACCCCAAAATTATAGTAGAACTTCTCATAATTTATTTTATTAACTCAGCAAGTTATTAAAAATTTGGCTCATTTAAGTGTTGTTTCTAACGCCTGCTTTCAGCATTTCTGCTTTAAGCAACCCTGTCAGCCTGGCGGGGGGAGTGAGTCTGTTTGTTAGCTTGAGGCACCCAAAGGGTAGACTCACCTCGGGGAAAGGGGAGTTGACTAGTAGTAGTATGGTTTGACACAGTCCCAGGCCACGGTGTGGGCCCATAGGACTCCAGTGGACCTCCTGATTATAGTGGATTCCGAACCACTTGGGAAACACAGTGAAGTCACACGATTAGTTCGGAGGTGACCAGGACAAGTCCTACCATGTTTCCCTACCGGCACTGTGCACACGACCAATTTATCTGCAGCTTTGAACCTGCTCTGGTCCGCTGGATTCAACTTGGTATGGCGGCCGGCTAGGGGAGTTGACTAACAGGGTGGACCTCCTGATTATAGTGGATTCCGAACCACTTGGGGAACACGATTAGATCGGGGGTGACCAGGACTCGACTTATACTGCCTAAGCGCGTTCTCATGTCCCACCAGGTTCCCCTGCCAACGCTGTGCACACTACCAAGTTGCCGCAGTTTGAAACATGCTCTGCTCTAATGGAATCAACATGGTAAGGCCGTTGGCAAAGGCGCATTTAAGTTGTATAGGAGACTACTGCGTGCATCATGTAATCGAGTATTGTTACTTTTCGGTTTTGTTGTTTCTCCAAAAATCCCAGATTACGCGAAATTTTAGTCCACTGGTTTTTATGAAAGGACTAAGGTACCAAAAATTGTTGTATTTCCTATTATATGTTGCATGAAATAGTCTTCTACTACTTACATGAGCCAAATCTTTAATAACTTGCTTTGTTAATCAATTAATAAAATAAAAAGTCAATAAAAACAACAACGTTTGGGGTAACTGCAACGCCTTTCACGGCAGGAGTCGTATGAAGAGCCAGTAGAATCCGGACTGATAGGCCGATGGAAGTTCACTTTGTATCGACCACGGCCCATCAGCCCGAATTCTACTGGTTCTTCAAATTTTCGGGTGCTAACTCTCTGCGTAGCATTTCCTCTTAAAGAGCTTTTCTGCATTCCTAATATAAAAAACGCTTTGGGATGGTAGACATTTTTAATTTATGTGGACACCAAAAAACTCAGGTTTTGGATTTCGATGAGAAAAAATGTTTTTGAAAGAATGATTATTTCCCGAGGGAAATTAAATTACTCGTGACTTCGTGGTACTTCATTTTAATAAACGAACAAAAACTGTTTTAGTAAAACTTGTTATAACTAGAATTAGTAAAACCCAAATAATCGTCAAAAAATTAACTTTGTCTAAAAAACCCACTGTTATTAGCATAAAACCCTGAGCGATTTCGGCAAGAACTGCCATCTACAGAGGGAAACACACAAGCACAGTTACACCTTATCAGCGATTTGAGACTAGCTCAACTCGAGGAGAAGATGAAAATGGGTTTCTGAAACAAAGTTAATTTTTTAACGATTATTTGGGTTTTACTAATCCAAGTTGTAGTACTTATAGCGTGTTTTGCTAAAAGACTAAGTTTTCTTTTTTGTTATTATCCGCTCGTACCGGTTCTTAAAAGATCGTTGAAGCATTTTCGTCAAATTCAGACATGTGCAATATTCCGTAAATGCCGATGGAATACTTGTCCTTCTTAAGTGCCTGAGGGTGTTCTTAGTTGAAGAGAATAAGGTCACGGAATCTTTGTAGACCTAACCTGGGCCAAGGTCTAATATTAAGAAAGCTTTGGGAGGGTCGAAATTTTCAATTTTGAAGACACCAAAAAACTCAGAGGTTTTGGTATTCAAAGGAGGGGGGGGGGGAAGGTTGCTGAAAGAATCATTAATTTTCCTTCGTACCGGTTCTTTAAAGATCGTTGAAGAATTTTCGTTAAACTTTGACTTGTGCAATATTCCGTAAATGCAGGCAGAATACTTGTCCTTGTTAAGTGCCTGGAGGTGTTCTTAGCGTTGAAGAGAATAAGGTCACGGAATCTTTCCCTTGTAGACTTAACCTGGTCAAAGGGAGGATAGAGAAGGGCGAGGACTGAGGAGAGAGGGGGAGGTATATCTCGGCAATATAAAGATTATAAATTTACTATGAGGGTATATTGAGTCTTTATCTTGTGTTTATGGATTTTCAGGACATGTAGAGTAGTGGTACAGACTCCAACTTCCGCCCGAATGGTTGTTGGTTCGAGTCCCACACTTGCTAAATTTTCTGGCCATGTTTTGGAGGGCATGTAAAGCCGGCGGTCCCGGGCCTTCCTAGTTGAGCGTAAGAGAGAGCTATATAGCCCTAACTCCGCTAGGTTGGCTTAGTAATGGAACAAAAAGTCAATTTTTTTTCTCGTTTAAAAATTTTTTTTTTGGAAGGTCGCTTGCATCAAATTTTTCTAGTCCAGCTTTTTTTTTCTGGCCATTATGATATCTTGGCGGTGTGGGACGAGACGCTTCACAAGGTTTATAAGAAGAAGTCGCCTTTGTCCAATGTAAACGCGGAATGACAAGCTTATCCTAGTTGTTTATTTTAAGCTAGACCCGCTCCCGCAACCGCCTGCTATAAACGGGCCCCAAAGCACGACTAAGCCTACACGCCCAGCAACAACTTCTAGGGGTCTTCACAGTGTTGGTGTTATCGAGTTATCGAGTTAGATGTGCTATTCAAGTTAACTTACAATCGTGAGTGGACCTCGGGAGTGAGTTATCATGCTATATCGACGGAGTAAACAACGTGGTAGTAGTCAGACGTTCGTGGCACGGGTTTAAAGAAAGTGGCAGAACTCTATTCTAGTGCCACATTTGTTTATATATTTTGTTCATTTTGGTCATTATAATTTTAAGTATTTACGGTAATTGCTTGTGATAATAGATTATACAAATGAATTTAAATACTACAAAATTTTAAACGCGTGTTTCAAATCAATCGACAAAAACAAATATGGCGGCGGTCAAACCTGAGCTATGGCAAGGTAAATAACACGTTAACCAACTTGGAAGTGGGTTTAGGATAGCAAGCTGGTTATCGGTGTGTTAACTTAGCTTGATATAACACACTTAACTGGGTATAACTCGATAACACGAACACTGTAAAGACCCCTACTAAAGAACTAGACCAGCCACTTTTAACACTCTGCCCCTTTACCTTATTATGAATTCTTTAGTCATTAATAACTTTATATATAAAAAGACAAGAATTGCACTTAATTCCACAACATAAATTTTTAATGACAGCTGTTTCGGTGTAACACAATCTTCAGAATTATTTAGTCCCCACCCAAACACACGGTCTCCACAAAATTTGGAAGGGGGGTCCAATGACATAAATTTGTAGAGCTGCATTACTGTATACCTCTGTAAATTGGGTGATAGTGAATAAATTTACTTAACTTTTACTTTGTTTTAGAGTGAAACCTTCCCTTATTTGCGTCGATTGTACAAAGTTGGCTTTTTTTTACGAGAAAAAAACTTATATTTGCCAAAATTAACCGACTACAGTTTTTTAACAAAAACCAAGCACATTTTACCTTACGAAGGAATGTAATGTAGGCTAATATAAATAAATAAATATTGACTTTTTTGTTCTATTACGAAGCCAACCTAGTGGCGTTAGGGCTATAATCTCTTGCCCTCAACTAGGAAGACCCGGACCGCCTGCTTTACATGCCCTCCAAAGCATGGGCAGAAAATGCAGCAAGTATGGGACATACTAACCTTTTGGATGACAGTCAGAGTCTGTACCACAACTCTACATGTCCTGATACAAATATCCTATGTCCTATAACTAAAACCTCATAAAATTTTCATATTGTGAAGTCTGTGGCCTCAAATCAAAACACAACAAAATAGACGCTTAATCAAAAACCAATTTTCAAACGTCATTATCCTGAAAAGGGTATAAAAGCTCAGGGGGTAGTAACAAAAAAGTTAGATCCGCTTTCTAACAAAAAAAATAAAATACCAGCAAAATAAAAAAATGTTTGCGACATCGGTCGCGCAAAACCAATGACGAAAATGAAAAAAATGAGGTTTCGGGGAGCTCCCTTGGGGGAATTGGAGCTGTGCAGAGGGGTGTGGGAGGAGGGGGTTAAAGGGTGGCAGTGAAACCTAAACCCCCGAACAATAGCTGCGTCTTCTTGGACTTTATAGACTTTGGCGTCTGATGCGGTTGTGGCAAGAAATTTTATTCTGGATCCGTTTGACCTCAATATCGAAGGGGACATTTTTTGAGTTGAAGTGCATGAATTGGGGGGGGGGGGGAGTGTGACCTTTCAAGAGCTTGGTTACAGTGGACTCACGCCTGTTACAATGTGTCAATGATTGACAGACAATCAGAGCGAGAAAAGTCTGATAAATGTAAAAATCAAATATCTCGTGAAATATTAATGATAGAGTTGTCGAAATTTTCAGGACAAACAGATTTTTTTTTTAATATTTTGAAATCGATACCCTAAGTAGGAAACCGCTAACTCCAAAAAAAATCCCTTTCGCTCTGGCCGATCAGCAGCCTGATCATGGCGATTATAATACCGGGGTTAATTAAAAACCATGCGCGGTTTCCACCGACCTCTAAGTGCAAAATACACATACGGTGACGTGGTAGCAGATATCATTAATAAAGGCGGGGTTTCCACTGACCTCTCATTGCAGAAAGCAAATGACATTGACGGAAATGTGAATTTTTCTTTTTATAGAAATCTATTAAAATGTTTGTACTAGTTTTGATAACCATTATCGTAGATATTAATACGGGCTTTCAGTCAAATTTTAATTCATTCCTCTTCGACCAATATGTATGATCAATTTTTGTACCAAGTTTAATCAAAATCATATAATATTTACGGAAGTTAGAGTGTTTCCGAAAATTGATATACATACATACATATTATATAATATATATATGCATATATATGAAATGAAAAGTTGTAAAGAAATTTTCCGAAAGTCGAACATTGGTCGCCATCTCAATTGGGAGATAGATGAATCTCCCTAAAAATCAAAAATGAGTAATTGTTGGTGTCCTCGTGTTCGGGGAAAAATTCTTTACCGACTGTTAATACAGTAGGGCCTCGTTAATCCGGCGAAGCAAAAACAAGTCCTTCTCCGGTTTATGGAGGGGTCCGGATTATAGTATATGCCACATTTAATGGTAATAAAACACAGGTTTAACCTTAGTTTCTTTAATCAATTTTTTAATTAAAGCATAAAGACAAAAATGTACATGTTTAAACTTACAACCCTGTAAGAAAAACTGTATTTTAAATTAAAATATCGGTTAAGTCTTGAAAAAGTCTGTAATTCTCTACTGTTGTAAACAAAAGACGAATGGCAACCCGCACCTTTAAACGGCCCCTACACGGTCAATAATAATGACATTATCAGTAATGATGCAGCTGTGATCAGAACATCCGGATCCCTATCATTATTTTCCGACATTCCAACTTTGTCCACCTTACACGATCATTATTACTGTCCTCTTGATAAGGTAATGTCAATATTACGGACCGTGTAGGGGCCGCTTTACACCCGTCTGCCTCCCCCGCGAAGCCCGGCCGGATTATTGCGATCACCGAACAGGCCGGAGTCCGGATTACCGAGGCCCTAGCCGGCAGCCATACCAAGTTGAATCTGGCCGACCAGAGCAGGTTCAAAGCTGCAGATAATTTGGTCGTGTGCACAGTGCCGGTAGGGAATAATGGTAGGACTTGTCCTGGTCACCTCCGAACTAATCGTGTGACTTCACTGTGTTTCCCAAGTGGTTCGGAATCCACTATAATCAGGAGGTCCACTGTCCTATGGGCCCACACCGTGGCCTGGGGCTGTGTCCAACCATACGAATTACTGTTGTTGCTGTTTCTATCGCCTGCTTTCAGCATTTATGATTTAAGCAACCCTGTCAGCCTGGCGGGGGGAGTGAGTCTGTTTGTTAACTTGAGGCACCCAAAGGGCAGACTCTATCACCACGGGGAAAGGGGAGTTGACTAACAGGGTGGACCTCCTGATTATAGTGGATTCCGAACCACTTGGGAAACACAGTGAAGTCACACGATTAGATCGGAGGTGACCAAGACTCGACTTATACTGCCTAAGCGCGTCATCATGTCCCACCAGGTTCCCCTGCCAACGCTGTGCACACTACCAAGTTGCCGCAGTTTGAAACATGCTGTGCTCTAATGGAATCAACATGGTAAGGCCGCTGGTCCATAATAATTACTATTAATTAGTCATACTAATTACTGTTACCGAGGCCCTACTGTACTTCTTTGTATCACCAAACATTCCTTACAATATAAATAGGAAAGCAAAAAATTAGAATAAAGAGTGGAAAACTGCTAAGGCGATTTTCCATGATGGAAAATGGGGAGTAATTGGTTCCGCCATAAAATCCCTATTTCCTTTTGTACATTTAAAAAAAAAATAATAATTATTATGCTAATATTTGTATTTGAAGAAAATGTTTTGGAAAGGCAGTGAAGAAAAAGAGGTTTTTTGTAAATATGGAAAATTAAATTGGTTGTAAGCAATTAGTGAAAGCCAGGCGCGGGTTGCCATGGTAACCGTTCTATACGGTTTAATTAAATTGAATAATTTAATTTAATTATTGAATTAATAAAGCTGATGACATCTTTGTTTAGGTGTGCTTCATCTCGTCGCTAAGTGGGATAACGGTTTGTCGGTTTCGTGGGATTTTCCCTGCTACAATTCTCTACCAAATTCTGAACTGCTTTGAAAATTATTTTGTCGAGTTTGTGCTCCCATCTACAGTGCTTACTGTGTATAGATGGAGTTGGCGCGGCAGTCCAATCTGCAGCCCCATTGTGGCTATTTGGGATTAACATAATACCGGAGTTTATTCAATTGTTTTAAATAAGTGCAAAATGCGCGGGAAATTCAAATTGATGAATTGATCCTCTGCTGTATTTTTGGTGAGTTTTCAATTTCTCCTTTGGAGGCAGACACATTAATTAAGATTCTAATGATAATACAACATTTTACAAGTGCATTTTAATGTTTATTATTATTTCCTTCAATATATATAAAACATTATATATATATATAAAATTATTATAAATTATTATAAATTATATATATATAAAACATATTATAAAACAATGAAACCATTCTCTTGTATTCAGCAAGTAATCAATAGTTTGAATTTACCGCGCATATTAAAACACCGTCACGTCACACCTTAATACTGCGGTATTAAGAAATAAACCCGGGAATTATTATATATTATAGTAGGGCCGCAGGGGCCAAGCATTTTCTTTTATATTTTATTGGCAAGACATTCACATTATGACTAATTTCATCTTAAAACAAGGGGCTTTGACAGAGACTGGATCCAAAATTTCTTCTTAGATGTTATCATAGTTATTTATTATTATTTTTTAAATTGAAACTAGTGTACTCACTCACTCACTCATTGTTAAAGAACCGGTCCGAGTTTACTCGAACATGCTTTCCAATTTATCAATAAGTAGAGAGAGGAAATGATTAATTTCATGGTAAATAATTTTCCTATGGTTAAATATCGGATATCACGGGGGGGGGGGGGGGGGGGTCATCCACCTGACGTCACTCCGTAAATTCTAGATAGGACAGACCAACACATTACCACACAGCAATAATGGCAGGGCACGCAATGCATTTGAGCGTGAATTTGCTATCATTTAAAAAAAAAAAAAAATTGCACAAAACCAAATAGTTTTTTGGGAAAGCAAACTGTCCGGTTTCGTTACTCAATTTAACACCTAAAACATGCCTGAAGGTAGAAATCATCGATGGAAAGGTTTCGCAGAAAAATTATTTTTTAGTCATTTTTCATGAAAATTAACTTATTTTTATTTTTTTACTCCCAGAAGCAAACAACGGATAAGCGACCCTCCGCATTTTATCAACATTCATAACGACTAGGATATATGTGAATTTAAAAGAAATCGTTCGAGCCGTTTTTGAGAAATAATTTTTTTAGGCGTTTTTTTGAAGTTTTTGAGAATAAAACCAAATTGAGTTAGCCCAAAATATAAAAAAATAGTCCCGAGGTATGATTTTTCTGAACCATTCAAGCGTGCCAAATTTCACCCAAATCCACCGAGTAGTTTGCCCGGAAATCGATGAACAGACAGACAGACATCCATACAGGCAGACAGGGCGACAGACAGACATTTCGTAAAAACCACTTTTTTGGGTTCCTGGGACCTCAAAACGTGTAAATCCGTTGAAATCTCGGAATCGAAAATTTCGACCATCACAAAGCTTTCCTTATACTACGTATAAGTTGGAAAGCAAAAATTACTTAGTACAGTTTTACGTAATAAATTAAAAAACACACAACCGGTTTCGGCTCACGCCATCGTCAAGTGCAATAGAAATAGTTGACCCTCTCTTTAATCTATGGAGCGAGCCAGACTTCTGAGCCAGATAAAGGGTACCTACGATAAGTTACCATATCTGGGTAGGATTAGTTTGGAGTTGGCGTCATGGATTGGAGATAGGGTCGACATGAATGTGTCATTTTATTCTGTGGACTCGTGGGGTAAGCAACTGATTAATTGTAAGCCTAAATTGGAGAAAGGGAGGGAATCAGGGGGTTTATCAACTAGATTGTAATGATTGTGGTAGCTTATACATTGGACAAACTGGGAGAGGTTTTAAAGAAAGAATAGCAGAGCATAGACGTGGGGTAGGAAAACCCGACACTCAGTCCGTCTTTGCCCAGCATATAAACACCCATGCCTGTGACTTCGATAATTTTAAGATCTTACATGTAGCCAACAAGGGGAAACTTCTTGACAATTTAGAAACCATTGAGATTAGGGAAGCTATGGTTAAAAAAAAACGTTACTTAATGACATAACCTTTTTAAGTAGTTCTCCCTTGTTAGCGCTACCATAGGTTATTGTTTAAATGTTCAATTTAAAATTGTTTACTTTATGCGATGCTGTGTGTATCTTGACAATGCGTTTTGTTTTGTTTTAGCTTGCATACCGTTTTGTTTTTTCTGTTTTTCAATTGCACTTGACAATGGCGTGAGCCGAAACCGGTTGTGTGTTTTTTAATTTATTACGTAAAACTCTACTAAGTATTTTTTTTTACAATGAGTGACAGCAAGTTTTACAAAGTTACTAAAGAGACTATTATGTTTATAAGTGCACGTTGGATTATTCTGTCCATCTTTATCGCGCTAAGTCTGCTTTTAGTAGTTGTCTTTTCTAGAATTAGGTTTCTTCTTCTTTGAATGCCCCTTCTATCGAAGATCAGTTTTGGCGATCATCATGGCAATCGTAAAGACGTTGATACCGTACTTCGGACTGCCCAAAATGAAGTAAAATATGTAGGGGATTGATGACTACTAGGGAATTGTCCCCGTTCCCCTGACAATGGGCTCCGCCTTAATTATTCGAAGACTATGAGGCCCATGCCTTTAATGCCTATTAACACAGGCAGTGTAGGTCCAACTAACCCTTTGTTAAACAGAATGTAGAGGAGCATTTCTGCTAATTTAATATATTATGTTTTGGACTGCTCTGAGGGCGATATTTGTTTTATTGTGAAAGTCTGCTTTGCTGAAGATAAAGAAAACGAACCGGTCCGAGTTAACTCGAACATGCTTACCAATTTATCAAAATTATTAGATAGAGAAAATTAGTAATTTTATGGCAAATATTTTTCCTATGGTTAAATTTCCGATATCTCGGGGGGGGGGGGGGGGGGGGTTGTCCACCTGACGTCACTGGAAGTGAGGTAAATTCTCGATAGGTCAAACAAACACATTAATTACCACACAGCAATAATGGCAGGGCATGCAATGCATTTGAGCGCGAATTTTCTATCATTTTTTTCAAAAAATAATTTTTTGGGCAAAACCAAATATTTTTTTGGGAAAGCAACCTATCCGGTTTCGTTACTCAATTTAACACCTAAAACATGCTTGAAGGTAGAAATCATCGATAGAAAGGTTTCGCATTTTTTAGTCATTTTTTCATTAAAATTTAGTTATTTTTATTTTTTTACCCCCAGAAGCAAACTATCAAGGGGCAAGCGACCCCCCGCATTTTGTCAACATTAATAACGACTACAATCTAAGAGAATTTAAAAGAAATCGTTGGAGCAGTTTTTGAGAAATAATTTTTTTAGACGTTTTTTTGCAGTTTTTTGTAAATAAAACCCCCCCAAATTGAGTTAGCCCAAAAAAAAAAAAATGGTCCCGAGGTATGATTTTTGTAAACCTACATGCCAAATTTCACTCAAATCCACCGAGTAGTTTGCCCGGAAATCGACGAACAGACAGACCGACAGACAGACAGACATTTTGTAAAAACCACTTTTTTGGGTTCCTGGGACCTCAAAACGTGTAAACCCGTTGAAATCTCGGAATCGAAAATTTCGACCATCACAAAGCTTTCCTTATACTACGTATAAATTGGAAAGCAAAAACGTAAAATAAATAAATATTGACTTTTTTGTTCTATTACTATAAGCCAACCTAGTGGAGTTATGGCTCGCTTACACTCAACTAGGAAGACCCGGGACCCCCTGTTTTACATGCCTTCCGGAGCGTAGTGGTGGTACTTCGTTTTGCTCTTAAATTCCGCCATATTGCCATCATTGGCAATAAATCAGAAAATACGAGGCCATTTACCTGGGGATCAAGCATTGCATTACTGAAATTAATTTTCAAGCTCCGTGTGCATTATTAATCCAGTCCGAACGGGTGATTGAGGGCTTGTCTCCAGGGTATTTGCTATGTCCAATAATGGCTGATTTATAGTATTTTACATACATGATGTCGGGTTTTCCATCACCCTTGGCTAATAAAAGTGGTTTATTGTTATTATATACTACAATGCATGCCGTGTTTTATTGGGTTTTGATTTTCGCTCTTTTTTTGTTGTTTGTTTATTGGTTTTTGTCATATAGCCAGCGGAATGCTGTATTATTATTCTATATGTTCCGGGCTAGTATTGAAAATAAGTTATTTAGGTACAGTAAATGAAATATACAGTATGTATATTTGAGGCGGCTGTTTACAAACATGGCCAACTCCAAGTTGTAGAATTTTTCAGGAGAGCGGATTTTCTGTTGAAAATCGCATAAAGTTTATAGCTAACCCTAGACTTCTCAGCGCTTCTGTGCTCCTCATTTCCTCAATTATGCTACAGTAGATTTTCGTAAAATAATATGATTTATGTTGTTCTCTGTACAATGTAGGGTGAACCCGTACTACCCGACCGCATGGAACACTTTGTTTATTCGAAAACTTGCATAAGCGGAACACCGAGTTCATTCGATTTTTATAAGTGCGCCGAATTTCATCAAAATCCACCGAGTACTTTGTCCTCCAATCGACGGACCGAAAGTCATTTCGTAAAAAAACCTTTTTTGGTTCTTAGTATGTAGGCTACTTCAAAACTAAAATTTTCGGTCATGACCGAGCTTTTCCTATACTAACGTCTAAGGCGGCCATTCCACCGGCGAATTTACTTGAAAAATTGACTTTGTCATTGACGTTTGTTTTGTTTTAAGGAGACTATTATGTAGTTACTTAACTTATCTATTATAAATTAAGTTATGATATGGTAGCAGACATCATTAATGAGTCCTTAAAACAAAATTATAAAATGGTGAATTTTGCTTGGACAAGTGTTTAATAGGAGGTGACGCAACAACGCAACAGATGATGAGGAGCGCAAGAACAGGGCTGACACACCCCTTGCATTCCAATCCCTCCCCCCCCCCCTCCGCAGCGTAACGCCCGACCTGTTGATATTACAACTGTAGCGTTCGTTATTGTTATTTTTCTCTGCTGCCGCTGTCGTTTGCCGGTGGAGGTTGTGGAAGGTGTTTGTATTTAATTGAAATCTGAAAGCTTACTTCCATACGATATAATTACTGAGGCTTTCACGGCCGGAGGTACATGATGAAGGAGTAGAATCCAGGATGATAGCACGTGGTCGTTCTGACAGCTTACTTCCAAACGTTTCGTCAACATCTGCGTTCGACATCTTCAGTGGAACTACGTATTGAATCTGTTTCACAGAGTTGCTGATAAGCCTCCGAGATGCAACTGATGATGTTGGCCGCAGATGTTGGTGAAACGTTTGGAAGTACGCTTTCAGAACGACCACGGCCTATCATCCCGGATTCTACTGCGACGTCACGTACGTTTAGAAGAAAGCTCATCAGCCCGGATTCTACTGTAATTCCATGTGACTCCGGTCTTTGTAATGATATTAATATTATCCGAATTTAACGAAGAACACCCCTTAGAAATGTCGTCACCCTGAAGTCAGAAGGGCGTACCATCAAAAACAACATCTCGAGATAAATGCGTTTCTGTGTCTGTACAGTTTGCTTCAAACAGTCAGATACGCCCTCCTAATCGAAAATTTCAGCCTTATTTTTCAAGATAAATTTTTTCGGTTTATGCAAAGGTTGAGCTCATGACAAGGTCACAAAATCTGATCATAACTCAATTTTGAAAAGAAAAAAATTGCTGGTTACGCCCTTCTTACTTTAGGGTGACGAAATGACGTCATTCGCCTTGTATATTCCGGTTTATAAATAAATACAGATTGCCTTATTTTGTTCTATTACTACGCCAACCTAGCGGAGATAGGGCTATAAACTAACAACTAGGAAGGCCAGGGATCGCTTGCTTTACATGCCCTCCGAAGCATGGCCAGAAAAGCTAGTGTGAGACTCGAACCAACAACCTTTCGAGTGAAAGTCGCAGAGTGTACCACTACCCTACAAGTCCTGTTTATGTTTCACTCGCCCTTGTATACGATTTATATTCAAATGGTATTCAGCCCTGGCAATGCAATATCCGCCCCCCCCCCCTTACTATACGCATTGGACAATGGTACCTCCCGTGAATGGATCCCGTGAATGACCCACCCCGTGTAACGATATTGTTATAAAGGGACAACGGTTGACCTGTTTTCCGAATTGTGAGGTATCCCCTTTCTCGTTACCCCCCCCCCCCCCCTCTCTCTCTCCCGTCTTTTTTCCCCCTCTGAACTCTGAACCGAACCTTTTACAAAACACCGTAAAACTTTGGGAAAATTACTTTAGTTACTGTACCTTCCAGCGATTTACGCGCGGGAGCCTTGTGTCAAGAAGAAACTTTTTTTTAGTGCTAATTTTTTTTCACGGTACCAAAGGGGCTGTATTTTTTATCTTTCTCTCTCGCTGCTCATGAGAAAATATTGTAGTATGGGTGTATGGGTTAAGCCTATAGTATAGGGGGTATAGTTTTAAGGGGAGATGGGATATTCACTTCTCGCCAAATATATATATTTGAATTTCTAGGGCCGCCCTAGCCCCGCCTCCTATGACCAGCAGGCCTATCATGGCGATTGGTATTAACTTACTCCTGGGGTTAAAACTGTAAACAAATATATTTTGAATAGCACATTCCACTGTAAAATTATCTTGTTTACATTTTTAACACCAGGGTATTATATTAGACCCGGTAATATAATCGCCATGATCAGCCTGCAGCCATTGTAAAAATGTACCAAATGTACCAGGCATGTTCCCTGGGACAATATTACGGTATGGGTGTATAGGGACTCTTGGTTAAGGCTGTATTATATAGTTCTAGATAGGAAAGATGGGACATTCTCTTCCCGCCAAATATATATATTGAATTTCTAGGGCCACTAGCCATTATAAAAACGTAACAGGTGGCCCCAGGATTTAAAAAAAATCCCTTTCGGCTCTGGCCGATCAGGTGTAGGGAGATTCCTCATACCCTGCTTTTCCTCTATTTGCTACGCTAACTACGAGGGGTGTCCGTAAAATAAGGTCTCCAACGGTGCCGTTTTCGAACGCGCAGCGCTAGGTAAAATTTTACAGCTCTGTTTTTTCCCTTGTTTCCTCCTCTTTTATCCCCCACTAACTAGACCTCGCTACGATGCTCGGTCTGGGCTCTGCAGCCATCCGCGATGGATCGGACGATCGCCTCTCCCACCAGGTGCGAAGTCCGATAAGCAAGAAAAAAAGGCTTCACCCATTGAAATTCATCGGCAACTTAGCTTGGCATATGGCCCGAATGTTATGAACATCAAAAACGTCAGGAAGTTGTGTAGGGAATTTGCAGCGGGCCGAGCAAACGTCCACGACGAGCCATGTAAGGGATGGCCATCCATTTCTGACGAGACCGTTGCAAGCGTGGAAACTCATTTGCGCGAAGATCGGCCTTTGATGGTTAGGGAACTTTGTGAAATGCTGAGTAATTTAAATTTGTATATTGTCTTCCGTACCCGTTTTGCTGTAAGTGCGATGTGTTCAGCCCATTTTAAATGTTTGTCTATTGTCACCCCTAGGTATTCGTAGTTATCTACTCTTTTTATAACATGACATGTGCAATCGGGGACGTTAGGGTCGCATAGTCTTTCATATAACTTAATGGATGATCTTGCAGGTTGGCCCGTTGCGGTAAGGCTGAATGTGATGTATTCCGTCTTAGAGGTATTAAGAGTAAGTTGATTGTTAGCTAGCCAATCTTTAACTCTCTTAATTCCATTTCCTGCTTTAGTATGTGTGTCATCCCAGGTTTTGCCGGAGAAGTATAGAGTTGTATCATCAGCGAAACCCAGCAAAGTACCATCCAGATTCATTTCGAGTAGGCTATTGATTAAAATCGAGAATAACAGAGGACCCAGGACTGTACCTTGAGGGATCCCGCATGTCACAGTTGTTGGGTAAGCATGTCTATTGTCGCATGTAGCTGGTGTAGGTGATCACCATATTGATTATTTGATTGCATTAAAAACCATGTTTTCTTTTTGTTTTAGGTAAGTGTTTTCTTTTACATATCCACTACTTTGCCCAGGGCTTCCAGGTATTTTATTGTTCTTTTTAAATGATATTATTTCATTTTTATGGGCAAATCTATGCCCTATCTATGTTTTTTTGTACAAAATTTCACGGGAAATATCGATTGAAGAGCCGTCAAAAATAGTTGTTCGGCTTGTTCGGTTTTCCCCATTCTAAAACTATGGATTGATCGATGAGACAATTGCAAAGTCTAGATTGGGCAGACATATAATATTACATACTAATAACGGCATGGTATATGCTATGCATTTGGGTAGTTAAATTATCTATAATTTCCTCAAATATATTGATTCTTTGAGCTAAAAACCTTGCATGGCAAAACAACTTGTTTGTCTTCGTATCGTATTTAACATCTAAAGCATACCTGAAGTAAGGAAGTATCGGTAAAAAAGTGTTGTGTTAGTGTGTACTGTAGATGCGATTTTGATCGGGACTGGTTATGAAAGTTTCGGGAAGCTTTTAAGTAATCCACGACTGGACCTATCCGTCTACCACTAGGTTCGATACTTTCATTCATCATTGAGATAGTCTTAACTTGCACGACGAGATCTATCAATCTACCACAAGGTTCAATACTTCAATCGCTCCTCCATGTTTCTTTGTACTTTTCAACTCTTTCGTAGTATCAGTTGGTGAAGCCAATCCATTATCAGAAACAAGTGGTTCCACATCTGCCAATTACTGTTTAACATTAGCTATTTTAAAACTACCGTGTTTTCTTATAAAACGCATCGTTTTCCAATCGAAGTGTTGCGGACTTGGGCAGCCCCCAATGTTATGTTTGTGTGCAAGTACTGTTGGGAATGAATCAGCTTCTGCGGGCCTACCATGCCGTTTAGTATTAACTTAACCTGGGATTAAAAATGTAAGCAAGATAATTTTAGCATGCAAAGTGCTATTAAAAATTGTTTTGTTTTCATTTTTAACTCTCAGGTTAACCCCCAGAGTATAATATTAAACGGCAAATAGTAACTGAATTGAGTTTTCGAAATTTCACAAATCTACTGCTGAATTCATCAATCATTAAGATAGTCTTACCTGGTCGGGTTAGAGATATCCACGACATTTCCAATTTACCACAAGGTTCGATACGTTGATGTTGTTTCTTTGCACAAACTCTGTGTTGTTTTATAAGTTAGCATCGGAATCAAAAACAAATAGTTCCTCATCCAACCAGTTGTTTAACATTAGCCATCGCCCCCTTATAAACTTTATCGATTTCAATTAAAGTTTTGGGAAACTAAGACAACCACCCATTGCTATGTTTGTGTGCAAGTACTGTTGGAATGAAACGGCTGAGCTGAAGTTTAGCAAATCCACTGCCAAACTCATCAATCATTAACATAGTCTTAACTTAGACAACGAACTAGAGACATCAACGACCGTACTTACTAATTTACCGCAAGGTTCGCTTGGTACTTGTGTTTATTTGCACTTTATGTAAACTCTGTGTCGTTTTATTTTATTAGTTACAGTTAGCGTCCGAGGCGAAACCACTATCAGAAGCAACTAGGTCTGCATTCATCTGCCAATTACTGTTCAACATTAGGGATCACCACCTTCTTGTAACTCACATCGATTCCAATTCCAATTAAAGTTGTGCAAACCATTGACAACCACCCAGTGTTATGTTTGTGTGCAAGTACAGTTGCGAATGAATCAGCTGAATTGAGTTCTCTAAGTTTCACAGATCCACTGGAGACATCAACGGCAAGACCTACTAATTTACCACAAGGTTCGCTGCGTTGATTGTGTTTATTTGCACTTTATGTAAACTCTGTGTCGTTTTATTTTATTAGTTACAGTTAGCGTCCGAGGCGAAACCACTATCAGAAGCAACTAGGTCTGCATTCATCTGCCAATTACTGTTCAACATTAGGGATCACCACCTTCTTGTAACTCACATCGATTCCAATTCCAATTAAAGTTGTGCAAACCATTGACAACCACCCAGTGTTATGTTTGTGTGCAAGTACAGTTGCGAATGAATCAGCTGAATTGAGTTCTCTAAGTTTCACAGATCCACTGGAGACATCAACGGCAAGACCTACTAATTTACCACAAGGTTCGCTGCGTTGATTGTGTTTATTTGCACTTTATGTAAACTCTGTGTCGTTTTGCCTGTTGTCTCTATCAGAAGCAACTAGGTCCACATTCATTCATCTGCCATTGATTGATTCCAATTCCAATTAATGTTTTGCGAAACATAGACAACCACCCAATGTTATGTTTGTGTGCAAGTACAGTTGGGAATGAATCAGCTTCTGAATTGAGTTTTTAAAGTTTCACAGCAGATCCAGTTGAATTTGCAAATTCAAGTTGGTCTTAAAAGGAAGAGAGGGAAACTTTGCTCGTTTTCTTGCTTACAACGCTCTTTTCATTGCGCTATTTCTGTCGAGCATCTCATCACTAATACTTTTCCATTCCTCTAATTTTTTAGTGGGATTTCGTAAGAAACTTCTTTTTCTGTATTAGTCTAGTTGCATCGAGAGGACTTTTTATAATAAATTTTCATTGTAGTTTATCATTTCCAGTTCACTGGAGATATAGAAATAACTCTAATACCCGACCACGGCAGGATGACATTTGAAACACTTATAAAAATCGAATAAACAAAGTGGTCCAAATTTCATCCTATAGTGGTCGGGTAGTGTTAAAAATAAGCATTTATTTGCAAACAGACAAAGTCCAATAATATGTTATTCATATTAAAATATTGTACAAACAAATTTCATTCAGGATAAAAAAGGCACACTCTTACAATTAACCCAATAGTGAATTAATATCTTGGATTGAAGTAGCGATGAATAAATGTAAGATGACAAGGTCAGAGGTAAACTGTTAGCAGTTCAACATAATTAATGTATAGTGTGCAAGACAGGATTTGTTTTTAAGGAGTGAAAAACTGAGTTGAGGGACCGAGTCCTTGACTGCTCATAAGGGAGTCATTCATTTATTCACTCTTGAGTAAGCATTTAAAGACTTTTTATTCTTCTTTTACGATTCTTGAATTCCATGTTTTATGTATACTATCAAATAACAAAAGTGGTAGTCTATATGAGTACCTATTAACCTCGTAAATAGTTCGCTTTATTTATTATATTTACGGGTCATGCCCATTTTACAATGTTAACATAAAATATTCTACATTTAATTAAAATTAACTTCTTCTTCCCCCTTAATGCCGCGTGCGCAGCGTGGGGGGGGGGGGGGTTGCCCCGGACCCATTTCGTAAACTCGCCCTGATCAGACGCTAACGCCTTGAGCTCGGCCATTGTTTTCCCTCTTGCTGTGGCGAGTTGTTCGACTCTTTCCTCGTGGGTCGTCCTCGGCCTGCCTGAGTCTTCTATATTGCCAACGACCGGGTAGTCCTATTCTCGTCCATCCTTTGGACGTGGCTGAACCATTGTACTGCTGCTGTGCTCACAACAAAAAAGCCGCTGGGCATTTTACAAAATTGCGATGCGTAAACATACGAAACGAAAACTAATTGTTTCGAAAATAGTTGGTGAAATTCAAAATGCGGAAACTGATGAACGTACATAATACCGCAAATATCAGCGATGCGAGACGAAGTAATTGTTTTCATTTTGCTTTTCATCACTTCTGTTTGCCTTTGAATTAAACTAGTGGTAGCGCTCACATTCAATATACGAACACATTTCGCTTACAAAGCGTTCGCGGAACTTCGCTTCGTAGGATAAAGTTTTAACATCGTATTGATGAAATTTTCGCAATTTCTGTTAATTTTAAGGCGGCTGGCTATTCCACCGACGTCGTTTTTCATTGTGCATGTGCATGACGTGGTAGCAGACATCATTAATTAGTCTCTACCATTGTTATAACTTAATTTATAATAGATAAGTTAAGTATCTACATTTTAGTCTCCTTAAAATATGGCAGAGACTTATTAATGATGTCTGCTACCACTTCATGCACATGCACAATGAAAAACGACGTCGGTGGAATAGCCGCCTATGGAAAAGGTCGGGGGCGGCTCTGCGTCGTTTTCCTCTGTCCCTTCTTCTTCTTCTGCCAACGCCTGTCCTTGGCTGGTAGGCCATTTGACGCCGTGCCGCATAGTAGAGCTGGGCCAATTCCTCCTGTGTCTCAGTTCGGTTTTCTACTTTAATGCCAGTGCAGCTGAATAGGTGATAGGATCGGCATTCCCCTCCCCTTGGAAGCAGGGGGGGGGGGCATTCGGATGACTCAGCGATACCTATTCTTTGGAGGTGGCTCTGGAGGTAGTCATGTCCTGTGGCCATTCGGAACGCTGCGACAGCGATGTCCCGGCGCTAGTTGCTGGGGATGGTTTCCTCTGTTCCGAAGATGTATTGTAACGCCCGTGTTACTGTTGAGGATAAACGTAGCGTTGACCATTATTTAGGGTTCTGGAACACATTGCATTGCTGTGGTTACCAGTGGTGTAGTGTTCTTATACTCTTTTGTAGTAGAGACAGTCTGTTGAGGATATTATATATATTATATATTGAGGATAGGAGGGGCGATCCAAAATTTCGTAGCCTAAAACGGGCCTAGTCCATAGGGCAAAACAGTGCTCTGTTTGGCCTTGTGGGCGCCCCTGGGCCGGAATCGTGTGGGGGCCCTTTCTCGGGTAGAAAAGTCTTATACCCTTTCACGATGATTCCACATCATTTCCATCATTTATAAAATAGGGACTCATGATGCGAAATAAAATACTACAGAATGTAACACAATTTGCAGAGGCATAGAGTAAATACAATGAAACTACAATAATTACACACCAATTAGACTTCTGTGAAGGTATGTTGCGAAATAAAATACTAGAATGTAACACAATTTGCAGAGGCATAGAGTAAATACAATGAAACTACAATAATTACACACCAATTAGACTTCTGTGAAGGTAATGAGCTACCGGTATCAGTTATTGTAGAGAACAGTAGAAGGGCGGGGAGCTGAATTGGATGTGGCTTCCAGCAGTTTTTTGCCTTTTGTTTTCTTTTGGGATATTTTGTGCGCTCTCATTTGTACATCTGCGCTCTCCTGTTTCCCCCTAATTACCGCACCTGTTATTCCATTCTATCCTTTTTCCCTGTCCCCCCCCCCCTCTCTCTCTCTGTTAGGGCTAAAGGCTGTGGGTATTTTTTTGCTATTAATTTCTTTTTATAACACAAATTAATATAAATATAAAAAATAAACACCATTAGCCACTGGCATTTTATCGGACTTTTAGGTCTGTTTGCAAAGAAATGGTTATTTATTTAAAGCATGTGGAATCCAGGCTAGTAAGATAGCCACACGCGGCTTAGTTAATTAACGATCGCGTCAAACAATCGTAAGCGGGTGGATTTCGCCATAAGCCAAATACAGTCATTCTATTTATTCTATTTAAAAGGTCACCCAACTTAGGCATGTCATAAATATGTTGATTTACTGAACACATACAGGTTATTATGTTTTTTTTTTTTAAAGGACGTTTTATGGACCCAGGCCTACTAATAGTCCCATAGGTCCCTTGTCCAATGCCAACGACCCCATGGATTTCGGACATTATTTGTATTGTTTCCATATGAATTTTTGGCCATTAGAACCCACACCGGCTACAAGCAATAATGGACACGCTGACACAAGCTTACCATTATCCAAGTACAGATACGAGTCTACTGAACACATAGTTTTTCAAAAATATGTTTATAATCAATCTAGGAATATTAGCAAAGGCATTTTTGTTAATATCTCGACTGACTGAATCAAGTTACCCTATAGTTTGCACGTGCACAGTAGTATTTTGACCTAGTATGATTGAGATTGTTGGGCGACCGACTGGGTGGAGTATAAGAAATGGTTCCGGGGTGACCCCCTCAGGCTGCGCATTCGGCACTAAGAGGGAAGACAAAGAAGAAGGGACTGACCAAGGTCGAGTCGTTGGTAGTCGACCGGGTGTAGCATAAGAAATGGTTCCGGGGTGACCCCCTCTGGCTGCGCACGCGGCACTAAGAGGGAAGACGAAGAAGAAGAAGGGACTGACCGAGCTCGAGGCGTTGGCGACCGACCGGGTGGGGTATAAGAAATGGCGACCCCCTCACGCGGCACTAAAAGAGAAGAAGAAGGGACTGACATTTGGTATTTGCCACGTCTTAGATGGGAAATTCCGTTGTAGAATTATTCGCCGATAGCATTATTGCGGGAACAAGTTTACCGGGGCTAGGAGAACTTCACAACTTTGGGAAACTTTGTTGACCTGCCAAAGAGGTTTCAATTTACGCTATTATCTAAAACTTGTCGAAGCAATTTCCCGAAAGTTCTATACATATCACTTTGTCGCTTAGGCAGCTCCTGTTTCCGTGCGCTCAAACAAGTATAGGCATTATGACTTTGCCTAGGTCACGAAAAGGAAACGAAGGGGACTTCCTAATACTCGTTGTTGCACAAAGTCAAATTCAATTTGCACTACTGCCTAACTTGTCTAAGTCGCTTAGGGCCCGTTTACAGCAGGCGGCTGCGGAAGTGGGTCTGGCGTCACATAAACAAAGCTGGAGGGACCACGTGACGAATTGAAGAGTGCTAGAGACTATTGAAGAAGTGAGACAGCTGCTACCTCATATAAATAGTAGAAAAGCGACATGGGTATGGCATTAATTAAGACACCAAAATCTGGTACGTACCATCATTGAGGGCACAGTGGAGGGAACCCATAGAAGAGGGCGACCGAAAAAGGAATTCATGGATCAACTGAAGGAGGACGTAGGAGTTCTTGTTACCTAACTTGTTGAAGCAATTTCCCGAATCTCTTCTTCTTCAAGTAACAACCGGCCCACTGGTTGGCAGCTACATTTGGCAACTCCCCTCGATCCTGGCACGCCCTCTTCAGCTCCACGTATGTATTGGCCCCTACATCCTCCATCACTTGCTGCTGATACTCTTCTCTCAAGCGCCCAGGTCGGTTGACGCCTTCCCTTCCCCTCTATGATTATATAATTTCCCGAGTATTCTTTACAAATCACTTTGTCGGTTAATTAGCTCCTGTTTCCGCCGAGTATAGGCATTTTCCTTGAGAGAACGTGCCCCTAATGCTGAGGTTCTGAGGCGAATCGATTCAGAAGCCGAGTTGCTACTGACATGTTATGAAATGCAAAACTTACATACTTCTTCCATGTGATGAGGATCGAAAATTATTGCCTTCTACTTACTTATCCTTTTACCGCGCCGTATCCTCATGTGGGGTCGACGGCGTGCGGTCTTTGGTCCTAGGGTTCACTGTCGGCGGGCTCGTCCGCAGTGTGTCGCTTTTGGGGGACGCCCTAATATTTAATGCGAGGCTCTCCTATACTCTACTGCTCATGCAGGGTGATTGGTCACTTTTTAAAACCGGCTGACCAAGCCTGACGTCTCGGTTTGTTCCAGTAGCCTTCTCTAGCCTTTTTGGATACCTCTACAACCTATAAGGCAGTAGGTTTGATGTTATATAGCTCATCTGCCCCCTTCGCCGTTGAGCGTGTTTCTAGGCACTCCCTTCCGCCCTGGGGCCTTTGGCAAATCCCATCATCTTTTGCCAGTGTTTTACCGGTGTTTCGAGATTCCCAGTGGGCTTTCACAGCTACCGTAGCGGTCACGGAGCACAAGTCTCCACAGTACTTCACCCCACCGGGCGTTCTCCTACTTTGTCGTTTCCGTCGGTCACTGCGTGGAAGTTGGGTTGGACTTCGACAGACCTCCTGCATGTAATAATCCAGGGGAAGGTAGATGGACTGTGGGCTCCCGGCAGAAGAAGAACATCCCAGTTGAAAAACCTGAGGCAGTGGTTTGACAAGAGCATGTATGGGCCGCATTGCTTGTTTGTTTGTTACCGTGTTTTTGTGTATTTTTTTGAAAATATTTTTTTTATTGAAACAAAGAGTGAACCATTTTATTGATGATATCTTCGGAGTTTACTTTCAAACAACCGTTCTTCCTATTCCAATAATTGGGAGCAAACAGTAAAAGCAAATTTAATCATTGTATTTGCTTTCAATATTCATCAGGAAATTTCAATGAATATTTCCGTTTTTCACGCATTTAATTTGATGTTCTTTTGCCGCCAATCGATAGTCTCTTTTAATTGAATATGGGAAAAGGAAACAATTTTTTTTTTCTTTAAATTAAAGTTCATAGGCGTCTATATAGCGTTTTAAAGGGGCGAAGGTGTGGGGTCGGTGATTGCGTGAAATACATTTGGGCTAATTTGTAAGGGATAGAGAAATCGGCATCCCGCGAAGCGGGGTCGGTGCTTTTATGAAATCCTGATCGGCCGGAGCGGAAAAGGATTTTTTGTTTTGTTGTTGTTTCCTGCCTGCTTTCAGCGTTTCTGTTTTAAGCAGCCCTGTCAGCCTGGCAGCGGAGTGAGTCGGTTTGTTAACTTGAGGTACCCTAAGGGCAGACCCCTTCACCTCAGGGAGAAGAGGAGTTGACTGTCAGGGTGGACCTCCTGATTATAGTGGATTCCAAACCACTTGCAGAACATATAGTAAAGCCACATGATTAATTTGGAGGTGACCAGGACTCGACACGTACTTATACTAGTTGCTTCAGCCCATTATCATGTCCCACCATGTTCCCCTGCTGTGCACACTATCCAGTTTGGAAGAGGCTGTTCTGGTGGATAGTCTCACCTTCTCCGTTTTTTTTTGTTTCCCCTTCTGATATGCGAAGTGCATCGTGCATATGTATTTAATGTAAACGAATTCAATTAAATAATTAATCATAAATTAATAATTAATAATTAATACTATTCCTTCTTCTTCTTCTTCTTCTTCCTTTTCCCTCTTAGTGCCGTGTGCTCAGCGTGAGGGGGTTGCCCCACACCCATTTCTTCACTCGACCCGTTCGGACACTAATATCTTGATCTCTACCATTGTTTTTCCTCTTGCTCCGGCGAGTTGTCGACTCTTTCGTCGAAGGGTCTTCTACATTGTAGCCTTCCGCCATCCTCCGGGTGGTCCTATTCTCACCAATCCTTTAGACGTGGCCAAACCATTGCAGCTGCTTGTTCTCCATTCTTCCCTCAAATAATCAATACACTTAAATTAATGTTGAAAATCTCAGAATTAAGCTTTCCCATAAATTTTCTCAATTCTTAGCTTGTGTACAAAATGCAAACAAAAGACACTAATTATTGGGTAGAGGATTTCCCACGGATTTACGAAGTTTTAAACGTAGGACGAAATGTGGGGGTGAGAGACTTAACGGAAAAGTTCCAGAGGCTGGGAAAGGGGTGGGAGGGGAAGAAATTTGATTAATGAGAGTGAGTTCACAAGATAAATTATACAAAAGGTATTAAAATAGCGGAGCACAACAAAAACAATCTGCGCGGTAAAGCATTAAAAAAACCTCGGCTCGCTGTAACGAAGAAAGGAGCGAAGATGGTTATGGGCGGCTACGTCTCTGTAATCTTAAGACTTCCGAAACCGGTTGCGTTCGGGAGCCCTTACTGCAGTCTTTGGAACTGATGAAGCAGTTGAATCCGGGATGTTAGGCCGTGGGCGTTCTGGAAAAGTACTTCCAAAAGTTTCTTCAACATCTGTGGTCGACATCTTCAGTGAACTGCTTAAACTTCTTAGATTGTATCTCGGAGGATCAGCATGCCGGTTTCATCTTTTTCAAATGCCTCCTCTCTCGGAGATTGGCGATAATCACAGCAATCGTAAACACGTAGATACCGTACTTTGTACCTACTACCCAAAAGGAAGTCAAGCATGTAGAGTATCGAATGTACATGGTGTGATGACTGTACTAGGGAATTGTAATGCAGTGGTTTCCCGTTGCCTTCTGCACCCTTATGCCGTTGACTCTTCATTGAGTTCCTACGCCTTCGGGGCCCACCCCAGGACATAAGAGTGCCCTAGTAGTGGTTGCTTATTTAGAGGCGGCAACTGTTCGCCCCGTCACACAGTCATCCTCGGGCTACTGTGGAGATTTCTAAACAATCCTGCACCGCCGGACTTGCCACCACACCCTTCGATTATGCCGCTGCTTGGTTGGAGACTGCTTATTCGTTACATCCGCAGCTAGCCAACATATCTGGCAGTTTTTTGCGTTATCTCTACTTTAGGAAATTTGGCTTATATCCTATCCTCACTATTTATTTCATCTAATAAGGGACAGGTGGAAGAACTTACATGTAACTCCAAATAATATCAAGGAAGAAATCTCACCCGGAGGCCAACTACCTTACCCCATCTGGCGGAGCCTGAACAGATTAAGAACGGGGGTCACGCGATGCCGCGTTAACATGTGCAGATGGGGACTGGCAGAGGACCCGACTTGTGAATGTGGACAACTACAGGACGACGACCACCTCCTTGTCTGCCCGAGACTTGACGAAGCTGTGTCCCACGCAGATCTATCCGAAGCAAATGACAAGGCCATCCAGGCTGCAACGTTTTGGATCAACGTGTCGTAGGCCCGGACACGTTAAGTAAGTAAGTATCCAATAAGGGCCAACCAATTACTGACTAATTTTGAGATGAGCTCTCTTGAGCGTAGAAGGTATGTCTCTGATTGTGTTTTTATTTACAAGCTGTTGAACGGTCTCATAGACTGCCCTTCTATTCTTGAGAGGGTTCATTTTAGGATTAATATAGGCCACACGAGATCTAAAGTGCTATTTATCCATAGGCGCCCATTCCATCGACCGGCTAGGGCTATTTACAAAAACAGTGACGTGGTAGCAGACATTCAAGACTTAGGCGGCGTATCCACCGACCTCGCATTGCAGAATGCAAATGACATTGACGGAAATTAGAATTTTTCTTTTTATAGAAATCTATTAAAATGATTGTACTTAACATATCCCATGACGCCATTTTTTAATTTTAGTTTGTTTGTTTGTGATTTTACTGTATGATCATTGATCAATTTTAACTATGGCATAGAGGAAAATAAACATTTTCGTCAATTCTGCTATGCGAGGTCGGTGGAAACGCCACCTAAGTCTTGAATGTCTGCTACCACGTCGCCGTTTTTGGAAATAGCCCTAGCCGGTCAATGGAATGGGCACCATAGCGGCCTTTCGAAAGCACCGTTTCAAAGGATCCTGAAGCATATTGAAGAGTCAAAACTGGATCATTTTGCGCTAAGCTTAAATGAATTTAAAAGAATGACGACTATTGTATCCATATTGAACAATTTATTGTTTTTTTTTACATACATACTGTAGGTGCTATCTGTTTGACAAATAGATAAGATGCTATTTTTATTTTATTTTTCTCCTATTTCTTTATTTATTTTCGCCATTCCACCACCACGGCCACTCCTGGAGCTCAGCCTTAGCATAAGCAATACTAAGCAATAATAAGTTATCTTGAGTCCTGATCGTTATCGATTACATCTTGGTTTTCAGCTGTAGGTGTGGCAAGTTCGAAAAGTTGCAGACACCAACTAACATTTCCATGGACATTGGTGCCATCGAAAGTAGCAGTTTATTGGATTTTTTTGCTTTCCAATTTATACGTAGTATAAGGAAAGCTTTGTGATGGTCAAAATTTTCGATTCCGATATTTCAACGGATTTACACGTGTTGAGGTCCCGGTTTACGGAATGTCTGTCCGTCTGTTCATCGATTTCCGGGCAAACCACTCGGTCGATTTTGATGAAGAAATTTAGCATGTTGGTTCACAATCATGCCTCGAGACCATTTTTTTTATTTTGGGCTAACTCAATTTTTTTTTTGGGGGGGGGGTTATTCTCAAAAAACTAAAAAAAAAAAAGTCTAAAAAATTGTTTCTCAAAAACGGCTCCAACTATTTCTTTTTAATTCACATACAGTATATTTTAGTCGTAATTAATGTTAATAAAATGCGGGGGGTCGCTTGCCCCTTAATAGTTTGCTTCTGGGGGTAAAATAATATAAATAACAAAATTTTAATGAAAAATTACTAAAAAATAATTTTTCTGCGGAACCTTTCTATTGAAGATTTCTACCTTCAGGTATGTTTTAGGTGTTGGAGTAATAAAATCAAACCGGTTGCTTTCCCAAAAAAGTAATTGGTTTTGTGCAAAAAATTATGTTTTGAAGAAATCATATAAAATTCACGCTCCAATTCATTGCGTGCCGTGCTATTATTATTAAATTATTTACCATGAAAGCACTCATTACCTCTATCTACTAATTGATAAATTGGAAAGCATGTTCGAGTAAGCTCGGACCGGTTCTTTTGTTTTAAATTGGTCGGTCTGCTTGCTGCAATTTGAGTAGGTACCTATGAGAAGAACTCTTAGGTTAGGTTAGGTTGAAGCATGAATTTTATATATTTCTTCAAAACATAATTTTTTGCACAAAACCAATTACTTTTTTTATTTTTTTTATTACTCTAACACCTAAAACATACCTGAAGGTAGAAATCATCGATAGAAAGGTTCCGCAGAAAAATTATTTTTAGTAATTTTTCATGAAAATTTAGTTATTTTTATTTTTTTACCCCCAGAACCAAACTATGAAGAGGCAAGCGACTCCCCGCATTTTATTAACATTAATTACTGCATGTGAATTTAAAAGAATTCGTTGGAGCTGTTTCTGAGAAATAATTTTTTAGACGTTTTTTGGAGTTTTTTTAGAATAGCCCCCCCCCCCCCCCCCCCCCCCGAGGTATGATTGTGAACCTACATGATAAATTTCATCAAAATCGACCGAGTAGTTTGCCCGGAAATCGATGAACAGACAGAGCGACATTCCGTAAAAACCACTTTTTTGGTTCCTGGTACCTGAAAACGTTTAAATCCGTTGAAATCTCGGAATCGAAAATTTTCCTGTTTTCACAAGCTGGTGGCGAAGCAGAAACTTATCAAAAAAAGTCAAAAGTAGACCATAGACAAAAGGAGCTAATTAACTTTCTATCAAGACTCTAATACGAGCTGCTGATTTCAAAACAAAAGCCAACTATTGATAACGCCAGTATTAACTTGTCCTCTAGTTAGGTAAGCTAACTATGACAACCAGTAGTCATCATATCTTTGTCCTACAGTAGTTCTATAAACCCATACTGCTGCTGTTCAGCGATAATCAAAATCTGTACTACACCATTCAGCACTGAAGTGGCGGCAAAGTAGTGTAAGAAGGACTGTGCCCGTACTGCATCGTCGTAGTTATTGCTGAGAAACTTAGAATGGGTGGTATGTCCAGAGCTGGAAAAAGGCTCTGCTGACTGGATAAATTGAGAAGGGAGAACATTAATTTTATCAGAGAGAGATATAAATTTACCAAAAGGGTTGTATTCCGTGGTGTTGTATGGTTGGTCTCATACTTTTTTACTGTCCTGCAAATTAATGAGTTTTTTGTTCTATTGCTGAAAGGCAAACGCCGTTGTGGCTATAGTTCCCTTTCTTGCACTATGAGAAGAAAGGCTAGGCCGATTTACTGGTACATTTCCCCCGAAGCAGCAGCCTTTAGGGGATTTGGGATTAACGTAGTAGTAGTAGTAGTAGTAGTGTTCGTCGGGTTAATAACGACTTAGGCCTCATATTGGGCCCATAGAGCGACCCCGACTTGACTGTCCTACGCCAGCCCATATGACAGTGGACCTCCTGATTATAGTGGATTCCGAACCACTTGGGAAACACAGTGAAGTCACACGATTAGTTCGGAGGTGACCAGGACAAGTCCTACCATGTTTCCCTACCGGCAGTGTGCACACAACCAAGTTATCTGCAGCTTTGAACCTGCTCTGATCCGCTGGATTCAACTTGGTATGGCGGCCGGTTTGGGATTTACGTAACACTGGGGTTTTTATTTTTTACTACCGCACTTTCAGTGGTTTT
This sequence comes from Psococerastis gibbosa, assembly GCA_963971405.1. Classification (NCBI taxonomy): domain Eukaryota; kingdom Metazoa; phylum Arthropoda; class Insecta; order Psocodea; family Psocidae; genus Psococerastis; species Psococerastis gibbosa. The sequence goes on from OZ020491.1 coordinate 28,652,165, forward strand.
ACCAACGTGAGGGGATTACTCGTTGGAAACTGCTCAGACTATTTTAATAGCTGGAAGGAGATGGCGATTTAGGATTAACGTAACAACGGGCTTTATTCAATTGTTTTAAACAAATGAGTGCAAATTGCGCGGGAAATTAAAATTGATAAATTAATCCCCGGCTATGGTTTTGGTGAGTTTTTCAATTTTTTCTCCCTTAAATGTAGACACATTAATTCAAATTCTTATTATCTTTCAAAATTCTACCTGTACATTTAAATGTTAGTATTTCTTTCAATTATAAAAGAACCGGTCCGAGTTTACTCGAAACATGCTTTCCAATTTATCAATTAGTAGGGAGAGAAAATGAATAATTCATGGTAAATAATTTTCCTACGGTTAAATTTCGGATATCTCGGGGGGGGGGGGGGGGGGGTGTCCACCTGACGTCACTGGAGGTGAGGTAACCTCAATATATTTAAAACACATTACAACACAGTAATAATGGTAGGGCTGGCAATGCATTTCAGCGTGAAGTTTCTATCATTTAAAAAAAAAAAAAATTTTGCGCAAAAGCAAATAGGTTTTTGGTAAAGCCAACTGTCCGGTTTCGTTACTCAACTTAACACCTAAAACATGCCTGAAGGTAGAAATCATCGATAGAAAAATTTCGCAGAAATATTATTTTTTAGTCATTTTTCATTAAAATTAAGTTATTTTTATTTTTTTACCCCCAGAAGCAAACTATCAAGGGGTAAGCGACCCCCCGCATTTTATCAACATTAAGAACGACTAGAATATATGTGAATTTAAAAGAAATCGTTGGAGCCGTTTTTGAGAAATAATTTTTTTTGACGTTTTTTTGGAGTTTTTTGAGACTGAACCTACATGCCGTATTTCATCAAAATCGACCGAGTAGTCTGCCCGGAAATCGATGCACAGACAGACAGACAGACATTTCGTAAAAACCACTTTTTTGGGTTCCTGGGACCTGAAAACGTGTAAATCCGTTGAAATCTCGGAATCGAAAATTTCGACCATCACAAAGCTTTCCTTATACTAAGTATAAATTGGAAAGCAACAATGCAACCATTCCCTTGTATTATAATAATTTATTAATTCAAATTTCCCGCGTATATTTAAACAGCGCCACGTGACATCTTACTAATGCGGTATTAAAAAGTAAACCCAGTGTTCTGTTAATCCAAAATCGCCGTAATATGGCTGTTGCGCATCAGGGGTCCGCAATAGGTCAGTCTATAAACACATTTATTAATGAAAGTACTTCCAATAAAAGTATTTTTATTAACATAAGAAACTCTGATCTAAGGTTAATAATACATGAGGAGACAGAATGCAAAAGGCAATTTGTCACAAATTGTCGCTGGAATTGTCGAAATGTCGGATTCACTGCTAAAAAAAGTTTAAAAGTTTAATAAAAAGTCTAATGCTGTTCCTATATTATCAAAGAATATTAATTAAAATATTACACCCCATACTGTAGAAGCATTTAGATTTTAAAAGTTTTTGTTCTCTCCTGCATTTACAATTTAAAGTGACAAATCGCCTTTGGCGGGTTTCCATCGACCTGCAAGTGCAAAATACAAATATGGTGACGTGGTAGCAGACATTCAAGAAATTTTTGTTTTACTTTATGCCATTGTTAAAATTGATCAATGATCATAGAGTAAAATCACAAACGAACTAAAATTAAAAAATGGCTTCATGGGATATGTTAAGTACAAACATTTTAATAGATTTCTATAAAAAGAAAAATTCAAATTTCCGTCAATGTCATTTGCATTCATCAATGAGAGAGGTCGTCGGAAACCCCGCCTAAGTCTTGAATGTCCGTTACCACGTCACCGTATTTGTATTTTGCACTTGCAGGTCGGTGGAAACCGCGCATTTTGAATATATGCTCCTCAATGTCAATGGGTCTTCCTGCCGAAGGCGACCCGACCTATATATAATGTATGAATGGATAGCAGAGTGTGCTTTGTTGCACGAAGAATACTATTTTATTCCCTCCTATTATTCCCCCCCCCCCCCTATTTGGCATCGCTGTTAGGCCACAATAGGAATCACCTATTTCTATCCCCACTACGCGTTTCTATTGAGATGGCGACCAATTTTTAACTTCCGGAAAATTTCTTCACAAGTTTTCATTTCATGACCCCCTGCGCCTAAAACCACCCTCCGTTCAAAATGTCATACATAAATGTATGTATTTATGTATAGCGATTTTAGGAAATACTTTAACTTCCGTAAATATTATCCGATTTTGATGAAAATTGGCACAAAAATTGATGATACAAATATGTCTTGATCGAGTTCGTTTACCAGCTAGATTCACTATTTAGTTACAAGATGGTGGCCGATTAAAACCTTATATAATTAATATCTCAGTTAATATTGGTCGCAGAGGAATGAATTAAAATTTGACTGAAAGCCCGTATTATTATCTGCGATAATGGTGATCAACACTTTTTACGACAAATCAACCATTTTAAGATGGCGTCGAGTCAAAGTGAAAATAATTTGATAAGTAAAAGTTCATAGTCGGCATTGTGGCTCGAAATTTGGAACACAAGAGTGTTTTGTGTTTTGATGTTGTTTAGGCACTATATACCCGGGTAATGTCATCTGCCATGTTGTATCCCATATTTCCTATATGGTAAGTATTGTAAGAAAAGTAAAATATTGAAAAAAACTAATACACGTTTTAGTAATTTTTTATTAAACACTTCTCTAATTGGTAGCACGTTTTTTTAAGTAATGATAATAAATAAACATCGATAAATTTCTTAAAATAAATATGTAAACACCCAATGCTTGGCTTATACACCAGACTTATAATGGATACAATATGGCGGATGACAATACCTGTCTAATATAGAGCCCTAGATGTTGTGGTCGGGAAAATAATGAAGTATTTTTTATTTGTTATTGCATACATAGCGTAGGTAGCGTAGAGAAGGAAAAGCAGGGTCTGCTGAATCTCCCTACACCTGATCGGCCAGAGCCGAAAGGGATTTTTGTATGAATTCGATTTTGAAAATGAATATCAATCGCAGAGCCATCAAAAATAGCCGCTAAGAGCAGAAATTCCCCTCTACATTTCGATGCATGACATGTGGCCATCACTAACACCATTTGGCCACAGTTCTTGAACTCCTTCCTCAAGACATGCTCGCCAATCGTTTTTGTACAAAATCAAATTCAATCATTGTGGCCATTCTGTGTTGAAAAAAGGTACACAATATAATATCAAATTGCTCAGAAAAAGGTTTGTTTTTTGTCCTGATATTTTAGACAACTTAACAATTGATATTTAATTTGATACTTGATGTTTACATTTATAAGTATCCCCCCCTCCCTTCGATGTTCTCTTAAAAGCAATACTATGTCGAATTGTCGCTGCCAAATATGATTTGATCTTACTCGAAGCCATTCCATTTACGGGCATTGAATTCCAGTCGCTATATTAGATTGTAGATGTTTCATCCATCTATTTTGCAATTGGCTTCTTCGCTTTCGCGTCTCGCTGCAATATCTAGAGGCATATACGTAAAAGTACATGCATTAGATGATTGAGCGGAAAATTCGTTGGGGTACGGGTTTTTCACGTCATTGGAAATATTTCACTCGTGAATTGATTTGTGATGAATATCCTTCTAGTTAGGCGGCTATTACACTTGTCAATATTCCGTCATTTGTGCATCAATAATTGATAAGATTATTGTTTTAATGAGACTATTATGTAGATACTTAACTTAATGCATTGTAGTGTTATGTTGAGTATATACATAACTCGGACATTAAATTAACTTTGGTTGAAGAGGTAACCTCCCCAAGTGGTTCGGAATCCACTATAATCAGGTCCACCCTGTCAGTCAACTCCCTTTTCCCCCGAGGTGAAGGAGTCTGCCCTTAGGGTGCTTCAAACAGCCTGTCTTTTCCTGCTGTAACCATACCATTGGTCATGGCTTCATGGACACGGCAAAATCAAACCACATGAGAATTTTTCTCTGAATTAGGTATCCAAATTATGGCTAAATTCAGAAGCCCGTATTCTCTAACATGATGCTTTACAGGGGCTATGAAATCCTGTCCGGCTGCAGCAATGGAGATAGTACTGGACTTCCCACCCCTCCATGTTGCAGTGGAAACTTCAGCCGAAAGGGCATTATTAGGAGCGGGTTAAAAATGAGTGGAAGGGCAGTTAAGAGAGACTCAGCCTCTCTGACTACGTCTGACCACTGCCTGGATATGCCAAGCGATAGAATCCATCCAAAATACTGTTTTAGGAGGGAATTCAAAACTATATTAGGGACAAAGAAAGAATACTGCGAATCAGCAGGAATTCTCAATAGTCACACAATCAAGTGGTTTACTGATGGCTCTAAGCTAGGACGTACAAAAACAAGAACAGGCCTTGGCGTCTTTGGTCCTAGGCTTAAATATCTGAAGTCTCTTGGGGACACAACTACAGTCTTGCAGATTCTGCAATGAAGGAGTGGAGGACCCCAAGCACATCCTCCTTCACTGCGATGCAATCGCACGAAGAAGAGCAGCATGCTCGGGAAGCTTGCAGTTACACGTAAAAGACCTACCACTTCTAAATCCCCTCAAGATCCTGGTTCTCCTGAGGGAGATAGTTCTCGGGGAAGAGATGTAGAAGTGATGTTGATACTTTGTTGTAGGGGCACAATAGGCCAAATAGGCTTAAGTGCACACAGGTAACACCTGTACCCCAATTTAAAAAAAAAATAATAATAATAAATAGGGTGCTTCAAGTTAACAAACAGACTCACTCCCCCCGCCAGGCTGACATGGTTGCTTAAAGCAGAAATGCTGAAAGCAGGCGTTGGAAAACAACACAATACTTAATGCCGTAAATACAATGCTTTTTACACATTATATTGCCGTATTATATGGAGTATATAACACTGACATTAAATTTACTTTAGGTTGAAGTTATAAACGAAATTACAGGATATATTAAAACTGGGCTTGGCGGGACTCGATCCCACGATCTACGCCTAACCGGGGCGTCGTCTTAACAGCTCGACCACAAGCCCGCACAAACACAGCTGATGTATATCCTTTACTTATAATATGCTCTTATTGACATGATTCGCGGGCTTGTAGTCGAGCTGTTAAGACGACGCCCCGGTTAGGCGTAGATCGTGGGTTCGAGTCCCGCCAAGCCCAGTTTTTATATATCCTTAAATTTTGTTAAAATGAAAACACAGCACCAATAGTAGGAATATCAATTTTTGGCGTGTCTCGTTGGATTGAGATGGACCATGAATTCGACCGCGTCAACTTAGAGTAATTACGTAAATGTAATGGTGATAAATAACCTAAGCGTCTATTCTCCTTTTTCGTATAATTTTTTTATATTTCGTCTAATCAAATTAACCCCCAGCGCGATGTTAACCTTTGGGAGGCTCCATTATGAAATTGTGTTTCCCTTTAGTGTCCCTTATTACCACATCATTCCCCCTTTTCCCCTTATTTTTTCGCAAACTCGGTGGCAAGATGGTAGCGTGCTTGTATTTCAGCAAGTCTCTACACACCATGCGATCGGAGACGTGTCGTAACTGCACACAGGTACTAACCTAATGAGGCGGCTGATGCATTCATTAAAATTGTTTGTATGCGATTAACCTTTAAAAAAAAAAAAAAAAAAAAAAAAAAAAAAAAACGTTGCCAGTATTTTTTGAGCTATTCTGAGTAGATATTTATTTATTTAGATATTTTATTTAGATATTATTGAACGTGACTGCTGTTGCACTGTATGCATGATTTGTAAGCGGGAGCCGGGGGGGGGGGGGGGGTGTGTCATCGAATATAGGGTCTGTGTCGTTTGTGGCAGCAAACTGTGCTCATCCGGTGACCGGTGGCTTATCGCGTTATCCAGCTGTCACACAGGGGTTGATTTAATCCCCTCTGAACTGGACAGTACTAAGCTGGGAGAGGGGGTAACAGTAGTCAGTTGAAGGGGAGGCGCGGGGTAGGCCTGTTGGCATGGTAACCCTCCTATGATTAATGAGATCTATTGGACTTCTAAACGCTACTTATGTATAAACTAGAGAACTCGCCATTCTGCGTTGAATTCGAAAAACGGGTAAAAGTTTGAATGAAAAATATTAGTAAATAAACTGGTGATGGATAAGGAACGGAAACTAACATGCTTCGGCTAAGGATGAGGTACGAAAGGTATCGTTTTCTGCGTGTAATAATCCAAGGGAAGATAGACAGAGGGCTCCCGGCAGAACATCCTGTTGTAAGCTCTTTGTTAAAAATCACTTTCGGCTCTAGTCGATCAAGTGTAGGGAGATTCCACAGACCCTGCTTTTCCTCTACGCTACCTACGCTATTAGTAGGGGAGCCCAAGCGGGGATTTCGGGATTTACTCGAGCGCGTCAGATTAAGGTATGGTAAGTTCATTACATGCTAAGTAGTGTGTATTTCACTAATGTGACCATTTGAGTTTGACCTAAAGAAACAGGAGGACTTTAAAGATGTGCAGCTGCGTGATGCCTATATTTCTCACTGCGTCCCCACTTTGAGTTCAGTTGCCATGACGCCATGATATTATTTAATGCGTATTTCCAACGTTTTGGCTAATTTGGTTATTTTTAATTTATTTTTGATAAAATTTATGAGAATTAAAGTTTATAAATATTTACTATTTCATAGTATTAATATGAATATAATATAATATTAAAATTAATAATTCCTGAGCTTTTCAAATAATTATGTTAAATGATTTTAAAAAATCGAAGAAAAATTTTTTTTCTTTGAATTGTCAGATTAGGCAGATCCCTCCAGATAATCGTCAGATTATTATACAGAATATATAGATGAACCATATTTCTCATTATCTGACGCGCTCGAGTATGTCCACGCAACAGTTTTTTTTTACATTTTTGAAAATATATAGCCGCTTACTCCACCGCTGCACATTATATACCGTAAAACCGCCTAAATTGGGTCAATTTTCAGTGAATTTTTCAACTCTTGAAATTGTTTGTTGTAATATTTCACACTTATTGACGTTAATACATAGCAGCACGCACACGGGATTTAGCTGGAGTCTACTTTTTCGAATAGAATGGTCTCACTAAGAAAAAAAAATTAAAAAGACTGACCCAATTTGGACTTGGGTGGGTAATTTGGGTCACCGAAAAAACCCATTCTTAACTAGTCCCCTCCCTCTTGTACCACAGTTAAGCGCTATACGCGTCTTATTTAGGTTACTCTTAAAACTATTGAGAATGTCCAAATAAACATTATTCAATAATATTAGAGGCAAAACTGGATAGCTTTTCTCAGTAATTGCCTACAACTGAAGTTTTTTCAGGGTTTTTGGAATTCAAATATTTCAAATTCAACTAGGAATTAAAATAGACTGACTCACCATTATATAGGAGTGCCTCACTTTTGCCTAAATTATTTACTTTAGTTATTCTACTGTGTTTAGTGACACAACATCGCCATGATGCTTGTCGGTGGTTCTAGAATACATTTTTTTAAACATTTTAGCTCGCTGACCCATAATACACTCTCTGACCCAATATAGGCGGTTTGACGGTAACATTTTTTTCTTTTTATCGTCTAAGCTTTGCAACCCAGTAGTTCTCTATGACGCTCGAGTAAATCCCCATTTAGCATCACGGGCTCCCCTACTATATGTATGTAATAAAAAATAAAAAATACTTTATTATTTTCCCGACCACAACATCAACACACAAAACACTCATGTTTTCCAAATTTCGAAGCGCAATGACGCCTAGGCTATAAACTTTTGCTTATGAAATTATTTTCACTTTGACTGGACACCATCTTGTTATCGTTGATTTGTAGTAAAAAGTGTTTATTATCATTATCGTTGATAATAATACGGGCTTTCAGTCAGATTTCATTTCATTCCTCTGCGACCAATATTAACTGAGATATTAATTATATAAGGTTGTAATCGGCTGTCATCTTGGAACTAAATAGTGGATCTGGCTGGTTAACGAACTCGATTAAGATCAATTTGAGTAAGTTTCATAAAAAGATAATATTTACGGAAGTTAATGTTTCCTAAAACCTACTGTATATGCATACATACACATACGAGTATATTGTATAACATTTTGAATATAGGGTGGTTTTAGGCTCAGGGGGTCATGAAATGAAAAGTTGTGCAGAAATTTGCCGGAATTTTAACATTGGTCACCATCTCAATAGGTAGATGTATCTCTCTTAAATGTACCACCGAAAGAAGAAAATATCTATATTTCCCATGAGCGGTCCATAATTTTTTGTTATTTTTATTTAATTTTATTGCCTCTGTAATGACAGTTACATTTACAGTGAAAGGCTTTAACTTCCCTGCAGCGATTTGTCGTTCCAGCATGTCAGCGGTCGTAGAGTAGCTTTTCATGTCATCGCGGTGCCCGCAAAAACTGGGAAAAACTTCTAGAAATTTCTCTCTATGAGTAAAGTATAGAACAAAATTCCGAGCCCGAGGGTTCCGTTTGGGGAAGAGAGATGTCATTCGCAGAAACGTTTTTCTGCCAAGACATGTATGTAATTTGCATTTTGATATTTGATTCTGAAACTGATTTCACTGACTTTTGTATAAGAAATCTTGCCCTTTTTTGTTGTTATGTTTGGCTATTATGCCTCGTGTATAACACTACCCCCCGACCAGGGGGTAGCTGCCCCCCCCCTCCCCCAAATTTAGTAAGTTCGTTGTAAGTCAATGTATTGCAACCGAAATTGAAGGATATAGAAGCCAAGTCCAGCGGTTAAGTAGAGGTGTGCCGTTCCTGTTAATTCCGAAGCTTACCAGTTCGAGACTAAATACGCGTTCTTTTAGGAACCAATTCCTGGCTTGGGCTCAATCCGAACGCTGGCGGCCAATAATCGTGTCCTACACATTCTCAGTAGGAACCAGTTCGCCAATGGTTAGCTTGTATATAAATAAGTAAAAACTATTTTTCCTTGTAGTAAGGCGCCGATTCCACCGACCGGCTAGAGCTAAATACAAATATGGTGACGTGGTACCAGACATTCAAGACTTAGGCGGGGTTTCCATCGGCCTCGCATTGCAGAATGCAAATGACATTGACGGAAATGTTTGTTTTACTATATCTTTACTCTATGCCATAGTTAAAATTGATCAATGATCATAGAGTAAAATCACAAACAAACTAAAATTAAAAAATGGCGTCATGGGATATGTTAAGTACAAACATTTTAAAAGATTTCTATAAAAAGGAAAACAAACATTTCCGTCAATGTCATTTGCATTCTGCAATGCGAGGTTGGTGGAAACCCCGCCTAAGTCTTGAATGTCTGCTACCACGTCACCGTTTTTGTATTTAGCCCCAGCCGGTCGGTGGAATCCCCGCCTAAGAACTTGTTTTACGTCAGCGACCGACCGGCAAACATTTCACGTACACACGTATCTGCAGCCTGATCGAGGTGATTATAATACCGGTATTTATTTAATCCCCTGGTATTAAAAATGTAAAGAACCGGTCCGAGTTTACTCGAACATGCTTTCCAATTTATCGATTAGTAGATAGAGAAAATAATTAATTTCATGGTAAATAATTTTCCTATGGTTAAATTTCCGATATCACGGGGGGGGGGGGGGGGCGCGTCGTCCACTTGACGTCACTGAAGGTGACGTAAATTCTAGATAGGTCAGGCCAGACCAACACATTACCACACAGCAATAATGGCAGGGCACGCAATGCATTTGAGCGTGAATTTGCTTTCATTTAGAAAATAATAATAATAATAATAATTTTCCACAAAATCCAATTGTTTTTTGGGAAAGCAAACTGTGCTGTTTCGTTACTCAATTTATCACCTAAAACATACCTGAAGGTAGAAATCATCGATAGATGGGTTTCGCAGAAAATTTATTTTTTAGTAATTTTTCATTAAAATTTAGTTATTTTTATTTTTTTTACCCCCAGAAGCAACCTATCAAGGGGTGAGCGACCCCCCGCATTTCGTTAACATTAATAACGACGACAATATATGTGATTTTAAAAGAAATCGTTGGAGCCGTTTTTGAGAAATAATTTTTTTAGACGTTTTTTGGAGTTTTTTGAGAATAAAACCCCCCAAATAAAAAAATTGTTCCGAGGTTTGATTTTTGTGAACCTAAATGCCGAATTTCATCAAAATCGGCCGAGTAGTTTGCCCGGAAATCGACGCACAGACAGACAGACAGACAGACAGAACGACAGACAGACAGACATTTCGTAAAAACCACTTTCTTGGGTTCCTGGGACCTTAAAACGTGTAAATCCGTTGAAATCTCGGAAATCGAAAATCGAAAACATACTTGAAGGTAGAAATCATCGATAGATAGCTTTCACAGAAAAATTATATTTTAGTCATTTTTCATGAAAATTTAGTCACTTTTATTTTTTTTACCCCCAGAAGCAAACTATCAAGGGGCAAGCGACCCCCCGCATTTTATCAACATTAATAACGATTACATAATATGTGAATTTAAAAGAAATCGTTGGAGCCGTTTTTGAGAAATATTTTTTTAGACGTTTTTTTGGAGTTTTTTTAGAATAAAACCCCCCCAAAATGAGTTAGCCCAAATTAAAAAAAATGGTCCCGAGGCATGATTTTTAAAAATCTACATGCCAAATTTCATTCAAATCCACCGAGGAGTTTGTCCGGAAATTGATGAACAGATAGACAGAGCGACAGACAGACAGACATTTCGTAATAACCACTTTTTTAGGTTCCTGTGACCTCAAAACGTGTAAATCCGTTGAAATCTCGGAATCGAAAATTTCGACCGTCACAAAGCTTTCCTATACTACGTATAAATTGGGAAGCAATAATGTCCGATCGGGTCTATGGGATTGGAAAAGGAACCAATGGGCCTATCAGTAGGCCTTAGTTCAAAAAAATCCTTCAGGACATTAATGTCTATAAAATTAGTGGTAAATAAAAATAATAATTTCCTGAAAGGCTTTTTATGAACCTAGGCCGACTGGTCCTTTATCCTTGTGCCCCTGTCTCCCCAGATTTTCAGACATTCTTGATTATGTATCAGTATGAAGTTTAGGCCATTGGCGCATTGGTACGCGAGCTCGATGTCAACCTACATAGGCTAAAAGCGATAGTCGACAAGCTGAAAGTAAGGTTATTTAAAAAGGGCCTTACAGTCATCGAACAATTGATTGAAAAACCGGAGGTTTGGCTTCATAGAGCAGTCGTCTCTAATGTTCAAATTGCCATGGTGATCGCCAATCTTCGATAGGCTTTTAAAGATGAAGGAGAAAAATTCTTTAAAACTGCCGCTTCTCTTCCATTTCAGACCCCACAGCCCTCATAGCTCCTATAAGTCTCCATTTATAGCTTTGTAGATGGGTGGTTATGACCCCTGTGTACCGGCTCGTATGGCAATGGGAAGCCCGGGGTATTAAATTTAAAGTTAGGGGGGGGTGTTCATACTGCAGTTTTATAGCTGCATAGAAAGCTTTGGATTCCGTTGAAAGCTCTATAACTAGCAATTTGTTGGGTTTTCTTACTTTTATGGAAATGGAAGTCAGCCATAAACATGGGGTGTAGGCATCAGACAAATGACGTATAAATAAATAGACTGCGTATGATGCGTGATCGGTCCGAGTACCGCCTAGTACCCCTATCTTGTCCCATGCATGCCAACTGTGGAGGACGTACTATGGTCAGTGTTACAAAAACTAAGCATTACAATTATAAAAATAAAATTTACTAAAGAAGAAGCCTTTTTCTCATAAAATAATCTTCTTTGTGTGCCTCCTCTATCGAAGATTGGCGATCATCAGGGCAATTTGAACCTTGGAGACTGCTGTTCTGTAAAGGGAAGTCGTGCTCATGCCAAATCACTGCCGCTGGTTTTCAACCAGGATGTTCTCCTTCCGGGAACCCAGTTCTTCTATCTTCCCTTGGATTATTACATGCAAAAGGCGATAGATAGTTTATGTTCCTCGGCACATGACCGAAGTATGTTATTTTCCGTTTCTTAACCGTCAGCACCAAACTTGCTTCTGTATCCATTCGCCTCAAGACCTCACTATTAGGGACACAATGTTCCATTGGGTTATTACATGCAGAAGGCGATATTTTTTTGTTGCTCATCACATGACCGAAGTATGTTAGTTTCCGTTTGTAAATTATACACAAAAGTATGTTTTGGCAATTTAGTGGAATTTTAAAAGAAAGTAAGCAAGTTTGGTGCTACGGCCCCGATCATGGCGATTATAATACCGGGGTTAATATAATACCCTGGTATTAAACATGTAAACAATATAATTTTATAATGGACAATGCTATTCAAAATTTGTTTGTTTATATCGCCATAATCGGTCGAATGTCTCGTAATACTTTTTAATTATTTTTCAGACAGTAATTTCCTACTATGTGTTTCACTTTGGACAATATTAACGTTTGAAACTCTAAACCTATTTTCGCCTCTTGAGTCACTGCTTATTTCAATTTTGACTTTGCGCCTCCAAAAGAATTCCTTTGTTGTCTTGAAAGTTTTTTAATTCGTAATGTTTGGAATGTAATATGCAACTTTCGCAACTCTTTTGTCTTTAAAGGAACAGCCCACGGGAGGAAACCTTTACGGGAGTAAAAAATCAAAATCATCTAGAAATATTCATCTTAGAGAAACAAGTGAGATGTAAATACATAAATAAATAATGACTTTTTGTTATATTACTAAGTGCAATCTAGCGGAGTTTGGACTATAAAGCCCTCTCAACTAGGAAGGCCCGAGACCGCCTGCTTTACATGCCCTCCGAAGCATTGATAGAAAATGTAGCAAGTGTAGGTAGGACTCGAGCCAACAACCAATTGGGAGAAAGCTGAAATTCCTACCACTACTGTGCATGTCCTGACTAACGCCATGTCATGTCATTTTCTTCTTCTTCTTCTTCTTCTTCTTCTACTGGGCCTTGGAGACTGCTGCTCTGAAAAGGGAAGTCGTACTCTTGCCAAACCACTGCCTCAGGTTTTTCAGCTAGGATGTTTTATTTCATTCTTATTTATTTCTTGATATTTATAGTAGAGCAGTCAACACTGCTTAACGTGAATGGGCTAATCAGGAAGCAGCTGCTTGGCCCTGATTGCCTGAAACAACTTAAGACCCAACTACAACAGTTACGTAGTCTAACGGTTTTTCTGTTTACGTACAACACGGCAAGTAAGCTACTGAACTTCTTTTTTTTTTTTTTTTTTAAATTGGGGTATGGGTGTTAACCTGTGTGCACTTAAGCCTATTGGCCTATTGTGCCCCCTACAACCAAGTATCTACATCACTTCTGCAACACTTTCTTGAGGCCTATCTCCCTCAGGAGAGCCTGGATCTTGAGGGGATTCAGAAGTGGTAGGTCTTTTACATGTAACTGCAAGCTTTCCGAGCATGCTGCTCATCTTCGTGCGATTGCATCGCATCGCATCGCAGGTCCTCCGCACCTTCATTACAGAACCTGCAAGACTATAGTTGTCTCCCCAAGAGACTCCAGATATTAAACCCCAGTACAAAAGACGCCAAGGCCTGTTCTTGGTTTTGTACTACCTATGCTAGAGCCATCAGTAAACCACTTGATTGTGTGACTATTGACAATTCCTGCTGATTCGCAGCATTCTTTCATTGTCCCTAATATAGTTTCGAATTCCCTCCTAAAACAGTATTTTGGATGGATTCTATCGCTTGGCATACCCAGGCAGTGGTCAGACGTAGTCAGAGAGGCTGAGTCTGTCTTAATTGCCCTTCCACTCCTAATAATGCCATTTCGGCTGAAGTTTCCACTGGAGGAACATGGAGGGGTGGGAAGTCGAGTACTATCTCCATTGCTGCAGTGGGACAGGATTTCATAGCCCCTGTAAAGCATCATGTTAGAGAATACGGGCTTCTGAATGTAGCCATAATTTGGATTGTTCAGAGAAAAATTCTCATGTGGTTTGATTTTGCCGTGTCCATGAAGCCATGACCAATGGTATGGGTACAGCAGTAAAAGACAGGCTTAAAGCTAATGAACTTGTGTGCATTGGGTGTCAGGCCACGGCTGGCTGAATTGCTGAAATGGAACATAACATAGGTACGTGTTGCTCCTCATGGTTTCGGGATGAACCGACTAACTCTCTCATAGAGACAGTGGAGCTTACTCGCGCCTATGCCACTGTCGGCAAGGGTTGGAACTACCACCACTACTTTTGAATCCACATTCTATGTAACAAAATGTGTTGTTGTTTCTAACGCCTGCTTTCAGCATTTCTGCTTTAAGCAACCCTGTCAGCCTGGCAGGGGGGAGTGAGTTTGTTTGTTACCTTGAGGCACCCTAAGGGCAGACTCATTCACCTCGGAGTGAAGGGGAGTTGACTGACAGGGTGGTCCTCCTGATTATAGTGGATACCGAAACACTTGGGGAACATGGTAAAGTCACACGATTAAATCGGAGGTGACCAGGACTCGACAGGCACGTAGACTCACGGGTATAGTCTCAGCGCGTTATCATGTCCCACCATGTTTCCCTGCCAACGCTGTGCACACTACCAAGTTTGCCGCAGTTTGAAACAATCGTCTGCTCTAATGGATTCAACATGGAAAGGCCGTTGGCATCAAAATGTATAGGAACATTTATTCAACTTTATGACTTCTTATTTATGGGTCTGAGGTCGAAATTTTCCTTGGGTTTTATTCTAAAAATGTAATGGAATGTGGGATCTGCTAGGGGGAGAAAATGGAATGTTTGAAAGAGTTGAGACCAACAATGTGGAAAGAATACTGGTGTCAGTGTATAATGTGTCAACGTCTTTTGCAAGGCTTTTAAAATGTTTTCTTTTTGTCTCCTTAGACGTTTTTCTCACGTTTTTGTACGCATGATACAATAGCTCATTCTCTCTGCTACAGTGCGGTAACTGGTAGAGGTGGTTCGTTCTTACAGGAGCCGTTCCTAAGAACGGTTCCTTAGTTAGGAACTAGTTGCAACGGCTTCCGAATACAAAAATATTAGGTTCTTGTGGCTGCAATGCAAAATGTAATGGTTGCCGGTCGGGCGCTTACGTAAAACAAGTTCTTACTACAAGGAAAAATAGTTTTTACTTATTTATATACAAGCTAACCATTGGCGAACTGGTTCCTACAGAGTATTACTAACCGCCAGTGTTCGGATTAAGCCAGGAATTGCCAAGGATGGGCGTTGGCTGAAGAAGAAGAAGAAGAAAAATTGCTAACTTACTTAAGAGTGAGCTGGGGTTAAGACAAAGTAAGGACAAAACTTATCACATGGTTATTGAGATTCTACTGGAAAAGATGTGCCAAAAACAGAGCCTGAAGGCGGCCGCCCGGGTAAGGCACAAGTAGCTACATTGCTTAAGAGTGAACAGCCCATAGGAAATTGGCAGCCCAAAATTTAATACTTTTTATTTATTATTTAATTAACTAAGCATGTTATTAAAGATTTGGCTCATTTAAGTTGTAGAAGACTACTTCATGCATGATATCATAAGGTATTTTTAGTTTTCGAAATTGTGTAGTTTTTTTTATAAAATCGATAAACGTGAAAAGTTACTGTTTATAAAATATTATCATGTTTTTGAAAAAACTACAATTTCGAAAATTAAAATTATCTTATTATACTTATTATATGATGCATGAAGTAGTCTTCTTCAACTTTAATGAACCAAATCTTTAATAACATGCTTAGTTAAATAAATAAAAAATAAAATGTATTAAATTTCGGGCTGCCAATTTCCTACGGGCTGTATACTCTTTTACATTGATATTTACCTTTGTTTTGAGCACTTCCGAGGTTTATGCTCTCTCGTGCATTTAAAACCATTATGTAAGCTTTCGTCTCAGAATAATTTTCCCAGGAAAATGTCCATAAACTTGAATGAAAATTTTATGAAAAAACCATGGTAGTTTCCCCACGGGGGAAAAAAAGTTGTTTTGAAGTTTCTTCGTTGAAGACTGCAATTAATAAGATAAAGAAAATTGTCTGTGTTGAGTCCTTTATAGTGTGTGTTTGGGGCATACAAACCCGTTTGACGTCACTAACTGCTAAAGGGGGGGTGGCTGAACCAGGCTAGGTGTTGGCGAGGGGGGGGGGTGGAGCTTGTAAATGACTACCCTGGGGCCTGGTGCAGTCATCAGTGCTAATCAGTGGGCTCCCTTTGTCCGGTTTGCAGAGACTAGAGAATCGTTGGCTGTGATTCAGAAAGTCGTGGGCTCGATTACGAAATTAGGGGGAATTTTTTGATGTGAAAAATTCCTTTGACGCACTTGGCTATTTTCTTTTTCTGCTTCATATGCGTCTTCTAATGAAGATTGGCGATCTCACTTTACTTTGACGGCGCCTTATCCCTCTCACGGATCACGGATCTTCATCTTTCAGGTGTTCCGGTCTTGAGTATCATCCGGTGAGAGACCCAGGGCCTGAGGTCTTCCCCCACTTTTGTTTCAAGCGACATCCTCGGTAGTCCTATAGGTCTTGTTCCCTCCACCGCATAGTCCCTCACACGTTGTAGCAGGTGGCCATCTCTTCTTTTCGTATGGCCGCCACCACCACGCCAGTCTTCGTTTCCTGACTTTGTCGGTGATTGGTGCTACTTGCATCTCTTCCCGGTTGTCCTAGTTTCTCCTCATGTCTGTCAATTTGTAACCGAGACAGTAGCACAACATTCGCATCTCAGCTACATGCAGCAGTTGCTCTTCCGCAATGGCTACCACTCTGCTCCGTAGCTCATACACGGCGATCAGATATTGGCGACCATCGTGGCAATTTGTACCTTGGAGACCGCTGCTCGGAAAGGGGAAGTAGTGTCCTAGCCAAACTACTGCTGTAGGTTTATCAATTTTGAAACAGGTTCAAATAATGTTCTTCTTCTGGGAGCCCTCAGTTCTTCTGTCTTCACTTGGATTGTGAAATGCAGAAAGTACTATTTTTTGTTCCTCGTCACATTGCCGAGGTATGTTATTGCTTTCCAATTTATACGTAGTATAAGGAAAGCTTTGTGACGGTCGAAATTTTCGATTCCGAGATTTCAACGGATTTACACGTTTTCAGGTCCCAGGAACCCAAAAAAGTGGTTTTTACGAAATGTCTGTCTGTCTGTCGTTCTGTCTGTCTGTCTGTGCGTCGATTTCCGGGCAAACTACTCGGTCGATCTTGATGAAATTCGGCATGTAGGTTCACAAAAATCATACCTCGGAACAATTTTTATTTTATTTGGGGCTAACTTAATTCGGCGGGGTTTTATTCTCAAAAAAATCCAAAAAAACGTCTAAAAAAATTATTTCTCAAAAACGGCTCCAACGATTTCTTTTAAATTCACACATATTGTAGTCGTTATTAATATTAACGAAATGCGTGGGGTCGCTTGCCCCTTGATAGGCTGCTTCTGTGGGTAAAAAAAAAACTAAATTTTAATGAAAAATGACTAAAAATTAATTTTTCTGCGAAACCTTTCTATCTATGATTTCTACCTTTAGACATGTTTTAGGTGTTAAATTGAGTAACGAAACCGGACAGGTTGCTTTCCCAGAAAAGTATTTGGTTTTGTAAAAAAAATGTTTTTTTTTTTTTTTTTTTAAATGATAGAAAATTGACGCACAAATGCATTGCGTGCCCTGCCAGTACTGCTGTGTGGTAATGTGTTGGTCTGACCTGTCTAGAATTTACCTCACCTCCAGTGACGTCAGGTGGACAACCCCCCCCCCCCCCCCGTGATATCCGATATTCGATATTTAACCATAGGAAAATTATTTACCATGAAATTACTCATTTTCTCTATCTACTAATATTGATAAATTGGAAAGCATGTTCGAGTAAACTCGGACCGGTTCTTTTCAAATGACTCGGTACACCCGGACGATTCTCGCAGTCGCAATTTGCCGGTGTATTTTCCATTGTGAGCATATGGCCCAGCTGACTATTTCTTGAAGATTTTGGAAATTGGCCTGAAGCCAACCGTACGTATGGCACATACTGTATTTTGACCAAAAGTGAAGGTTTGTCTGTTTGTTTTCCAACGCCATTTTTCATCATTTCTGCTTTAAGCAACCCCGTCAGCTTGGCGGGGGAGTGAGCCTGTTTATTATCATGAGGCACACTAAGGGCGGACTACTTCACCTCGGGGGGAAGGAGAGTTGACTGATAGAATAGAATAGAATATTTATTATATGCCAACAACAGAAATAAATCGATCCAATAACGAAGGCATTTACAATAACAACATAATTAGCATTTTACAACACAGAAATATTTCAAAATTAAAATTAAAAGTAATTTCGTAAGCGTTAATAGGCAATCGTCAAGTTATAAAACCCCGTAAACACATTTTAAACAGAGGTCGGCTGCAAAACGGGTCTAGATCTCCGTGTTCGTTAATTGTTTTTAAAATTCTAGACAGTGGAGCCTTGGATAGTGAATCAGCCACAAACAGATTCAAGTATAGTGGGGGCATCTAGCATACTGTTTTTTTTTAACTTGTGGAAGAATATACAGTCCGCAGACACCCTCCTATTCCTGAGCGAGCTCATCTCAAACTCAGCAAGAAGCTGGGAGGTTCTGATCGGAATAGGGTGGACCTCCTGATTATAGTGAATTCCGAATCACTGGGGGAAGATAGACGATTAATTCAGAGGTGGCCAAGACTCAGGTATAGCCTCAGAGCGTTAGTATGCCCCACGATGTTTCTTTGTCAATGCTGCAGTTTTGAGCAGGCTCTTTTCTGGTGTCTTCAATTTGGATGGCCGTTGTTGACTATGTGTATGACATTCTATTCTCCATGTGCATGCAACAACGGCATAGCTTAAAACTGCCGCAGAATACTTAAATCAACTCTAATCCAATCACATAGCTGAAACTATATTTCAAGCCATCGCCTCTGGGGTGAATTCCTTTTCTTAAAATATATACATACATAAAACATTTCCGGGGAAGCGACTTGACAAATTTCGTCTTCCTAATCCTTCTTACCGGCGGAAAAGGGTTGGATTGATCCCCTCCAAAAGGAAGACATTCAATACATTTTTCGTCGCTGAGGTGTTCAACTTTCGCAAAGTCACCAAAAGAACATCTCGTAGGGATATCCGTAATCCTTGTCTATATCACGAGGGAAAATTGATGAAAAGTGTCAATTCGGGTGGAAGGTGGCAGCACCGTGGCAACACCGCACTGCAACGGTGTTGCCATGTCAACTCAAATTCTTCTTCTTCGTCTTGTAATGCATCTTCTATCATCGAAGACTTACACTAGTTTGTGAATGGCCATATATTCGTACGGAAACAATACATATAATGTGCGAAATCCATGGGGTCGTTGGCATTGGACAAGGGACCTACAAGTAGGCCTAGGTTCATAGAAAACGTCCTACAGGACATTATTATTTTATTATGTATAAATAGGAATGTATAAATAATCCATAAATCATCCCCATAGCTCTCGCTGGCTGCCATATCAATCCGGTAGCTCGTATATATCATGTGACGGTCATCATTGAGGACATGACACGTTCTAGCCGTTGATGAGCCATTCTGTGACGTATTCTGAAATATTGATCCATAAATCATCCCCATAGCTCTCGCTGGCAACCATATGAATCCGGTAGCACGTATATATTATGTGACGGTCATCATTGAGGACATGACACCTTCTAGCCGTAGATAAATAAATAAATAAAAATAAATAAGGACTTTTTTGTTCTATTACTAAGCCAACCTAGCGGATGAGGACATGACACGTTCTAGCCGTAGATGAGCCATTCTGTGACGTATTCTGAAAAATGATCCATAAATCATCCCCATAGCTCTCGCTGGCAACCATAGGAATCCGGTAGCACGTATAAATCATGT
Source organism: Psococerastis gibbosa (assembly GCA_963971405.1). Classification (NCBI taxonomy): domain Eukaryota; kingdom Metazoa; phylum Arthropoda; class Insecta; order Psocodea; family Psocidae; genus Psococerastis; species Psococerastis gibbosa. The sequence continues at coordinate 28,672,035 of OZ020491.1, forward strand.
GACGCTCATCGTTTGGGACATGACACGTTCCAGCCGTAAATAAACCAATCAGCGACTAATTCCTTTTTTAATTGAAAATGGACAGTTTTGTGTCACATGCTGCCCCCGAGAGTTTCGAAGAAACAAAGGGGGGAAATGAATGGAAATAGGACTGGATAAAATGCAATAAGATTTTATATTAGATTTACGCAATAAACGCTGGCTGGCTACATTGGCAGCTGTAATTCCTTTCTTTTTTATTCGCTGTTCAAGCTGGAACTGCTTTCTGCTTTCCAATTTATACGTAGTATAAGGAAAGCTTTGTGATGGTCGAAATTTTCGATTCCGAGATTTCAACGGATTTACACGTTTTGAGGTCCCAGGAACCCAAAAAAGTGGTTTTTACGAAATGTCTGTCTGTCTGTCGTTCTGTCTGTCTGTCTGTGCGTCGATTTCCGGGCAAACTACTCGGTGGATTTTGATGAACTTTTGCATGTAGGTTTACAAAAATCATACCTCGGGGCAATTTTTTTATTTTTAGCTAACTCAATTTGGGGGGTTTTATTCTCAAAAAACTCCAAAAATAACGTCTAAAAAAATATTTCTCACAAATGGCTCCAACGATTTCTTTTAAATTCACATGTATTGTAGTCGTTATTAATGTTGATAAAATGCAAGGGGTCGCTTGCTTGCCCCTTGATAGTTTGCTTATGGGGGTAAAAAAATAAAAATAACTACATTTTAATGAAAAATGACTAAAAAATAATTTTTCTGCGAAACCTTTCTATCGATGATTTCTACCTTCAGGCATGTTTTAGGTGCTAAATTGAGTAATGAAACCGGACAGGTTGTTTTCCCAAAAAACTATTTGGTTTTGTGCAAAAAAAATGTTTTTTGAAAAAATGAAAATTCGCTTCAAACGCATTGCGTACCCTGCCATTATTACCGTGTGGGTTATTTTCCATGATATTACTCATTTTCTCTATCTACTAATTGGTGAATTGGAAAGCTTTTTCGAGTAAACTCGGACCGGTTCTTATTTTCTGCTTTCCTATTTATATGTAGGTTCAAAAGAAAAGCTTTGTGACTCAGAATTTTCGAGAAGTTTCAGCGGATTTACACATTTTAATGTGCCAGGAACCAAAAAAGGAGTTTTTACGAAACGTGTGTCTGTAGGTGCATCGATTTGTGGACTAAATTCTCGATGTATTTCGACGAAATTCGACATGTAGGTTTATAAAAATCATACCACTTAAAAGCTATTTTTGGGCTGACTCAATTTTGGGGAGTTTTGCCCACAAAAAACGGCTCCAAACAATTTTTTTTTAACTCAAAAATATTGTAGTCGTTATCAGCAGAAACAAATCCCGTTATGTTGCTTCCCCCCTTCATAGTTTGGTTGTGAGGGCAAAAATAAATCAATAAAATAAAAAAGTTGTTTTTACATAATGTCTATCCATCGTCTCAACCATAGAATTTGTTTAAATTTGGCATGTAGGTTCACAAAATTATTGTCTAGAGGCATCTTTTTAAATGTTTTTCATGGTTTAGCTGGGGTTTTACTCCAAAAATCCATCCAAGAACGACTACAAAAAAAATTTCCCAAAATTGGCTCAGACGGTTTCTTTAAAGTTAGATATTTGACAATAATTATTAATTTAAATATAACCCACTAGGTCAAATCCCCCTTGATTAGTTGGTTAAGGGTGCATAAAAAAATGTCAATTTTCATGGGGGAAGACCCTTCAAAATAATAGTCCATATGTGTATTGGAGGACTGATTCATACATACAATTTATTGTACTATAAGAATTTTTTTGTTTTGACGCATTGATCATATTCCGTTAAACTTAGGTGTAAGAATTTGTCAAAATTATCAAATTCATCGAAAAAAAATGTGAACCCAAACATTTTGCATAATTATAAGAACCAGCGCGAGAGAGAAAAAATTTCATTCAAATCCACGGAGTAGTTTGCCCACAAATCGACGACCAGAAAGACCGACCGACAGACAGACAGACTTTCGTAAAAACGACTTTTTTTGTTCCTGGGACCTCAAACCATTTAAATCCACTAAAATCCTGAAGACGAAAATTTCGACCATCTTTCCTTATACTAACTTAACGTATAAATAGGAAAGCCGTATTATTGCATGAGACTAGATTATAATAATTAAATAATATTAAGAAATCTATTATTATTCAGTGTTTTTAACAATGAAGTTTCTAATTTTAAAATATTAACTATTAAAATAGACATAGGGCAGATCTACCTATGAAAACCCCAAATTGTTTTGACAGGCAACCGAAAGTGTCGGCTCTCTAATACTCGAGACCCGTTTAAACGCAGCTTTCAAGTAAATGACTGCTTAAGTCGACTTGACTGCGTCTCGAAGTTAGCACTAAAACATATTACACTGCTACAAGTTTAAGTTTGTACATACATCATTGGGAAGCGTCGTAAACAGACTCTGAATATAATGAGGTGAGTGGAAGGGGAACTAGGCTGGGGGGGGGTTCTCTATATGAGTCCCCAAAGAACACGGCGTTGTTAACTTTCGCAAAGCCCCATTCCGCCATGTTGGATGTTTAGTTTTGAAACTGATCCACTGATTTGAGCCTGCTTGGGAGGCATAACTGCATGTACGAGGGCAGTTAAATAAGTCCTTAAATATTTTTTAGCCAACGGCCTTACCGGGTTGAATCCACGAGAGCAGAGCGTGTTTCAAACTGCGGCAAACATGGTAGTGTGCACATCGTTGGCAGGGGAACTTGGTTGGACATGATACCGCGCTGAGGCTATGGCAGTCAGTCTACGTGCGTGTCGAGTCCTGGTCACCTCCGATTTAATCGTGTGACTTTACTATGTTCCCCAAGTGGTTCGGAATCAGGAGGTCCACCCTGTCAGTCAACTCCCATTCTCCCCGAGGTGAAGGAGTCTGCCCTTTGGGCGCCTCAAGTTAATAAACAGACTCACTCCCCCCGCCAGCTGACAGGGTTGCTTAAATGAGAAATGTTGATAGCAGGCGTAAGAAAAAAAGTCCTGTAAAAAGTAGAATGACAAATTATTTTCACACAGTTTATTTTTTGCTTTCCTATTTATAGTTTTAGTTTTAGTTTTGTGATTTCAGTGGATTTTTACGAAATATTCGTCGATTTGTGGGCAAACTGACTTACTTGACTTATGTTGGCGCGTTCAGCCCTTGGGGACTTCTGGCCTCCCACACAATTCGCCTCCATCTCACCTGATCCTCTGCGACGATCAGCCCTAAGTCTTCAGCCTGGGGGTCCTCTTCTGTTTGTTCCCTCTACCTCCTCCTTGGTCTTCCTATCGGCCTCGGCGCATGTATTTTTGACTCCCACGTTTTCTTGGCCGTACGGTCCCTCTCCATTCGTTGTACGTGTCCCAACCACTGCAGTCTCCCGGCTCGGAGCTCCGCACCAACATCGACTGACCCGAACAGATCGTGTATCTCGTGGTTATGCCGAATTCTCCATCTACCTTGGTCCCTCACTCCACCATAAATTCTTTGCAGCATTTTATTTTCAAATACTCGAAGCGCTTGTGACCCTTTTAATGTTAGTGTCCATGCTTCTGCACCATATAATAACACTGGTTGTATCACGTGTGGGCAAACTGCTTGATGGATTTTGATGAAATTAGTCATGTATCGTAGGTTCAAAAACATCATGTGTCGGGACCATTTATTTGATTATTTTGGACTAACTCAATTTTTGAGGGGTTTACCCCCTAACTCCACAGCTCCAACAGCTTTCTTTAAATTCACATGTCGGCAGTATACAATCCCGTAACCGGATGGTGACTTAATGAAACAAAATGACAGAAGAGGTGAAAAAGTTACCTCCATTTTTCGAGCTTAAATTGCTCCTTTTTTGAAGAGAATGCTAATAAGTTATGCATGTGAAAAAAGCACATGGTCATACCTCTTACTTTTACCTTTTACTCTTGATGTAATTTCTTCTTTTTTATTAATTCAGCTGCATGAATTCTTGCCTTTGTCTAATTCCCCTGCCTGTGGAAGCTTTCTATAAAGTTAAATAGGAAACCTGTCTCGTTGTTACTATATTAACATTACATACAATATATATAATACATATATACATAACATACAATACTGGAATTCTCACCTGCTCTTCGGTGTCTAATTGACTATTGAAAACCCTGTTTTCTTTTTGTTTTAGGTAAGTGTTTTCTTTTGTATCCTCTAATCCAGGATTCCCGATGAGGTTTGGACCTAACATTTTAGTTAGAAATGATGATGGTTCGTCTCAATTAAGAAGGAAAAATTCTTCACCAGGGTTCAGTCGTACCAGTTATTTTTAAGCGCCAACGGCCTTACCATGTTGATTCCATTACAGCAGAGCATGTTTCAAACTGCGGCAACTTGGTAATGTGCACAGCGTTGGCAGGGGAACCTGGTGGGACATGATAACTCGCTTAGGGAGTATAAGTCGAGTCCTGGTCACCTCCGATTTAATCGTGTGACTTTACCATGTTCCCCAAGTGGTTCGGAATCCACTATAATCCGGAGGTCCACCCTGTTAGTCAACTCCCCTTTCCCCGAGGTGAAAGAGTCTCCCCTTAGGGTGCCTCAAGTTAACAAACAGACTCACTCCCCCCGCCAGGCTGACAGGGTTGCTTAAAGCAGAAATGCTGAAAGCAGGCGTTAGAAACAACAACAACAGTTATTTTTAAGCTGTAATTGACGTAATAACGGATATGTTCCTTCCACTTTAATTGCAGCTTCTCTGGGCCCTTTAAGTTTAGTTTCGCTCACTCTGAGGAGAAACATCCAAGCAAATTCATAGAAAGAAGCTTATGCTTGTTTGTTTTTTCTAACGCCTGCTTCAGCATTTCTGCTTTAAGCCTGTCAGCCTGGCGGGGGGAGTGCGTCTGTTTATTAACTTGAGGCACCCTAAGGGCACACTCCTTCAAGAAAAGGGTGGTTGACGACAGGGTGGACCTCCTGAATAAAGTGAATTCCGAACCACTTGGGGAAGATAGTAGTCACACGGAGGTAACCAGGACTCGCCACGCACTGACTGATATAGTCATATTATCATGTCCCAATGTGCCAACGTTGTGCACACTACCAAGTTTGCCCCAGTTTGAAACACGCATACGCATATGCTTGTGTTTCTATTAATAAAAATTTTGAGCAAAAGTAAATGCATCAGGAAAATATAGTTTGTCTTCATAATTTCAAGCCATGAGCAAATGCTCATCAATAAAAGCAGTTGGTTTTGAGCCACACTCACACACCATTACACCCGATATAGTGGGCCGTAGAAGCGCCACTGCCGTACTGCCGACCCCCCGAAGGGGAAAAGGCGCGGAAAAAGTATATTATGTAGTGTTATGAAAGAATGAAAAAAAGAGTACATGGTCATAACTTTACCGCATACTTCTAACTTTTACTATGGAAGTAAATACTCCTTTTTATGAAGTCGGCTCCGTGTTAAATCATGCTCATCATAAAACGAAGGACGGCAGTGTATTTTGTATTCCAATTTTTCACAGTAAAATAAATAAATAAATAGTGGCGGTATTTTCTTCGACAAGCAGACACAGCTACAGTCAGATATTTCGTAAAATCATCTTTCTTGGAGTACTGGGACGTCAACATATGTAATTCGTATGAAACCTCGAAATCGAAAATTTTCTTTTATGAACGTATAAATAGGAAAGCAAAAGATAAAGATTTTCTACTTTAAAGTTGAATACATTTTCAACCTTATTGTCACTATTTCAATTGCAATCCCCTTTTTTTTCAGAGAAACCAGTTCAATGGAAAAATAGCACCCCCTCCCCCTGATCCCCGATTGCGAATCGTTTGACCGTTGTAACCGTTTTCCCCTTTCAGTTTTCGTTGAATAGAGCCCATTTTCAATGTAAGGGTAGCGTGGAAATGTGAAGTTCTATCAAATATGGGGACCCTAAATCGAGTTTTTTCCCTTCTTTAATGGAATGCTTTTTTGAAGTGTCGTTTGAACGGAACCGCAGGTTGATGGGGCCGAATTCAGTTTGGATTAAGAGGACATGCTACGTAGAAAATGAGCACCCTAAAATTTGTTGTTTTTATGGACTTTTTATTTTTTATTTAATTAACAAAGCAAGTCATTAAAGATTTGGCTCATGGAAGTTGTAGAAGACTACTTCGTGCATCATATAATCGGGTATTTTTACTTTTCGGTTTTGTAGTTCTTCCACAAATCCCAGAATACGCATAATTTTAGTCCTTTCTGGTATTTATGAAAGAACTAAAAAACAAAAATGTAATATTTCCTATTAAATGATGCATGAAGCAGTCTTCTACAACTTCCATGAGCCAAATTTTAAATGACTTGCTTTGTTAATTAAATGAAAAATAAAAAGTCAATAAAAACAACAAATTTTGGGGTGCTCATTGCCTACGTAGCATGTCCTCTTAAGAGGAGGCCTGTTTTTGGAACGATGAAATCTTCTTCGGGCACTTTAGCCCCTATAAGGCCTTGGCCCGCTCGACAACCCTCCCCTATTTAGCAATATATAAAACTGACATTCGCTACTGTTTTTTTTTTTTTTTAGGTTAATCGCATACAAACAATTCAATGAATGTATCCGATTGACCTCTTCAGTCACCTCGCTAGGTTATGACCCGTGTTGAGTTACGACACGTCTCCGATGGCATAGCGTGTAAAGACAAGTGCAAGCACGTTACCACCTGGCCATCGAAGTCGATAATCTAGTTTCCCGTCAAGAGTCATGCACACAAATTAAGTATTTTATTTTATCGAAGTACCTAGTTAAATCCACCAGAACAGAAACTTTTCAAAACTGCAGCAAACCTGGTAGTGACAGCGTTGACAAGGGAACATGCTAGACTCACTCTAGAGCATGGTAACGCTGTCCGTCAGTCTGAGTGTCGAGTCCTGGTCACCTCCGCATTAATCGTGTGACTTTACCAGCCGTTGCATGAACGCTTTAGAGCACTAACGAAATATAAGCATTTAATGCACTAAATAATCTCATGTTCAACTTACGGGAATTTTAAGTCTCCACAAGATTAAGGGTTCCAAAACCTCCCGCTAGGGAATGTTAGATTTTAAAACACGTGTAGTTGCGACGAAATTTCCTTTGAAACCTTTGAGAGTCGCAGTTTTAAACGGTTTTAAGCTCTAAACAAGCGTCGTCTGCTTATATTTCATATCTGCCGTGTCAGATATTTACGACCATTTTAAGTCTTTTTTGTTTACATTACAGAATTATATTTCGGAATTATTACAGAACAATTAACAATTATCAACAATTAAATAAAAAAAGACGAATTCCGTTCAGTTCTCCCAATCAATTTCTTGTTATTGTTGACTTAACTTTGAAAATTGCGCACTGAAATTTAATTTTAAACAATTTTATTTTATTTTTTTCCCTTGCAGAGACTTTTAGCATTTAATAATTGTTTAAAACACAAAACATTAACATTTTTACAAAATAAAAACACATATTCATGTATTTCAATATTTTGTGAAACACAGAATTTGCTTAAATTTTATATTATATTAAATTCAACAAAAAAGCGTTCATGCATCATAGCAAAGCTGCGACACAATTTTTTTTTTTTTTTTTTTTTTTTTTTTTTTTTTTTTTTTTTTTTAAAAAAAGGTTAATCCCATACAAGCAATTCAATGAATGTATCCGATTGACCTCTTCAGTCGCCTCACTAAGTTACCTAATAGGTACTTGTGTCGAGTAACGACACGTCTCCGATCGCATGGCGTGTAGAGACTCGCACATGTACAAGTACGCTACCACCTGGCCATCGAAGCCTAATCACTAATGCTCTATATTTCCTTAGTGCTCTAAATGCGTTCATGCATCGGCTGTACTATGCTTCCGGGTGGTTCGGAATCCACTGTTATCAGGAGGTGCACCCTGTCAGTCAACTCCCCCTCTCCCTGAGGAGGAGTCTGTCCTTAGGGTCCCTCAAGTTAAGAAACAGACTCAAGCCCCCTGTGGCGTTCTACGATAGCTCAGTAAATAAAATAAAGTACCTAACTCACTGCTGGGGCGTATCCTAATAAACTAATAACTATAGGGACTTCAAATTACGCTCCTGAAGGTTTAGGTACCTATGAAAAGAGAGTGGACTGTATGGTTTTTGCTTTCCAATTTATACGAAGTATAAGGAAAGCTTTGTGATGGTCGAAATTTTCGATTCCGAGATTTCAACGGATTTACACGTTTTGAGGTCCCAGGAACCAAAAAAAGTGGTTTTTACGAAATGTCTGTCTGTCTGTGCGTTGATTTCCTGGCAAAATACTCGGTCGATTTTGATGAAATTCGGCATGTTGGTTCATAAAACCCATACCTCGGGACAGTTTTTATTTTTATTTTGGGCTAACTCAATTTGGGGGGGTTTTATTTTCAAAATACTCCGAAAAAACGCCTAAAAAAATTATTTCTCAAAAACGGCTTCAACGATTTCTTTTAAATTCACATGTATTGTAGTCGTTATTAATGTTTACAAAATGCGGGGGTCGCTTGCCCCTTGATAGTTTGCTTCTGGGGGTAAAAAAATAAAAATTACTAAATTTTAATGAAAAATGACTAAAAAATAATTTTTCTGCGAAACCTTTCTATTGATGATTTCTACCTTCAGTTATGTTTTAGATGTTAAATTTAGTAACGAAACTGGACATGTTGCTTTCCCAAAAAACTATTAAGTTTTGTACAAAAAATTATTATTTTTGAATAAATGATAGAAAATTCCCGCTCAAATGCATCGCGTGCCATTATTGCTGTGTGGTAATTTGTTGGTCTGACCTATCTAGAATTTAACTCACCTCCAGTGACGTCAGCTGGACAACGCCCCCCCCCCCCCCTCGAGATGCCCGAAATTTAATTATAGGAAAATTATTTACCATGAAATTACTCATTTTCTCTAGCTACTACTTGATAAATTGGAAAGCATGTTCGAGTAAACAGGTTCTTTAATATTTATAAGAGAATAAGCGAACAAGCCTGCCGTACTCTGATTACTCGGTGGAGGTGTAGTACAGTAGGTAGACCAATTATAATATGTATTGTTTAGTGTGGTGCTGTAAGGTGTCTGGGTGTATGGATTTTAAGTGATTAGGCTACACTACTTATCTACTGCTGGAGTCCGTGGCTTGCAAAGTATCCGCAGGAATCCCAGCAGGGGCGAGCACAATAAACACCATATAATAATATAAAATAACAGAAACACGAATGACACTACAACCACAACTAGACTAATTAAATTCAATTATATAAACAATAAGCTAATAAATGAGTCGCATAGAAGCAAAAGGGGCAAAGTCCATTTAATTTAATATTTCGGGAGAGCAAAAAGAACTATAGCTATGTACCCTCCGAATGCATCTAAACCCAATTTTTTAACAGAATTTTCGGCCAGAATTAGCTTCTGATAATTAATTCAATGATCCGATTTTTATTTCAATCAGACGAATCTACTGGCGCCAAAAACTAAATTTCAAAAATTTGTGGACTTTGTCCGTTTTGCTTCTATGCCATTCAAATACGGAACCTATTGGAGTCGATGCAAAATTAAGACTGAAGTAAAATGCGTGGTGCGGGGATGAGTACCTAGCCGATTTTAGGGGAAGGTACCCACAACTAAATTTAGCTTGTGGAATGCGAGACACCCATCCGCTTAAAAGTAGAAATGCGTAAAATAGGCGTTAGGAAACGACAAAAACAACAAAACTTTATTAATATCCAGGAATCAGAGTGAGAAATATGGATTTTGAAATTCATTATTAGTGTTACACGATCAGTAATATTTAATACTCGCTTATTTTGGAAACTCATAGTGACCCTACGGCGTTTAATGAGTAGGATGCACTGGGTGGTTTTTAATTTTACAATATTAATTTTATCATGCGAACCCAAACCAGAGAACCGGTCCCAATTTACTCGAACATGCTTTCCTTTTTATCAATTAGTAGATGGATAGTAAATAATATGAGCAATTCTATAGTAAATAATTTTCCTATGGTTATATTTCGGTCATCCGGACATCCCCTATCCTAAAGCGCGGAATTGATCGAATATAGCTGAATGTAGGAAGAATTGATAGAAAAGTTCTACAGAAAAATTATTTTTTTCATGAAAATTGAGTCATTTTTATTTTTTACCCCCAGAAGAAAACTATCAAGGGGCAAGCGACCCATTGCTTTTTGTTAAGATGAATAATGAATGCAAAATATTTGAGAATTTAACAGAAATCGTGGAGCCGATTTTGAGAAGTGTTTATTTAGGGTAAAACCCCCTAAAATTGAGTTAGCTCAAAATATTAAATTTAAAAAAACTTGTCCCGAAGCATAATTTTTGTGAACCTACATGTCAAATTTCATCCAAATCCATCCACCGAGTAGCTTGTCCGCAAATCGATGAATAGACAGGCAGATATTTTGTAAAAACCACTTTTTTTTTGTTCCTGTGACCTCAAAACGTGCAAATCCGTTGAAATCTCGGCTTCAATAATTTTGACCGTCACAAAGATTTCCTTATACAACTTATAAATAGGAAAGCAATAATCTGGAAAATATACCATAATGATTGTATTTCTGTGATATGGAAAGCCATAGTAATAAAGCCGCATAAAGTCAAGGTGAGGTGGGGTGTTTCAGGGGAGGGGGGGGGGGCGAGGGAGGTTACATTAACTGTCAAAGGGTAATTCCACCCCCCCCCCCTCCTCTCCTTTGAAACCTTGTCCATCTACTTCCGATATAATACCCGGCAAATTATCTCTCCTCCGTCAATCCTTTCTACCCCTCACCCTCGGAAAAATCCATTTCTGGATTTGGTATCTGTTTCTTTTGTTAGTTTATCAGTTCTTAATACTTCGCAGCAGTAGGGCTGCAGAAATAGCACGAAAGGGAAAAAATAACTTGTCCGGGAAATTATAAAAATCATGACTGACTCACTTCACCCGAAAGGTTGTTGGTTCCATACTTGCTACATTTTCTGGCCATGCTTCGGAGGGCAGGTAAAGCAGGCGGCCCCAGGCATTCCTTGTTGAGTGTAAGAGAGAGCTTTATAGCCCTAACTCCGCTAGATTGGCTTAGTAATAGAACAAAAAGTCAATATTTATTTATTTATTTATTTTAGTAATACAGCAACAACAAAAAACAATCAAATCAAATATATATTTATTCCAATTTTTTCCAACAAGAGAAGTATACATAAAATGACAAAATTAATATTAACTTTAAATACGCTAAAATACTTAAGTTATATTACGTTCAATACTTTACAAGGAATTATAACCAGCCCAACTGTGTTTCCACGTGCTAGGTCCGGTACAACATTATAGTTTAACTCCGATTTGTTACGACAGTGTGCAGGTATGTGTTACGTATGTAAAAGTGTATATGCTAGAAAAGAGTTAATAGAAAAATAAGTTTTGTTCTTTAAGTTGAGTAAAAAAATGTTGATGAAAATATATTTTTATTGTTCTACATGGAATAGTAAGTTTTCTAAATCTGTTTTTTTTCTCATGAAGCCATAAGTTTAGTAGGTGTTTAAAAGAAGTTTTTCTTGTACAACTTTTTATGTCTACGGGGATCAGGTTAAATATTTTTGGTGCCAGGTATGTGTAGCTACGTTTTGCCAAGCTGCTGAGATTTAGTTTTGGTAGCAGTCCATATTTATTTTAACCGAGATTAGGGGATTTCGAAATTCCGTCTTGCTTGTCTGTCTGCCCGTTTCTTGGCTATTTTATAGATTGAGGAGTGGTCGATTTAATATGATAGCAGAAAGCCACATAAATCATTCGAAAGTGGCGTCAAACTCCATTTAACCACGAGATCATAATAAAAACATTTTCTCATTTCTCAGAATAAACTGTCTTCAAATTAGAAAACCGCCGTCACAAAAAATGTATCAAACATACGCTGGTACATTCATTATCTACGACTTTTTTGAAAAACTCAAAAGGCGAACAATAAGACTATAAAGTTTTGCTTTCATGTTAACACTAAAAAGATTGTATTATGAATGTAGTACTTAAAAATTATTACAAGAGGAAATAACGGGAGAGAAAAAGAGAGAAAAAAGAAAAGAATGGTATTATACAAAAATAGAAATAAAATGGAAGATGCGGGAACAAAACCTCTAAAAAAAAACAGTAAAATCAACATTATTTTTTCATATTACACTAGAACTTCAGATTAGCTACAAAACTCGCAGGTTGGGAATACTAAAGGCAGATAAAGAAGAAAGAGATGTAATTAATTAATTTATTGCATTCAAAACAAAACACTGCTTGCAAGGGCCCCACATGTAATAATTTTAACTCTTAACTGTTGGTAATTTTATTTGTCTTAATTGGGAATTATTTAGGACTAAATCCCTGGGTGAGATACCCTAGTTTGTTCGTGTTAATCCTGCTGGAGGGGAGAGTTATTTTCAGATATCAAGAAGTTATTTTAGGAGTTTCGTTAAGTTTCTTTGACTTAGATTTGTATGAGCCTTACAGGCTGGGGAAGGGGTAGTTTCCTCATAAACTATTTTCCCATTGGTAAGTTTTTCCCATTTATAGGCTTCTATAACTTCAGCAGCTTATACATCTATTACGTTTCACATAATTATGGGGCTTGTATTTTATGATGGATAAGTTTGCCAACGGGGGATTGCTGGGGCGAAGCATGTGGAGAATGGAAGAAGCCCCTTAGACTCTTTCAAAATAAGTGCGATTGACTATCAATATATAGTATGACTTTTTGTTTTATTACTAAGCCAACTTAGCGGGATGTTACTGCAAAGGCTTTCACGGCTGGAGTCAAATGAAGAACCAGTAGAATCCGGGCTGATGGGCCGTGGTCGAATTGAAAGTGAACTTCCAACTGTTTCGTCAACATCTGCGGTCGACATCTTCAGTGGCGCTATGTAGACTTCGAAGGTTGTAGCTCGGTGACTCCGTAGCTAGTCCACGGCCCACCAGCCCGGATTCTACTGGTTCTTCATTCAACTTAGCGGAGTTACGGCTATAAAGCCCTCTCTTATTACACTCAACTAGGAAGATATTATGGGAGTAATGACTTTTTGTTCAATTACTAGGTCAGCCCAGCGGAGTTATGGGCTTAAAGCCATATCTTAAACTCAGCCAGGAAGGCGCGGGACCGCCTGCTTTACATGCAGGGCTGGAACCAGGTCATATTTTCCCTAAAAAGTCATATTTTCCATTGGCAGTCTTGAAATGTCATTATTTTCTTTACTCGGTCATAAAAGTCATATTTTCCCTTGTTCTGTCGAAAAATCACCTACTTCCGTCTACTCAAATTATTCTAGATGAAGAGATAGTTGAAGAAATCGGCCGTTTAACAGATTTTGATAGATCAGCTTTTCTCACAAATGTTCAAAACCATTTCGTTTCCGCTTGTAAGCACTTACTACTACATGCCTTCCGAAGCATGGACTGAAATGTAGTAAGTCTGGTGCTTGAAACAGCAACATTTCAGGTTAAAAATTAGCAATTAACTAGGAAGACCTCCCACAAATGGCCAGTCTAGTTAACAAGTCTTCTTTTTCTGGCTCTACCACAGTACATTCTCCCTCCACCAGAACCTAGTCTCCCACATACCTAGTGCAAATTATAGTTAGGAACCCGCGCAAAAACATATTCTGGGTATTTCATTTTTTTCGCTCGTAAGCATTTTCCCTATCCTTCTTCATCTTCTTCCTCAAAAGCCTCTTCTGTCGAAGATTAGCGATCAAGATGGCAATTGTAGTCATGATGAATGCACTAGGAATTGTAATGCAGTGGTTTCCCGTTGCTTTCTGCATCCTTATGCCGCAGACTCTTCGTTGAGTGCCCTGCACAAAAAAGACTGTGTTTTTCGCTTATCCCGGCTCAAACTTGGTTCCCTATCTCTTCGGTCACCATTACGCGCTTCCATCTTCTCCACGAGGAGGTACAGATTAGGGATTTTCGGGTCTTCGACTCTGAGATCATAAGGCATTACTTTAGAAGCTCAGCTACTATGAAGATAAAAACAGGTGCCTCTTTATTGAGCTACTCCGCCTTCGGAGTCAGTTCCCCAACCCCAGGACTAAAGAGTGCCCTGCACAAAAAAGACTTTTTTTTTCGCTTATCCCGGCTCAAACTTGGTTCCCTATCTGTTCGGTCACCATTACGAGCTTCCATCTTCTCCACGAGGAGGTGCAGATTAGGGATTTTCGGTTTTGGCTTAAGGGTATACAGCCATTACCAAATCCATCTGGCAAAAGACTGCTATCGGGAGCTCAATGGACAACGAGGTAGCCGAGGGACCGTCTAAAACAGCTTGCCCAACGTCCTACCACTTTTGTCCGATACTCTCCAGGAAGCGGACCACCTCCGTCAGCACCTCTTTGTCCAGGTTCTGGAGCACATCCATATACGTGAATGGCGCCAACTTCCCCTGGTCCTGCAACCTGCTAATAAGCTGTGCCCTCTCCCGGCTGTAGAGGGGGCACTCAAAAGTGATGTGGTCCGGAGTACCCTCTTGATCCCCACACTCACAGAGAGGAGTCTCTCGGGCACCGATCCGTGCTAGATGGCATGGGAAGGAGGAGTGACTTTTAGGTTAAAAGTCCTATACAAAAATAATATCCATAAAGAAGGTTAGCTGGGTTCGGTACAACGGTAAGCCATAACGTAGAAGCTTTACTAAGAAAAATGGAATAATAGGTTCCTAATACCTTACAGGAAGGGGAGAAAGGGGTAATTCTCTGACTCCAATATTTTGGCTTTCGGTTCGTTTTTTCAGCTTACTTTCTTAAAGTCTTTTTCCTCTGGACGGGGGAGGGGGTATCCTCTTTTTGTTCTTTTGTTTCCTTCCCGTACGTTCTATATCTGTATTTAAGGAAAAGCCTTTCGCTGAGATGTTTTATTTTTCACTGGCGTACCCGGCGAACTTCGTGTCGCCTACTTCCCCTTTCCACATTTTTTGGTTGTTTACCTTTGAGTTGTTTACTTCTTTTTAATGTTGATGCTGTTTTCCCACGAAAGATAAGATAGTATTTACATTTTTTGAACCCTCAGAAAGAAAGAAAAGAAAGATAATTGTCTTTATTTTCCATATGGGCGAATTTTGGGCCTTTCGGCCCACTCTTACAATTCACACCCTACCAAAGATTCATCACAATCTGTTGAATGGTTTCGGAACGTATTGGCGACAAACATACGAATGACGCTACTTATGTATATTACAATATGGCGAACGCGTCTTGGGAGGCAATCGAACCCCCATAGTCCGATACTTTTGCTCTCCGATTTATACGATAATATAATTGCTTTTCTATTTATACGCCAGTAAAAGGAAATCTTTGTGATGGTCGAAATTTTCGATTGAGAGATTTCAACGGATTTACATGTTTTGAGGCTCCAGGAACCAAAAAAGAGTTTTTTTTATCTGATGTTTGTTCGTCAATTTTAAGTCAAACTACTGGGTTGGTTTTTGTGAAATTTGGCAAGCAGGCTTACAAAAATTATATCTCTATTTTTATTGCTTTCCAATTTATACGTAGTATAAGGAAAGCATTGTGACGGTCGAAATTTTCGATTACGAGATTTCAACGGATTTACACGTTTTAAGGTCCCAGGAACCCAAAAAAGTGGTGTTTTTTTCCAAATGTCTGTCTGTTCGTCGACTTCCGGGCAAACTACTCGGTGGATTTGTGTGAAATTGGACATTTAGGTTCACAAAAATCATACCTCGGGATCATTTTTTTTATTTTGGGCTAACTCAATTTGGGAGGTTTTTATTTTCAAAAAACTTCAAAAAAAGTCTAAAAAAATTATTTCCCTAAAACGGCTCCAATGATTTCTTTTAAATTCACATATATTGTAGTTGTTGTTCATGTTGATAAAATGCGGGGGGTCGCTTGCCCCTTGATAGTTTGCTTCTGGGGGTAAAAAAATAAAAATGACTAAATTTTCATGAGAAATGACTAAAAAATAATTTTTCTGCGACACCTTTCTATTGATGATTTCTACCTTCAGGTATGTTTTAGGTGTTAAATTGAGTAACGAAACCGGATAGGTTGCTTTCCCAAAAAAGTATTTGGTTTTGTAAAAAAAAAATGTTTTTTTTTAAAAATGATAGAAAATTCCGCTCAAATGCATTGCGTGCCCTGCCAGTATTGCTGTGTGGTAATGTGTTGGTCTGACCTATCTAGAATTTACCGCACCACCAGTGACGTCAGGTGGACAATCCCCCCACCCGAGATATCAGAAATTTAACTATAGGAAAATTATTTACTCATTTTCTCTGTCTACTAATTTTGATAAATTGGAAAGCATGTTCGAGTAAACTCGGACCGGTTCTTTATTTTGGACTAACTCTCTTGAGTGTAGAAGGCGTGTATCTGATTGTGTTTTTATTTAAAATCTGTTGAACGGTTTCATTGATTGCCTGTCCATTCTTGACAGGGTTCATTTTTAGTATTAATAAATGCCACACGAGATCAAAAGTGTTAATTATTCATAGTGGCCTTTCTAAAGCACCGGTTGATAGGATTTTGAAACGTATTGAAGTGTCAAAACTGGATCCATTTGCACTAAGCCTAAGTGAATTTAAGCGATGTTGTGCTAGTCATATGAGCTATGGCTACTCGTACACACTTGTGTTGTATTGTATGCTAGGTATTTATTTTACGCACATAGGTGCTATTCTTTTTACAAATCCATAAGATGCTATTTTTTTGCTCCATTTAAATTTGACTGCTTGTTTCTCGGGTATTGTATTACGTTTTATATTGAAAATGATGTCTTTTTTCGACTTTGTCTGTTGGCAAAACATTATAAGCTTATTTAATATTATTTATTAACTCAATTGTGGTTCGTTTATGTTCCAAAAATATAATAAAACGTTTAAAAAATTTAATTACAAAGGCATTCACGGTGGGAGTTACATGACGAAGTACAGATACGAGTCGCGTAGTGGGGGTGCTTTGAATTGCTCTTAAAACGATCTTCTCAGTTTTGGATAGAGATAAGTAATCGATATTCAGATAAACTATGAAGGGTGTAACAGTATAAAATGAGGAATGCACCCCCTAGCCCTTTGCCGTTATCAAGATTGCACCGAAGAGCATGGCAAAACCAAATGGTCGCCATATTAATCAAATTTGCCGCTGAGGTCATTAAGTAAAGATGGAGGCAACTGCCCCCCCCCTTTAGGGTAGAAGTGGTAGGGGGGGATATGAACGCAGACTTCACAATGGCGTTCGGAATCGGGGGGGGGGGGTTGAGTCAGGGGCTGGAGCCCTGCTCTGAATGCGAATTCATGTCTATAGAGTAAAAATGTTATTTTTAGCCGTGAGGGGAAGAATGGTGCTGTCTAGGAATACAAATTTACTACCTTATAGATTGATTTTTATAGTCAGAAAATCAAATGGATTCAGGTATGTTACAATGGGAGTCAAGCTGGTTGGCCCTGTGAAGGTGTACGTACTCTACTGTAGTAAAACTGCGGTGCGTTGACCCATAGGTCATAACTCACAGCGAAAAAATGCGTCAATAGAAATCAAATTGGTGAACAGAAGGCTTAAAGAACCGGTCCGAGTTTACTCGAACATGCTTTCCTATTTATCCGATTAGTAAATAATTTTCCCATGGTTAAATTTCGGTTAATTCGAAATTCCATATCCCCAAGCACTGAATTGATCGATGGGACGCCGCAACCTGGATTTTTTTTTCGGGGAACGCTGTGATCCTCTCGTGTGTGGTGAAATGTCGCATTTATTTCTATCTATGTTAATGTCAACAAAATTCGGGGGGGGGGGGCTGCAGCCCCCCATCCGGTTATGGGCGTGATGGGTGATTACAAAATTCCTAATGAAGCCTGCACAATTATTTATTTTTATTAACTTTTAAATTTTACTTAATTCTTAATTTGTTTATTTGTTTACTTTTACATATATATTTGTTTAGGTGGACCCAGCACGGGACTTGTTTTTTGTAATGTAAGTTATTTAAATGTTGTTTTAATTTAATAAATTTGATTTGCTCTGAACTACGATTTGGATGATGCTGGGGAAAGTATATTGAGGTCGGAATTCGATACGGCTCTACGGCAACTGAAAAAAACCTGGATTAAAGAAAACAAAAACATCCCATGGGTGATTCACAGCATCTGAGCAGTTCCAGCTCACCGGCCTTCAGCACGACTCAAGAAATAGCTTCCGTTATTCTCTTTGCTACTTAAGATTCCTTTCTGTTATATTAATTTCCTTCGGTTTAATTAATGCCGGTGACTTGAGCTTCTTCACTACACCTTAATTATTTAATTAATTAAGAGAGCAGAAGAAAAACAGGGCAGGGGGAGGGATGGAATTTTCCGGGGATTTTCCGGTTTACTTATTGAATATTTAATTTTTAATTTATTTTTTCTTTGGGGGTGATATTACAGTTTGTTTAGGTATTCGGAGGTTATCTCTAGCTGTAAAAATGGCCGGGTTCCATGCGCAAGGTAAAAGGAAGGAATACTCTTTTTCCAAACCATAATGAAGGGCATGTTTAGTTTTATTTATTTGTAATGAAATATTTCCACCCGCAGGCATTCAAAAACAAATCATATTTATTTCAAATTATGCATGAAAACCGGCTTACGCATGATTGTGATGCTTTTCGTAGCCATATCTCTGCTCCTGATTTATTGTTATTATTGTTGTACTTATTAATGTAAACAACACCCTCTAGGTCGTCTAGATCAGGGGCGGGCTCCAACGATTATCTTTAAATTCACATTATATTGTAGTTGTTATTAATTGAACGAATTTCCTGTCCATGGAAAATCTTGAAATAATCTACTGGTCCACGGACAAAAAAGATTGGGAACCCCTGAGTTACACTGATTATAATAAGAGACAATTATGCTCACCTGAGGGCAGATTCCCAAATCCCCCCCCTCTATCCCGTCCCGGGCTGACGTCCCGTCGCATTTTGTAATTAAGCAAACTTTGTTACAAACACTAGTCCTAATGCACGAATAAGCCTGGGACACAATTAAAGCCGGCTTCCATGGAAATTCGGTTACATGGTAATTACAAGATTCAAATTTCCTACGTCTCTTCTATTTGAAAGCGGAAAACAGAAATAGCAGCAAAAGCAGCCTTTCGTGGTCATTAGATCATGTTCTGTGAGCCTCTAGTTAGCTAGGTCAACAAAAATTACTAATAAATAAATAAATATTGACTTTTTGTTCTATTACTAAGCCAACCTAGCGGAGTTAGGGCTATAAAGCCCTCTCTTACACTCAACTAGGAAAGTAGGGGTCTTCACAGAAGTACAAAGTTACAAAGTTAACTCTTATTATAATGTGTACAATGTCTTCACAGTGTCGGTGTTATCGAGTTATCCCCAGTTAGGTGTGTTAAGCTGTTAAGTTAACACTCGTGGAACCCGATAACCAACCTAACCAGCGTGTTATCCGAAACGCAGTTCTGAGTTGGTTAACTATGTTATATAGCTAGCGCTGCTATCGACAGTGGTTTGACCTCCGCCATGTTTGTTTGTGTCGGTTAATTTGAAACAGTCGTTTAGAATCTTGTAATATATAAATTTATTCATATTATGTATTACGTCACGTCAATTCCAAAAAAAATGTCACGTAAGCAATTACCGTAAATACTTAAAAAATCGAATAACCATAATGAACAAAAAATATAAGCAAACGTGGCACTAGAGTTACAGCGTGCTTCGAGTAGGGCAAAATTTCTTGCAAAATTAAAATTGTTCTTAATATCAGAAGCCTGTGAACTATTGAACCAAAAAATTAAAAATTAGAATCAAGATACTATATAGGCTAAATTAAGCTAAGGTTATGGGCTTATGCTCATCGCCGTCAGCGCTGTACTGTCGGAAATTTATATATTTTATCTTAAATGTATTTGTCAAATGATTTCTGGTCAATACACAATTATTATTATAGAATAGAGTTCTGCCACTTTCTTTAAAACAGTACCACGAACGTCCTGACTAAAACCACATTGTTTACTTTGTTAAATATTTCGATTTAGCATAATAGGGGTCTTCACAGTGTTGGTGTTATCGAGTTATACCTAGTTAAGTGTGTTATATCAAGCTAAATTAACACACGTGAAACCCGGTAACCAAGCTAACCAGTGTGCTATTCTAAACCCACTTCCAAGTTGGTGAACTGTGTTATTTAGCTAGCACTGCGATCGATAGCTCAGGTTTGACCGCCGCCATCTTTGTTTTTATCGATTTATTTGAAACACGCGTTTAAAATTTTGTAGTATTTAAATTTACTTGTATTATCTATTATGTCACAAGCAATTACAGTAAATACTTAAAATTATAATAAAAATGAACAAAAAATGTAAACAAATGTGGCACTAGAATAGAGTTCTGCCACTTTCTTTAAACCCGTGCCACGAACGTCTGACTACTACCACGTTGTTTACTCTGTTAAATATTTTCGATTTAGGCTTAGCAAGATAACTCACTCCAGAGGTCCACTCACGATTGTGTGTTAACTTGGATAACACTTCTAACTCGATAACACCAACACTGTGAAGACCCCTAATAACTCACCCCGAGGTCCACTCACGATTGTGTGTTAACTTGGATAGCACATCTAACTCGATAACACCAACACTGTGAAGACCCCTAATAACTCACCCCGAGGTCCACTCACGATAGTGTGTTAACTTGGATAACACTTCTAACTCGATAACACCAACATTGTGCAGACCCTGAATGTAATACCGGAAATATTCAATTATCACAAAGCTTTCCATATACTAGCGTATAAATAGGCAAGCAATATGAGCGTAACTAGTGTGTGTACGAAGTTAAGATAATTTCGTACGTATGACGTCATATAATTGCTGGATTAAAGTTGCTGCTAATACTCTGGGCTTATGGAACTCTTATGGCTGCCTCTAATACCTGCTGAGCGCGTTTGGATCAAAAGTTCTGGCCTTGCTTAATCTTAAGATGAGCTTTACATTTTTATTAGAGTTCTTGTGGTAGGGCTATGAGCTGTAGTTACATAGATTGTAAGCGAATTTTCCGTTGGTAATGACTGTTATTCTCCATAAAAATGGATAATAAAGGAGTGGACGGGTGGTGTGCACCAGTGGCGTTTGGTGGCCTACCACTCAAGATATACAGTCATGGAAAAAATAATAAGAACGCGGAGGTTTTTCCTATTTTCTCCGGAACTATTTAAGATAATGGCACCAAACTAGGACATGAACACCACTACCTAGAGGTATTACTGTTACCATGAGTTATAAGCAATGCTTACTTCTTTAAGAATTGAAGATAGTTGAAAATGGCTGGCAAAAATAATAAGAACGCGAGATTTATTTATTTTTATTTGGGCTACAAGCGGAGCTTGGGACCGCTTCGCGGCCCCGCCCCCCTTGCGCCTGCCGCGGGCGGCAGCTCGCCCCTGCGGGGCCTCGCATTAACGTTGTTCCATTTGGCATTACGCAGCTCGCCCCTTCGGGGCTCGCATGACTTATGTGAATGCCCCCGAACCCAAACGAAGCAGTTAACAACTATGAAAATTGGTTAATTTATACTGCTTCTAATGAGACATTAACAAATCATTTTGGTGGAAGAGGTCAGGCTGTGGAATCCTGTTACTCTATGCATGTAATTTCAAAGGTACACTTTAGACCTGTTTTCCGTCAAAACGCTGATGGCTATGGCTTACCAAATCACTTGAGCCCGAACGAAGAGGCGGATAGTTAAACTGAATATATCTCTGGAAAGAGTAAGACAGGTGGAAGAGAACTAAAGTAGTTTAAAGTTTTCAAAATGATATCAAGACCTCCGAAAACGCGGCCGAAAAAGCCTATTTTCGCTGAAAATCGAAAAATTTGGGCGCACCCCGTCACGTTTCCACCCCCCAAAGCCGAACCTCTTGCTTGATCACGACAAATTTGGCATGACCTAAAAGAAGAAGAGCGGACAAAGACATAGTTATAAATTAAATTAAGATAGGCCTTCTACATCTGCCCAAAAAATTGCTTAACACCCGCCCATGCAATTATAAATAGAAATGCTGGAAATGACTTTTTTCGCCTGATTTTCTAACAATTTTGTGTTCCACTCGTGTTTAAGGGGTGAAGGGGTGGTTTTGAAATTATGTATGTGTACTCGTTTTAAAGCTTATTTCATACTGCTTCTAATGAGACATTAAAAATTAATTTCGGTTGAAAACAGCTGGCTGTGGAATTTTTTTACTCTATGGATGTATTTGGAAATGTACCCTTTAAACCGGTATTTCGTCAAAACAGGGACTGCTTACCAACTCACCTGAGCCCAAACAAAGAGGCGTATAGTAAACCTGAATACATGTCTGAAAAGACTAAGAAAGGTGGAAAAGGACTAAAGAAGTTTCAAGTTTTCGAATTGATATTAACACCCCCAAAAACGCGGTCGAAAAAGGCCTATTTTCGCTGAAAATCGGAAAATTTGGGCGCACCCCCTCACGTTTCCACCCCCCAAAGTCGAACCACTTGCCCAATCACATCATGTATAGCATGGCCTGAAAGAGGAAGAATGGACGAAGACAGTGATGTAATTTAAGTTAAGGTAGGCCCAAATGTCAGGCTAAAACATTGCGTTGAACCCTCCAATGCTTTCTTATGGGATTTTTCGAACCGATTATCGCTCCTGTAACTGATCAGGTTCAATTTTTAAGGTTCGGCCCTACACGAAAACCATGTCCCGATTTTTCTCTAAATTTTGAGTGTATCCGCAAGTTTCTGGTGCCAGTGGGTCCCGAGTTATGGCGAGTCAAAAAAGTGTCCACATACATACATACATACATACATACATACATACTCACGCGGGAAAGTGGTTTGATTTTTATAAAGATAGATGATACGACAAATTTTTCCCTATTCTGCTGTTAATAAGTTAATACAGTGTACTTCTGAAGATATGGAGCGATCACAGTATTGCTAAGTCGAGGAGAGACGTGCCATCTTACTTCTTCGGAAAGAAGTGAGAAATGACCGGAATAGGTAACCTCTTGCAAAGATAGGGAGAAATAATTTTTCAAGCTTTGAAACAAGACCCCAGGAGTAAAACGAGGGGCAGAAAGTGGAAGACAACACAGTACTTTATCCAATAACTCTTAGGGATTTCGAAGGCGACACCGTTTGTAAGTTCTCGAGACCTGAAAAAAAAGTCTAAACGCTCCCATTGGCGAACGAAGTACTAGGGGACGGTTGCTTGAAGCCTTCCTACCCATTCGATCTCCAAGAAATGTTCCACTTCCACCTAAAAAGAAAATACAGTCCATCTTGCCTTCGTGTCTAAGAACTGTGATAGGGGGACATGGCGCAACTTCTTGTTGGGCGATGAAACAGAAGTTATTTCTGCAGTGTTTATAGAAAACCGATTTCAGAAGATCGCATAATGCTGATTTAAATCCCGGTATACCCAAAAAAGACCGTAAAGTTCGGTGGCAGTAACATCTTGGAGTGGGGTGTTTCCCTTACTACTGAGTTTGCCCAAAACATCCTATAGAAGATATCTTGACGAAGGAAAGTTACAGAGACATATTCCAAGACATAATGCTGACGAGAAAATGCCAGTAGAATGGGTTTTTCAGCAGGACTATAACCTCAAGAACTCCTTCAAACTAGTGAAGTAGTGGTTTGTGGACAGCCTAGTCGACGTTTTACCGCGGTCAGCGCAGTCACCCGGATTCAATCCATCAAAAACTTGTGGAATGACCTGACGAGCCATCTACCAAAGGTGCCCATTCCATTGACCGGCTAGGGCTATTTCCAACAACGATGACGTGGTAGCAGACATTCAAGACTTGGGTGGCGTTTCCACCGACCTCGCATTGCAGAATTGACGGAAATGTTTATTTTCCTCTATGGAATAGTTAAAATTGATCAATGATCATACAGTAAAATCACAAAAAAACAAACTAAAATTAAAAAATGGCTTCATGGGATATGTTAATTACAAACATTTTAATAGATTTTCTATAAAAAGAAAAACAAACATTTCCGTCAATGTCATTTGCAATCTGCAATGCGAGATCGATGGAAACCCCGCCTAAGTCTTGAATGTCTGCTACCACGTCAATGTTTTTGGAAATAGCCCTAGCCGGTCAATGGAATGGGCGCCAAATGAAAAAAATTAGAAGATGGAACTACTGTGGCTTCAAGTGAAGAAGACACGGGAGATGATACGCATCATTGTATATCAATACCTGGTGCTGTCGATGAAAAATAATGCAGAACAATGGGCAGACCACCAAATGTTAGTTTCTATTGAAGTTCTTGCATAATGAAGCTAAAAATTGAAGAAAAAAAAAATGCCCGCGTTCTTATTATTTTTGCCAGCCATTGTCAACTATCTTCAATTCTTAAAGAAGTAAGCATTGCTTATAACTGATGGTAATGAAGTACCTGTAGGTAGTGGTGTTCATGTCTAAGTTTGGTGGAATTATCTCTAATAGTTCCGGAGAAAATAGGGAAAAGGTCCGCGTTCTTATAATTTTTTCCATGACTGTATATATGTTTTTAACACCCCTTTTATAAACACCTAGTTTGGTGTTGTTAGCCTATTTAACAACAAGTTTGGTGGAATTATCTCTAATAGTTCCGGAGAAAATAGGGAAAAGGTCCGCGTTCTTATAATTTTTTCCATGACTGTATATATGTTTTTAACACCCCTTTTATAAACACCTAGTTTGGTGTTGTTAGCCTATTTAACAACAAGTTTGGTGGAATTATCTCTAATAGTTCCGGAGAAAATAGGGAAAAGGTCCGCGTTCTTATAATTTTTTCCATGACTGTATATATGTTTTTAACACCCCTTTTATAAACACCTAGTTTGGTGTTGTTAGCCTATTTAACAACTTAAACATACCTGACGTTACAGGTAGAAAGCATTGTTAAAAAGGCTCCTCAGAACAATTATTCATAGTATGCTAGTGTAGCCTTTTATTTTTTTGTCCCCTAAACTAAACTAATAAGAGAGAGGGGGCGATGGGGTTTAGTTGGTTTTGAATACACTAGTAAGGACTACAAATATCTTTGAGTTTAAAAAAAAACCTAATCGTTTTGCTTTCCTATTTATACGTACTTCAAAAAGTACTATTGCTTTCCTGTTTATACGTATACTAGTATAAGGAAAGCATAGTGATGGTGGAATATTTTGATTTGGAGATGTCAGTGGATTTACACGTTTTGAGGTCCCAGGAACCAAAAAAGTGGTTTTTATGAAATGTCTGTCTGGTCGTCGATTTGCGGGCAAACTACTCTGCGGATTTGGATGAAATTTTACATGTAACTTACTTATCTTTAACGGCGCCTTATCCCTCCTACGGGGTCGGCGGCCCGGATCTTAATCTTCCAGGTGTTTCGGTTTTGGGTATCATCCGGCGAGAGACCGAGGGTCCTGAGGTCCTCCCTCACTTTCGTTTCAAGGGACATCCTCGGTCGTCCTATAGGTCTTGGGCCCTCCACCGTGTAGTCCCTCAAACGTTGTAGCAGGTGTCCATCCTCTCTCCTTAGCGTATGGCCCCACCATGCCAGTCGGTTGTAGGTTCCAAAAATCCCTGCCTCGGGACCGTTTTCTTTATTTTCGGCTAACTCGAATTTTGATGGTTATTATTAGCCCAAACAAGCTCAAGATTGGGGATGCGGACAATATTCGTATCATTGTACAATATCAATCAATCAATCAATTTTAATATCCCAGTACAGTAATACAGTTACAAATTTCAACATTTCCCTATGGGCTAAGCCCGTTTTAGGTATGTATTATATGATGTATTGGTAAATATACAATATGTATGTTCCTTGTCTGTTCAGGGAATACTGGGCGAGGAAGAGAGAGATATTCAAAAGAACCGGTCCGAGTTTACTCGAACATGCTTTCCAATTTATCAATTAGTAGGGAGTAGGGAGTGAAAATGATTAATTTCATGGTAAATAATTTTCCTATGGTTAAATTTCGGATATCACGGGGGGGGGGGGGGGGTCGTTCACCTGACGTCACTGGAGGTGACGTAAATTCTAGATAGGACAGACCAACACATTACCACACAGCAATAATGGCAGGGCACGCAATGCATTTGAGCATGAATTCGCTTTCATTTTTTCAAAAAATAATTTTTTGCACAAAACCAAATAGTTTTTTGGGAAAGCAAACTGTCCGGTTTCGTTACTCAATTTAACACCTAAAACATGGCAGAAGGTAGAAATCATCGATAGAAAGTTTTCGCAGAAAAATTATTTTTTAGTCATTTCTCATACAAATTAAATTATTTTGATTTTTTACCCCCAGAAGCAAACTGTCAAGGGGTAAGCGACCCCCCGCATTTTATCAACATTAATAACGACTAAAATGTATTTGAAATTAAAAGAAATCGCTGGAGCCGTTTTTGAGAAATAATTTTTTTAGACGTTTTTTTTGGAGTTAACCCAAAATTAAAAAAGTGGATCTGAGGTATGATTGTTTTGAACCTACATGCCAAATTTCACCCAAATCCACCGAGTAGTTTGCCCGAAAATCGATGAAGAGACAGACATAAATACAAACAGACATTTCGTAAAAAACACTTTTTTGGGTTCCTGGGACCTCAAAACGTGTAAATCCGTTGAAATCTCGGAATCGAAAATTTCGACCATCACAAAGCTTTCCTTATGCTACCTATAAGTTTGAAAGCAATAAATAAATTTAATCAATTAGCTCTCTCGCCAAATTGTTATCCAAAAAATAAATAAATGAATAAATATTTACTTTTTGTTCTATTACTATGCCAACCTAGCGGAGTTAAGTAAAGTTTTGTAAAGTTGGCGGTCCCGGGCTTTCTTAGTTGAGTGTAAGAGAGAGAGGGCTTTACTTCCCTAACTCCGCTTGGTGAGATTAGTATTAGAATAGTCAATATCTATTTATTTATATATATAAATTGTTATTATGTCGGGAAATTGGCAGAATATGGTAAAAATTATGTTTTTGATTTTCACATCCCCCACCTCTGAAGATGGAAAGTTCTACGCCTGTCACTGCCACATTTTTTCCAGCTCACAAAGCAAAACAAATTTGAAAACTTCAGGCGTGTTATAAGGGAAATTTTTCATTAAAAACCCCATTACTTTTTTTTTCTTGCTGTGTTAAAAGCAATAAAGAAAAACGCATAAAAATCCGCAGCCGCTTTCATATACTCTGCTGTGAGACGTAAACGCGTGAAACAGTTTAACAGTAAAAACTTATTGCTGTACATACAGCGTAAAATTGTTTTTTCCTGTTGTTAACTATAGGGATTTACATAGTCCTTGATGTAATTGCGGTGAAAATGAATTATCGACCATAGACCTTAAATAATTAGAAACAGTCACAAGATTTTTTTTTTATTTTTTTTTTTTTTTCTTCTACAGCAGCCTGCAGCCTGATCGAGGCGATTATAATACCGGGGTTTATTTAATACCATGTCACGTGATGGGATTAATTCAATTGTTTAAAATAAAAGGCAAGCAAATTTCCGATTTTTGTAATTTTTTATGTTGGTAATCGTCGCAGTGCTAAGCGCGGAAAATTCAAATTTAAACAATTCAATTATCTTCAGCTATATTTTTGGTGGGTTTCTTCATTTTTTCTGCCTTAGATTTAGACAAATTATTTATAATCATTAATATGTTAATTCAAAATATTAAAACTTGTTTATTTCTATGGCGATGTGTTTCTATTTGCTATTTATATTTGCTACGGCAGCGTCGCGTCAGTTCAGTTGTTGAGCATTGCCAACATCACAATTTAAAAATTCTGAAATTTGCTTTTCATTTATTTAAACAATTGAATTAATCCCATCACTTGACATGGTATTAACCCCGGTATTTATTTAATCCCCTGGTAAACAAGATAATTTTATAATGGAAAGTGCTATTCAAAATTTGTTTGTTTACAGTTATAATCCTAGGGTATTTATTTAACCCCGGTATTATAATCTGGCTGCAGAAATGCTTAGGGCAGAGATTAGGTTGGCGAGGGAACCTCCTCGTTATAACCAAAATCTTCTTCTTCTTCAGCCAGCGCCCGTCCTTGGCTGGTAGGCCATTTGACGCCGTGCCGCGTAATAGAGCTGGGCCAATCCCTCCTGTGTCTCAGTTCGGTTTTCTACCTCGATGTGCAGCTGAATAGGTCATCGGCATTTCCCTCCCCTTGGAAGCAGTGGGGGAATTTGGATGACTCAGCGATACCTATTCTGTGGAGGTGGCTCTGCAGGTAGTCATGTCCTGTGGCCGTTCGGAACGCTGCCACAGCGATGTCCCGGCGCAAGTTGCTGGGGATGGTTTTTGCTAGGAGCGGTTCCCATCGTTTACCCAAATTAGATACGAATCTTGTCAGAGCATAGACTATAAGCAGAGGATCAGACTCGGCACTTGTCAGGCTTGTGGTCCAACGGTTAAGACGACGCCCCAATAGGCGTAGATCGTGGGTTCGAATTCCAGTTTTTCCTGAATCCTCAAATTTCTGTTAATATTAATTATTGTATAATTCATTGTTATTAATCGAGCAACTGGGGTTTAAACATCATGAGGTTCACCATTATTACACATGGAGAAGGGGTGACATTCACTTGGGACCCGTTAGGCTCACTAAAGTATTAAAGGGACCCTCCCAACTTAGTTCTAGGCTTTTCAGCAAGCTCCCACATGGTCTAAAAAGGATAATATTGACCCTAACGTTTTCAAGAGCAAGGTAAAGGGTCTCCTAGTGAGTTGTTGTCCCTACTCTCTGTTTAATGGATGAAAATTGTTTTATAAACAATAAAATATAAAATGTATGTGCTTAACATATCCTATAACGCCATTTTAGTTTGTTATTGTTTGCAACGCGTGATTTTACTCTATGATCATTGATCAATTTTAACTATGGCATAGAGTAAAATTCAAATGTCCGTCAATACCACATTTACTATTGACTATTGACGTAAGTGGAATAAGCGCCTTAGTACGGCTTCAACGCTATATAATTAATTAAACAAATAAGTAAAGAATAACTTTGTTTTATTACTAAGCCAACCTAGCGGAGTTAGGGCTATAAAGCCCTCTCTTACACTCAACTAGGGAGGCCCGGGACCGCCTGCTTTATATGCTCTCCGAAGCATGGCCAGAAAATATAGCATGCTTAGGACTCGAACTCGAACCAACAACCTTGCGGGTGAAAATCAGAGTCCTTACCACTACTCTACATGCCCTAGTGTATTTTAGTTTCTACAAATTTTGGAGCGGGTCATAGTTCCCCTGGCGTTAGGTGTACCCCTCTTTTAAGGCCTGTAAGAGGTGCCAGCGGTCGTTGTTGCACGTACATGCTTTATGGTGAGCGCTGCTGCTGAAAATGAAGCAATCAGCGTCAGCATTATTCGCTGATGACGTCATTATGAGCCAGCACTTAGTGTCAGCTGTCGCCAGCCATTTTGGTTTATTCCCATAAATGTCGCACATCGGAGGTAATAGATGTCGCTTACCGGCCACCGTCAATGCAACACTCAATAAAGATGATAGACTCTAGTGAAAGCTAAATATTCAAAATAAGAACTGAAAAAGAGCTGTGGCGTGACGAGCTGGAGAGGTCCCTTGATCCCTACTCTAGTTGGGATGTGGTCAGCAACATGCCAAGGAGCCACGTTTTTCCCTGACGGGAAAGGTTCCCATTGTCCGGAGGGATTTATTTATTTTTTCTTTTACTATGCGTCGCGACTGGGAGAATCGTCTGTGTATATCAGTCAACCGGATCAAAATTGATTATATCAAATCAAATCAAAATGTATTTAATTCTATCTAAAAAATACAAGATACAAATGAACAATTGCCAACCCCAAATGTTCCTAAGAATGTGCTTGGGGAGGGAACATACCATATTAGACTAAATTATTCAATTCAATAACAATAACATGTGTGCCTCAAATGGATAGCTATGCTATTGCAAAAAGAAGAAGATATTTTAATACAAAGGGATAAATAGTTCAGAAAAAGATGACATGATATATTTTCTGATATTTGGATTTGAGTGAATTGATTAGCATCGGAAAAGGAACATTGCTGCTTTGTATTGGGGTGAGTGGGAGGTGAGAGCTTTTGTAATAAATGGAAGTCTAATTTGAGGATTTCTTGTAGGGTAGTTATGTAACAACTCTTATTTTAAGATCATTTACTGCTTTGAGTATACTTGCTTTATAGATAACGAAAAGAGTCGGAACATTGAGAAGTTTGTATAGTGAGACTGCCGAGAAGTAGCAAGGTTTATTGGAGGACACTCTGTGGATATTATATAGCGCTACATTAATTCTATTCAAACTAGTATCATACGTTCCTCCACAAGCAGCTAGTGCATGTTGGATAATTATGAACTGCAAGGATGAAAATAGGTCATAGTTTTAACAATAAAAATATATTTATAGTTAAAGTCAAAAAAAGTCATAAATATTGGTATTATTGGTCCGACAATAGAGGATATGGAAAAAACTGGGCTTGGCGGGATTCGAACCCACGATCTACGCCTAACCGGGGCGTCGTCTTAACCGCTGGACCCCAAACCCCGACAAGTCCAGTAATCGCCAAATCGTCTACTTATGCTTGTGGTCCAGCGGTTAAGACGAAGCCCCGGTTAGGCGTTGATCGTGGGTTCGAATCCCGCCAAGCCCAGTTTTTTCCATATCCTCTAATGTCGGTTATAACGAGGAGGTTACCTCTTCAACCAAAGTAAATGTAATGTCTGTGTTATATATACCATATAATACTACAATGTATTATTGGCCATTTTGGTACTAAAAAATCTTATTTTTTGAACTCTGAAATGAAATAAATTCAAAATTACTTTTCCAGCTTAATACGTTAAATTATAATTGATTTGAATATTGGTGGAAAATAATGTTGTTTATGATAATTATTCCAAGGTATGATTTTGTAAGCCTAAATACCAAATTTCAGGACCTGTAGAGTAGTGGTACAGACCCCGATTTTCACCCGAAAGGTTGTAGGTTCGAGTCCCACACTGGCTACATTTTCTGGCCATGCTTTAGAAGGCATGTAGAGCAGGCGGTTTAGTGTAAGAGCTCCGCTTGGTTGGATTAGTAATAGAATAACAAAATGTCATCAAAATCCACCAAGTAGTTTTCCCACAAATCGGCGAACAGACCGGTAGGCTGTCAAACGTCAAAACGTGTAAACCCACTGAAATCTCCAAATCGAAAATTTCGACCATCACAAATTCCATATACTTAACGTATGAATTGGAAAGTAAAAAATAAAAACACAACAGTGACAGAAAATAATATGTATAATGTATTAAAAAAACAATCTTGCCATTGAAGTTCTCTTACATTTCAACTTGAACAGCTCGACTTAATTTTGAATTGACCGACATGCAGATAAAAACGAAATCCGTTGGAAATAATGGTTGTTTTGTGGGGAATAACGAGCGATACTGAATAGAAATATCTTGACTGCAGCTGAACCGTATCAATTTTCTCGTGTACACAGTATATAATGTAAACAAGCCATGTTGTGCGAAGTTATTCTGTAAATTTTAGATGAGTTTGCAAACTTTGGCTGCTTCAACCCCAGCTTCCCATGCCGTGCATTGGATAAGTTTCCAACTAAAAAAAGAACTTGGGTTAAAGTTAGCTGGCCGCCATACCAAGTTGAATCCAGCGGACCAGAGCAGGTTCAAAGATGCAGATAACTTGGTCTTGTGCACAGTGCCGGTAGGGAAGCATGGTAGGACTTGTCCTGGTCACCTCCGAACTAATCGTGTGACTTCACTGTGTTTCCCAAGTGGTTCGGAATCCACTATAATCAGGAGGTCCAGAGTATTTTCTTTCTCCAATTGTCCCCTTACACCGGGAACAGTACCAGCAATCTCTATTGGTTGATCACTGCCAGAGAAAGGACAGTTAAATAAATAACGAACTTTAAACGCTTCATTTAAGCATTCCGACTAAGGGCTGTGATATATTGGACAGCTCTACGATCGATATATAATGAGACATTCGATTTTGTAACCTTCTAAGTATTTTCTTTCTCCAATTGTCCCTTTAAAACAGTGCCGGCAATTACTATTGGCTGATCACTGCCAGAGAAAAAGCAGTTAAACAAATAACGAACTTTAAACGCTCCATTTAAGCATTCCGGCTAAGGGCTGTGCTATTTTGGATAGCTCTACGATCGATATATAATGAGACATTCGATTTTGTAACCTTCTAAGTATTTTCTTTCTCCAATTGTCCCTTTAAACCGGGATCAGTACCGGCAATCACTATTGGCTGATCACTGCCAGAGAACGAGCAGTTAAATAAATAACGAACTTTAAACGCTCCATTTAAGCATTCCGGCTAAGGGCTGTGCTATTTTGGACAGCTCTACGATCGATATATAATGAGACATTCGATTTTGTAACCTTCGAAGTATTTTCTTTCTCCAATTGTCCCTTTAAACCGGGATCAGTACCGGCAATCACTATTGGCTGATCACTGCCAGGGAATGAATGAGCAGTTAAATAAAGAACTTTAAAAGTTCATTACCACTAAAAGACAAAGTTTCAGCAATAAATCAACCGTAAATGCAACAGCTTAAGAAAATCCGGGAAACTAATGTCCTTTCGATGAATGAGCAAAGTAATTTACGACGGAGGATTTCAAACGCATTGAGCTCGCCGTAAGCTGAATATGGGAGTAAAATAAGGGCAATGATTTGTTTTTGAATCGATCTACTGAAATGGGAGTTCAATGTTCCGTGTTAGCTGACTTTTCATTATTTTACTGGTCTCAAAACTTTAACAGGTAACTTACCACTGACATTGGCCACCCCTGGATCACACCAAAATAGGTTGGGTTATATTTTTATTTATAAGAGGATATGCTACGCAGAAAATTTTAATTAGCACCACAAAATTTGTTGTTTTTATTGACTTTTTGTTGTTTAATTAACAAAGCAAGTTATTAAAGATTTGGCTCATGTAAGTTGTAGAAGACTACTTCATGCATCATATATAATAGGAAATATTAGCACATGGATGTTTTTGCCAGTCGCAAATTGTCGACGTCTTTTCCATTGAAGCCATCGGCCTAGTAGAAGATTTCTTGTTTTCTCGACAATTTCGCCAGCTGGCGTGAAGCCGACTGTACAAAACTGCACGGTTTTCCCCCTGGACACGCCCCGAATACAAGTCAACGTCACAAAACCTTCGTAAGGGTGTTCAAAAATTAACCTTTCTATCCACCGGCCTATCACCAGCCAATGAGGTTCATTTGTGACGTCATTTTGTTGATGGCAGCACCAGTTGCAATGATACCAAAGCGTTGATTTTTCCATAAGCCTCAATACTATTTTAAAATTATTTTTAATTACGTATTATTTTAGGCAGACTGCAGACTGCAGACTGCAGACTTTTTATGGGCCGATAGTTTAGTCGGGTTGGGCTGAAAGTGCGCACACCGAGCCAACTAAACAGTTTGAGGAGCAGGGCGCAGACTATCCAACAGCCGGCCGACTATTCTCGAACTAGTTTGTAACTGACTGTTGAAGCGGTCGCACAATGAAAATATTGTCCAGAAAAATTATTGCTCTCATCATAGGAGGAAAATCAAGAAGAGATTCTGAGAACTGAGCTATCGGCCGACTAAACAATCGTCATGTATGCGCAGGCGTGTATGCGCCAATATTGATTAAACAGTTGGCCGATAGTTGGCCGACAGATTAGTTTGAATGTAATCGGGTAGCCCATCAAACTTTTTTATCGGCCGATACTGAATCGCTGTAGTGTGCGCATATGCATTCCTCTCCATACTGATTAAGAAGCCGACCAAACTATCGGCTGATAAAAATTCAGCAGTCTGCGGGGGCCCTTTAAAGTGATACTTTTCTATAAATCATGGAGAATATACAGTATATATTAAATTATATGCAGCGAAATAAGGTCTAGGCATAGTAAAAATATTATAAAAAATATTAAAAGAATCAATTAGATGCTAAGAGCTTAGTTTTCACATGGAAATGGCGGCCATTTTGAATAATATGGATATCGGTGTGTCGTCAGCGAACCTAGTGACCAAAACTGTCCCTCATTTGTTCCTATGATAAATTTAATAAGCGTCTCATGCCGGAGTGGATCGTCGTTGTGTACTGGGCCTTAGAGTTCAGTAGGAAAGATAAGACATTAGAGCGCGCCAAAAAGCTTTTGTGTACCGGGCCTAATTGTAATCAATAATACTCAATACTAATACAGAGGCGTAAAGTTTTAGAATGATGGCGGGGGCAAAACTAAGTAGACCTTATGACGTCATCAGGCAGGATAAGGAAAAATTGAAAATATAAGTGCAAAATAGTAGGGTTTTACGCATTTTAATAGTAGTAAAGTATAGCTGTAGATTTTACAAAGCTAACAAAGGAATGCTTATATTCATATTGCTGCAAAGAGGCCCCGGGGTCTCCATGAACCATGTCTTACAATGCTCGAGGCTTGGGGGGGGGGGGGGGGAAGATGGACCGTGCCTCCACCAACTTTACGCCCCTGACTTAATATATAATAGATATTTTCTTATCTGTGAAAACCATTGGAAATATTTTCCCATGTGGGAAACGCAGAACATTAAAATATTTTATTGCTATCACAGTTGAGGGTGACCCCATACTATTAATTATACCTATCCACCTGGGTCCTCAACTAGGCTAATGTACAATATAAACACAGTACTAATACAAAATTACTGTATTGCAAACTGTAAAGTAGGTAGTCGGCCTGTGTAAAACGACGGGAAATTTCAATATTTACCTAGAGACATATAGGAGCTTTGTGGGGGAGGGGTTCATGCCAATGAAAGGGAGGGGGTGACGGTGGGAATTTTCGTGCTGTTTGAAACGTTTTGTGTGTTGTACGAGCGACTGGCTATCAAAGATAGTAAAATTGAATAGATGGTGCCTAACCAAAAGCCAAGTAAGGCCGAAACGTCAAAGGACATGTCAGAGGTGGTCAAAGGAGATGTGACCAGTTTGTTGGGCTCTAACATAAAAGAAAATAGAGTTGCGGCAAATAAAGGACAAATGTAGATATATATAGATGTACCCCACTTTACCAAGTTTTTATTTTTGTTTCAGGTCGGCTTATGACAATGTTACCCGTACTAAAGTTGCCATTAAGAAAATATCTCCGTTTGAACATCAGACCTACTGTCAGAGGACGTTACGCGAAATCAAGATTCTCACGCGGTTTAGGCATGAAAATGTAAGTAACCCTAATAATGGCATGTCTTTTGTAGTGGAATAGCAGAAGCGTGCCACCTACGAAAACGTTATCCAGCTGGGCCAATATGGCGGTTTGGTATTAACGTAACAGCGAAGTTTATTCAATTGTGTGTTCGTGTTATCGAGATACACCTAGTTAAGTGTGTTATATCAAGCTAAGTTAACACACCGATAACCAGCTAACCAGCGTGCTATCCTAAACGCACTTCCAAGTTGGTTAACGTGTTATTTACCTTGCGCTGCGATCGATAGCTCAGGTTTGACCGCCGCCATCTTTGTTTTTGTCGATTGATTTGAAAAAATTTGTAGTATTTAAATTTATTTGTATAATCTATTGACACAAGTAATTACAGTAAATACTTAAAATTATAATAACATAAATGAACAAAAAATATAAACAAATGTGACACTAGAATAGAGTTCTGCCACTTTCTTTAAACCCGTGCCACGAACGTCTGACTACTACCA
Organism: Psococerastis gibbosa; assembly: GCA_963971405.1. Taxonomy (NCBI): domain Eukaryota; kingdom Metazoa; phylum Arthropoda; class Insecta; order Psocodea; family Psocidae; genus Psococerastis; species Psococerastis gibbosa. The sequence goes on from OZ020491.1 coordinate 28,707,768, forward strand.
CGTTGTTTACCCAGTTAACTGTTTTCGATATAGCATGATAACTCACTCCCGAGGTCCACTCACGATTGTGTGTTAACTTGGATAGCACATACTAACACTGTGAAGGCCCCTATTGTGTTAGAAACCTGTATTATCCATCAACAAATATTTCTTGAGAAATTTGACTTTTACACTTACAAGGCTTTTCCCCCTCTGATTGTCTGCTAACATTGTTTCCATAAAGCACAGTTCGAAATTAAATTTCAACCATTCTAATTAGACTTCACGATTGTGTGTTAACTTGGATAGCACATCTAACTCGATAATACTAACACTGTGAAGACCCCTATTGTGTTAGAAAGCTGTATTATCCATCAATAAATATTTCTTGAGAAATTTGACTTTTACACTTACAAGGCTTTTCCCCCTCTGATTGTCTGCTAACATTGTTTCCATAAAGCACAGTTCGAAATTAAATTTCAACCATTCTAATTAGACTTCACGATTGTGTGTTAACTTGGATAGCACATCTAACTCGATAATACTAACACTGTGAAGACCCCTATTGTGTTAGAAAGCTGTATTATCCATCAATAAATATTTCTTGAGAAATTTGACTTTTACACTTACAAGGCTTTTCCCCCTCTGATTGTCTGCTAACATTGTTTCCATAAAGCACAGTTCGAAATTAAATTTCAACCATTCTAATTAGACTTCGTCACGAGCAATATTGAACTGTTGAAGCTGCGAAAATATCAAAACTAATTTTGACGTCTGCTTTGAGATAGCAGATATCCCTGTGTTATACTTCTAGCTCAAATGAAATTTCGCTCAACGAAAAGCTATCTCCAGTAATATTTTATTTGCTGCCTTTGACTCGCTCTATATTATTGTTATCCGCTAAAATAACATAAGGGTTGCTTAATAAAGTGTTAGCTGCCGGGTTCTTCTTATTTGAGAGCTTTGGGACGTTTAATTCTTGGAATTGAGTGGGTAATTCGCGCGATATTGGGTTGTGTGACTTTGTGTTAAAATTACTTGGAAGGTTGAATTTTGCAAATTTGCGTGAGTAAAGGATATTATTACAGTATCGTCTCTTTTTGCTTATTTAATGCCGCCTACAGTTATTATGGGATTAAGCTCATATTAATAGCTTGTCTCTTGCACTTTATTCTATTCTATTCAGTATGTTGGGTCTTTCCACAGATTTTACTTTGGGGAAGGTACCTAGTTTACTTTTGAAAATATCAAGAGCTTCGTCTGCCTAGCAGCAAAAGTAAACAACACCAATAAAATTAGCGACGACAATAGATAGGAGAATATTAGCAACCAACAGAGCTTCGCGTACCTGAGATTACTCAACTTAAGATTTATATCCAGTGCGAAAAGCTATCTCCAATAATATTTTATTTGCTGCCTTTGACTCGCTCTATATTATTGTTATCCGCTAAAATAACATAATGGTTGCTTAATGAAGTGTTAGCTGCCGGGTTCTTCTTATTTGAGAGTTTTAGGACGTTTAATTCTTGGAATTGAGGGGGTAATTCGCGCGATATTGGGTTGTGTGACTTTGTGTTAAAGTTACTTGGAAGGTTGGATTTTGCAAATTTGCGTGAGTAAAGGATATTATTACAGTATCGTCTCTTTTTGCTTATTTAATGCCGCCTACAGTTTTTATGGGATTAAGTTCATATTAATAGCTTGTCTTTTGCACTTTATTCTATTCTAGTCAGTATGTTGGGTCTCTCCACGCCAGCCGCCATACCAAGTTGAATCCAGCGGACCAGAGCAGGTTCAAAGCTGCAGATAACTTGGTCGTGTGCACAGTGCCGGTAGGGAAGCATGGTAGGACTTGTCCTGGTCACCTCCGAACTAATCGTGTGACTTCACTGTGTTTCCCGCGTGGTTCGGAATCCACTATAATCAGGAGGTTCTCTGTCCTGCGGGCCCACACCGTGGTCTGGGACTGTGTCAAACCATACTACTACTGGGTCTCTCCACTGATTTCACTATGGGGAAGGTACTTTTTTTGGGGGGGAGGGGGTTACAGGAGTTATCTGTGTGCACTTAAGCCTATTGGGCCTGTTGTGCCCCCTACAACAAAGTATCTACATCATTTCCTCTTCTTCGTGCGATTGCATCGCAGTGAAGGAGGATGTGCTCGGGGTCCTCCGCTCCTTCCCTGCATGCTCTAGACTCTCTGACACCTATGTTAGTCAGATGTTCATTCTAGTTGCAATGCTCAGAGAGGAATCCGGTGATCACTCGCAGATGTCTCCTGTTCATATTAATGCATAATTGGGCTCTTAATGCGCTGGTGGCTTCCCAGGAGCATTTTGGCTTGCGGAAGGCCCGGCAATGAGGTCCAGTATTCAGCCGCTTTCCGGTTCTGGGGAAGGTAGTTAGTTTACTTTCGAAAAGATCAAGAGCTTCGTCTACTTAGGAGCTGAAGTAAACAACGCCAATAATATTAGCGACGACATAGAAGAGTAATAACAACCAACAGAGCATACTTCGCGAACCTGACACCGCTCAAGTCAAGACTTATATTCAGAGGCAATAAGTTTAGGATATATAAAACCCTTATGGGACCTATTGCAACATACGGCTCGGCAACCTGGAATTTTACTGTCAATGACGCAAACAAACTGCGAGTATTGGAAAGAAAGATAATAAGGATGATCTATGGACCTCTATGCGAAGACGGAGAGTGGCGTATAAGAAATAACGCTCAAATAGACGCAATACTCAACGTAGAAGACATAATCCGGTTCATAAAAGCGAAACGCATAAGATGGCTGGGACACGTCGTAAGAAAGTCAGGCGACTGCATGCTGCGAAAAAGATATACAAAGCAAGCATCTCAGGAAGACGAATAGCCTGACGTCCTCGAAAACGCTGGAAGGATGAGTTGGGAGTCCGTAGATGGTTGTACAAAACCGAGATGACTAGAGGAGTGCTGTCGAGCAGTTCAAAGCCCGTCAAGGGCTATAGAGCCAGAAGTAGATGAAGGTAGTTAGTAGTGTGCGATAGAGGCTTAAGTGGGTGGCACATTCTCGCTGAGTGCCAGGGAAACCAGAGAAAACAACAATTCATTTCCACTCCACACAACCCAGGCATTTTCTTCTTTTTCGATACAGGCGGTGAGGCTTTGGAACTCTTTGCCGGACCGCATCAGAAATTAAAGAAGTTTAAGGGTGCTTGTCACGACTATTTTATGGGTATGTGTGGCGTAATGGCGTATGGGTCTTCTACCTTGTGGCCTAGCTTCGTCAACCTCCGGGTGATCCTATTCTCGCCCATCTCATGGAAGTGGCCAAACCATTGCAGCTCCTTGTTCCCCATAACACTATGGCGTAAAAATAAAAAATAAACTGTACATGATGGCACATGGAACACTTTATTCGAAAACTTGCAAAAGCGGAACACCGAGTTTTTTTCAATTTTTATTAGTGTTCCAAGTGCCCTCCTATCGTGGCCAGGCAGTAATTTGAGTGCAGTATTCGTTGGAATTTGCGGCCGTTAGAGAGTGTTATAATGTGACTGATTGAGGGGGCTTTCGACTTGGGGTTGGTTGGGAGTGGAAGGGTGGGGAGGGGCGTGGAAAACCACCTGAGACAGAGTTACCGTTGGATCTCTGCCCCCCCCCCCCTGCTGCAAGGGGTGATGGTATACATTTATATTACATTTCCACTCTAACCTGTTGATAAATTGAGGGTCGTTTTTTTTCCGTTGGGCGAACCTTTCTACCTTCCCTTCAGTTGACTGTCATGTGAATTTGCAAATAGCGAACGCTTCGGGGGTAACTCGAGGACTGTTAAACGGCGTCCACACTATGGCGCCGTTGGCATTGCCAATGGGGCAAAGCCAATACATTGTGGACGTGGCCGTTGGCAAGTGCCGCTGAGCCAACGGTTTGCCGCAGAAAATCGCTAGTGTCCGTGTCCATCAAAGGAAGCCAGCGAGAACGGGTAGTGTGGACGTGCTAACCGTTGGCTCCACGCGGCACGCAGGTTAGTTTTGCTGATTGATTGGCTGAGCAGGTGGCACCCGAACGAAACTAAAATAAAAAAATTTAGCGGGAAAATCGCTGCTATACAGAGGTGTTGTTGATTTCCCTTTTTTCTAGCCTCAAACTTCGGTCTCCCGTTTCATAGGCCAGTTCTTTACCAACTAGGCTGTACCGGAGCCATAAGATAATGTACGATCTTCTTCTACTTCTTCTTTAAATACCTCTTTCAACGCAGATCATGGCAATTTGTACCTTGGAGACAGATCCCTCTGAAAAGGGAATTTGTGCTCTTGGCAAGCCACTGCCTCAGGTTTTTCAACCAGCCTGTTCTTCTTCTGTCGGAAGCCCTCTGTACTTTTATTGCTTTCCAATTTATACGTAGTATAAGGAAAGCTTTGTAATGGTCGAAATTTTCGATTCCGAGATTTCAACGGATTTACACGTTTTGAGGTCTCAGGAACCCAAAAAAGTGGTTTTTACGAAATGTCTGTCTGTCTGTCTGTCTGTCTGTACATGGATGTCCGGGCAAACTACTCGGTCGATTTTGATGAAATTTAGCATGTAGGTTTACAAAAATCATACCTCGGGACCCTTTTGTTTTATTTTGGGTCAATTCAATTTGGAGGGGGTTTTATTCTCAAAAAACGTCTAAAAAAATTATTTCTCAAAAAGGGCTCCAACGATTTCTTTTAAATTCTCATATATTGTAGTCGTTATTAATGTTGACAAAATGCGTGGGGTCGCTTGCCCCTTGATAGTTTGCTTCTGGGAGTAAAAAAATAAAAATAACTGAATTTTAATTGAAAATGATTAAAAAATAATTTTCCTGCGAAACCTTTCTATCGATGATTTCTACCTTCAGGCATGTTTTAGGTGTTAAATTGAGTAACGAAACCGGACAGGTTGGCTTTGCCAAAAACATATATGGTTTTGCACAAAAAATTATTTTTTGAAAAAACGATAGAAAATTCGCGCTCAAATGCATTGCGTGCCCTGCCATTATTGCTGTGTGGTAATGTGTTTGTCTGCCCTATCTAGAATTTACGTCCAGTGACGTCAGGTGGACGACCCCCCCCCCCCCCCCCCCCCCGTGATACCACAGGAAAATTATTTACCATGAAATTAATCATTTTCTCTCCCTACTAATTGAAATTGGAAATCATGTTCGAGTATACTCGGACCGGTTCTCTTCCCTTCGATTATTACATGCAGAAGGCGATACTTTTTGTTCCTCATTGTTTCTTAACAGTCAGCTGCCACTGGGTTTCTGTATCCATTCGCCTCAGGACCTCAGCATTAGGGACAAGATCTCTCCAGGATATGCGCAGTATATGTCTGTCGGTATCCACATTTCAAATACACTGATTCTATTCTCCACCGACCTCTCATTGCAGAATGCAAAGACATTTACGTGGTAGCAGACATTCAAGACTTAGGCGGATATTCCACCGACCTCTCATTGCCGAATGCACATGACATTGACGGAAATTTTTGTTTTACTCTATGCCATAGTTAAAATTGATCAATGATCATGGAGTAAAATCACAAACAAACAAACTAAAATTAAAAAATGGCGTCATGGAATATGTTAAAGTACAAACATTTTAATAGATTTCTATAAAAAGAAAAATTCAAATTTTCGTCAATGTCATTTGCATTCTGCAATGAGAGGTCGGTGGAATACCCCCTAAGTCTTTAATGTCTGCTACCACGTCAATGTCTTTGCATTCTGCAAAGAGAGGTCGGTGAAACCCCGCCTTATGTCAAAGGTCATCCCTGCCTACCATATAGAACGATTGGGAACACAGGTCTTCGATGGCATAGTGGTAGCTTGTTCGTACTTGTGCGAGTCTCTACACACCATGCGATCGGTGACCTGTCGTAACTCAACACAGGTATTACCTATATAGGCGGCTAAAGAGATTATTCGGATACATTCAATGAATTGTTTCTATGCGAATAAAATAAAAAAACATAACATTTCGCCGTACGGTACGATATCATCTTTTTATTTATTGTTAATGAGTATATACTAATTGATAGTGTTGCATTAAGGTTATTGAATATTATGTGTCAAAGGGATAATTATGATGCTTTTATTGTAATTGCTTATTCAGGTGTGGGGCAATAGGGACTGACAGCAATTTACTGCTATGAAATTAAGTGGTTTGCCCTATTAAACTTTAGTGTTGCAAAAAATATCAAATGTAATAAACTAGGAGTTTCTTATGTCCCTCGTCCCTTAATGAATGAAAAGTATGCGAAATTGCTAGGTAGAAATTTAATACTAATTGATGAAGTGGAGTCACTGGTGTGAACTGCCTATGTATATAATGTGTAGGGGTTCCCTTTGAGTGACTTATAGTCATATTAAAACACATATGAAGATAGTTACTTATAACTCGAAATTGGCAGACTGACTGACTCGTAAAATCAGCATAGGATGCAATTTTTTCAAGCTTTACTTTGTAACCATGTTTTTTCTAGTGCGTCTTTGAAATAAAGTAAATAAATTTATATACAATTTATTGCATATTAGAAAATAAAAACTAAACGTGAATATATTATTTTTATACAAATAAAAAAGAATTCATAATAAAGGTAGAGACGCAAAAAGTGTTTATAAAAGCATATTAATGCCAGGTTGAATCCGTTCTCTTTGATTTAATGGGTTGTTATTTTATATAATTATATAATTTATTTAATTTTAATATTTAATTAACCTGGGATTAAAAAGGTAAACAAGACATGGTGCATGAAGTAGTCCTATACAACTTTCTTAGTCGTAATTTTATATAAGTGAACTATAGAAGTTTGTTTCTTTAATAATCACTTCACTTTTTACTTGTCTAATAACTCCGGACAAAGCACAAGATTATAATGAAAACAATTTAATACGTAATGAATCTATAATAAAATAATAATGTTTGTTTGTTTGTTTTCCAATGCCTGCTTTCAGCATTTCTGCTTTAAGCAACCCTGTCAGCCTGGCGGGGGGAGTGAGTCTGTGTATTAGCTTGAGGCACCCTAAGGGCAGACGCCTTCGCCCTCCTGGAAAGAGGAGTTGACTGACAGGGTGGACATCCTAATTGTAGTGGATTCCAAGCCACTTGTGGAACATAGTAAAGTCACAAGATTAATTTGGAGGTGACCAGGACTCGACACGCACGTAGACTGACCGGTATAGTCTCAGCGCGTTATCATGTCCCACCATGTTCTCCTGCCAACGCTGTGCAAACTACTTAGTTTGCTGCAGTTGGGAACAGGCTCTGTTCTGGTGGAGTCAACTTGGTATGGCCGTTGGCGTAAAATAATAATAAATTTTAATTGTACGGCAGGATTGAAGCTATCTTTTTGGAAGTACACTAAAAAGTTTAATTCCTCAGGCAATATTACTAAGAGCAACAGCTGAACCTGAAGTCAGCCCACTGGAGTAATGATCAAAGGGATACAAATTTGGAAAATTGCTCATATTATAATGAAGTGACAGCACTCTGAAAGTAGACCTGTTGGGGGGAGAGGGGGGGGGGGGGAGTGCTCACTAATGCTATTTTAATTGGGTTAAAAGGAGGTGCTGCCTTCGTTTTTCTTTATATCGTGACACGTTTACTTTTCATTTTTATACTTTTTTTTTTTTTATTTGCTCCACTGACAGAAATTTTTTATATTGTATTATTTCTAAAGGCGAGTCTCACCATGGTTTGCAAAGTTGTGGAATCCCATTATTATATTACTCATGACCGTGCCCAGGGGGTGGTCCATGGGGTCCGGACCCCCCCCCCCCCCGAAATAAATTTTTGTATCTAAACCTGTATGGTTAGAAGAATGTATCCATTAATTCATTAATAAATTACGTTTAAAAAAAATTGGACCCCCCCCCAATCAAAATCTGGGCACGGCCTTGATATTACCGCATACCATTGAAATAGCATAGAATATAGTCGAGTTTCTTCGATGTAGCTGAGTTTCTGAGTATTGCCGTATGGTCTCAGAGTCGAAGACTCGAAATTCTCTAATCTGTACCTTGTAGAAGATGAAGGCGCGTAATGGTGACTGAACAGATAGGGGACCGAGTTTGAGCTGGGATAAGCGAAAAACACAGTATTTTCTGTGCAGGGCACTCTTTTGTCCTGGGTTTGGAAGCTGACCCCGAGGAAGTCAATGAAGAGTCAACGGCACAAGAATGCAGAAGGCAACGCAACTGCCCGAAGGCCCTAACTCCGCTAGGGGAGCTTTTTACAATAAAGTAACTGTTATTATTAACTATTATTATTATTATAACGCAAAGTACCTCTTCTTAAATGGGTTCTTCTCGATTAAATAAATTTTATCTTGATTTAATTTCAGTTAATATTGTCTTTTATGCAACTATTGATCAAAATCCACTGACGAAACTATTCAAGTATAAATTAATAAGAGATAACTATTTTTAAAAAGAATACCAAATAGATGATAAAGGGAAGTACAATACAAGAAACCCAAAAAAGCTTACGTTTGAGATAACATATAACAAATACGGTGAGAGATTAAACGAAGTACTTATACCAAGGATATTTAATGAACTTCCTCCACAAATGAAAAAATTTAAACAGATGGGCGAGTTAAAAGCGGGTATAAAAAGATGGCTGGTCAATGGGAGTTAATAATAATAATAAAAACTGGCATTAAAATAACAAGTTAAAATAAAATAAAATAAAATAAACATTATAAATTAATAACAAAAATAAATGATTAAGCCTTGTTTAGCAGCACTGTATGAGTCTTTTGTCCCAAATAAGCGCTAGCTTGGGGATGAGGGATGGTATTATTATGTATTGTATTTTTGTAATATATGCTCCCTGTCCAGGGAATACTGGACAAGGAAAAGAAAAAAAAGAAAAGTCCCTAGTATAGTTATCATGACTACTATTGCCATGGTGATCGTATTCAGTAGAAGAGGCATTAGAAGAAGAAGAAGAAGGAGAATCGATAGTTTGTGATCAGAGAAGAAGATCTTACAAAATTCTATGATGTGAGATGTGCCATTGTATTAGGCTGTGTAAAGAAAAAAAGCTCAATTTCTCCCCTATTACCCTTTGTTTGAACTCTGTGACATATGATACCGTTTACCCTCATATTAGTCTTCATTTCTACAGCTTCTCCTCTGCTAATGGCACACTTGACATCCCTCTAGGAAGTAAACTTTTTTTGGACTTTTACCTCTGTGGTAGGTGGTGTCTGGTTAACCCTGACCCTTTTTGTTTTTTTATTCCCTATTGATACATTATTATGTAAGAAAAGGTTTGTGATGGTCGAAATTTTTCAGCGGATTTATACGTTTTTAGGCACAAGGACCTGCAAAAAGCTTGTTTTTACAAAATGTCTGTCTGTCGCTTTGTCGGTTTGTCGATTTCTGACAAACTACTGCATGCATTTAGATGAAATTGAGCATGTATTGTAGGTTCACAATTTTTTTTTTCCTATTCTGGGCGAACTCTATTTTGCGGGGCTTTTTCCTCCAAAAACGGCAAAATTAATATAATAAAACAAAATCTAAAAAACGACTGTAACTATTTTGTTTAAATATGCACATAGATTGTAGTCGTCATTAATGTAACAACCAGACATCAGAATACTGAATGGTCAAAAATATGAGTATGTTGGAGTTAGTGCTCTGACAGTTTGGGCCCTGACTAAACTGTATAATTTGCACTTGCGGCCCTGAGGAAAATTTGATATGAACTATCTCTCAGAAATCCTAGTGAGGACCCCTAGTTTAGATCGTTTTGGAACAGATTAGTTTTACCTACTGATATTAGCGTCGTTGCGACAGTAATCCTGCTCATCACGAGAGGCACCGCAGGTTCGGACATTTGGTTCAGCACCCGGTCGAACGACCGTTGGTGCCAAGCTGCCATCCGTCGGATATCGCCTAAACGCCTCTAAGGTGGAATCCGCTTTTGACAAAGTGATGAGAAACTTATCGTCTTTGTTGTAGCTGATTTTTACCGCTGCGATGCTGATTGTGCCGTTTTTCCATTGATTCCAGATCATAGACATACGTGACATTCTGCGGGCACCGACAATAGATCAAATGAAAGACGTGTATATCGTGCAGTGTCTTATGGAAACAGACCTGTACAAATTACTGAAGACGCAACGATTGAGTAACGACCACATCTGTTATTTCCTTTATCAAATCCTCCGTGGTCTCAAATATATTCACAGCGCCAATGTCCTCCATAGGGACCTCAAACCAAGTAACCTTCTCCTCAACACAACTTGTGATCTCAAGGTATGTATTTGTCGTGTTGTTGGAAGATTTGTTTAGATTAGCGCAGACTGTAAAAGATATGTAACGTTTGTGAAACGATCACATCTGTCATTTCCTTTATCAAATCCTCCGTGGTCTCAAATATATTCACAGCGCCAATGTCCTCCATAGGAACCTCAAACTAAGTAACCTTCTCCTCAACACAACTTGTGATCTCAAGGTATGTATTTGTTGTGTTGTTGGCAGATTTGTTTAGATTAGCGCAGACTGTAAAAGATATGCAACGTTTGTAAAACGATAACTTCTGTTATTTCCTTTATAAAATTCTCCTAGGCCTCAAATGTATTCACAGCGCCAATGACCACCTTAGGGATCTCAAAACATTCTCCTCAACACAACTTGTGATCTCAAGGTGCATTATTTTGTCGTTTAAATCGTTTTTCGTCTACCGATCTGATAAGATTCATTGTTTAAAATGTAACCGCGCGTTTTTTGACAGGCCTGATAGCCATTTTCATTGAAAAGTCTAGAACCATCTCTCCTTTTTTTTTGTATTAATAAAAAATGCAATGTGTAGGCTACCTCAAAGGTTTAAAATAGTTCCGTTTTTATTTCTTCTCAGATTTGTGACTTTGGTTTGGCTCGTGTGGCAGACCCTGACCACGATCACACGGGGTTCTTAACGGAATACGTGGCGACGCGGTGGTACCGTGCTCCCGAGATTATGCTAAACTCGAAGGGCTATACCAAAAGTATCGACATGTGGTCGGTCGGCTGTATCCTCGCGGAGATGCTAAGCAACAGACCCATCTTCCCCGGCAAACACTACCTCGATCAACTCAACCACATTCTCGGCATCCTGGGATCACCGTCGCAAGACGACCTCGAGTGTATTATCAACGAAAAGGTACGTTCTGGCTTCATTGTTTACAACTTCGTTGATAGTTTCTGTTGAACCAATCTTCATAGCAACGGCTTGGTCTTCAGCGGTAAAAACTACCTCCATCAACTCAACCACATTGGGGCTCACCGTCGCAAGGCGACCTCGAGTGTATTATCAACGAGAAGGTACGTTCTGGCTTCATTGTTTACAACTTCGTTGATAGTTTCTGTTGAACCAATCTTCATAGCAACGGCTTGGTCTTCAGCGGTAAAAACTACCTCCATCAACTGAACCACATTGGGGCTCACCGTCGCAAGGCGACCTCGAGTGTATTATCAACGAGAAGGTACGTTCTGGCTTCATTGTTTACAACTTCGTTGATAGTTTCTGTTGAACCAATCTTCATAGCAACGGCTTGGTCTTCAGCGGTAAAAACTACCTCCATCAACTGAACCACATTGGGGCTCACCGTCGCAAGGCGACCTCGAGTGTATTATCAACGAGAAGGTACGTTCTGGCTTCAGTGTTTACAATTTCGTTGATAGTTTCTGTTGAACCAATCTTCATAGCAACGGCTTGGTCTTCAGCGGTAAAAACTACCTCCATCAACTGAACCACATTGGGGCTCACCGTCGCAAGGCGACCTCGAGTGTATTATCAACGAGAAGGTACGTTCTGGCTTCATTGTTTACAACTTCGTTGATAGTTTCTGTTGAACCAATCTTCATAGCAACGGCTTGGTCTTCAGCGGTAAAAACTACCTCCATCAACTGAACCACATTGGGGCTCACCGTCGCAAGGCGACCTCGAGTGTATTATCAACGAGAAGGTACGTTCTGGCTTCATTGTTTGCAACTTCGTTGATAGTTTCTGTTGAACCAATCTTCATAGCAACGGCTTGGTCTTCAGCGGTAAAAACTACCTCCATCAACTGAACCACATTGGGGCTCACCGTCGCAAGGCGACCTCGGGTGTATTATCAACGAGAAGGTACGTTCTGGCTTCAGTGTTTACAATTTCGTTGATAGTTTCTGTTGAACCAATCTTCATAGCAACGGCTTGGTCTTCAGCGGTAAAAACTACCTCCATCAACTGAACCACATTGGGGCTCACCGTCGCAAGGCGACCTCGAGTGTATTATCAACGAGAAGGTACGTTCTGGCTTCATTGTTTACAACTTCGTTGATAGTTTCTGTTGAACCAATCTTCATAGCAACGGCTTGGTCTTCAGCGGTAAAAACTACCTCCATCAACTGAACCACATTGGGGCTCACCGTCGCAAGGCGACCTCGAGTGTATTATCAACGAGAAGGTACGTTCTGGCTTCAGTGTTTACAATTTCGTTGATAGTTTCTGTTGAACCAATCTTCATAGCAACGGCTTGGTCTTCAGCGGTAAAAACTACCTCCATCAACTGAACCACATTGGGGCTCACCGTCGCAAGGCGACCTCGAGTGTATTATCAACGAGAAGGTACGTTCTGGCTTCATTGTTTACAACTTCGTTGATAGTTTCTGTTGAACCAATCTTCATAGCAACGGCTTGGTCTTCAGCGGTAAAAACTACCTCCATCAACTGAACCACATTGGGGCTCACCGTCGCAAGGCGACCTCGAGTGTATTATCAACGAGAAGGTACGTTCTGGCTTCAGTGTTTACAATTTCGTTGATAGTTTCTGTTGAACCAATCTTCATAGCAACGGCTTGGTCTTCAGCGGTTAAAACTACCTCCATCAACTGAACCACATTGGGGCTCACCGTCGCAAGGCGACCTCGAGTGTATTATCAACGAGAAGGTACGTTCTGGCTTCATTGTTTACAAAGGGTTGGTCTTCACCGGTAAATACTACCTCCATCTACTTAACCACATTGGGGAATCATGGGCTCACCGTCGCAAGACGACTTCGAGTGTATTATCAACGAAAAGGTACGTTCTGGCTTCATTGTTTACAACTTTGTTGATATTTTCTGTTGAACCAATCTTCATAGCAACGGGTTGGTCTTCACCGGTAAATACTACCTCCATCAACTCAACCACATTGGGGCATCCTGGGCTCACCGTTGCAGTAAAACCTCATGTGTATTGTTCTTCTTTATAAGCCTCTTCTAGTGAAGGTTGGCGTTATCATGTTCCGCAATGTTGTCAACGCTGTGCACACTACCAAGTTTACTGCATTTTTAACAGGCTCTGTTCTGATGGATTCAACATGGTATGGTACATCCGGAGATCGTCGTCACATTTCCATTTAAGTTTTGATTGTTGATTGATTGATTGATTTTGCTTGCAGGCACGTAGTTACCTGCAGTCACTACCTTACAAGCCCAAAGTCCCGTGGAACAAACTGTTCCCCAGTGCTGATGCGAACGCACTCGACCTATTGGACAAGATGTTAACATTCAACCCCCATAACCGGATAATTGTGGAGGATGCGTTGGCCCACGCTTACCTGGAGCAGTACTACGACCCAGCTGATGAGGTGAGTTGTTGATTGTAATCGATAAAGTCGTAAGTCCAGACATGTAGGGGTACAGAGGGTGGAGCTGCCCCCCCCCCCCCCAAACAATAATTTTTTAGCAGATCTATTCTAAATTAATTTATTACCCTCTATTGTAATCGGTACTACCTATCTACCATTATTTTTGTTGTACCATTTTGACCCCCACAATATTTTTTATTTAATTAACTCAGCAAGTTATTAAAAATTTGGCTCATCTAAGTTGTAGAAGACTACATTGTGCATCAAATAAAATAATATAAAATAAAATGTATTATATGAAGAGTTTGGTTACAAACGTGGCCAACTCCATTTTTTCACAAAATGGGGTTTTGATCCGACTTTGCAGAAAATTTCAATGTCCACCTACACATTGTAAATTAAAGTGACAAAATCAGCCAGATTGCGCACAGAAGCATTGAGAAGTCTAGGGTTAGTTATAAACAATAAAACAAACATAAAAGTTATAAAATTTTCAGTAGAAAATCCGCTCTCCTGCAGGCTGATCATGGCGATTATAATACCGGGGTTATTATAATACCCTGGTATTAAAAATGTAAACATGATAATTTTATAATGGAAGGTGCTATTCAAAATTTGTTTGTTTACAGTTTTAATCCCAGGAGTAAGTTAATACCAATCGCCATGATCAGCCTGCTGAAAAATTCAACAACTTGGAATTGGCCATATTTGTGAACAGTCTCCTCATATTTATTTATTTACTTAGTATTTCGTCTTTCTTTTCGACGCGACGTGAGAGTCTCGGAAAATAAAATAAAATATGTAGCTAGAAGCTTTCCAGTTTTTCATGGAAAAATTACACAAAAGCCTTCAGGGGCTTCCTTCCGTACTAACTTTGTTCAAATATTTTTTCTGTATAATGCTGTTAATTAAACGGCCATTTTTAATAGGGAATTTTGTTTTTTAATGATATTTGACCTTCCAACAAAATGGCGCCTATCATAACCTGAAGCTACGGAAAACCCAAAGTCGAAAGTTTTCGCCCGGGAAATCTGAGTTTTCTGAAATAATGACGTTGGTAGTTAATTGTATAAAGCGGAGAGGCGATTAAAATGTACCCCGAGGCAGACAATTTTCTCTCGCTTCTTACACTCCGTTTTGTCTTGCTTTTTTACCTTAAAAAACTACTTGACCTAGTTCGTTAATGTTTTGTCAAACAGTCTTATTATGTTACGGTGACCATGGTTTATTTTAGTGGAATTTTATTCTGTTGAATTTGGTTGTGTTACCATGGGGACGCAGTATGCTCCTCCAACCGCTTGGGGCCGTCCATTAGTTTCGAAGGGGGGGGGGGGGGGGGTTCAGCAAAAATCACGAAATATCACAAGGGGAGGGGGCTTATTAAGATATCACGTGCAATTATTTTTTCGTTAAATGCAAGATCGCATGATTACACCTTCCTTCAATATTGTTCTTATGCCAGTCAAAAACAACCTGCAACCTTTCTGTGTAGACATTTTTATCATGGTCCTTAATTTTCTACAATATAATAAAATTAGATTATACTTTATACCTGTATTTAAAAATAATATTATAAAAATTTTAAGATTCTTTGTAGGTACTAAAAAATACACGTGGTTTTGGGGGGGGGGGTAGTCTTAAACCTCACCAAGGGGGGGGGGGGTAAAAAAAACATCACGGGATTAATGGACGGCCCCTTGAAAAGTCTCTGTATGAAATACTAGATGTTCCTATGCAGACCCGTAACCAGGCTTTTATTTCGGGTAAGGCTCCGATCCAGTGGCGTAACAGAAAGGTAGCAAGTTATGCATTACGTAAGGGCCCCCGGTCAAAGGGGGCCCCCGCAGAAAAGGAAAAATATGAAATGAAATGAAAAACGTGTTTATATTAGGCGAGCTTTTTCGATACAGCATGATAACTTACTCCCGAAGTCCACTCACGATTGTGTGTTAACTTGGATAGCTCATCTAACTCGGTAACACCAACACTGTGAAGACCCCTACTGTACTACTTTTAGTTACCATGCCTTCGTCTACTGCTAATAATCTAAATATAAACAGGAACTATCATCTTCTATCTAAGATAGGCGATCATCATGGCAATTGTAGACACGTAGATACCGTACTTCGGACTCCCCAAAAGTCATGTAGAGTGTTGAGTGTACTTAGTCATGATGCATGTTCTGGGGAATTGCAATGCAGTGGTTTCCCGTTGCCTTCTGCATCCTTATGCCGTTGACTCTTCATTGAGTTCCTTCGGGGCCCAACCCCAGGACAAAAGAGTGCCCTAGTAGTGGTTGCTTATTTAATGGCGGCAACTATTCGTCCCGTCACATAGTCATCCTCGGGCTACTGTGGATTTTTCTGGACAAGCCTGCACCACCAGACTTGTCACCACACCCTCCCACTATGCCGCTCCTTTGGTCGAGGACTGCTTATTCGTTATATTCGCAGCTAGCCAACATATCTGGTAGCCTTTTCACTATCCGCCACCGGCGACGCCGCTAGTAGCCTGCTGCACAGACCTAGCAAAGGTGTTCAATAGAGTAAAAAAACCAAACCGGTTTCTTTCTGAAGCAAGTTTTTTTTTTTTTTATTATAAAAATTATTTTTTTGAAGAAATTATTATGGCCTAATTAATACAGTCGTCCGATCTATCAATTTAGTGCTGTGGGATAGGGAAAATGGAGGCAACCGAAAGCCGTCTTTCAACTGATCATACAGACATCATTGCAACGACATTACATAAACACAAGACACCGCCTAGCCATTAACATTTATACTCAGCCGTTATCATCTTCTTCTTCTGCTTCAGCCAGCGCCCGTCCTTGGCTGGTAGGCCATTTGACGCCGTGCCGCGTAATAGAGCTGGGCCAATCCCTCCTGAGTCTTAGTTCCGTTTTATACCTCGATGCCAGTGCAGCTGAATAGGTGATCGGCATTGCCCTCCCCTTGAAAGCAGAGGGGGCATTTGGGTGACTCGGCGATACCTATTCTGTGCAGGTGGCTCAGGAGGTAGTCATGTCCTGTGGCCATTCGGAACGCTGCCACAGCGATGTCCCGGCGCAAGTTGCTGGGGATGGTTCTTGCTAGGAGCGGTTCCCATCGTTTGCCAGCTGCTCTTACTTTCCAGGCATCTCTGGTCGCGTTCTTGGCATTCACTTGGATTAGTCTGCAAGTGGTGGAAAAGGTGAGGGGGTGTAGAGGTTGCGGTAGTAGGCACCCCGCCTTTGCTAGTTTGTCAGCCTCCTCGTTCCCATGGATGTCACAGTGGCCAGAGACCCATTGTAGGTGGATATCTGATACGGTTTGCAGCCCCAGGAGTTATCATGTCCCACCATGTTCCCCTGCCAACGCTGTGCACACTACTAACCTTGCCGTAGTTTGAAATATGCTCTGCTCTTTTGGATTCAACATGGTAAGGCCATTGCGTACCTACATAATAATCGTGTTACCTAAAAACTTTAATCGTTATAAAGACTACAATTACGACTCTGAATAATAATTAAAGTTTATAGAGCTGTAGGTGTTGGGCGTTAATGGCGACATAACCGGAATGGAGCGAGACAGTGTAATGACTCAGTTATTCCCGAGTTTAACAACGATTTCAGATGCGGGGTAATGTGTGCTAGTTTGTTTTTATGACCTCCATCAAATACACTTTTCTAACGACATTTCGCCTATTAAAATGATTATGAAAATGGATTATAAAACAACCGATTCGAACGCTGGGGATTTGCTGAGAATTTTGCCATGAGAACATATGGGTTGTTGATTGGTTGGTGCAAGAGACAGTCTATTACTGAACGCACTCCAGAAAATTTCTGGTTCGCTAGTGTTTCGAGGGAGCCTTTTACCTTGAGCCTTTCTTCTATCTTCTGACGATTGGTTGGCAGCAACTCTCTGCATATCATTCTCCAGCTCCTGCGCCTTACTACTCTTCTGCTCTTGCTGTTCGAGCTCCTGCGCCCTCCTTCAGATGATCCATGAATTTCTTCTTCGGCCGCCCTCTTCTGTTAGTTCCCTCCACTGTGTCCCCAATGATGGTGTGTACCACATTTTCGTGTCTTAATAAATGTCCTACCCATTTCGCTCTTCTACTTTATATATGAAGTAGCAGCTGTCTCTCTTCTTCAATAGCCGCAAACACTCTTTCATTCAACTCGAGCTGATTCGAAGCATCCTTCTGTAGTACACATTTTAAGCGTTTCAAGCCTCTTCAGTTCCTTTTCTGCATTAGTCCAGGTATCACATCCTTATAATAAAAAACACTCCATACGCAGGTTTTAAGGAACTGCTTCCTGATGCTTAGTCTTATGTTGACAGATTTCAGGATCTTAGATTCCTTATTGAAGGCCACTTTCTCTGAATACCGCTGTTTTTAATTCACCTGCTGAGCTATTGTCTTCAGCTATTGTGCTGCCCAGGTACTTAAATTGCTTTACACTGCTGAGGCCCGTACTTGGCCCAGGTCTTCTTTATTCTTTTATTCTTGATCATCCTGTGACCGTAATATCGAAGATAGGATTATAATTATTATTATTGTTGTTTTTTTTTGTGTTTCAGCCCGTTGCTGACTCGCCTTTCAGATTTCAAATGGAATTGGATGATTTACCGAAGGAGAAACTGAAGGAGTTAATATTCCAGGAGACAGTGCTGTTCAAGCAGAATGTTGACGTTGTTTAGCCCCGTAAGTATATCCTACAATCGGCTTAACCGAGTTGTTAGTCTTGATTAGAGTAAGGACACAAGGAGGGCGGACATCAAAAGATCCTGTGCACGCCGAACATGTGGGCACTAGCGTCAAGGGCATTTCTGAGACATCAGGCAGTCGGCATCACTTGAGCTGGAAGCCCTGTACTAAGAAGTAAGAAATAAGTAAGGAGGAAACCCCCACAATGGTGCTTAAGGCAACGGCACTAGAAACCATAGCAACTTGGTATCCTGAAGATGAGTGGGCTTACATTTACACAGATGGTTCGGCATCGCAGGCGAAATTCAATGCTGGAGCCGGCGTGTACTCTAAATTTTTCGTCCTAGCTGCACCAGTCGGGAAGCTAGCTACGAACTATAATGGGGAAGTACATGCTATTCTGTAGGCTCTGAGGAAAATAACAGAATTGCGATGGGAATATAGAAAAGTTGTCAATATTTTTTATGTTGCAGATTCCTTTTAATATCATTGATTTGTACGAGTTCCAGTCTGGACGCTATTGGCGGAAATTCCGCGGAACCACGCCGCCATCTTGTTTTCGGATAACCCCGGTTTATTACTATAAGAATCGGGTGTTCCATCGAACTTGCCACTGTTGTCCGTGGTCTATTTACGACGCTGTAAACTTTGCTGCATGTTTATACAAGGGTCAGTCTGAATACCATTTTTAGCGTGAAACAAATTCAAAATGACCGATTTTTTTTTTTTTTTATATCGTAAGGTGCATTATATTACATTATGTAACCTGTGAATACCACAAAACGACACCGATGATTGTATATTGTCGTACTTTACTTACTTTATTCTACGCCCGTCCGTGGTTGTTTAACCTTTCGTATATTGTCGTGATGCAATCAGAAAATGCGCAGGGCTATAGTTTGTGCTAAAGCCCATGACTGCAGTTTCTGTAATAAACTTCCTTTAACCTTCAAGTTAGCAAATGAACAGTTTAGTAGTGTTTTCCCAACTCCGTATCTGTCGGTTAGCTGTTCGAGACTGCAGTTTTACAACTAACCCCAAGTTAAGGGATTTTTTTTTAATTTTTTATAAATAAATAACATGGGGTGAGAGAATTTTATTCATTAGAACATCTCTCTATCTCTATCAGCTCTAACGTCATGTTGTTTAAAAAAAAAATTCCCCTTAAATTTCTTGATTTTTGCCGCACGCTAAGTATGTAATTTTTGGCTAAGACTGACGCTTGTAGAATGTATAACTGGGAACTATAAGTTATTTGTTTTGTTTCCTCATGACGTCACTTATGATATCAAACTGATGAGCCGTTGACGTAGCAAGAAAAGATGAATTATCCCATATTATCCCTGGGGTTAGTGCTCTATAAACCTAACCTCCCAGTTATGAACAGAACCGGTCCGAGTTTAGTCGTTCATGCTTTCCTATTTATAAAATTAGTACAGGTACTGAGACAAGTAATATGATATTTCCATAGTAAATAATTTTCATAGGGTTAAATTGCCTCGAGATTCCCAATCCCAAAGCACTGAATTAATCGATCGATTGATCTGGGGAAGCAGGCCTGTAACCAGGATTTTATTTCGGGGAGAGCTGCGATCCTATAGTATATAGTGAAATGTTGCACATCTGGAAAGTTCAATTCTATCTAGTTTAAAGTTAACAAAAAAATCAGGGGATGCAGCCCACCCCCTCCCCCCCCCCCCAAATCTTTGTTTGGGAAAGCAACCTGTTTGGTTTTGTTCCTCCAATTAACATACATACCTGAAGTTAGAAAGGTCCCGCAGAAAAATTATTTTTTTTTTTTGTAATTTTTCATGAAAATTGAGTCTTTTATTTTTTTAATCCCAGTTGCTAACTATCAAGGGGCAAGCGACCTATTGCGTTTCGTTAACATTAAAACAACTACAGTATATGTGAATGTATCTACATAATAGTCCCCTTAAAACAAAACAAACAAAAAATCTCAAAACACAAGTGAATTAGTGAAGCAAATTGGCCGGTGGAATAGCCGCCTAACATCCCGAACACCTTCAGATAGAAAAGCAGATTCTCCATACAACTAAGAAAACGTAAGATATTTTGATTTAAAAAATTTATATCTCATTGCTAATTGTTAACCTCAGCCATGATGGATTCCATGACTACTGCGTTGGCCTGCGTGTGAAAAGCGCGCGTTTTTTTTCTGTTTTACAGAGGCAAAAAAAAAAATCAAAATATCTAATTCATTGTTATTATATTGTTAAGTATTAAAGTTCTTACAGTACCTACATTTTACAACGAAATCATTTAAAAGTTTAAATAAGAAGCGTTGTGAATTTCTTGTAATAAAGTAATGTATAAAAATGAAAATATTTTCCCGCCAGTTTTAGTGAGGAGGCGTTGCCAGGTTAGTTTTTTTTTTTTAATTTCTGTGACGCTGATCTTAAAAACGGCGAGCCTATTATTAAGGGTTAAAGTTCATTGTTACGCATGCTAAGTTACACAAGCTTACCACAGACCCTATGCAACAGGCGTAAGCGTTTGCCGAATTCGGGTACGAGTTTGGTACTGTACTTAGTTCCCAGTTGTATGAGGCTAAATATGTAATTTTAATCATTTTCTTTTTATCAATTTTTCCATCACAATTTTATAACATTTCTCGGTGTACTGTTCAATGGGGTCTAGTTGAAGTTTTTCACAATTTACGGTGCGTTTATGAACAGTCTTTAATCGTTATCGTAATCGAAATGCAAATATGGTGTGATAACTCCCCTCCCCCCTTCAATATTTGAAGAGTCCTGAGGATGTAGGCGTTAAGCTGCAAATACTAATAAAGGTATTATGTACCCCCATTTTTCGCATAGTATTTTTCTTCATGCGTGCCACCGCCTTCTACTGAATAATTCAAATCTAATTTTTAAAATGCAATTTAACGTTTTATTCTATTATCTATTTGAAAAGGCCGGTAGAGGAAGTATGCAGAAGTTTTCAACTTAACGCTTTCTTTCATGTTGTTTTGCGACTTACCGCCTTCTTTCGCTAGATCCTTCAAATATTTTCTAACGTTTGGCAGAACCCAATGTGCTAAGCCAATCAAAATTGCTTCAAGAAAATATGGGACCTTCCACTATACTTTCTTTTCCTCCCACCATCGTTGACGAAACTGTAGAAAGTGTGGAATGAAGTGAGAAACATGGCGGCTTCCTTCAGATTCCACAATCCGTGTCTTTACCAAAGATAGTGGAATTCACGCTTGGATGGCACCGCTAGTATTGGAACATGGGGGTGTCCCCCTACTCCATAGCAATGGCGTCAGAATTCTTTACCCAGCCATTGCTATGGGAAGAAGACGACACCTCCGGTAGCCTAATGCATAGCGGTGCCTATGGAAAACTTTCGAAGCTTTGGCGATCTTCCAAAGTAGCCTTCTAGTTTAATTTCAAAGGCTTGCACGGGCAAGGCAGTAGAGTCCGTCGAGTCGAGTCGTTCTGAAAATGTACTTCTACTTCCTTGAAAGTACGTTTTCAGAACGACAACGGCCTTACATCCCGGATTCTACTGCTTCGTCAAGCCGTCTAGTTGACTGTTAAAGTATGTGTATAAACGCAGGTTTAGGTACATTATCAACCCATATTAACCAGCTCAGTAAAATTAAATGTTGATATAGTCAGGGCATTCTGTGATAAGGACTTTCTTTTTCTTATAAAAGGTTAATCGCATATACAAACAATTTAGGTGCCCATTCCACCGACCGGCTAGGGCTATTTACAAAAACGGCGACGTGGTAGCAGACATTCAAGACTTAGGTGGCGTTTCCACCGACCTCGCATTGCAGAATTGACGGAAATGTTTATTTTCCTCTATGCCATAGTTAAAATTGATCAATGATCATACAGTAAAATCACAAACGAATAAACTAAAATTAAGAAATGGCGTCATGGGATATGTTAAGTACAAACATTTTAATAGATTTCTATAAAAAGAAAAATTCTAATTTCCGTCAATGTCATTTGCATTCTGCAATGCGAGGTCCGTGGAAACGCCACCTAAGTCTTGAATGTCTGCTACCACGTCACCGTTTTTGTAAATAGCCCTAGCCGGTCAGTGGAATGGGCGCCTTAATGAATGCATCCGATTGACCTCTTCAGTCGCCTCTGTAGGTTAGTACCCGTGTTGAGTTACGACACGTCTCCGATCGCATGGCAAATTGTCTTTATTTTCCATATGGGCGAATTTTGGGCCTTTGGGGGTGTGTGAAGCCCAGGGACATACACAATATCCGCATCGGCCACTATTATCTCTAATTCCCATTTAAATGCCTTTTTTTTAGTTTTTCCGGGTATTAAAATAGTCTGAACAGTTTCCAAAGTCTCACATCCCCTCATCGTTGGTAAAACTTCTGCAACTGGAGACCGCCTGTTTTTATCTATTCCAAAGCATACCACTACTTAGATTCCACATTCCATAGTTTCCCTGCGATGTTGGGAACCACCGTAAATTGTAATTATGCGTTGAAATTTACCGGTTGATGTTCTGTTATTGTTGTTGTTAATATTAACAAATTGGATTATCTAGCTAAGCATATTGTACGTGATCTAGACCGGTTTGTTTGTAAATAAATTAATTATATTTAAAATTGCGCAGGATAGCGAGGAGTAGCTAATCTTGGAAATAATTTAGGGCTATTATATAAATGTATTGAATCGGCCTATTAAAACTTCAGACTTGTCCGTTGTTGCATTAAGTCTTGAATTTTTCATCTATTGCCATTATATTATGTGTTTTATATATCTCAACAGGTCTAGCTCGAACGAATGAAGTTAATTTACCCAGGGGTCTATCTATACTAAATAACACTAAGGTACAATTATAAATAATAATATAAATTAATATACCGGAGTAAAGAGATTTAAATTGTTCTGCTCAATTTCAAAACATTGTTAGCCCAATTAAGAAAATTTAATTTATTGATGTTGTAATAGGCTACTTGACAGTTTGTAACAATAAAATCTAAAATAAGCTAGATAAAGTAGCTTATAGGTTAAGAATAATAATACAATATGTTTTTTTGCATTAAAAAAAATTAGAAATATTAAAAATTAAATAAATTTTGGTGTTTTTAACTGTGGATTAAAACAGCCAAAACGCCGTCACACATATTGTGTGGCCTTGAAATGACGTCACATTTCGTATTGGGTGTTAGGTAATTAGTACTGAAGGCTACTCCGCCACGTCACATTCTGAAGTCATATTTTTAAATGTCAAAATTAAATTAGTGCCTACTAAAAAAAACTTTTAGGAATTTTTTTTTTAATGGGTACAAAATAATTCTTAAAAATTCTTAATTCTTAAGTAAAAAATGACAGGTTCTGATTTTTAAAGAAAAGATTGACTTTTTGATATATTACTAAGCCAACCTAGCGGAGTTAGGGCTATAAAGCACGTTTTTAACTCTAATTTGTTCCTGGTGTGGAACATTTGTACGTCCATATCCGTTAACAATTGGTCCGGGCCTCAAATTATGAAAACGTAACGACGTTTATGAATTATTTAAATGCAAAATTATCCGTAAACCCCTGGGTACGTTCGGGTCTAAAGTCAATGTATATTTAACTGCATTTTTTTAAACACATAGTACGATATATGTAAAAGAGGCCTATTTTATTGTATTCATTATACTTTTTAGACGTTGTCTTATGATTGTTTTATTATTTTATGTATTGACTTCTCTGAAGAACTAGTAAAGACTGAAGTAGAAAACTTCCTCTTGTGTTCTAGCACAATTTTAATGCTTTCAATTGTTATTTTGCTTGCTATGTTAAGTACAGTAAGAAAAAAAGCATTTTAAAAAATTTGTCATCTTTAAAATTTGTGCGAATAAAATGTCGTTTATTAACTACAATTTTGCTTATTTTGAAGACTGGGCCGGTTTTATTTTTATTTGTTAAAATTGTAATAAATTGAAGATACTCCTGGCGCTGGTATCCGCCATGTTGTTGAATTTTTTGTTGTATTATCATTGGCTGTCTCTAAAATGGTTGTTTGTTATGCATTTCCTTACTATCTTTTTTTTTTTAATTATTAATACAAAGCGGTTTTTCAAGGGACAAAACATAAGAAAAACTTGCAGTTTGTTTATTTTCATGGGGTGAACTGTGTATTGCCGAAATTCTAACCAGGAAGGCTGGATCGGCCTCCTGAGCCCAGTCACATAACGATTCCGCAGTTGTTTCCTCGTGTAAGCGGGTGGTACACACCATAAGCTTCTTCTGCTTCTTTTAATGCCTCGTATGTCGAACACTGGCGATCATCATGGCAATTTGTAATTTGGAGACTGCTGCTATGAAAAGGGAAGTCGTGCCCTTGTCAAACCACTGCCCCAGGTTTTTCAACCAGAATGTTCTCTTCGTCTGCCGGGAGCTCTCTATCCTTCTACCTTCCCTTGATCCTTTTCGTTCATTACATGCCCGAATTATGTTAGTTTCTTGACCGTCACTTTAAGCTTAATATAGTCGGAGGACAGCTATTTAGATTGCGAGTTAAATACGCAGAAACATACCCCTATTGAATTTTTATTGGCCTCTATTTCTTTTTTTATGTTGGAAGCCTACAACGAGAAAATGCCTCCTTGCTGTTTAACTAATCGCGAGGTTGCTAGATTTCCCCACTTTCGGCAATACTTAGCATATGGAGTCTTCGTCTTATTCAAGTTACAGTCGGCTGGCTGGTTGACAGCAACATGTGGCATCGATGCCTCCACTCCCCTCGATCCTGGCAAGCCCTCTTCAGCTCCACGTATGTATTGGCCCCGACATCCTCCATCACTTGCTGTAGGCCTAGATACTCTCTTCTGGGGCGCCATCTATTCTAATTTATTATCGTTGATTCTAACAGACTCTTCAAAAGTTATTGCTGCCTTATTGTGTCAACACAAAATATATCACAGTATGTTTTTGTTACTCGAAAAATCGATGTGTATAAATGGGATCTTCCCACACAAATAGAGAAACAGTCAATTTTATTTGGCGCCAAAATTAAGTTTCCTTATGAATCGGGGATTGCATCTCTCGGTAGGCCCTCGAGCACTCGTTAATAAAGCAACATACAGTATGTTTGAAAATCTACCCAGGGTCTTGCAGTCTTGATCTTGCAGATCAATTTTGCAATTTTCTAGAGTTTGTCATTATTTAAAAATGAAAAATCTATAAAACCTTTCACGGTCTTCAAAATAGGCTTAATAAATTTGTCCATAAGCAGGACTTAATTTTTTTTAGAAACGGCAATGAAAATATGCCAGTAATTTAGTAAAATTAATAATTGTAACTTTTTCCAATAATACTATTTCATCGAGAATTAAATGTACAGAATGCATGATTATCGTAATTTTTCTTCAAACCCGATAAATACCGTGGGTATTTGTTCTATTTCAATTGTTTGTAACTAAGCAACGAAACTAATGCTATCATAAAACTGAGATGAGTTAAAAGCAAATTGGAGTAAAAAGGGTGATTTTCTCAAGAAATATCAATCAACATACGGTCACAAAATACATATATCCATTAGAGTAGGAGAAATGCTCCTCTATATTTCGAGATAAAACATAACTAACACCAATTGGTCACAGTTCTTGAAGTCATTCCTCGGGACCAAGGCCGTAGCCAAGGGGGAGTTCATGGGGGTTGAAACCCCCCCCCCCACCCCACCTCCGAAATGAAATGGCTTGATGCTAGATAGAATCGGATTTTGAGAGGAAAAATAAAAAACCACTATGTAATATCCAATGAAATTTCGGAGCCATCATAAACCACATCAATCAATCGTATGCCGAACAAATCCAATGCTATGTTTGTGCCAATCAGTGTTAGAAAGAGGTACATTTGATGCATCAAAATGCTCAGAAATGTCTTTTGTTTGTTCTGATACACCGAGAACAGTACCGGCAAGCACTATTGGCTTGTCACTGAGCAGTTAGATAAATAAAGAACTTTGAGCGTTCCAGCTACAAGGGCGGATCCAGCCGAAAATTTAGGGGGGAGGGGGTCACAAGGTTTGTATAATGTTAAAAGGTAATGTTTTGGTTGAAAAGTTGAGTTTTATTCAATTTTTTTTACTAGGTATCTTATGAATTTACTCATTTAGGGGGTGCATGACCCCCCCCCCCTCCCCGTGGATCCGCCATTGTCCAGCTAAGGGATGTGATATGTTTGACAACTCTAGATTGATATTTCATGTGACATTAGATTTTTACACTTATAAGGTTTTTCCCCCTCAAATCGGACACCACTATCCGCATTAGCGATGAATCCGGTCCGGCACCTACCTAGAAGAAATGTCCCTCTACATTTTGATAAATATTAACATTGGCGTAAATTCACAAACTTTCTGGGGGGCTTTAGGACCCCAAGACTTGATCCCCCGGAGAAAAAATTGATAAATAGGCCCAAATTAGTGGGGGTTTACGCATATTATACCCTGGACAACGGGGTGCCCGGGGGTCTCCCCGGTAGAAAAAAATGGACAAATGAGACCAAATTAGTGAGGTTTTGCGCAGTTTATACCCTAGAGAAAGGGGCGCCCGGGGTATCCCCCGGAGAAAAAAAATTGGTAAATGGGCCCAAATCAGTGAGGTTTTACGCATATTATACCCCCAGAGAAAGGGGTCCCGGGGTCTCCGGGGAAAAAAATTGATAAATGAGCTCACATTTGTGAGATTTTGAGCATTTTGAAGCAGTACAGATGAGATTTTACTGACGAATAAGCCTACCACTAAGGCGGGTCCGGGGGTCTCCCCCGAAGAAAATTTTTGAAAAAAAGGTCTGAAATATTGGGGTTTTAAGCATTTTGAGTAATATACGATATTTTTGTGAAAGTTCTTGGGTCAATATGCTGTTTTTGTTTTCATGACGTCTTTCATGTAAAATAAGCATACCAAGAATTTATTTCCCTTTCGTTATTGTGGATACTATGCCTTTCGCCTCCGTAATGTCTTTGTCACCAGAAATACTGGGGGAGCTACGAGTGCCAGCCCCCCCCCCCCCCCCAGGACCCCCTATTTACGCCAATGAATATTATGCGGAAGACCGAAAACTAATTTAATATTGATAACGCAATGACATTGTTTTGTGGAGTAAATATTTGTCATTCCCATTGTTCTTTATTTATTCAAATAAACTGTTGTCAATAAAATTTATTTTGTTGTTTTTAAGTCCAGCCGCAAACTCTTCTTCTTTATCTACCTATTGTTAGTACCCCCTTAACGCCGGCAGCCATACCAAGGTGAATCCAGCGGACCAGAGCAGGTTCAAAGCTGCAGATAACTTGGTCGTGTGCACAGTGCCGGTAGGGAAACATGGTAGGACTTGTCCTGGTCACCTCCAAACTAATCGTATGACTTCACTGTGTTTCCCAAGTGGTTCGGAATCCACTATAATCAGGAGGTCCACTGTCCTATGGGCCCACACCGTGGCCTGGGATGTGTCCAACCATACTAATTACTAGTAGCCCCTTAAGGGTCAAGGGACTCTCTATTCGTATGTAATACAATCCCTGTCGTTCGCACGATGGGTTCAACTATGGAACTTACATAAAGCCTAGCTTGTTTGAACTTGCCATGATACTCCTGAATTTAGAAGACTCCGAACCATAATATGTAAGTTCAACCGGCCACACTGCCGCAAAGGGCGGTTTTACACAGCCGATACTGGAACCCCGTCTCATACCAGAACAAGCTGGCTTCCGCCCGGGAAAAAACTGCACCAGCCAGGTACTTAACCTCACCGAGTACATCGAACAGGGCTACCAAGAGCAGATGGTAATAGGCGTTGTTTTCGTCGACCTCTTCGCCGCCTACGATACCGTGAACCACAAACTCTTACTACAGAAAGTAAAGAAACTGACCGGCGACGAAAATTTCTCAAAAGTCATCCAATCTATCCTGCAGAACAGAAGGTTTTACGTCTCATTCGAGGGAAAGAAAAGCAGATGGCGCATCCAAAAGAACGGCCTAGCGCAGGGTGGTGTGCTCTCTCCGACGCTACTCAACATCTACACGAACGCCCAGCCTGTGACCCGGTGCTGTCTACACTTTCTTTATGCCGATGACCTGGCCCTCGCCGCCCAAGACCAGACCTTATAACGAGTGGAAGAGAAGCTCGGAGAAGCGCTGAGGGAACTCTCCGAGTACTACGCAAGCAACGCGTTAAAACCAAACCCTGCGAAGACCCAAGTGTGTTCATTCCACCTGCGCTCGAGAGAAGCAAAGAGAAAACTAAGGGTGTCATGGAACAATCACCAGCTGGAGCACTGAGCTCTGAGACTGAGACTCCAGCCTACCTGGGAGTCATGCTCGATAGATCTTTAACATTCAAGGGGCACTGTCAGAAAACAGCAATGAAGGTCACCTCATGCAACAACCTACTGCGAAAACTCCGATGCCCTAAGTGGGGGGCCGAACCTCACGTACTCCTCACCACGGCTAAGGCGCTTTGTTTCTCTACTGGCGAGTATGCATGTCCCGTATGGAGTCGCTCAACTCACACTAAAAAAGTAGACGTTGCTTTAAACGAAACCTGCCGCATCGCAACTGGGTGTCTCAAAGCGACGCCACTGGACAATCTCTATCGATGTGCGGGATTAGACAAGCCGGACCTGCGCAGGAAGACCTCAGAGTACACGGAAAGGTTCAAACAGGCTTTCGATGATGTATGGGAAAGAAGCCACCTCGCAAGAAGACCTACGCCTAAAGTAAGAAAAAGTTTCCTCAGCCATGTTACCGTGGAACTTCCAACCTGGTATCCACACGCGCCCGTCAGCACCACCGGGATCCACTTTAAATGGAGAACGTGGGCGGTGCTGAACCAACTCCGCTCCGGCGCAGCCCCTGTAAAAACCAATAGGGCGAGATGGGGCCAGACAGACGAAAGCAACACCATGTGCTCGTGTGGTCAGAAGCAGGATATGGACCACCTGTTCGAGTGCAGCCTATGCCCGGTCCAATGCACGAGGGATAACCTATGGCAGGCCAACAGTGCTGCCTACGACTTCACCCGATTTTGGGATGTTCGCCTGGACACGAAAAAGTAAAGTAACAGCCCCCTTACATCTAACAAGTAACTATAATAATCAGATATTAAAACGTAGCCTTAAGATAAGTTAGAGGTTTGTAATGCAACGGTTAGACAGGCCATAGAAAATCAACCCAAAACGACGGGAAAAGAAAAATCAAATGTAGCTCTTCATACTCGTATTATTTTCAATTGACAATGAGTGAAACACAAATTTACTACACAATGTTTTTTTACCAAGTTATGTTATGTACAATTTATCAAAAAATTGCTGCTGCGAAAACTTATTAGGAAACAAATAAGCTTTAAAAATGTATAGCCTAAGTCAACTTAAAATCTACAGTCATTTTGAGTCGTAAGATATCGGACATTTTCTACTGTTTGCCAAGTTCTTTGTAGCTGAACGTACAGCAGGCGGACATGTTTTGGCCTCTCACATGATAAAATAATGGACAACTTTCATATAGAAATATACAATATACAGTATAATAAATACTGTAGCCTATATAATATAGATAGGCGGGTCAAAACTCGAAAATAGGCCCATGGTAATTATAACAGAGAGGCGCATCGTGTCACTTTCTTTCGCACATTCTGCCAGTCGCAATTAGCCAACGTAATTTCCATTGAAGTCATAGGGCTTGGTGAATGAGGTTCTGTAGGGACAGTTTTGGTCACTAGGTTTGCTGACGCAAACCGATATCCATATTATTCAAAATGGCCGCCGTTTGCATGTGAAAGCTAAGCTCTAAGGCGCCTATTCCACCGACCGGCTAGGGCTATTTACAAAAACGGTGACGTGGTAGCAGACATTCAAGACTTAGGTGGCGTTTCCACCGACCTCGCATTGCAGAATGCAAATGACATTGACGGAAATGTTTGCATTTCTTTTTTTAGAAATCTATTAAAATGTTTGTAATTAACATATCCCATGACGCCATTTTTTAATTTTAGTTCGTGATTTTAGTCTATCATTGATCAATTTTAACTATGACATAGAGGAAAACAAACATTTCATTTGCATTCTGCAATGCGAGATCGGTGGAATCGCCACCTAAGTCTTGAATGTCTGCTACCACGTCACCGTTTTTGTAAATAGCCCTAGCCGGTCGGTGGAATGGGCACCTTAGCAACTAATTAATTCTTTTAATATTTTTATTATGCCTGGACCTTATTTCGCTGCATATAATTTAATATATATATTCTCCATGATTTATAGATAAATATCACTTTAAAATAATACATAAATAAAATAATTTTAAAATAGTATTGAGGCTTATGGAAAAATCAACGCTTTGATATCAGGCAACTGGTGCCGCCATCTACAAAATGACGTCACAAATGAACCTCATAGTCAGTGCAAAACCACAGAAACTAATTCAGGAAATTTCTATGATCTGGCGTATCTAGAGGAACCCATCCCGGGGCTGGAGACCGTTATCAATATGGCTGCTAGTGTAGCCTGCACAAGCGAAGTACGCAATTTGGCGGGGAAACCCAGTGATACGTGTAGCCTGCACAAGCTAAGTACAGAGTTTTTGACCGGGTCCAGGTATCCGCTCTGCTATGCTGCAATGTGTAAGACTTCGTTATTTTTTGCGTGGGTACTTATCTCTGATAGTTGGCTTATGGTTAACGTGTGCCCCGTAAGGCATATAATGGCTCTCGCCGCTCCAGTTAATGTATTTCTATGGGGGAACCCCGTGCACTTCTGCGCCGTCGGCAGCATGTCTCCTTCCGAAATCATCTATAAAATCTACAAGAAATCTTCCACTACAATGGAAAAGACGACAGAGAATCGTCTATGTGTACCGGGCCTAAACGTGCGGGTTAATTTTAACACGGAGTTATTTTCAACCTTTTATGTTGATATATATAATATTAGCCGTAACGTTTTCGAGAGCAAGGTAAAGGGTCTCCTAGTGAGTTGTTGCCCCTACTCTGTCAATGAATTTCTAGCGACCAACCTCCCTCCATCCTGACATTCCCATCACAGTCATAAGTGCCTATATTGTTTATTATTATTAAGTTGTGGATTTTAATGGATGAGGATTGTTTTGATGTATTATTGATGATTATATGTAGGTTTTTTAAATCTATATATGTATATAGCTATTTATAGTTTTGACGGTGCCGAGCACATGCAGTAACTCTTATTGTAACACTGTACTGTATGTGGTTAAAATGGCCTATTATAATTTCATTTCATTTGATGCTGCGCCTGACGGGCCATCTTAACAAGGAAAGATTTAGGCATCCGATTTTTTTAATTAAAATTCCATTTTATGTCCAATCCCTACGACTCGGGACCAATTTCGGCACAATTTCAAAACTTTAGTCCCCAATTCAAATTCAACTTACAAAAAAAGACAAATCTAAAAATTACTACAATGAGATCGATCGGTTTAGTTCCATTGTTTAGTAGTTTAAAAATAATAATAAAATTAATTGCTAAGTCCCTTCAACTTATACAAATGGACAACTTTCGTATAGGAAAAAGTTTACGTACAACCAGTTGGATCATTCAAATCATGAACACAATCAATGAAAACACTGGATTTTGGCGTAATTTCTGTGTAGATTCCTATTCGAAAGTTCTCCATTTGTTTAAGGGTGCTATCCTATACTGGAAGAATTATTTCAATATTTTCAATTAAGGCAGCGACTCCGATCATGGTAAAAACGCTGTGACAAGACAGCCCAACGAAGGTATACGGCTGAGAAAAGGTAGAGGATCGTACATAATATGTTTTAGTTATAACAGACAACTCACGAAAACCTAAATGCTGGCCTTGATCCTTGTTCTGCGCATGCGTCAGGACTGTTCCTGAATTTTAAAATATAGCCTAAAAGTAAAACCTCCAGCACTCATTTTTATCAATAGCTTTTCATGGTCCTTAAACGTTATTAAAAGCCTAAATGCAACCAGTATCTACGGGATTTTGATCATAGCATACCTACCTATAGGTTTTACTGTTAGGCTATAATTTTAAATTCTGGAATTTTGACTATATAAATGGTAAATTGTTAGGTATTCTTAATCATGACAGCTAACTTAATTAGTTACTGTTTTGACTATTTTCAATGATGAAATCGAGAATCTACTGAATTGTATTATATGTCGTGCCGTATGGTTAGAAATTGAATCTTTGGTCTTTCGCGTCTTTCGCCCAGTAACTAGTTAAGTTAGCTGCCATAATTAATAATACGTAACAAATAACCATTAATTTTGATAAATTTAAAGTTATAGAATTTAAAAATATAGCCTAAAAGTAAAACCTATAGGTAGGGCTGCTATGATCAAAATCCAGTAGATACTGGTTGCATTTAGGCTTATAATAATGTTTAAAGACCATGAAAAGCTATTGATAAAAAGGTTTTACTTTTTGGCTATATTTTAAAATTCTGGAACTTGTAAGTTGTACACCTTCCTCGTTGGAGGGGTAGAGCCAATTGGACTAAGTCCTGACGCATGCGCAGAACCAGGATCAAGGCCAGCATTCAAGTTTTCGTGACAACTCCACAAGGAAAAGCCATACAAGTGCTGTACAGCTGTCAAAAATATCGGAACAGACGAAATTGTTCTGAGCATTTTGATACACGATATGCACTTTTTTCTAAGGCGGGTATTCCACATACGTCAATCGTCAATGAAAAATTGAAAAATGACGTAACAATGACGTAAATTGACGTGGTAGCAGAATTTTTAGTATGTCTTTAATGTCTGCTAAAACGTCATTTTTCAATTTTTCATTGACGATTGACGTATGTGGAATAACCGCCTAACGCAAATTGGCCACAATTAATGAATTCGATTTGTAAAAAAAACTATTGGTACGGTAGTAGCCAGGAAGGAGTTCAACTGTGACCAATTAATGTCATTGAAGGCCACATGTCATATAACGAAACGTAGAGGAGCATTTCTGCAAATTTAAAGGATATTTTTGACGGTTATACAATCGATATTTCGCGAGAAAATTGGCTATATACACAAAACGCGTAGTACCACTTAGTAATTAATCTTATTTTGAAGGGGCACGGGAAAATCCTAACGGTGCCTGACTGTAACAAAACTTCCAGTATAGCAAAAAAAACATTAACTTAATTGGTAAATGCCCAACATTAGAAAATTGATTAGACAATTAAAAAAACGTGTTAGTCTACGTCTACATACATTCACATCAGTCCGCCACATACAAACACGAGTATTTCTAATATTTACAGAATAACGCCATTTTTTTTTTGTTTACGAGGAATTCACTACTACGTACGTTCTATTAACGTTCTCCATTTCTGGTCCTTTGGTGAACAGATTATAGGTAAGTTATGTAACAAATTAAAATTATAAATAAAATTATTACCTACTATACTGGAAAAATTTAGACTGGAAACTATTTTGCTAAAGAGAAAGCTGACTGCTGATTCCCCCCATTTTTTTTTTTTTTTTAAAGAGGATCGCAGAAAATTGGCACCGCAAAATCTGGCATTTTTTATTTTATTTACTACGGTACCCAATTTATTAAGATTTAGTCCATGTATAAAGTATTTTTAATCTATAGTGTGGTTATTTAATGTAAAATTCACGAAAAAATAGCAACACCAAAAATGTAAATGCCCTGTAACCAAAGCTAGAACTTGGGTAGACTTATCCTTAGACCATATAATACTATTCTATGGTCTAAGGACTTATCAGTAAATCATAATTGAAAGTAAACCGTTCCAAATTTTTTGTAAGCAAAGTACTGTCGGACTTTTTGGCGAAATTAATTAATTTTTCTCTTCACTGATAGTCTTTTGAAGACTTCGTTTAAAATACAATCTTTCTCCAGACGCTTTTTTACCCCACAGATTTAGAACTGCTATTCTACAATGTAAAATCGGGTTAACGCGTGTTTTTTTACAGTAATAATATTTCAGGTGAGAGATGGCAAAATTACTACGAAAGCTTGTATTTCTTTCCTATTTATACGTTCGTATACGGAAAACTTTGATCTTTAAAAGACTTCAGAGTGTACAGCCCGTAGGAAATTGGCAGCCCGAAATTTAGTATTTTTTATTTAATTAACTAAGCAAGTAATTAAAGATTTCATTTAAATTGTAGGAGACTACTTCATGCATCATATAATAAGGTATTTTTAAATTTTGAAATTGTAGTTTTTTCATAAACACGATTTTACGCGAAAAGTTATTGTTTATTAATTATCATTATTATTATTATATGATGCATGAAGTAGTCTTCTACAACTTAAATGAGCCAAACCTTTAATAACTTGCTTAGTTAATTAAATAAAAAATTAAAAGTACTAAATTTCGAGCTGCCAGTTTCCTATTCTTTACTCTTTATAGGTTTGCGACTGTGGATCGAGATATTTATTAATGTTTTCAAAATAACTCAGGCCAGCGTTTGTTTGCAAA
Source organism: Psococerastis gibbosa (assembly GCA_963971405.1). Lineage (NCBI taxonomy): Eukaryota > Metazoa > Arthropoda > Insecta > Psocodea > Psocidae > Psococerastis > Psococerastis gibbosa. The sequence continues at coordinate 28,742,517 of OZ020491.1, forward strand.
ACATTTGGAAAGGTGTCCCTTAAATAAAAACTAACAGACTTTGGTGTATATTAGGGCAAGTAATTTTCCATTCACATTTATCCACTTTCTTTAATTAAATAAATAATTTTGGCTAACACAGTACGGTATACTGTCAGCTTCCTCTTTAATCTGCCGTCAGTAATCAGTCTAATTTCCCAATGAAAATGCTATAAATTAGCATTGATTTCAATTAACTTGTTTTAATTCGAGCTAACAATTCTTTACAAAAAAGTACACATTTAATTTCACTAAGATTTAACGAAAATTTGCCTATGCGGATCCCATACCAAAATAGGCTATATCTACTACCACCAACTTATCTGAGGCGGGGTTTCCACATACGTCAATGGTCAATGAGAAATATGAAATTGACGTTTTAGCAGACATTAAAGACATACTAAAAATGTCTGCTACCACGTCAAAACCATATTTCTCATTGACCATTGAAGTATGTGGAAACCCCGCCGAAGTGGGCTGAATAACTGAAATCGATAAACAGATAGACACGAAACTACGGTAGAATTATGTTATTGTTAAGAAATGGTTTAGGCGCCTATTCCACCGACCGGCTAGGGCTAAATACAAATACGGTGACGTGGTAACAGACATTCAAGACTTTTTATCTTTTTATAGAAATCTATTAAAATGTTTGTAATTAACATATCCCATGTTGCCATTTTTTAATTTTAGTTTGTTTGTTTGTGATTTTACTCTATGATCATTGAACAATTTTAACTATGGCATAGAGTAAAACAAACATTTCCGTCAATGTCATGTGCATTCTGCAATGCGAGGTCGGTGGAAACCCCGCCTAAGTCTTGAATGCCTGTTACCACGTCACCGTATTTGTATTTAGCCCTAGCCGGTCGGTGGAATAAGCGCCTTAGGAAAATTAAATCGGATAAATTTTTTTTAGTTCCGCTGCAGACCTTCCAAGGCGTATTAAGAAAAACCTACCCCGAAAATTATTTAAACTATTTTAATGCCTGTGTTAAAATTGTCTAATATAATTATTTGACGATATACCAAGATAATTTATGACACGCAACTTTTGAATTTCATTTGACCCCAGATTTAAATTAAAAATATATATATAGCCTATAGTTTAGGCCAAAAATATTAATAAGAAAAAGTCATAAAAAGACTACGGTAGATTTAAGTTATTGTTAAGAAACGGGGTAGGAAAAATAAATCGGATAATAAACATTTATTAGTCCCACTGCAGACCTACTATGGCGTTTTAAGAATAACTTACCCCGGGAATTATTAAAACTATTTAAAACCTGTGTTAAAATTGCCCCCTCCCAGTAGACGAAATTAATTTTGTTTTATCATGTTGGAACCACTGTAAGTAAGTTACATACATTGCGTACTTTAAGCATATGCAACAATTATCTCATATACTTCTTTATAGTTATTTTATTTTTTACTGGGATGAAACTAGGTCAGAAACGTTAGTTTAGACGAGACTTTAGAAACATAGACTACCCAGCATAAATGTCCCTTGTATAGCCAAGAAGTAACATGCATTTGCATTTCAATGGGGCTAGTAATAAACAAACATCTAATACATATAAAAATTTGGCACTTATTTTTTGAAAATTCCTACCAACAATATTTTTCTAATTTTGGCCCAAAACTATCTACATTCTACATACCCATAATCAATATTACAGTTTTCACCATTGTAGATTACAAACAAAACAATTGGACATTAAGGTTGGGCTATGTCTATTTGATGTAAAAAATCGCATAAAGTAAAGCATTTAGCGTCATAAAATATTACCCTTTTGCCTTGGCCGACTTAAAGAGTATTAATATACTGAACAAAGGTTCAGAAAGGTTCGTGAAAATACTAAAATCAATCAAAATGCTGTCTTCTTGCTCATTATTATATTGTTATGTGATGTTATGTCGTGGCCGCAGACAGCTGAGTCCACAGAGCACCAAATACCAACACCAAAAACGACACGTCTCCGATTGCATGGCGTGTAAAGACTCGCACAAGCGGAAACACGTTACCACCTGGCCATCGAAGTCGATTCTTGGCTAAATTGAAATATATCTTACATGTTGTCGACGAAATTAGAGGATTTAGAAAAATCTGGACTCGGCGGGTTCGAAATCCTCTAATTTCGAAGAGATGGCCACCTCAACCTAACTTAGTTTAATGTCAGTATTATGTCATATAATATATGTCAGCTTACTTTTGATATCAGGTAAGATTTATTCCTATTTCTAGAAGCTTTATTTTGATTGGTTTTAGAATTTTCACGAACCTTCCTGATTTATTTTTACATAGTATTTAAATCCTGTTTTAGTCGGTAAACTTTACGAGTTTTTTTCGCGCCAAATAGGTTGTCACACTACATTATTTCATGCAACTCATTTAAAACTAATACAGGAACGAGAACACATATAACAGAAAAAGCTAAGCGTTAAGAAGACAGGAACTCGCTACGCAAATAGGGTTCTACTTATTTCGACTCTGAGTAATCATTAGAAGCTTATTTCCGTAAGAAGTACCTCCTATGCTCAATTAACTTCTTCCACTAGATTTTACCTATAATAAGTTCACCAATCACGTGTAAAAAATATTGCTACCTACTTATCCAAAAATTTATACGATCGATGGTTTCGAAAAAAAATTACTACGCTAAAAATTACACATTGAAGCACTTTCTGGCGACATATCTAAATGGTTCGAAACTTTCAGAATGCAAAAGGTTGCACGTACCTTAGGAACTCGACAAACTAGGAAAATATGAGCCTATGGCCCTGATTACACGCTCGAATATTTATTCGACCCAATATATTTTATTCGATCGAAGAAATATTTGGAATCTTTATGTTGAAGATTTGAATATGAATTTTCGTAGGCCTGTAACACTTTCAAATCTTTCTTCAACTATTTTTGTTTTTAACTACACTATAGCACTGGGCTTCCGCCATCAGCTTTCTTGCAGCCCAATACAACACATAATCTGGTGAGCCTCTGCTATTGACGAGAGCTGGGCACGTCTTAAGGTGCCCATTCCATTGACCGGCTAGGGCTATTTCCAAAACGGTGACGTGGTAGCAGATACTCAAGACTTAGGTGGCGTTTCCACCGACCTCGCATTGCAGAATTGACGGAAATGTTTTTTTTCCTCTATGCCATAGTTAAAATTGATCAATGATCATACAATAAAATCACAAACAAACAAACTAAAATTAAAAAATGGCTTCATGGGATATGTTAATTACAAACATTTTAATAGATTTCTATAAAAAGAAAAACAAACATTTCCATCAATGTCACTTGCAATCTGCAATGCGAGGTCGGTGGAGACGCTACCTAAGTCTTGAGTGTCTGCTACCACGTCACCGTTTTGGAAATAGCCCTAGCCGGTCAATGGAATGGACGCCTAAGGTGTTTTCGTCCATTTCCTCCCGGGTGTCGCACTTGGACCCATATTTATTGGATCACCAATATTCGAGTGTGTAATAGTGGGAATGTAAAAAGATATACAATTGTACGCAGCCTACGCATAAACATATATCTTATTACGTTGGCTAAAAATCCATGAAGTGGAATACTACCGCTTTTTACCAGGAAAGGTACGATTGCCAATTATAATTTTGAATTTAAAATACAATTACATGCCTCTATTCACTATCAATATGACCCAAAGCTACAATCCAAAAAGGCCCCAACGTAATCATGTCATTCCCTTCTGACGGTATACGTTCCACATTTTTCATTACAATTCGGCCTGCACAGCAAAATCAAATCGCCCTTGAATGCGGCAACCTAACCTGACCTGGATTCCATTTTGCATTCACAAGATGAAGTAGTCTAGATGAGACCATCATAAGCTAACTATAGAACTGAAGTCAATCCCAACTGGACTAATAAGGGGCTATTATAGTTTTTTAAATCTTTATTTTATTTTTTTAATTAACTATGTACATTTAGGCCTGTATACTAGCCACTTTTATTAATTTTTATATTCAGGTTTTATTTATTTATTATTTTTTTGTAACTATTATATGAGCCATCTTTTCTGACAACGATGTCAATCAATATAGATTTCCGGAGTCTGTGTTTAGCTTATGAGCCGAAGACATCTGACTCCATAGAAAACAAATTAAATGGGTTAAAAGCCAATGTATAAAAGTGTATTCAGGCTCATTTCGAGAAAAACACAGCTGATAGACAGATAGTCCGTACACCCCTTGCAGCTCAAAACGTAGTGGCCCAAAGCATGTGCATGAGAGGCCAGCCTCTTCTAACCCATTTAATTATTATTATTTCGTTTGAATAAAATTAACAGCCAGTTGTATTATTATTATTTTTTTTTTGACAAAACTTCAGTTCTTAGCTTATGAAGTTCACGGGAGGGGGGGAGGGGTATAGCAACATCACAACTATCGCTTTCATAAAAGTTTTAACCGAACCACACACACATACACACACAGGCTAGGTATTTCCACACGTGGTACCCACAGCAGTTTATTGTGCAAAACCCACCAAAGCGCTGTTTACACAAAAGCACACAAATATGTACAAAAAGGGGTGGTTTTAGTTCGTTCAGATATTTCAGTTAGAGAATATATTGGCACATTTACCAAATCGGGCAGTTTTAAAAAAAGGAAGTTTTTTGAAAGGTTATTTATTCTTCTGCCACTTCTGAATAATCAATCCTTAGGCGGCTATTCTACTTGTCAATATTCCACCATTTGTGCATCATTAATTGATGAGATTTTTGTTTTTATATAAAGTAAAAACAAAATTTTATCAATTATTGAAGCACACATGGCGGATTATTGACAAGTGGAATAGCCACCTTAGAACTCATTTATACACAGCGATTTCTCGACTAACGAAAATATAATAGGCTTGCTGTGTGTTTATTTTGGCCGGTACACGCAGACGTTCGACGCCGTTGCCATGGGAACAAATGGGTTCTGGATTGGTTGGGGCAAAAAAGCAAAAACAACGCAGATTTCTAGATCGCTGGAGCGTCGAGAGAGAGGAAAACCGTGCACCTGCCACAAGCGACAGAAATCTGCTGAAGTATTCTCTGAGGTTTTCCACAAAACCATTTGCTCACAAGACAAATTTCTCAGCGAATCGCTTCGCTTTGTATAAATGGATTCTTAGATATATGTCGTGTTATGATACGATACGATTATTCGGGCGGACTCTTAAGGCATCTTTCCCAAAAAATTGGTTTTGTTATTTATGTTTTAATGGCTCCCAAACATACTGAAAACTAATGTAGTTCTAGAGAAAAAATTTGGAAAAAACGCCTTTAGAATTTTAAATTACAGACTAAAGAACAGTGTCCCCAGGATGGGCAAATATGAATTAGTGCCAAAACTGCAGCTATCTGTTGCCATTCAATTAATAATAAAAGAACTCGTGCGAGTGAGCCAGTACAGGCTTTCCTATTTGTCTAATAGTATAACAAGAAATTATTTAGTGGTACACAATTAATAATGTAACAAAATAAAGTTTGAGTGGCACTTGAATATGCATAAGTAAATTGTTATAAGAAACTAATATCATATTATTGCGTTTAAATTTGGTTATTTGGTTTAATAATATTATTACAATATTATAATTCGGTAAGTTTAAATTTGCTAACATATAGCGTCACATGTTGAAAACAGCATGAACATTTTGCACAAGTAGAAATATCGGAATATAGCCTACGGATTTTTTGAAGGTCAAAATGAAATTCGGAATTTCCGAAAATGTCGCTAGTTCCACTCTAGGATAATATATTAGAATAGAGTGAACACGTAAGCTAACTATGGCCAATAGTGTCCAAGAGATGGCATTAGAAAAATGGAACCGTGGCTGGGTTGTAAAAAAAATAAAAAATAAATAACATAAACAAGACATTTTTTCTTGTGTCATCTTGTGAAAATCTTACAACAAATTTTAAACGAAACTGAAGAAATGTGCCTTAATATTGCTCAAAACACAAAAGTTTTATGAAGCGCCCATTTTTTTTTTCTCGTAAATCCATGTAATCGTGATTATTCCACTATCTGTTATTTATATATAGTACCTAGATGAAATGGCAAAATAGTTTTGGATTTATTATAACCCCCAGCCCTTTAAATAGACCCCACTTCAGTTCACAATGATTAATATTAGCAAGAGAAAGTTCTTACATTTCTTCTCTTTCTAAAACCATTACCGTTTCAGCGATGCGTGTATTAAATTTCATGGTAACGTAATAGCAAATGTACATAACATTTGTTAAATTTTCAAAATCCCCCAGCTTACATTACATGGGTTCCGGCCTATTCATTGCACAGAAGCTTACAATAATAATGGTTACAAAAAAAACCTTACACCGGAAATTATTCTAATTCTTAATAAATACATTTCTTGCACAATTAATTAATTAACTAATCCACTAATTACTCCTAAACCGCGCCTACCTCCCCGAACCCCCCCCCCCCCCCATGGGCCCCCACATTGCCCATACCATAGTCCCAGGTCTCCAGCGATGTGCATACGACATGAGATCCCTCGGTAAAAAATAAATTAGAGAAGTAACGCATTGTTTAGGAATTTAAAAAAATGGCGGGGTACGTAGTACTGCATCATAAGCCGGAAAAGACTTGAACTAACTCACAACGGATGCTGGTAGTCTCGCTGTTCACATCATCAGGGCTTTCCTTCACAAAAAAAAATAATAATTTTAGATTAGGAAAATTAAAATAGGTAAAGATATTATTTTATTTTTATATATTGGCTATTTTTATTTTATATATTCTTAAGTAATTGTTCTAAGAAACAAGAAGAAGAAATACAGCATGAATTTCTAAAATTAAAAAAATTGGAATTATGATGCCCCCCCCCCCCTTCGAATTCTCACATTGACAATTCCTCGTTTAAAAGGTAAGATATAAATAAGGTATGTATAGATTTAGAGTAGCTCTACCAATATTGCAAGTTAAATAAAGCCATTATTTATTTATGTATTCAATAAATACTACCAACTGCAGCTTCGGCACTAAAACTCTATAGAAGTGGACACGACATAGTAGACATACAGTAACGGCACAATAATGTTACCATGGAGACAACTAGAGTCCTATACAGGAGAGATGGGACATTCAAGCCCGCCAAATATTTTTTTAAAATCCTGCTGCCACCAGCCACGTTTTTTAAGACTTGCCATTTTTGTAATTTGTAATTTTTTAATGACTTTTTATGAACCTAGGCCTATTTAGTGGCTCATAGCTCCCTTGTCTAATGCCAACGACCCCACATGAATATCAGACATTATTTGTATTGTTTCCGTATGAATTTTTGGCCATTGGCAAACTGGCATACGTTCTCGATGTCAACCTACACCTGCTACAAGCGATAATGGACAAGCTGAGAGAAGCTTACCGTTGAAGCAATGAAACAGGCGAAAGTGTGACTTAACCAAGTACAGATACGAGTCATGACTAGTCATACTGGAGACATGGCAGGTGGACCCAGGAATTCCAAAGAATTTTTCGGCGGAAGGCCAATGTCGCATCTGCCGTTTATAGAACTCCAGAGACAAAAATAACCAGCCTACTGCAATAACCTTTTTGTCGTCTCTAAGGTAACCAATCTAGCAGAGTCATCAGTCATTTTGCATCGGACCCATATAGTATTAACAGGACATGCTACGTAGAAAATTAGCACCCCAATATGTGTTGTTTTTACTGACTTTATTTTTTTAAATAATTAACCAAGCAAGTTATTCAAGAATTGGCTCATGTAAGTTGTAGAAGACTACTTCATGCATCATCTAAAAGGTAATATTAAATCTTTGGTACCTTAGTTCTTTCATAAAAATCAGTGGGGATTAAAATTTCGCGTAATCTGGGATTTTTGGAAAAACTAAAAAACAGGAAAGTAAATACCCGATTATATGATGCACGAAGTAGTCTTCTACAACTTAAATGAGCCAAATTTTTAATAACGTTCTTAGTTAATGATGTAAAAAATGAAACTATTTAATTTTGGGGTGCCAATTTTCTACGCTACGTAGCATATCCTCTTAATAATTTAGAATGCTAGTTTCCTGCCAGGTCATCAAGTGTATACCACAGCAAGCACACTTCGAACGTCTCCTTAACCACACAAAATACACGTTCCACTAATATTTACAAATTTACGTGTACTTCACTGAGATACTTCTTGCACTTTCTCGCATTTGCAAAAATCAAGTTTCGTTTTTTATTTACCAGTTAAAAAACGAGCATTCTAAAATTTACAGTCCGATGCAGTCATTCTTAATTAACAGATACAATCAGATAGTCACCATACAAAGTAGTGTAAACCATGCGATCAGCTTGGTATACACTGGAAATAAATTATAAGAAGACAACTTTTCGGGTAACAACTAAACACTGTAGGAAATTCAATTTATGGGCCAAACACAGTGGACTCCGGAACCATATTACTATTTTAATGGTCAGTTACAAGCGCCAAGCACATGGTTGCTTAGTGTTCGTCCACACTCCAGAAGGCTTAAGTCTTATTCTCTAACTTGGTTAAGTCAGGCTCAGGCTTGTTTGATGTTTCATTGTTAGTGGTAAGCATGTCTCACCTAGCCCATTGTCACTTAATGCCAAAATCCATGCGGAAACAATACAATCGTTGGCAAGGCAAGGTTCAATGGGCACTACAAACAGGCTTTCGTCCATAAAAAAAAGCCCTTAAAAATAGTAATAAGTGGAACCTGGCCCTACCAATGGCCCCATTGATTTTTTTTGTGATATAAATGGTATTGTTCCCGTATAAATTTTGGTCGTTAGCGAACTGGGGCGCACATCCTCAATGTCAACCCACACCGGCTACAAGCGACAATGGACAAGCTGAGACATGCTTATAAGCGACACATTGTAACACGCATCAGCATGACCTAATCCAATTCGGGTACGAGTCCATCAGGGACCCTAAACTGAAGTCACCACATTGCTTAGTACGTATATACCAGTCTTCTAACAATTCACCTTTATCGAATCCCTACTGTTCCAGAGGTCCAGACGCCACTGGTTCCCACGAAATTCTTCCGACAACAACGCAGTCCGAGCCGCCACTGTCGCCGAGTCAGTCTTGAGTTTTGAATAGGTGGAGGGAGGTGCGCAGAAGGTAGCGTCGCTCGCCGCCACTGCGCAGTCTTCGTCAATGCCAGCGATGGGGGGACGTGGTGGAGTCAACGGAATGCGCCACCGACGAACTGTTAATTAAAATAAAGCGCAAGCGCATATGAGGACTGTGTGTTAAGAGACAAACGGAGGGGGAAGAGCCTTGCAAGTGTACAAAATTAAATATCTCACGGAATGTCATTAGAACGTAAAAAATATATAACACCCTTAGAAGAAAGATTGCTGAGCATTTTGATACATGCTATGTTCCATTTTCTAACACCGTCTACGATAACAACGACAGATTCTCCCACCAATCCATAAACACAGATCGGCCACAGTTACTGAACTTGTTTCAAAATAATGGACACTGAGGATGTCGAGCCGAAGTAGTTTCAAAACTGTGGCCAACTACTGATAGTGACGGTCCCATACTATGTTTTAAATATAGCGGAGTTGTTTCCAACGCCTGCTTTCGGCATTTCTGCTCTAAGCAACCTTGTCAGCCTGGCGGGAGGAGTGAGTCTGTTTATTAACTAGAGGCACCCTAAGGGCAAAATCTTTCACCTCGGGGGAAAGGGTAGTTGACTGACAGGGTAGACCTCCTGATTATAGGGGTTGCCGAACCACTTGGGGAACATGGTAAAGTCACATGATTGCAACGGAGGTGACCAGGACGCGACAAGCACGTGGACTGATTGGTAAAGTCTCAGCGCGTTATCATGTCCCACCATGTTCCCCTGCCAACGCTGTGCACACTACCAAGTTTGCCGCAGTTTGAAACATGCACTGCTCCAATGGATTCAACATGGTAAGGCCGTTGGCAAAATGTAGAGGAACATTCCTTTTCATTAATAACATCTCATTTATGGCTATATAGGAAAACCGACATTCGGTGGGAGCGCCGCCCCAGGTGCAAAGTACTTTCCAACCACAAACTACAAATTAATTTCAAACTACTATTCCTAACTACAATTATCTAACAATAGATTGCTAAATAATATATATTGAAAGTAAACATACACAGCATGCAAAAGAAATAGCAAATGAATGGCCCGGCTCGAGTAATATTTTGTAAATTTTTCAAATCATAGTCTTCAATCTACGTCTAACGTAGTAATGCTTCGGAGGGCATGTAAAGCAGGCAGTCCTGGGCCTTCCTAGTTGAGTGTAGGAGAGGGCTTTATAGCCCCAACTCCGATAGGTTGGTTTAGTAATAGAACAAGAAAAGTCCTTATTTATTATTATTTATTTATTCAACGTAAGAGGATGTGGCTCATAGATATTGTTCACTCCTGTGTTATGCTGAAAATTGAGCTCAATTGCATAACAATGATTCACTCTGGACAGCTGGGTCTAAAGGTAATACACGTGTGTACCAGTGAACTTATAGCCTGCAGCCATCAATTAAATAAATAATAAATAAATAAGGACTTTTTATTGTTTCTATTACTAAGCCAACCTAGCGGAGTTAGGGCTATAAAGCCCTCTCTTACACTCAACTAGGTAGGCCCGGGACCGCCTGCTTAACATGCCCTCCGAAGCATGGCCAGAAAATGTAGCCAGTGTGGAACTCGAACCAACAACCTTTCCGGTGAAAGTCAGAGTCTTAACACTACGCTACATGTCCTGACAATTGTGCGTCATTATTAGCCAATCAGGCTCCGTGAAGGGTTAAAAGACTTGTAACGGCGACTTAGAGGGCAATTGCCAGGTAATTCCCAAAGGAGAAAGCTCGGGTTCAAATCAAATTTCCGTCCTTTTCTTCATGTCTTCCTTCCTCTAATAGTAGCTTCTTCTTCTTCTTCTTCTGGCTCCACAGCCCTTGATGAGCTTTGGCCCACACGGCAACACTCCTCCAGTCATCTCGGTTTTGTACAACACTCCACCATCTACGGACTCCCAACTCACGGAGGTCAGTTTCCAACTCATCCATCCAGCGTTTTCGACGACGTCCGGCCAGTTGTCTTCCTATCATGCTTGTTTTATATAGTATCTTCTTCGTCTTCTTCTGGCTCCACAGCCCTTGATGAGCTTTGGCCCACACGGCAACACTCCTCCCGTCATCTCGGTTTTGTACAACACTCCACCATCTACGGACTCCCAACTCACGGAGGTCAGTTTCAAACACATCCTTCTAGCGTTTTCGACGACGTCCGGCCAGTTGTCTTCCTATCATGCTTGTTTTATATAGTATCTTCTTCGTCTTCTTCTGGCTCCACAGCCCTTGATGAGCTTTGGCCCACATGGCAACACTCCTCCAGTCATCTCGGTTTTGTACAACACTCCACCATCTACGGGCTCCCAACTCACGGAGGTCAGTTTCCAACTTATCCATCCAGCGTTTTCGAAGACGTCCGGCCAGTTGTCTTCCTATCATGCTTGTTTTGCATAAAATATTCTTCTTCTTCCTCGTCTTCTTCTGGCTCCACAGCCCTTGATGAGCTTTGGCCCACACGACAACACTCCTCCAGTCATCTCGGTTTTGTACAACACTCCACCATCTACGGGCTCCCAACTCACGGAGGTCAGTTTCCAACTCATCCATCCAGCGTTTTCGACGACGTCCGGCCAGTTGTCTTCCTATCATGCTTGTTTTATATAGTATCTTCTTCGTCTTCTTCTGGCTCCACAGCCCTTGATGAGCTTTGGCCCACACGGCAACACTACTCCAGTCATCTCGGTTTTGTACAACACTCCACCATCTACGGACTCCCAACCCACGGAGGTCAGTTTCCAACTCATCCATCCAGCGTTTTCGACGACGTCCGGCCAGTTGTCTTCCTATCATGCTTGTTTTATATAATATCTTCTTCGTCTTCTTCTGGCTGCACAGCCCTTGATGAGCTTTGGCCCACACGGCAACACTACTCCAGTCATCTCGGTTTTGTACAACACTCCACCATCTACGGACTCCCAACTCACAGAGGTCAGTTTCCAACTCATCCATCCAGCGTTTTCGACGACGTCCGGCCAGTTGTCTTCCTATCATGCTTGTTTTATATAATATCTTCTTCGTCTTCTTCTGGCTGCACAGCCCTTGATGAGCTTTGGCCCACACGGCAACACTACTCCAGTCATCTCGGTTTTGTACAACACTCCACCATCTACGGACTCCCAACTCACGGAGGTCAGTTTCCAACTCATCCATCCAGCGTTTTCGACGACGTCCGGCCAGTTGTCTTCCTATCATGCTTGTTTTATATAGTATCTTCTTCGTCTTCTTCTGGCTGCACAGCCCTTGATGAGCTTTGGCCCACACGGCAACACTACTCCAGTCATCTCGGTTTTGTACAACACTCCACCATCTACGGACTCCCAACTCACGAAGGTCAGTTTCCAACTTATCCATCCAGCGTTTTCGACGACGTCCGCCCAGTTGTCTTCCTATCATGCTTGTTTTGTATAGAATTTTCTTCTTCTTCTTCTTCTTGTGGCTCCACAGCCCTTGATGAGCTTTGGCCCACACGACAACACTCCTCCAGTCATCTCGGTTTTGTACAACACTCCACCATCTACGGACTCCCAACTCACGGAGGTCAGTTTCCAACTCATCCATCCAGCGTTTTCGAAGACGTCCGGCCAGTTGTCTTCCTATCATGCTTGTTTTGCATAGAATATTCTTCTTCTTCTTCTTCTTCTTCTTGTGGCTCCACAGCCCTTGATGACCTATGGCCCACACGACAACACTCCTCCAGTCATCTCGGTTTTGTACAACGCTCCACAACCTCCGGTCTCCAAACTCACAGAGGTCAGTTTCAAACTCATCCTTCTAGCGTTTTCGACGACGTCCGGCCAGTCGTCTTCCAGTCGTGCTTGTTTTGTACATCTCTTTCGGCGTGCGGTCGTCTGATATTCTTACGACGTGTCCCAGCCACCTTATGCGTTGCGCTTTTATGAACCAGACTATGTCTTTCAAAACACTAGCAGGTGTAAGTCACTTTAGATAAATTTCGTTAATGAGGAAGTCGTTGGTCTCACTTGATCATGGTTAAAGGGGGAAATTATCGTGGTAGTAGTAGGAGTGTTCGTCGGGTTAATAACGACTTAGCCCTCATATTTGGGCCCATAGAGCGACTCCGACTTGACTGTCCTATGCCAGCCCATAGGACAGTGGACCTCCTGATTATAGTGGATTCCGAACCACTTGGGAAACACAGTGAAGTCACACGATTAGTTCGGAGGTGACCAGGACAAGTCCTACCATGCTTCCCTACCGGCACTGTGCACACGACCAATGAACCTGCTCTGGTCCGCTGGATTCAACTTGGTATGGCGGCCGGCTAATCTTCTTTCCAATACTCGTAGTCTTTTTGCGTCATTAACAAACTACGAGTATTGGAAAGAAACATTATAAGGAGGATTTATGAACCCCTATGCGTAGACGGAGATAGTATAGACTATCAAATTCACTAAATATTAAGTTCTAATTCCAGCCAAGGTTTGTCTCAATTACCAGGCATTCAGTTATTAAACAACAATATAGAGACCCCTCAAAGCAGGGACGCAACAGTGACTTCAAAATATACGTGGTGAAAGCTGTAGTTGGTTGGTTCCAACGCCTGCTTTCAGCATTTCTGCTTTTAAGCAACCCTGCCAGCCTGGCGGGGGGGAGTGAGTCTGTTTATTAACTTGAGGCACCCTAAGGGGGAATGAAAAGTTGGCTAATTTTGTGGACCTCCTGATTATAGTGGATTCCGAACCACTTGGGGAACATGGTAAAGTCACACGATTAAGGCAGAGGTGACCCAGGACTCGCACATAGACTAACTGGTATAGTCTCAGCGCCTTATCATGTCCCACCATGTTCCCCTACCAACGCTGTGCACACTACCAAGTTTGCCGCAGTTTCAAACATGCTCTGCTCTCATGGAATCAACATGGTAAGGCCGTTGGCCGTTGAAAGCTAATATTGTAATGGATGACGATCAGGGCTTTCGTAAGGTGCCCATTCCATTGACCGGCTAGGGCTATTTCCAAAACGGTGACGTGGTAGCAGACACTCAAGACTTAGGTGGCGTTTCCACCGACCTCGCATTGCAGAATTGACGGAAATGTTTATTTTCCTCTATGCCATAGTTAAAATTGATCAATGATCATACAGTAAAATCACAAATAAACAAACTAAAATTAAAAAATGGCATCATGGGATATGTTAAGTACAAACATTTTAATAGATTTCTATAAAAAGAAAAATTCTAATTTCCGTCAATGTCATTTGCATTCTGCAATGCGAGATCGGTGGAAACGCAACCTAAGTCTTGAATGTCTGCTACCACGTCACTGTTTTTGGAAATAGCCCTAGCCGGTCAATGGAACGGGCGCCTAAGGGAAGTCACGGGTTCCGTTACGTCAGCTAATCGCCTCAGTCCAGTTAGAAATAATTATCCATGTGAGAGGCTGAAGCCAAAGGCCTGAAATTGGTACGTTCAATGCCTCAATGACGGCGTAGAAGATAGATTTTGCCAGTGACCTACCAGACTTGTCACCCTTGCTGGTATCGTGGGATTTGGTAATTGTTTGAGACGGTTATTGAGTCGCTGGCGAAAGCCGTAGTGAAGTAGTGGATAACGATCAGGACTTTGTCGGATCTAATAGATGTTGGGCTCAACAAAGAGCGGTAAGCAGCTGTTTGGTTGGTAGAATTCAACGCGGAAAGAAGTTGATAGCTAGAGGCTTCTGGTCTTGCCCCCCCCCCCCGCAAATATTTTATATTTTTGTAAATCTCAAAAATTTAATGAATGTATCCGATTGACCTCTCCAGTCACCTCACTAAGCAACCTAATAGGTACTTTCGTTGAGGTACGACACATCGCAAGGTGTATAGAGACTCCTACAAGTACAAACACGCTACCACTCTGCCACCTGATGTAAATTAACCATTCAATCTTCGATGGCATTGTGGTAGCTTGTTCGTACTTGTGTACTCTCTTCACACCATGCGATCGGTGACCTATCGTAACTGAACACAGGTAGGCTATCCCCTACAGAGGCGACTGAAGAGGTTATTCAGATACCTTCATTGAATTGTTTGTATGCGAATAATCTTTTTAAAAAATAATAATAATAATAATAATAATAATAATAAATAAATCTGTAACATGAAGTACTGTCGCGTCCCCGTGGGTGCGGGATCTCTAATCTAACAGATTGACAGAAGGCTATGGGTCGTACCAGTAGTAGAGAGGCAGCCGTCGTTCTGCCCCTTACCTAGCAAAACTCTTGAACGCCGCCGACTGGGGGTTGATGCACAGGGGCACGCGACCCGACGAATTTAGCTGGTCCGCGATGAACGTGTGCATCTCTTCTGCAACACAAATAAAAACAATACTTTTGTATGCCAGTTTTAGAGAATGTTTCCAGCGCTAGAAGTCTTTATTTTTTCTTTTGATGGGAGGGGGGGGGGGGGGGAATGGACAGTCTTGATTCTAAACCTGATGTCTCATGTGCCTACCTACTAAATAAGAATCGAATACAATAGAAAATATCTGTCTTGATTCATTTTGAATACCATAGGCTTCAAAAATAGCCTTAGAAATCTTCTGCAGCTGACTCGGGTTTTCTAATGCACATTGGCCATTTGCTGCAATGACACATTTCCCAGCGCGCCACAAAAGTCGCGATCGTCCGTGTGTACCGGACCTATTACGAATTTTTTTTATGTGACAACATGCTCCATCCGGCTACTCAATGCAACCCTGCTATACTCACCTTTCACATGCCCAACCGATGATAACCTCCGTTCCCAGACATCATCAAACCCATGCGCCGCCTTCGGCTCAAATTCTCCTGCGTACTTGCGAACGCCGTTCGCCGTCGAGCAACAGCACTTGCACATGCACGAGTGGTAGCGCAACCGGCCCTCGTCCAAGTACGGGTGTGCCAGCGCGTCCACCACAGATATTCGCTTCTCCGGGTCGAACACGAGCATTTGGCAGAGGAGGTGGACTGCCTCGTGGTTGGCTTCAGGCGAGAGGGTGTACAGCGCGCTTAGGGAAGGCTGTTTTTGCGGTCGACGGAGCATGTGTGCGCGTGCGCCGTCACAGGCGTGTCGCATGTCTTCAAGAGTAGGCGTGCCCAGCAACTCAGTGATCAGTTCCAGCTGAAATTTAATAAATTAGGTTAGCCAGGTTAGGTAGTGTAATAGAAAAACGCCCGCCCAAGAATGGGCTCTCCGGCGTTCTAGTCGCCTCGAGAACGCCTTTAAGCGGTAGGAGGAACAGACGCACCCAGGGATTGTGAATTATGCGCAGGCATGTCTCATACCTTCTAGAGTAGGTGTTTCCAACAAATCAGTGATGAGTTCATGCTGCAAATTAATAAATGAGGTTAGCCAGGTTCCATAGCGTAATAAAAGCTCCTCCAAGACCAGGCTTCCCAAGCCTTCGGGTAGACGGCTTGAACCACCTCGAGAACGCCTTCCAGCTACAAGACGTATTGACTCACTTATTATGAATTATGCGCAAAAACGTCATTTGTCATCTAGAGTAGGGGTGCCAAGTCAATCAGCGATAATTTGCAGCTGGAAAATAAAGGCAATAATACAGTTAAAGCTCGTCCGAGTGGACCAGAGCGCCAAAGAATGTAATACCCCTCTCCGGATACAACACGAAGAGGAGGTGGACCGCTTCCTGATCGACTCAGCTTCAGGCGACAGCAACTGCTACAGTGCAGAGTGTCGATCACTCAGTCTCATCGCATAGTTGGGCCGGTACACAGTCTACACTTCCTATTATTGAACACTTCCTCTGGCACCAGTCCCACTGCCTGCTGCCTTACCAAGTTGAATCCAGCGGACCAGAGCAGGTTCAAAGATGCAGATAACTTGGTAGTGTGCACAGTGCCGGTAGGGAAACATGGTAGGACTTGTCCTGGTCACCTCTGTGACTTCACTGTGTTTCCCAAGTGGTTCAGAATCCACTATAATCAGGAGGTCCCCTGTCCTATGGGCCCACACTGTGGCCTGGGACTGTGTCCAACCATGCTACTACTATTACTACTACCAGTCCCACTCTTCTGAGATCGTCCTCAGTCTGGTTTCTGTATCTCTTCCTTGTTCTTCCTCTTCTTCATATTCCCTCTATTAGTTTCTTCAGCCATTTCCTCACCTGTTGTAATCCATTCACTTCACGAGCTTGAACCATTTCAGTCTCCTCCTCACTATCTTCTCCACCAATTGCGCCTCCGCCACGAACTTTTTTTTCATCACTTCATTTCTGATCTTATCGCTGTCCTCTTTTGCTGCTATAGCTCATAGAATTGAGGTATGCTTACCTACTAGTCACTCCTCAGAGATCGCCCTCAATCTGGTTCCAGTATCTCTACCTCAGTCTTCCCTCAACTGTCAATTTCTTCTGCCAGCAATTGTCTCGCGAACAGCTGTAATCCATTCACCTTAAATGCCCATTTGCAGTCTCCTTACTATCTCCTCTATCAGTCGTTATTTCACCCCGAACACTCTTCTCATCACTTCATTTCTAATCACATCATTGTCCGCTTATACGGTGATAGCATTCTCAGAAGTGAGGTATGCTTACCTGTTGGACAGGGCTATGCGCCTGAAAAAGAATCCTGCGCGCCAATAACTCCCCAAATATGCAACCGACGGACCAAACATCCACGGCAGCAGTATAGTGTTTGGCACCCATCAGGATTTCGGGCGCTCTGTAGTACTGTGTGACCACTTCTTGTGTCATGGCGCGCGAACGGTCCGGCTCTTCTACACGGGCCAGGCCAAAGTCGCAGATCTGGAACAAGAACAGGACTACATCAGTATATGCAGAGGCGTAAAGTTTTAGAATGATGGCGGGGGCAAAACTAAGTAGACCTTATGACGTCATCAGGCAGGATAAGGAAAAATTGAATATATAAGAGCAAAATAGTAGGGTTTTACGCTTTTTAATAGTTGTAAAGTATAGCTGTAGATTTTACAAAGCTAAAAAAGGAATGCTTACATTCAAATTGCTGCAAAGGGGACCATGAAGTACGAACCACGTCTTACAATGCTCGAGGCTGAAGGAGGTGGCGTGGGCAAGTTGGACCGTGCCCCCCCCCCCCCCCCCAACTTTACGCCCCTGAGGATATAGGACGTTTATGGCCATTGGCGCAATATACAGACAAATACTGGGCACATCCTGGAGAGATCATGTCATTAATACTAAGGTTCTAAGACGAACCGATACAGAAGCCGAGTGTAGTTATGGTTAAGAAACGGAAACTAACGCACTTGTTTTACATATCTTTAAGCCTGAGATGTGGGGGGAATTTAAAAAAAAATGGGGACACCCACACCTACAACACGAGGCAAAGGGGAGACCTTGTAAGGCCAGCACCACGCACAGCCAAGTGTCAGCGACTGGATCCTATGCTACAAGGTTTCGCTTACCTTAGAAAACCCCCGATTGAACTGAGAGCGGCGAGAGCGGTACTAACTTCCCAAAATTGCATGAAGACTGTCTCTTAGAGAAAGCTTTCTACATAGTCACTGAGGTCCTAGCAAAAAAGTAAAAGTAAATTCGTGTCGGGGTGGTACTACCCGTGGTACAGGAGTTTTCAGGTTGCATCAACAGCCTCCTGTTTAACCTATCGACAGTCAGGGAAGACTGCCGGGACCGCCGGCTTTACATGCCCTCCGAAGCATGGTAGTCAGAAGATAAATAATTGTACCACTAGAAAATTTTGGCATTCGGGTGGGACTCGAACCAGTCACCTTCTGGATGATAGTCCGAGTCGTTACCTCTACGCCATTCTGACTACTAGCCCAATGACAATGACAGAACTACCTGATTTTGACGATTTTACTATATACTTTTTCATCGATTACCTGTTGATTACTATATACTACTTCATTGCATAATTTAAAATAATAATAAATAAGGACTTTTTATTGTTTCTATTACTAAGCCAACCTAGCGGAGTTAGGGCTATAAAGCCCTCTCTTACACTCAACTAGGAAGGCCCGGGACCGCCTGCTTCACATGCCCTCCGAAGCATGGCCAGAAAGCCAGTGTGGGACTCGAACCAACAACATTTCGGGTGAAAGTCAGAGTACGTACCACTACGCTACATTTCCTGACAGAGATATATAGATATATTTATTTATGTGCTGAGGAAGGAAAAGTATGCGTGTAATAATCCAAGGGATAAGAGAGAAGCAAAGGGCTCCTAGCAGAAGAACATCCCGGTTGAAAAACCTGAGGTAGTGGTTTGGCAAGAGCAAGACTTCCCTTTTCAGAGCAGCAGTCACCAAGGTTCAAATTGCCATGATGATCGCCAATCCTCCATAGAAGAGGCGTTTAAAGAATATAATAGAGTAAGTTCTCGATCGCACAAAGAGACGAAACTGCTTTGCAGTCCAACAAGCTGGTTTTACTCGTATTTCATGATATGGGTTAAGGAAACCCTACAATGAAACATGCAGCTCTTTCTACTGCATAACAGTCAATACTTTCAACAGAGTACCAAAAGAGTGTAATGCAACGGAAAAATGATGATCGCCAATCTTCGATAGAAGAGGCTGTAGCTCTATTTTAATGTTAATCAAATTAATAGCTGTAATTTAAATTAAAAATTTAAAAAGCAATACATTGTAGTATTATATGGTATATATAACACGGACATTAAATTAACTTTGGTTGAAGAGGTAACCTCCTCGTTATAACCGAAATTAGAGGATATGGAAAAAGCTGGGCTTGGCGGGATTCGAACCCTTCGGGCTTGTGGTCCAGCGGTTAAGACGACGCGCCGGTTAGGCGTGGATCGTGGGTTCGAATCCCGCCAAGCCCAGTTTTTTCCATATCCTCTAATTTCGGTTAAAACAAAACCAGCAGAAGAAAGTGCGGTTTTGGTAAGGCAAGTCTGACAATTGCGTATGAAAGTGAACGTACCTTTAGTATACAATTACTGTTGACGAGAAGGTTGCCAGGCTTAATGTCTCTATGAAGAATGCGCGCTGAGTGAAGATATTTCAGGCCTGCCAATCAAAAAACATAATAATCAAATTAAACCATAAGTGAAAAATTGACAAGTGAGTATTTGTTGTATTGGCCACAGAGACGACAGAGAAATGCGTTTATAAAAATTCAAAGACAAACTAGTAGGACACCTGCATTTCTAAGCTTTTTTTCTTAGCCAAAGGACATATTTACCAACAGTAAGAAAAAACTGAATATTTCACTTAGCGGCTAGTTATTAGTTAACAGGTAATTGTGTAGCTGTGCTATATTATACTGCATAACCTTTTTTTCCAACGCCTCTTTTCAGCATTTCTGCTTTAAGCAAACCTGTCAGCCTAGCAGGGGGAGTGGGTCTGTTTCTTAACATGAGGCACCCTAAGGACAGACTCTTTTATTTATCTTAGGGCGGAGGTTATAGTGGATTCCGAACCACTTGGGGAACATTGTAAAGTCACACGATTAATTCAGAGGTGACCAGCACTCGACACGCACTTAGAATGACTGGTAGACTCAGGGTATTATCATGTTCCTTGCCAACGCTGTGCAAACTACCAAGTTTTCAGCAGTGTCGAATCATGCATATAAACCACGTCGATCAGCACTCTGTCGACAGAATATCTTGTGAAGCCTGGTCAAGAAGGGGAAACCCATTGGGTAAGGCCTACTCCGATATTATGGGCTCGGAGTCCCACCGGGTCCAGGGTTTTCCCGAACCTTAATTAATTTTCGGATATAGGGTCGAAAGGGTTAACATATAGGTACGTACCTCTGAGAATTTGGTATAGAAAGACTTTGATGTGGTCGGAGGACAGGTGCTGCGGTGAGACGATGATCTTGTGTAGGTCACTCTGCAGCAGTTCCGTAATAACATAGCTAACAAACAGGTTAAGGAAAAACACAGCCAATGACACAACCTAGACAACAAATTTTAAGTCAAGCAACAGAATCAAAATCAAAATCGTATCCTATCTACGGAAGTGTTTACTAAATCGATATACATACAGTACATACAAACATAGTATATATATATTTTTTTTTCCTTGTCCAGTATTCCCTGGACAAGGAGCATATATTACAAAAAATACAATACATAATAATACCATCCCGCATCGCCAAGCTATCGCTTATTTGGGACAAAAGACTCATACAGTGCTGCTAAACAAGGCTTAATCATTTATTTTTGTTATTTTTTTACAATGTTTATTTTATTTTATTTTTATTTTATATTAATGTCAGTTTTTATTATTATTATATTAACTCCCATTGACCAGCCATCTTTTTATACCCGCTTTTAACTCACCCATCTGTTTAAATTTTTTCATTTGTGGAGGAAGTTCATTAAATATCTTTGGTATAAGTACTTTGTTCAATCTCTCTCCGTATTTGTTATATGTTATCTCAAACTTGAGCTTTTTTGGGTTTCTTGTATTGTACTTCCCTTTATCATCTATTTGGTATTCTTTTTTAAAATAGTTATCTCTTATTAATTTATACTTGAATAGTTTCGTTATTGGCAGAATGTTAGCATGTTTGAATTTTTCTTCGTATTGTTTGTATTTCTTGTTAATTTTATTTGATAACATGTTTTTTATTATACGCGTTTGTATCATTTCTAGCTTGTAGGTGTATGTGTATATTTTTTTTTTTCTTCTTCGGCCGGTACTCCCCTGCGCCGAAGGAATATATTTATAAATTAACAATTATACCCTTATAATACAAATAACTTGTGGGCCCCCAAGTTAATCAACTTGTCGGGGGCTCGCACAGTAAACGCTGTAGATGATGCAACATGTTTTCTATTTCACGTCTGTGTTAGCAAAAAAAACTTAGTTTTAATTTCAAATCAGTTTAATTCATACCATTTAAAATTGTAAGTTAACGTAAAGAGTAATTATAATAAAGTAAAATAATAAAAGTAAAAAGTAAAGTAAGTTTTAAAGCGAAGTATTTTAATTCAAAAGCCATTTTTTAATTTTCGTTTTTATCTCTCCTATTTTGGTTAATTTTTTAAGTTGTATGGGCAATTCATTAAAAATTTTCGTTATACTATTTAATCTATTCCCGTATTTGTTGTAGGCTGGTTTCAAATTGACGTTTCTTGGATTTCGAGTATTGTGATGTGAATTGTTTTCTGTTTCTATGTTAAAATTCTTGTCAAAGAAGTTAATAATAATAATAATAATAATAATGTAATTCCAAAATGGTATTATAATACATACAATATGTTCAGCAACGTAGATGATTGAGATATACATATACATATTTATTTATGTGTAACATTTTGAACGGAGGGTGGTTTTAGGCTCAGGGGGATCATGAAATGAAAAATTGTGAAGAAATTTTCCGGAAGTCGAACATTGGTCGCCGTCTCAATAGGTAGATAAATCTCCTTAAAAACTAGGCTACTTCTATCTTGGCCATCTCATAACCGAGTTCAACTCTGTGTCAAGAAGTAAACAGAAAAAAGGCGAAGAAGAAAAGGCACACGTAGAAATAAGTGTCAACGAAAGCCCAGTAGAGAAACCATGCTTATTACCGGCGTAATTTATACACCCAGAGGAGAAAAAAATTAAACAGTCAAGAGCTAACTACATTTCCCCAAAGGTTTCTCGAGCGCGCCTTTTTCTCGTGTTTGTTTTTTTCACTCATTTTTTCCTCCTCAAAAGCTACGCTGTAACACACGCTTTCTACCCTTCCCCCTGCCGTATAAATACGGCCTTGACTTTCTCTTTTTTTTAATGTAATTCTTCGAACTGTCAACGAAATGTTATTCTTGTGAGAATTGAGAAGGACAATCTACTGAAGATTGTGTGGTTTTCTTTTTTAAGATAAAATCCGAGACATCGAAATATTTCTATAAATAAATGAATCATGACATGACATGACAGGAAGACCTCTTGCGGGACGTCCTCGAAAACGCTGTAAGGCGCCCATTCCACCGACCGGCTAGGGCTATTTACAAAAACAGTGACGTGGTAGCAGACATTCAAGACTTAGGTGGCGTTTCCACCGACCTCGCATTGCAGAATTGACGGAAATGTTTATTTTCCTCTATGCCATAGTTAAAATTGATCAATGATCATACAGTAAAATCACAAACAAACAAACTAAAATTGAAAAATGGCGTCATGGGATATGTTAAGTACAAACATTTTAATAGATTTCTATAAAAAGAAAAATTCTAATTTCCGTCAATGTCATTTGCATTCTGCAATGCGAGGTCGATGGAAAGGCCACCTAAGTCTTGAATGTCTGCTACCACGTCACTGTTTTTGTAAATAGCCCTAGCCGGTCGGTGGAATGGGCGCCTAAGGATGAGTTGGAAATTGACCTTCGCGAGTTGGCAGTCGGTAGATGGTGGAGCGTTGTACAAAACCGAGATGACTGGAGGAGTGTTGTCGAGCAGGCCAAAGCTCATCAAGAGCTGTAGAGCCAGAAGAACGTTGTTCTATTACCAACCCAACCTAGGGGAATCAGTGAACATCGCAGTATATTGGATGTACCATGTTTTCAGACTAGTCAAATTACAGGTCGCTGGAACTCATGTACCGATAAGGATATATACTTATACCGATATGTTTTGAGGAAACACGGGAATAAGTTGACTCTTTCTTTAATTTATGGGGCTCTGAGCCAGATAAAGGGTATGTTAAGTTACCATATTTAGGTAGGATCAGTTTGGCCTCATGGATTAGAGATAGGGTTGACAAGAACGTGTCATTTTATTCTGTGGACTAGTTGGGTAAGCAACTTATTAATTGTAAGCCTAAATTGGAGAAAGGGAGAAAATCAGGGGTTTATCAACTAGACTGTAAAGATTGTGGTAGTTTATATATTGGGCAAACTGGGAGGGGTTTTAGAAAAAGAACAGCGGAACATAGACGTGGGAAAGGAAAACCAGACACTCAGTCTACCTTTGCCCAACGCCCACAACCATTCCTGTGACTTCAATAATTTATAACATTTTACATGAAGCCAACAAGGGAAAACTTCTTGATAATTTAGAAACTATTGAGATTAGAGAAGCTATTGTTGAAAACAAAAATTTACTTAATGACATAACCATTTTAAGTAGTTTCTTCACAATGAGTGACAGCAAGTTTTACAGAGTTACTAAGGAGACTATTATGTACACCGATAAGGAGCTCAGTATTTCCACAACGGCCAACGGCCTTACCATGTTGATTCCATTAGAGCAGAGCATGTTTCAAACTGCGGCAACTTGGTAGTGTGCACAGCGTTGGCAGGGGAACCTGGTGGGACATGATAACTCGCTCAGGCAGTATAAGTCGAGTCCTGGTCACCTCCGATTTAATCGTGTGACTTTACCATGTTCCCCAAGTGGTTCGGAATCCACTATAATCAGGAGGTCCACCCTGTTAGTCAACTCCCCTTTCCCCGAGGTGAAAGAGTCTGCCCTTAGGGTGCCTCAAGTTAACAAACAGACTCACTCCCCCCGCCAGGCTGACAGGGTTGCTTAAAGCAGAAATGCTAAAAGCAGGCGTTAGAAACACACACACACACCAGTATTTCCACAAGCTATAGCCCAAGGCTCTGTCACAAAAACTACAAAATAGTTCGGAATACATCAAGTAAAGGGCACAAAGTTCTCAATGGTAATGACAAGGTAGGTGCCCGTTCGAATTATTACAGGTACCGAATACGTAGAAATAAAAAAACCCATCGTCACTCGGGTACCGCGGTACCTAGTAATTATGAGGGAATAAAGAAAGGCTCAAGGAAATAATCTGAAGTATTGGGGGTATTATAAAGGAGTGGAATCCGCGATGATAGGCCGTGGCCAATCTGAAAGTTTATCGTCAGCATCAAAATCGACTTCGATGGCCAGGTGGTAACGTGCTAGCACTTGTGCGCGTCTTTACACGCCATGCGATCGGAGACGTGTCGTAGCTCAACACAGGTACTAACCTACAGAGGCGACTGAAGAGGTCAATCGGATACATTCATTAAAATTGTTTATATGCATTTAATCTTTAAAAAAAAAAAAAAAAAAACATCTGCGGTTGACATCTTCAGTGGCACTGCGTAGACTTCAGTTGCTGCAGAGATACATTCTTAGAAGTCAGTCTACGCAGTGCCACTGATGATCTCGATCGCAGATGTTGACGAGTCGTTTGGAAGTCCTCTTTCAGATAGACCACGGCCAATCAGCTGGGAGTCTACCGCTTCAGCGTGTAACTCCAGCTTTTATGGTGAGCCCAACGCGCCTTTTTGGCACCGGTTTAGTAAAATTTGTAATGTTTTTTTGATAAATACACGGACTATTATTATTATTATTATTATAAATGTCTGTCCGTTTGTATGTCTGTCTGTCAGGAAAGGAGCCTCCCCTGAAGATTGCTTTTTATACTCGTGGACAAAAAACAGAGCGGGCGTCCCCGGGTAATTGGCTAATCTTTTCACCACCGAGAAGAGGTCTAACACATCCACGACCTTTGGGTGTGTACCGAGCATTGCGTCAGGTTGACAGAATACTGGACCCAGAAACTAGGAATCTCTACCTCGAACACGAAAAGAAGAAAGACGGGCGGAACTTTTCAAATTGAAAAGCGGCTAGACAAGCCAAGGCAAATATTCGTTTCCCGAAATTAGCCAAAGTGACGGAGAAAAACACGTCGTAAGAATGCCAGACGACCGCGCGCCGAACAAGATATGCAAAGCAAACATGACTGGAAACGACTGGCTGGACGTCCTCGAAAACGCTGGAAGGATGAGTCGGTAACTGACCTTCGCGACTTGGGAGTCCGCAGATGGTGGAGCGTTGTACAAAACCGAGATGACTGGAGGAGTGTTGTCGAGCAGGCCAAAGCTCATCAAAGGCTGTAGAGTCACCAAAGTGACCGAGAAAAACACGTCGTAGGAATGCCAGACGACCGCATGCCGAACAAGATGCACAAAGCAGCAGGCACGACAGGACGACGACTGACGTCCTCGAAAACGCCAGATGGATTAGTTGGTAACTGACCTTCGCGAGTTGGGAGTCCGTTGATCGTGGAGCGTTGCACAAAACCGAGATGACTGGAGGAGTGTTGTCGAGCAGGCCGAAGCTCAACAAGGACTGTAGAGCCACCAAAGTGACCGAGAAAAACACGTCGTAAGAATCCCAGACGACCGCATGCCGAACAAGACGTACAAAGCAAGCATCTGCATGGCAGGAAGACGACTGGCGGGACGTCCTCGAAAACGCTGGATGGATTAGTCGGTAACTGACCTTCGCGAGTTGGTCCGTAGATGGTGGAGCGTCGTACAAAACCGAGATGACTGGAGGAGCGTTGTCTAACAGACCAAAGCTCATCAAGGGCTGTACAGCCAGAAGAAGTAGAATACCGAGAAAAATCCCTCATCCACGGCCTACAGGTCTACAGAGCGAAAAAATAGGGAAAACCTTCAGACTCTACTCCTTTTTATGTGAAAATCCCGCCTCATAAAACGAGTGAACCTTGAGAAGAATACCTGCAACCTGTGCGGCCATATTTATGTGCATACCTAGGTGTGCGGAGGCTCTTCCCTTTATACAAGGCTATTAATCCTTACCAAACAACCTGATAAATTGCATTGTCGCCAATGAATTAACAGAGTTATGACTGTGAATGGCGTATCCCATGACTCGCACTCCTGTAATACCTCGTTAATTTGAGAACCCTGAAGCCAGGGTACCGACAGCTCTTCCTAGAGTTCTATATAGGTAAGATGGGGCATTAGCAATCCGCTATCGCCAAAATATATTTAAAAGAAGTTAATTTCAGGTGTGTGGAAGCTCTTCCCTTTCCCAAACAACCTGATAAATTGCATTTTATTGGAATGTTAGATCTTATATATGATTATTTATTTTATTTATTGTCGCCAATGACGTATCCCATGACTCGCGCTTCTCTTTAATTAGATAACCATAAAACTAGAGTTCTATGCAGGGATGATGGGGCATTAGGCCCTCCCAACGTATTTTTTGAATTTTAAGTGATAACCCCTAGGTGAGCGGAGGCCCTAGAGTTCTGTGTAGGAGGGAGGGGGGGGGGGAGGGGGTGCCAGAGAGTCTAGAGCATGCAGATTCTGCAATGAAGGAGCAGAGGACCCCGAGCACATCCTCCTTCACTGCGGGGGGGGGGGGGGGGGGGACACATCTGCCTCCGTCAAAATATGTTTTATTTATTTCAGGTGCCACATGCCTTTTCAATGGGAGACATGGGAGGAAGTAAAAATTGGCGGGAAGCCAATGTTCCATCCCTCCCATACAAAACCCTAGCTACTAATCCTTACAAAACAATATGATAAATTGCATTGTCGCCAATGAATTAAGAGAGTTATGACTGTGAATGGCGTATCCCATGACTCGCACTCCTTGTAATACCTCCTTAATTAAAGAACCCTGAAGCCAGGGTCGCGACAGACGGCGCTGTGTAAAGATCAAAGTAAGTGTTCACATTCAAGTATTTTTTTAGGGAGATTCATCTACCTATTGAGATGGCGACCAATGTTCGACTTCCGGAAAATTTCTTCACAAATTTTCATTTCATGGCCCCCTGAGCCTAAAACCACACTCCGTTCAAAATGTTATATATATGTATCGTATGTATATCGACTTTAGGAAACACTCCGACTTCCGCAAATATTATCCGATTTCGATTAAACTTGGCACAAAAATTGATCATACAAATGTCTTGATCGAGTTCGTTAACCAGCTAGATCCACTTTGAAGTTACAAGATGGCGGCCAATTGAAACCTTATTAGGAATGAATTAATAACTGACTGAAAGCCCGTATTATTATCTACGATAATGGTAATCAACACTTTTTACAACAAATCAATCATTTCAAGATGGCGTCCAGTCAAAGTGAAAATAATTTGATAAGTAAAGTTCATAGTCGTCATTGTGGTTCGAAATTTGGAACACAAGAGTGTTTTGTGTGTTGATGTTGTGGTCGGAAAAATAATGAAGTATTTTTTTATTTGTTATTACATGCATAGCGTAGGTAGCACAGAGGAAAAGCAGGATCTACGGAATCTCTCTACACCTGCAGCCTGATCGAGGCGATTATAACACCGGGGTTAAATAAATACCCTAGGATTATATCTGTAAACAAACAAATTTTGAATAGCACTTTCCATTATAAAATTATCTTGTTTACATTTTTAATACCAGGGGATTAAATAAATACCGGTATTATAATCGCCATGATCAGCCTGCTGATCGGCCAGAGCCTAAAGGGATTTTTACTATTCCCTCAGTTTGGCATACACATAGCTTGTGCAAATTGTTCCAAAAATAATTCAGTCGGGTGAGCTTCGAACTTACAACCCTCGGGAGATTAAAATCAACGTCTCTAACCACTGAGCTACCTACCAAATCTTTGAATCTTCCGCATTATCTAATCCGTTTACGCATTATCCCATCTCAAAAGGCCCAAACCCCACGACCAAACCCCAGGGGTCGAAATCCTACTAGGCCTTCCGGTGCAGTGCAGTCTGTACCCATCCCAGCGGCCAACTGTAAATTACCCATGTCGTTCCCATCCGAGCAGCTGACCTTGGTTCCCACACCCTACAAAGACCCAACCCTACCACGATAATCTCTACCTACCGGCAATCATCTACTTTTCCAACTACCAGCCTTACAACGCAGTGTAAGTTGACGCGTCTGACGCTTGGTTTATGGTGTGTAGAGGTGGCAGAGCTTGTTGCGGTGTGGCGTGGCGTTGACCATTGTATCATCCTAAGGTCTGAGACCCTTTTACATCCTTGAACCTAACCAGGTTGACCGCGGACGGACTACCTGCTCTCGTAAGCTTTGTCCCTATCATCTGCTTCACCGGAAGCGTAGCACATTGTTGTTTCGATTCGACGGTGTTGATATGCCGAGACTCGAATTCGCGTGCAAACGGATATGGCTGACTATGTGGTTTTATAGGGGAACAATCAACTAAAGCTATTTATTTATTGTTAATTCAAAGCTGACGCAGGTTTTTTGGTGCTTTCCAATTTATACATAGTACAAGGAAAGCTTTGTGATGGTCGAAATTTTCGATTCCGAGATTTCAACGGATTTACACGTTTTGAGGTCCCAGGAACCCAAAAAAGTGGTTTTTACGTAATGTCTGTAAGTCTGTCTCCTCATCGATTTCCGGGCAAGCTACTCTGCCGATTTTGATGAAATTTTGCATATAGATTCAAAAAAATCATATCTCGCGACCATTTTTTATTTTTTTGGGCTAACTCAATTTGCGGGGGGTTTTATTCTCAAAAAACTCCGAAAAAAGTCTAAAAAAATTATTTCTCAAAAACGGCTCCAACGATTTCTTTTAAATTCACATATATTGTAGTCGTTATTAATGTTGAAAAAATGCGGGGGGTCGCTTGCCCCTTGATAGTTTGCTTCTGGGGGCAAAAATAAATAAAAATAACTCAATTTTCATGAAAAATGAGTAAAAAATAATTTTTCTGCGAAACATTTCTATCGATTATTTCTACCTTCAGGCATGTTTTAGGTGTTAAATTGAGTAACGAAACCGGACAGGTTGCTTTCCCAAAAACCTATTTGGTTTTGCACAAAAAATTATTTTTTGAAAAAATGATAGAAAATTCGCACTCAAATGCATTGCGTGCCCTGCCATTATTGCTGTGCGGTAATTAATGTGTTGGTCTGACCTATCTTGAATTTACCTCTCCTCCAGTGACATCAGGTGGACACCCCCCCCCCCCCCAGATATCGGAAATTTAACCACTGGAAAATTATTCACCATGAAATTACTCATATTCTCCATTAACAAATGTTGATAAATTGGAAAACATGTTCGAGTAAACTCGGACCGGTTCTTTCCATATTTATATACATAGCATAAGGAAAGCTTTCAGTGGATTTACACGTTTGCAGGTCCCAGAAACGAAAAAAAGTGGTTTTTACTAAATGTCTGTCTGTCGGTTCGTTCGTTCGGGGGGTTTTACCCTCCAAAAACTAAAAAAAAACTGCTAAATTTTTTTTTTCTTCAAAACGGGTCCAATGTTTACTTTAAATTTACATAGTATGTACATTGTAGTTATTATTAATGTAAACAAAGCGCAATAGGTCGCTTGCCACTTGGTAGTTTTGGGGACGAAAATATATAGAGACAATTTTAATGAAAGAGGACTTAAAAAAAAATTCTGGGGAAACTTTCTATCGATGCTTTCTAACTTCAGGTATGATTTAGGTGTTAAATAGAGCTTTCCCAAGCCAAGTGTACTTGAATCAGTCATGGTTTCATCTGTCTCATTGCGTCAATGGCAAGCTTGTCTCATTATCGCACGTGGCCGGTGTAGGTTGACATCAAGGTCGTGTATCTGTTTGCCAATGGCCAAAAATTCACACGAAAACAATAAAAAAAATATTTGAAATCCATGGGGTCGTTGGCATTGAACAAGGATACCCATGGGCCACTATAAGTAGACCTAGCTCCATACTCCATAGCTACACTTATAACTTACTTCTAGCCACCTACCTAGTCCTAATCAAAACGGTTTCATTAGGTAATTTTTGCTTTCCAATTTATACGTAGTATATAAGCTTTGTGATGTCTAAAAAAATTATTTCTCAAAAACGGCTCCAACGATTTCTTTTAAAATCTCACATATTGTAGTCGTTATTAATATTGACAAAATGCGGGGGCTCGCTTGCCCCTGCATAGTTTGCTTCTGGGGGTAAAAAAATAAAAATAACTAAATTTTAATGAAAAATGACTAAAAAATAATTTTTCTGCGAAACCTTTCCATCGTTGATTTCTACCTTCAGGCATGTTTTAGGTGTTAAATTGAGTAACGAAACCGGATAGGTTGCTTTCCCAAAAAAATATTTGGTTTTGCACAAAAAATTATTTTTTGAAAATTCGCGCTCAAATGCATTGCGTGCCCTGCCATTATTGCTGTGCGGTAATTAATGTGTTGGTCTGACCTATCTAGAATTTACCTCACTTCCAGTGAAGTCAGGTGGACACCCCCCCCCCTGATATATCGGAGATTTAACCACTGGAAAATTATTTACCATGAAATTACTCACATTCTCAATCTACTAATGTTGATAAATTGGAGAGCATGTTCGAGTAAACTCGGACCGGTTCTTTGTAATTGTAATAACCACTTTTATAATTTTTAATAATCAATAAAATTATCCTGTAAATAGGTAAGAAACTAACAAACGCTAAACCGCATAGGGGTCAATGTCCTGCGGTAGATAACGTAAATAATTATATTACTTTTTTTCGTATTGGTAATAAATAACTGAATTGTGTTGAATTATCGGATTGGATTGAAATTAGCGCTCTACCTTTGAGGCAAGCCAACAACTTCCACCCTTTTATTGATACAGCCCGGTACATTAAGTAGCATGAAAAACAGAATTCGACTGAGCCTACAATACAATGTACACAACCCCACGGCTTTACAGAAAATGGGAAAATACTAAAGAAAATTGCCCGCCTCCAAAGTTTTGTCGTCATTCTACGTAGGCCCAGGGCGTTGTCTATTATTAAAAACAAAAAAGCCAGAGCGGAGAAATGCGAATGAGCTTTGGTATACATACTGGGCAGGGGAAGTGTGTAATGGGGGGGGAGGGGGGGGGTTGTAATAACAAAAGCGGGGACGAGGTCGAGGTTTTTACGGGCAGTAACCCCCACCTTCACTCCTCCCTCATACGCATAAATAGGATTTCCGTTTAGGGTTGCTACGCCTATGGTTGAAAATCATGACAATGTGGTAGTTTCAACCGGGTACGTTCCTTTGAAATGGTCATACAATAGACCAGGGGTCGGCAACCTATTTTAGCAGGTAGAGCGGTACCCAATAAGCCAAAGAGCCGTACACTCCCCCCCCCCCCCTTATGGACTCGTCACTAAAGACGACCCCACAAAGTTCAAAAGCAAGTTGCAACACATTTCCACCCGATCTCACACCTATCCAAGGTACATCACGTACTTACGACGTGTGTGAGGCGCCTAGAGGAGAAGTCCAGAACTGTTCTCAAAGTCCAGTCTGATTATAATGTCCTCACAGTCTACAACTACTGTTGTCAAATTCCACCACTGATTAGAATGTTCTTCAAAGTCCACAACTGCTGAACACAGCTCAACCCGGGCTGATACTGTTGAACTGGTACCCTTGGGCCTTTTCCCTCCTTCCTTTTAAGGTCATTTATGTATAATCGATCCCCAAATACTAATACAGCACACGGGGCGGGCGGGGACCCTTCCTGGATCCACAAAGTTGGTTACAATGCTGCAGCTCATTTAAACTTGAGCTGACAATGTTGAGCTCGTACCCACGGACTTTGCCCCTCCGCAGTCTTGAAGTCATGTCAGACCGATCCTCAGAGGCGGCGGTCGTACCTTACAAGAGGCAGGGGGACACCCCTCCTGCTCCGCCACTGACGACAACGTTCCTCAAAGTCCACGACTGTTGCAACACATTTCAACCAGAGCTGACACTGTTGAACTGGTACCCACGGACTGGTGTCTTTGCCCCTCCGCAGTTTTAAAGTAAGACCGATCCTCAGAGGCGACAACACCGTACAAGAAGCAGGGGGACAACACCTCCTGGTCCCGCCACTGACGACAACGTTCCTCAATCCTCAAAGTCCACGACTGTTGCAACACATTTCAACCAGAGCTGACACTGTTGAACTGGTACCCACGGACTGGTACCTTTGTCCCTCCGCACTCTTAACGTCATTTATCTATGTCCGATCCTCAACCATAATCAGACTCTTTTGTCCTTCCTTGTCATCTCCATAACTTCTGTCACGGTATAAAAAACACGTTAGCTCTGAGTTCTTCACATTCCCTTCTTTCTTACCTTCGCTTCATTTCTGACTGAAATGATGTGACATATGGGTATATTTTGGTCATGGTTTCTTTATCGGAGATCTACAATAGTACTATTCATAAAAAAGACCACCATGAAATACGAGGCATATGATTTAGGCCGTATTTAATTTTTTAAGGGGGAATTCTATGAACGCAGACCAGTCCGGTAATCAGGATTTTATTCAACATACGTTGAGGCCGGCGATTCCATAGCATGTAGTGAAATGGAAATGAATTGTCTGGAAAGTTAACAAAAAAGTCAAAACATTTCGGAGGGAGGAGGGGCTGCAGCCCTGATGCAGGCCTACTTTTAAGGGTCCAAAATTTAGTTAGTCAAATATAAAATAAATGGTCCCAAGGTATGAGTTTTGTGAACCTTCATTCAAATCAAGCGAGTAGTTTGCCCAAAAATCGACGAGCTGACAGACCGACAAACATTTTGTAATTAACACTTTTTTTGGTTCCTGGGACCTTTAAAACATGTAAATCCACCAAAATCCCCGAATCTACTGGTGGGGCCACGTCCAGAGGAGGCAGAAAACATCCCTCCTAAAGCGTACACAGAACATGACACTCCCAGGACCCCGCCCCCGGGGAAGACCGAAAATGACACTCCCCAGAAAAATCGAAGAAGACATAAGGACTCTCGCTCTGAACAAGGAAGACGCTCTAAACAGAGTTGTTTGGAAACGCCGCTGCCGTGAGGTCGACCCTCCCTGAGGACAAAGGCGATGTAAAAGTAAGTACTATTTCGACCATCACAAAGCTTTCCTCATACTACGTGTAAATAGGAGGAAAGCAAAAAACTATGACTCGACTATTGTAATTATTCAAGCAAAATTATCTAGCAGTGCAGTGCCTGAATATTGTACGTATGAATCGCCCATATGGCGGAAACGCAATCGTTATCTAACTAAACAAATACGTTGGTATCGGAAAGGTAAATTTACACGTACACGTTCACAGCAGCTTTCCGAAGATTGGCCCTTTCACAGCTATATGTTTTTACCCTCTTATGGCCCCCAAAACTTTCCGCTGTAACACCCCTAATAATAACAAGAATGTCTTGAAGGACTTTTTATGAACTTAGCCCTACTTATACAGGCCTATTTTTATATATATTTTATAATTTCCATCATAACTATTCACAATTACAATTATAACCTGCTGCAGGGATCAGCGCATGGGCAGCTTACAATTGGGGGAAAAAGGCCAAACCTAACATTAAGTAAGTAATTCGTAAGTACTAAGTAATGTGTGTAAACGTCTAGTCTTCGTTTGTCTGTGTTAATTCATTGTGATATGTTTTAAAATGTCTTCGAAATACGTTCAGTTGATTAACTGTTTTGGGGCGGTTTCCACCGACCTCTCAGTGCAGAATACACATACGGTGACGTGGTAGTAGTAGTATGGTTTGACACAGTCCCAGGCCACGGTGTGGGCCCATAGGACTCCAGTGGACCTCCTGATTATAGTGGATTCCGAACCACTTGGGAAACACAGTGAAGTCACACGATTAGTTCGGAGGTGGCCAGGACAAGTCCTACCATGTTTCCCTACCGGCACTGTGCACACGACCAATTTATCTGCAGCTTTGAACCTGCTCTGGTCCGCTGGATTCAACTTGGTATGGCGGCCGGCACGGTGACGTGGTAGCAGATATCATTAATAAAGACGGGGTTTCCACCGACCTCTCATTGCAGAATGCAAATTAAATTGACGGAAATTTTTGTTTTTTTCTCTATGACATAGTTAAAATTGATCAATGATCATAGAGTAAAATCACAAACAAACAAACTAAAATTAAAAAATGGCGTCATGGAATATGCTAAGTACAAACATTTTAATAGATTTCTATAAAAAGAAAAATTCGTTTTTCGTCATTTGCATTCTGCAATGACAGGTCGGTGAAATACCCGCCTAAGTCTTGAATGTCTGCTACCACGTCAATGTTTTTGTATTCTGCACTGAGAGGTCGGTGGATACCCCGCCTTTTACGTCTCTAATAGTGCGTTAGTTTGTATGTCAGTCTCATGAGGGATACTACTAAATGACTTATTTTTTGTTCTATTACTAAGCCAACCTAGCGGAGTTAGGGCTATAAAGCCCTTTCTTACACTCAACTAGGAGAGCCATACATGCCCTCCGAAGCATGACCAGAAAATGTAGCCTTAATCCGGAATTGAGTGTCGGATATGGCCGACTTCTAGCTTCAACTGAATTACCAAAAATGCACCTTTATATCCGGAATTGAGTGTCCCTCCCTTGGTATAATCCTTATAGCCGAAGTGTACCGTATTTTAGCACCATACGATACCGAATTCCTTGCAGTGAATCCCTAAAAGTCGTTTATAGAGGCGGCACAGACACAATTGTAGTTAATTGCGGATGTAATGACTTCCCATTTATCATAGGAGTTAACGCACGGTTATCTCAGATATGGCCGACTTCTAGCTTCAACTGAATTACCAAAAATGCACCTATATATCCGGAATTGAGTGTCCCTCCCTTGGTATAATCCTTATAGCCGAAGTGTACCGTATTTTAGCACCATACGATACCGAATTCCTTGCAGTGAATCCCTGAAAGTCGTTTATAGAGGCGGCACAGACACAATTGTAGTTAATTGCGGATGTAATGACTTCCCATTTATCATAGGAGTTAACGCACGGTTATCTCAGATATGGCCGACTTCTAGCTTCAACTGAATTACCAAAAATGCACCTATATATCCGGAATTGAGTGTCCCTGCCTTGGCATAATCCTTATAGCCGGAGTGCACCGTATTTTAGCACCATACGATACCGAATTCCTTGCAGTGAATCCCTGAAAGTCCTTTATAGAGGCGGCACAGACACAATTGTAGTTAATTGCGGGTGTAATGACTTCCCATTTATCATAGGAGTTAACGCACGTTTATCTCAGTATACTCAGATATGGCCGACTTCTAGCTTCAACTGAATTACCAAAAATGCACCTTTATATCCGGAATTGAGTGTCCCTCCTTGGTATAATCCTTACAGCCGGATCACCATAAGGTACCGACTCCCATGTATTGAATCCCCCAAAAGTAGTTTTAAAGCGGCGGCACGGTAGTTAATTGCGGATGTAATGCCTTCCCATTTAACATGTGAGTTAACGCATGTTTATCTCCGCATACGGGCATGGGGCCGACTCCAAGCTTTTACTAAATTACACCTGTAATCTGTTCCATTAGTACCTGGACCTAAATATGTTGTATTGTGTCCATATTATAATTTATTGGTACTTTATTTGGTCATTATCTAAAGTCTACGCCTTTCCTATTAGGAATTGTTTCGGTGTTTCTGGCTTGAGTTAATAATAATCCTTGGATTATCCCTCCTAATCCTCTACTTAATTGATTACGGAGAACCTATTTTTAAGGGTAGATGGGGATAACGCGGACAATGTGAAGACCGTTTATAATATACGCATACAAACCACACAATTTTTTATCAGTAAAAAATGTGCAACCAGGCATGCGAAAGACTGAACAAGCTAGTAAAAACAAGACAACACAGAAAGAGATGGACTCATGGCGCCATGACGAAGTTTTTAGTTCAGGAAAAGGGCAGAAGGGTCAAAATAACAGGAAACTTGACAAAAATCGCAATATATATATTTTTTTTAAAAGAAGGAACAAATGTGATTCTTCGCAAGTCGGCGAGATACCACGCATTATGGATATTTTAAAATTGGACGTGATCAATTAACAACTTGTACGTAAGAATCCATGATGGGCTACTTCACACGATCCTGGAAGGGCACATGTATGGAGGTGAAGCGGTAGGCCGCCCCCGTAATGAGTACCTGGACCAGCTGCTCAGGGACTTCAACTGTAATACGTATGGACAACTGAAGAGGCTAGCAGAGGAAAAATCAGAGTGGAAGAGCCGGAGCAAAATGCTGCAAGCCAACCCATGAGGGTTGTTCACCAGAAGAAGAAGACGTAAGAATCCATTTGGCTTGGGAATCAGTGAAAGGATTATATGAAGAAAAAAAAATGGACAGTAACTGGATTCGAACCCGAGTCAGCAAACACACCTCACCGGCTAGGTGGAAACCAGGGTTCAACTAGTCTTTATATGTACAAGAAGAGCTTACTGGATGGGACATTTGCTACGACACGAGAACTTCGTAAGCTGCATCATAGAAGGAACAACGGAAGGCGTCAACCAACCTGGGCGCCCGAGGAAAGAATATCTGCAGCAAGTGACGGAGGATGTAGGGGCCAATACATACGTGGAGCTGAAGAGGGTGTGCCAGGATCGAGGGGAGTGGAGGCATGTTGCTGCCATCCAGCCACCCGGCTGTAGTAGTAGTAATTTTTGAAGGACTTTTTATGGACCCAGTCCTATTTATAGTGGCCCATAGGTCCCTTGTCCAATACCAACTACCCCATGGATTTCGGAAATTATTTGTAATGTTTCCGTACGAATTTTTGGCCATTGACAAACTGGTATACGTTCTAGATGTCAACCTACACCGGCTACAAGCGATAATGGACAAGGTGAGACAAGCTTACCATTGGCGCAATGAAACAGGCGAAAGCATGACTTAACGAACCGGTCCGAGTTTACTCGAACATGCTTTCCAATTTATCAAAATTAGTAGATAGAGAAAATGAGTAATTTCATGGTAAATAATTTTCCTATGGTTAAATTTCCGATATCTCGGGGGGGGGGGGGGGGGGGGGTTGTCCACCTGACGTCACTGGAGGTGAGGTAAATTCTAGATAGGTCAGACCAACACATTACCACACAGCAATACTGGCAGGGCACGCAATGCATTTGAACGTGAATTTTCTATCATTTTTTCAAAAAAACATTTTTTTTTTACAAAACCAAATAATTTTCTGGGAAAGCAACCTGTCCGGTTTCGTTACTCAATTTAACACCTAAAACATGCCTGAAGGTAGAAATCATCGATAGAAAGGTTTCGCAGAAAAATTATTTTTTAGTCATTTTTCATTAAAATTTAGTTATTTTTATTTTTTTACCCCCAGAAGCAACCTATCAAGGGACAAGCGACCCCACGTATTTCGTTAATATTAATAACGACTACAATATATGTGAATTTAAATGAAATCGTTGGAGCCGTTTTTGAGAAATAATTTTTTTTAGACGTTTTTTGGAGTTTTTTGAGAATAGAACCCCCCCAAATTAAGTTAGCCCCAAATAAAAACATTTTTTTCCGAGGTATGATTTTTGTGAACCTACATGCCGAATTTCATCAAGATCGACCGAGTAGTTTGCCCGGAAATCGACGCACAGACAGACAGACAGAACGACAGACAGACAGACATTTCGTAAAAACCACTTTTTGGGTTCCTGGGACCTCAAAACGCGTAAATCCGTTGAAATCTCGGAATCGAAAATTTCGACCGTCACAAAGCTTTCCTATACTACGTATAAATTG
Source organism: Psococerastis gibbosa (assembly GCA_963971405.1). Lineage (NCBI taxonomy): Eukaryota > Metazoa > Arthropoda > Insecta > Psocodea > Psocidae > Psococerastis > Psococerastis gibbosa. The sequence goes on from OZ020491.1 coordinate 28,780,919, forward strand.
GAAAGCAACAAGTACAGATACGAGTCAACCGGCTGTAACTTGAAGGGGAGAGATATATTATATTATATATATAAAGTAGGGTATAACATAAGGTGCATACCTATACAGGGCACAGTACGTTGCATTTTCTTCTCACGACCCCATACGCCAGGTGTTTACATCGGATAAACATATTTACTGATATTGAGGGGAATTACCCTCCACTGTGCCTGTACCTACAACGGCTACAACAGGCAGACTACCTGCCAAGGTTTCACAGGGTTGTCAGTCCATCACACATCTGCTGATCTGCTCCATTGTGTCAGTGTCGGTTGGCTAAAAAAAATCTAGAGAGCCAATATGAACATTTGCAGAATTTTACAGCGCCTCTGCTCACGGAGGATACGTTTTTACAACAATTTCAATAAATCAGAAGCATAAATATCGACGTTATGTTCTATTACTAAGCCAACCTAGCGGAGTTAGGGCTATGAAGCCCTCACTCACACTCAACTAGGAGGGCCCGGGATCGCTTGCTTTACATGTCCTCTGAAGCAAGTCCAGAAAATGTAGCAAGTGTGGGACTCGAACCAACAACCTTTCGGGTGAAAGTTGTAGTCTGTACCACTACACTACATATCCTAACATGTTCTGGGATATGAGTATGTTTGGCGTAATCCTGGGGTGTAGATATACCCCATATCAGATCTTTTTTTCGGTAAAAAGAAAATATATTAAAAACGGCCCAGTGTCCTAAATAAATAGCTGAATAAATATATATGTATAAGGGGTAATGTACTATTCTAATACTGTACTGTGGGCCGATCATGGCGATTGGTAATAACTTACTCCTGGGGTTAAAACCGTAAACAAACAAATTTTGAATAGCACTTTCCATTGTAAAATTATCTTGTTTACATTTTTAATACCAGGGTATTATAATAAACCCGGTATTATAATCGCCATGATCGGGGCGCAGGAAGGGCTTCTTATGAACTACTTATAGTAGCCCCATAGGTCCCTTGCCCAATGCCAACGGCCCCATGTATTGTTTCCGTATGAAGTTTTGGCCATTGGCAAACTGGTACACGTCCTCGATGTCAACCTACACCGGCTACAAGTGATAATGGACAAGCTTACCATTGACGCAATCAAACGGGCGAAAGCAAGACTTAACCAAGTACAGATACGAGTCTTACATGGGGTATTAAGGGACATTGTCTGTGGAAACGCAGTGCTTCTTTTTGGGATCTCTGGCTGTCAGCAACTTGCTTCAAAAATCAGAGCACATTGCATCCTTATGACCGTGTAAAATATATATATATATTTTTTTAACTGCCACAAAACCTGTCAGAATGTGCAAACACTTGTAAGTTTGATAAGTCTTGGTTCGAGTTTGAGAAACAGTTGCAAGGACTTAGTCCAGGGACTACCAAAACAGCTACCTGCAGCCTGATCGAGGCGATTATAATACCGGTATTTATTTAATCGCTTGGTAATAAAAATGTAAACTAGATAATTTTATAATGGAAAGTGCTATTCAAAATTTGTTTGTTTACAGTTATAATCCTAGGGTATTTATTTAACCCCGGTATTATAATCGCCTCGATCAGGCTGCTGAACTAAGGAAAGGTGTAACTAGAGGGAAACAATGCGAAACTTCAGGTTAAAAAAAGGAGTTGAGCCTGCGGTTAAAACAAGCCAGTGGCTGCTCGAAAGCACTGTAAGCCGTAAGGATGAGTTTGAAACTGTCCTTTGGGAGCCCGTAGATGGTGGAGCGTTGTACAAAACCGAGAGGACTGGTGGAAGTGTTATCGAGCAGGCTTTACAGCCGGAAGAAGAAGAAGAAGCGGCAGTAAGGGCTACCAAACCCTAACCAGGGACGGATCCAGCCCATTTGGCGGGGGGGGGGGGGTAGCTGGGGGTCAAAATAGGAAAAACATATGTAGGATCGACTAAATTACAGCGTAATAACTTAATTTACAATAAATTTACCAAATTTTGGGGGGGCAGCTACCTCCCCCCCCCCCCTGTATCCGTCCTTGACGCTAACAACTTTCGGCCTAGGAAAAAGGGGGTCAAAACATGAATATCCTCTTCTATCTTCCTCTTAACATAAAGAAAAGAAACAAAGAGAGATACGCGTCATTAAATTTATGTAACTTAACCACAATCCCCCCATAACCAATCAAATTTCCCGAAATAAAAAACCAACTTGCACGTGGCTCACCGAGAGTCAATATAGAATGTACACAAGGTCGTATACAATAGCCCCGGCGAGTAGTACAATTACATGTGTACCTGGAACCATTCACGCATGGCCCCGGGCGACCGAACCTATCAAACTACTACAGAGTGTTCCCACCATTACAAAGAAGGACAGGAGTTGGGAGAGCTCTCTGCTTCACGCAGGAGGACGCAGGAGTTCGAACCAAGCTGAAGAGGAAGGCGCAGGACCGAGAGAGTTGGAGGATGATATGTAGGGAGTTTATTCAGAGATATTCATGGATCAACTGAAGGAGGGCGCAGTAGCTCGAACGTACCAAGAACGAAAGCCAGAAAGGCGCAAGGCTGAGAGAACTGGAGGATGGTACACACCATCATTCAGGGCACAGTGGAAGAGGAGATAGAAGAGGCCGGTTGAGGAAGGAATAGATGAATCAACTGAAGGAGGACGCAGGAGCTCGAACGTACCAAGAGCTGCAGAGGAATACGCAGGATCGAAAGAGCTGGAGGATGATATGTAGGGAGTTTATTCAGAGATATTCATGGATCAACTGAAGGAGGACGCAGTAGCTCGAACGTACCAAGAACGAAAGCCAGAAAGGCGCAAGGCTGAGAGAACTGGAGGATGGTACACACCATCATTCAGGGCACAGTGGAAGAGGAGATAGAAGAGGCCGGTTGAGGAAGGAATAGATGAATCAACTGAAGGAGGACGCAGGAGCTCGAACGTACCAAGAGCTGCAGAGGAATACGCAGGATCGAAAGAGCTGGAGGATGATAAGCAGGGAGTTTATTCAGAGATATTCATGGATCAACTGAAGGAGGACGCAGTAGCTCGATCGTACCAAGAACTAAAGAGAAAGCCAGAAAGACGGAAGGACTGGAGGATGGTACACACCATCATTCAGGGCACAGTGGAAGGACCCATTGGAAGAGGCCGGCCGAGGAAGGAATACATCAATCTACTGAAGGAGGACGCAGAAACTCGAACGTACCAAGAACTAAAGAGAAAGCCAGAAAGACGCAAGACTGAGAGAACTGGAGGATGGTACACACCATCATTCAGGGCACAGTGGAAGGACCCATTAGAAGAGGCCGGCCGAGGAAGGAATACATCAATCTACTGAAGGAGGACGCCGAAACTCGAACGTACCAAGAACTAAAGAGAAAGCCAGAAAGACGCAAGACTGAGAGAACTGGAGGATGGTACACACCATCATTCAGGGCACAGTGGAAGGACCCAATATAAGAGGCCGGCCGAGGAAGGAATACATTAATCAACTGAAGAAGGACGCAGAAACTCGAACGTACCAAGAACTAAAGAGAAAGCCAGAAAGACGCAAGACTGAGAGAACTGGAGGATGGTACACACCATCATTCAGGGCACAGTGGAAGGACCCAATATAAGAGGCCGGCCGAGGAAGGAATACATTAATCAACTGAAGAAGGACGTAGGAGCTCGAACGTACAAAACGTTTGTAGCTCTGTCTCTTCCACAACTAGTGGACAAACTAAACCATAAACATAAAAAAACGGCTAGAATATGTTTTGTCAAAAACGGATCCAATACGGATACGGAATTACTTTTGCTTTCCAATTTATACGTAGTATAAAAGGAAAGCTTTGTGACGGTCGAAATTTTCGATTCCGAGATATCAACGGATTTACACGTTTTAAGGTCCCAGGAACCCAAAAAAGTGGTTTTTACGAAATGTCGGTCTGTCTGTCTGTCGGTCTGTTCGTCGATTTCCGGGCAAACTACTCGGTCGATTATGATGAAATTCGGTATGTAGGTTCACAAAAATCATACCTCGGAACCATTTTGGGCTAACTCAATTTGGGGGGTTTTTATTTTCAAAAAACTTCAAAAAAACGTCTAAAAAAATTATTTCCCAAAAACGGCTCCAACTATTTCTTTTAAATTCACATATATTGTAGTTGTTGTTAATGTTGATAAAATGCGGGGGGTCGCTTGCCCCTTGATAGTTTGCTTCTGGGGGTAAAAAAATAAAAATGACTAAATTTTAATGAAAAATGACTAAAAAATAATTTTTCTGCGGCACCTTTCTATCGATGATTTCTACCTTCAGGTATGTTTTAGGTGTTAAATTGAGTAACGAAACCGGACAGGTTGCTTTCCCAAAAAAGTATTTGTTTTTGTACAAAAAAATGTTTTTTTTTTTAAAATAATAGAAAATTCACGCTCAAGTGCATTGCGTGCCCTGCCAGTATTGCTGTGTGGTAATGTGTTGGTCTGACCTATCTAGAATTAACCTCACCACCAGTGACGAGTGACGTCAGGTGGGCACCCCCCCCCCCCCCCCCACCCCCGAGATATCGGAAATTTAACCATAGGAAAAATATTTACCATGAAATTACTCATTTTCTCTATTGTGAAAACCCCCACTATGTTAGGCTACGAGATGTCCGGATTCAGTACGGACAGTTACGCTTTTCAATTGCCCTGTCCGCCGTCCCCAGTAATTTTTGGAAATCCAGAAAATGACCAGCTTTTAAGAAAAGAAGAGAAAATTGTTTCACTTGAGGGAGATGTCAAAACCCTTTTCTTAATAATTTAGCCATAACTACTGCTAAAAGTTAATTTTTAAAGGCATTAGTAGCTAGGTAACTATTTACTTATGGTCCATTAAACGTTGAGAAATGAGAACGTGTAATATTTTATATTTTATGTAGGTATAACCAGTTTTCTGCAGAAATCTTAATCCAACAAAAATTTTGACTCATGTTCGGCTTTTAAGTTTCAAGAAGCTGGTAGCCTTGCCACTAGGGAACCACTAAACCAATTAATTAATTAAAAAATAAATAAATAAAAAATACTACTATTGAAAAATTATAAAAAAAAAAAATTTCAGATAAACTCTTTTATCGATGCTTTCAAACTTTAAGTCTTAGGTAAGGTATTATAGAATTATTATTAGAAAAATCAACAGCAGTATAAAGCACACCATGTACACAGCAGATACTCATTACATGAAGCGTTGTACAATGCGTACCAACAAGGTACAGGCTCGTATTGACAACCTGTATAATAATCTAAAATTAGACGCAGTACTGCGCCTGCGCTATACAGGTTCAATGCATTTCTCAGGTACGGTAACTCACTCGTACCTAATACAAAAGGCCTATTTATAACAATAAACTCTGGAACTAATTCACGATGGCTTTCCTCTACACGTTCTTTATATAATAGTCCAAATTATTCACATGAAGATATAAGTGGATATTTAAATTTTTATATAGGAGAGATCGGGGTAAGAGTGAAAAATTTTAAAAGTGACATAAAAAAAACTCCAAAACTGACCGGATATCGCGCCACCCGAATTTCGTGGTTGTTTTGATGTGGTATTGCAAATGACGTTTTTGACGTCACGCTTATAATAATTTGATTCACTTTGGTAAGTTTCTCGTCAGTTTTATTAAAAAGGAACCGGTCCGAGTTTACTCGAACATGCTTTCCAATTTATCAAAATTAGTAGATAGAGAAAATGGTTAATTTCATGGTAAATAATTTTCCTATAGTTAAATTTCCGATATCTCGGGGGGGGGGGGGGTGTCCACCTGACGTCACTCGTCACTGGTGGTGAGGTAAATTCTAGATAGATCAGACCAACACATTACCACACAGCAATACTGGCAGGGCACGCAATGCATTTGAGCGTGAATTTTCTATCATTTTTTTTTACAAAAACAAATAATTTTTTGGGAAAGCAACCTGTCCGGTTTTGTTACTCAATTTAACATCTAAAACATACCTGAAGGTAGAAATCATCGATAGAAAGGTGTCGCAGAAAAATTATTTTTTAGTCATTTTTCATTAAAATTTAGTCATTTTTATTTTTTTACCCCCAGAAGCAAACTATCAAGGGGCAAGCGACCCCCCGCATTTTATCAACATTAACAACAACTACAATATATGTGAATTTAAAAGAAATCGTTGGAGCCGTTTTTGGGAAATAATTTTTTTAGACGTTTTTTTTTGAAGTTTTTTTGAAAATAAAAACCCCCCAAATTGAGTTAGCCCAAAATAAAAAAAATGGTCCCGAGGTATGATTTTTGTGAACCTACATGCCGAATTTCATCAGAATCGACCGACTAGTTTGCCCGGAAATCGACGAACAGACAGACATTTCGTAAAAACCACTTTTTTGGGTTCCTGGGACCTTAAAACGTGTAAATCCGTTGATATCTCGGAATCGAAAATTTCGACCGTCACAAAGCTTTCCTTATACTACGTATAAATTGGAAAGCAAAAAGTCGTAAAAATTAAATTCAAAATGGAGCCGATTCTCCTATTGTGGGAGCGAAATCTGGATACCTACAACAAGCGACCTGAGTACCAGTAGTACCAGTTATTTCAGGTACTCCAGAGGCTTGCTATATATATCTACAGCGATATCGCAGTACAAAGCAAGCATGGCAGGGAGAAGACTCAAAACGCTGGAAGATTGGGCTTTGCTTAAGACATACCTACTAATTCCAAAATGATATCTCCTATCATCGATATCTACTGTAAATTTTGATTTAGTTTTAAAAAAAACTAATAGGGGGGGGGGGTGTCCGGTTACTAAAAAAAATTAAAGAACTTAAGAAGCTAAAAAAAGGTCCCGGTGAGGAATCGAACCCAAGTCCGCCGAATCCCAGCACAAGCAAGGACGGTAACGACTGCGCGAAAATTAAAAAAGCATTGCATCCCTTTCCACGGTGCGGCGAGGGCGGAATGATGCTGTTGCCATGACAACTCCACCCTGAATCACCCTCTAAAACAGCGTGTCTATGGCCCGCCATATGTTGCAGTCTGGCACAACCCCCAGCATGACCGGGCGACTCGCCTTTTTAAACGTCGACTAGACGTAAAACGAAGGAATGTCTCCAGAGGCGTCAATTCAGGTTTCCATTGGAGGAGGCGCCAACGGCCTTACCATGTTGATTCCATTAGAGCAGAGCATGTTTCAAACTGCGGCAACTTGGTAGTGTGCACAGCGTTGGCAGGGGAACCTGGTGGGACATGATTATTCGCTTAGGCAGTATAAGTCGAGTCCTGGTCACCTCCGATTTAATCGTGTGACTTTACCATGTTCCCCAAGTGGTTCGGAATCCACTATAATCAGGAGGTCCACCCTGTTAGTCAACCCCCCTTTCCCCGAGGTGAAAGAGTCTGCCCTTAGGGTGCCTCAAGTTAACAAACAGACTCACTCCCCCCGCCAGGCTGACAGGGTTGCTTAAAAGCAGAAATGCTGAAAGCAGGCGTTAGAAACAACAACAACAACAACCATTGGAGGAGGGGGGGGGGGCATTTTCAAATATTATAAGTTAAAAAAAATACGTGACAATCTGACGAACATACTTACTGCAGTCAATATAGTTAGCAACAACGGCTTTATCCAAGGTGAAAGAGTCTGCCCTTAGGGTGCCTCAAGTTAACAAACAGACTCACTCCCCCGCCAGGCTGACAGGGTTACTTAAAGCATAAATGCAGAAAGCAGGCGTTATGAGAAACAAACAACGACTTATCAGCAGTTAAGATTTTACGGACGAAGACATATTATTGCAAACAGGGGGGAAATGTTGAAAAAATAGGCGAGTAATAGTGTTTTTTTTTTAATCAACATCGTTAGACCAGGTGCAAAGCCCACCAGGTCTAACTGGCTACAAGCAAAACAAAAACTGCGTCATACATCGGAGAATATAATATTATATATATATAAATTAATAAACTCTATAGGCTGATGCCAATAGGGTCTACGGTGACCTATGTGAAATAATTAATTATATATAATAAAACAATATAAATAACACCGGTGAAAATAAGATAGCCAATACCGTTGAGTGGGCCCAGGCACGGCGGAAAATTTTCCATCTATATCGAGCCTCGAATCTCGACCTTTCGTTTCATAGTCGAGTACTCTATCAACTGGACTATTCCAGATGTATCATACCCATTGATACCTGCCAATGTCAGGCAGTGTCAAGTTTCCTTGCAGATAGAAACGTATGACGCGGTATCCTTGGTTTTCCATCCAGGAACTGTGAAGGAGCCATCGCCGGTTGACTGCAGATAAGACTCAATGAAACTTATTTAGGACTGATAATACCTTAGGTATGCGCTGACTCATGTACCTGAACTTAAAAAGTATGACAACATGTAATCGTTCGCGCAAAATCACATTTACTCATTTTTCTTTTCAATGTGTACAGTTTTGCGTAAGCACTTTGTGCTGAGTACTTACTCCACGGGGTTTTTCCATAATTACGTATATATCGTATTAGAGAGCAAGGATCGAGCGGGTTCGACATGTAGCCTAGCGGTACGGACTCTGACTTTCACCCGAAAGGTTGTTGGTTCGAGTCCCATACTAGCTACATTTTCTGGCCGTGCTTCGGAGGGCATGTAAAGCAGGCGGCCCCGGGCTTAATAGCCCTAACTCCGCTAGGTTGTCTAAGTAATAGAAAAAATGGTCTGGGCATACCTTATCATGATGAAGCCACCATAATCGCCACCTTCAGGCCACCATGTGTTTAACCGAAATTAGAAAACATAGAAAAACTGGGCTGGGCGGGATTCAAACCCACGATTTACGACTAACCAGCGGTTAAGACGACGCCCCGGTTCGGGAACATAGTACTCGACACGCAATTAGACTGACTAATAATATAGTCTCAGCGCGTTATCAAGTCCCACTATGTTCCCCTGTCAACGCTGTGGACACAACCAAATTTGCTGCAGTTTTGAACAGGCTCTCTTCTGATGGATTCAACTTGGTATCGTCATTGGTCTTCCTCCAGAGAGGAATAATAGTTTATTAACTATATATAAGTCTGGAACACGGGAAATAATCAATCATTTTCTCGTCCGCCATATTGTTTTTAAACAAATATGGTACTACTAACTTTAAGGAAACTGCTACGCTACAAGGAAACTGTACGTTAGTGCGACAACATCCACCAGACAGGAACAAAAGTTAATAATAGGTGAAACGCAAAAAGTACAATAACGGAGAAACCTTTCAAAATAAAAATTTAAAGAAAGGGGAAACGTTGGCAGTTAAGGTAAGATGCCCCCCCCCCCTCCTCCCACGCCAACGGAACGCTTAGAATCCGGTCTACGAATGGGGGAATAAAAACAAAAGAATATAAGCAGTCGTGGCGGGAATATTTAAAAAGACAGTCGTATATCATAGGGGAGGAGCAATAATGAGAAATAACCAGGAGATAGTACGGGGGAAAAGAGACGCTGCAGGCATAGGGGATGAAATCTTTGGAAAGTTGGGGATGGCGGTAAGGCACCCTCCTTCAAATTGCAAGCAATGCATTCAGAAAGGCTGTGACTAGGTGGTCGGCAACCTTTTTTGTACAAAGGAGCCAAAGTTTGAGGTTTCTGAGCCGGAAACCTCTCATTTAACACTTACATTGACTGCTATGTTATGGTCATTGGAGACATGGGCCTGATAGTCATCGAACAATTGGGGCGGAGCCCATTGGCAGGGGAAGGGGAGAAGACAAGTGGGAACACTACCGATGCGATACCTGGACAACGTCGGTCTAGAACTGGCGAAGGAGAATAGAGGACCTCACAGGCTGGCGCGATGTGGCAAGGCAAGTCAAGGCCCTTCACGGGCCGTAGCGCCAAGGAGCAAGTATAAGTGTAGAAACAATCTTCCTCATCAACTTCTGTCTCCACAGCCCTTGATGAGCTTTGGCCCGCTCAACAACGCTCCTCCAGTCATCTCGGTTACGTACAACACTCCACCATCTACGGACGCAACACGCGAAGGTCAGTTTCCAACTCATCCTTCTAGCGTTTTCGAAGACGTCCCACCAGCCGGCTTCCTGTCATGCTTGCTTTGTACATCTTTTACGGCATGCGGTCGTCTGACATGCTTACGTGTCCCAGCCATCTTATGCGTCGCGCTCTTATGAACCGGACTTGGTCTTCTCCGTTGAGTATTGCGTCTATTTTGGGGTTGTTTCTTATACACCACTCTCTGTCTTCGTATAGAGGTCCATAGATTCTCCTTGTTATCTTTCTTTCCAATACTCCATTCAAGATTCCAGGTTTCCGAGCCGTACGATGCAATATTGAAACAGTATTCAAATCAAATCAAATGCATATTTATTCCAATTTTTGCAACAAGACAAGTATACATAAAATGATAAACTGTATAAAATTAAAATACGCTAAATTAACTTAAATTATATTACATTAAATACTTTACAAGGAGAATTATAACCAGCCCAACTGTGTTTCCACGTGCTAACGCCGGTGTATAAGAGTATGTAATCAGGGGGGGTATCTGCTCTATAACTTCTAAGACACTAAAAAATTACCCAAGTTTATGAACCTGCTTCTACAGATATAAAATTCCTTTAGTATCAAAGCACAACTTCTTCCTTTTTGGGGAGTCAAACGGAGGGGTGCGTACACCGGTGTGACGGAGAGATGGGGGAGGGGCGCGGAATTAGCTCATTTGAATGTCTTGCAATTAGAAGGGGAGTGCCCCCCCCCCCCTTTCTCCACCCCCCCCCCAGATATCAGCCCCTATGTTTTACTACACCGCCCACTATATTTCGTGTCATTTCGCACGGTCACTATTTACTTTACTCTTCATCTTCTTCCCTCTTAGTGCCGCGTGAGGGGGTCTTTCTCGTACTCGGCCCGGTGGGACGCTAACACCTTGAACTCTCTTAGTAGTAGTGTTCGTCGGGTTAATAACGACTTAGGCCTCATATTTGGGCCCATAGAGCGACTCCGACTTGACTGTCCTATGCCAGCCCATAGGACAGTGGACCTCCTGATTATAGTGGATTCCGAACCACTTGGGAAACACAGTGAAGTCACACGATTAGTTCGGAGGTAACCCCTCGGCACTGTGCACACGACCAAGTTATCTGCAGCGTTGGACCTGCTCTGGTCCGCTGGATTCAACTTGGTATGGCGGCCGGCTCCTTGAACTCTCTTGCTCCGGCGAGTTGTTCGACTCTTTCCTCAAGGGTTGTCCTCGGTCTGCCGATGGGTCTTCTACCTTGTGGCCTTGCTTCCCCCAAACTCCGAGTGATCCTATTCTCATCCCTCCATTGGACATGGCCAAACCAATGCAGGCGCTTGTTCTTATTTACTTTTCTCACTTATGTTATTACATTAAGTTAAGTAACGTAAGTTTAGAGCATAAGGTGTTTTTGAAGATAGTCATGCCCCATTGTTAACCTAAATTCTGCCCCTGATCGGTATCATGGAACTTTGGCGGCCAGTCTTTCGTCTGCACTAGTTTTTCCCCCGTTTTCCTAGTAGCGTCGGTCCTGTGAGCTGTCCCGCACTTGGCCTGAAAGAATTCTTTTATATGCCGCTTGCACTCACTATTACAACTAAGCGCACATACAATATATATACTGTATATAACAAATCTCACATAACAATATAATATATATCCTATATCAGAGATTTCATTTATCTTGTCAGAACGTACAGGGCCGTAGCCAGAATTTTTTTTCGTGGGGGGTCCATCTGACGTCACCGGAGGTGAGGTATTCTCAATATATTTAAAACTCCATTCTATCTAGTGTACACTGCAAATATATGGGCCTACGCTCATCACCGTCATTGATATATTGTCAGAAATTTATTTATTTTCTCTTAAATGTAGTTGTCAATTTTCTGGTCAATACACAATTATTATTATTATTATTATTCAGGGGGGGTCCGGACCCCTGGACCTCCCTCTGGCTAAGAACGTATACAGCCATGCTCGTATCTGATGTACAAGCAAAATGAAAAAAGAAAAAAACCGTTATGCCTATGCCCCTTAAAAGTCTTAAATAAATAAATAAATAAGGACTTTTTATTGTTTCTATTACTAAGCCAACCTAGCGGAGTTAGCGCTAAAAAAGCCCTCTCTTACACTCAACTAGGAAGATCCGGGACCGCCTGCTTTACATGCCCTCCGAAGCATGGTCAGAAAATGTAGCCAGTGTGGGACTCCAACCAACAACCTTTCGGGTGAAAGTCAGAGTCCGTACCACCACGCTACATGTCTCATGCGGCCTACAAGAACCATTTTAGAAGCAACATGTTAAATAGTAAAATCGTGAGCCGCAAATACAGTACAGGTATAAGGGCCAAACCGCTACAGGTTAAAATATATTTAGCGTCTTTTTCGACATATCAACATCCTTTGTAATCATCCAATCAACTGGCTTCCGGTTTGTTTGACAAATTAACAACTTCAGCCCCCCAAGTCGGTTCTTGACTTAACTCGCATTGCCACAGTGTTAAGCAACGTCGCGTTGTTCGAAAAGAGCTGGTGAACGTGAAGAATCGTAGGGGGCATACCATCCCGTGGCTGGAGACCGTTATCAATATGGCTGCTAGTGTAGCCTGCACAAAATAAGTACGCAATTTGGCGGGGAAATCCAGTGATAAGTGTAGCCTGCACAAGCTAAGTACAAAATTTTTGACCGGGTCCAGGTATCCGTTCTGCTATGCTGTAATGTGTAAGACTTCAATATTTTTTGCGTTGGTACTTGTCTCTGATACTTGGCTTATGGTTAACGGGTGCCTCGTAAGGCATATAATGGCTCCCGCCGCTCCAGTTAATGTATTTCTATGGGGCAGACTTAGTTCAATTTGACCTGTTGACATTATTAGGACATGTAGAGTAGTGGTACAGACTCCAACTTTCACCCGAAAGGTTGCTGGTTCAAGTCCCACATTTACTACATTTTTTTGCACTGCTTCGGAGGGCATCTAAAGCAGGCGGTTCTAGTTGAGTGTAAGAGAGGGCTTTATTGTGCTAAATCCGCTAGGTTGGCTAAGTAATTAAACAAAGTTATTTATTTGTTTATAATTTTATAGTTTAGTGACGTGATACCTCAGTTGCACAGAAATTGTTCGCCAATTAAAACTTTAAATACAAAAAAAAACTTTAATTCTCGCTGCTTTCATAATTTTGTAAGCAGCAGAGCATTCTTCTTACATTTCCCGAATAATGAGAGAATATTTTTGGCCTCCCCTGACTTCTAACGATACTTGGAATCAAGCATGGCTTATTAGTAAGGAGTATTTTAACTTATGCGCAATATAATTCCGCGTAGAAATGTATAAGAATAGTGATAACGGACTCATTTATAATTAGCCAATAGAGCGATAGTGCATAGACAGTGGCTAGCGGTATCCTGGCAACGCAACGGTTGGCGACTGCTCAGTTATATTGTAGATTGCAGATTGCATAATCGCAAACTGCAAGGCGAAGGAAGTTGCACTAATGCAGGGCGATAATTGGTCGCAATGAGGCTCGGCTCAGAATGTACAGGCTAGCAGTGAAGCTGCAATAAAGGAACATAGATATATTGGTCACCAAAATCTGGCTGGAAGGATGAATTGGAACCTGACCTGTGCGAGTTGGGAGTCCGTAGATGGTGAAGCGTCTTACCAAACCGAGATGACCGGAGGAGTGCTGTCGAGCAGGCTAAAGTCCATCAAGGGGTGCAGAGCCAGATGAAGAAGAAGAAGAAGAGTTCTCTACTAACTAGATTACTAGACTATTCCTGAACACCTTGTTCCCAACTTCCTACAAAGGAAGGCAAATAACCTGCGATGGAAAAATATGTAGACAGGCTCGTCGCACCGGATATGAACTCCAGGTATTAGGCTATTCAAAGAGCCACCTGCGCAGGAAGTAGAGGTATACTGTCGGCACAAACGACCATATACCTATTTCATATTATGGAGGAACTTAATAGTGTCAGGTAGACTTGATATGATAAGAGTTCACTAGATAATAATGCATTGCGTTTTACGTTTTTCTTTTCTATTTATACGTTAGTAAAAGGAAAGCCTTTTTGTGACGGTCGAAAATTTCTGTTTTAGATTTTAACAAAATTGCACGTTTTGACGTCTCAGGAACCCAAAAAGTGTTCTTTCAAGAAATGTCTCTGTGACCATCGATATGTAGACAAACTACACAACGGACTTTGATGAAATTCCGTGTGTAGGTCAACATGAATCATGTCTCGGAATTACATTTCCTATTCTCGGCTAATTCATTTTTGGGCGGTTTAACTAATTGGCGAATCGGTGCTTCTTAACTTCTGGTATAGTTTAAATAAAATTTTGGAAAATAGAGGAGATAATGGCGTAATGCACTTTTTCTATTATTACTAATGTAAGCCAATCTAATTCCAATTAATCGCTACAATGACGTGTTCACACGCAACGATAAATCGTAACGATTCAATCATTACGACAAATTGCTACAATTTATCGTAGCTTGTAAACCCGGCTTTATACGTAGTACTACGAGGATTTTTTTAGGTTCTCTGCAATGTTTTCTCTCATGTCGCGTCTCGAACTTAGGTCTTCCGTTTCACAGTTCAGGTGTCTATCTACTGGACCATAATCACTACTATCTTATACTGTGTGTGAAACTCCATACGATATCGCCCTCACGCCGAAGGCGCAGGGGGGGGGACCGTCGCTGAATGACGCTAAATTAATGGAGCAGCTGCATGACGTCATGCATGCACGTGGACATTATGTGCTTAGCACGCGTGTCCCATACAAAGGGAAACGTCCCATTGATCTATGGGCCGAATTGGCAGCGGACTGGACTGTACAACTAAAGGTCAAAGGTTCGAAGTAGGACGGGAAAGGAAATTTTATCGCTGGCCTTCAGTACATAAAGAACCGGCACGAGTGAGCCCCTTCATGCTTTCCTATGTATAAATTAATATAAGTGTCCTTAAAGACTTTTTATGCACCCAAGAAACGATTACCGGCAGCAAGTTATGGAGGATGTAGGGGCCAAGACATACGTGGAGCTGAAGAGAGCGTGCCAGGATCGAGGGGAGTGGAGGCATCGAAGTCACATGTGGCTGCCAACCAGCCATCCGGCTGTAACTTGAAGAAGAAGAATGCACCCAGACCTAATTATAGTGGCCCATTTTCTTTTTCTTTTTTCTATTTCCTTGTCCAGTACTCCCTGGACAAGGAGCATATATTACAAAATACAATACGTTACATAATTATAACATCCCACATCCCCAACCAAGCGCTTATTTGGGACAAAATAATAATAATGCGTGTATTTATCAAAAAAAAATTGGTCCCTTGTAAAATGCCAAGGACCCCATGGATTTCGGACATTATTTATATTGTAACTGCAAAGACTTCCACGGCCGGAGTCAAATGAAGAACCAGTAGAATCCGGGCTGATGGGCCGTGGTCGAATTGAAAGTGAACTTCCAAACGTTTCGTCAACATTTGCGGTCGACATCTTCAGTGGCGCTGCGTAGACTTCTAAGGTTGTACATCATCAGCCCGGATTCAACTGGTTCTTCATTATTTATATTGTTTCCGTACCCAATTTTGCCCATTGGAAAACTGGTATATGTCCTCGATGTCAACCTACGTCGGCCGCAAGCGATAATGGACAAGCTGAGACAAGCTTACCATTGGCGTAATGTTACAGACGAAAGCATGACTTAACCAAGTACATATAGGAGTCTGTAACACCCCTAACAAACTGGCCCGGATTACAAAATAAACAATAAAAAAGCACAGATACGAGTCAATTAACCAGATACCGAGATAAATAATATATTATGAGTAGTTCCATGGTAAATAATAATTCATCCAAGAGCTAAATTTTGGTTGCCTCGACTTTCTCTATCCCCAAGCACAGAATTAATCAATGGGAAGATTGCATAGTCTAGAACTGGCAGACCAATATACCATTTTTTAATACAGTAATAATGGCTGAAAATTCAATGAATTAATGAATTATCCATAATATAAAAATAATAAATAAATATTGACTTTTCTTGTTCCACTACTAAGCCAACCTAGCGGAGTTAGGGCTATAAAGTAGGAAATGTAGGAAGTGTAGGACTCAAAGCAACAACCTATCGGGTGAAAGTCCGTACCACTATGTCTTGAATATCTTCAATAGAATATTTTTTTTATATTCAAAACCAACTCTTTGAATGGGTATCGAAGCCAAAGATTAAAACACCAAAACTAGATTGATAAAATCTAGCTCCAGCTCGGTCCGATCCCAGCAATTCAGTATCTCCATAAGCTACCACCCTGTAAATATTTTAATGCGTTAACACTAATCGATATACACTAGTTAACCCTTTCTAGTAGGGGTACAGCCCTCACTCTATGCTACACCCCATCTGCTCTTATTGTATTTTCCAAGCCAATGACCTCCTGGACTACCCTTTTTTTATTTAAATCAATTGTGTCTGATGACCCAGATGCATACTGGACAACTATCCAAGCTGCCAAGTCGTTATGTCATAAAACCTTTTTCCCGATTGCCAACACCATTAAAGGTATACTATTCAGCTGTCATCCAGGCCGTGCCCAGGAGGTTCCTGTTGGGGGGGGGGGGTACAAGTTTTTTTACTTATTTTATTAATGAAAGTCCATTCTATTCAGTGTTCAAACATTTGTGTAAAGCAAGGCTAGGCGTCCGCCTCACTCATTGGCCAAAATAGTTCCACGCCCTCTGTACGGCCCTGCATGCCAAATAAAATTTAGGACCGCCAGACTCCCACAGGCCTAGAAAACACAGAAACAATATTATGTTATGGAAGTTCCTAAACATATCTACGAACCTCTACAGATAAGTCGACAGTCCCTTGTCATATAATTAAACGAACCGATTATTTACAAAGAGGCATTCGACCCGACCGGGCAAAAAACCGAGGGAGCATCCCGGAACGATAAAAAAAGGAAATAGCTCAGGTAGGCAGTCGATGAACGGAGCCAAGTCCCGAGGCGACCTGGCCATCAACTCCAGACTGGTTGGCCGGGACATCCGCCCCGTACACGTGCACGTGTTGATTCATTTTGATCAAATAGGAAAATGTGAATCGTGACATCTGATGTTACACAAAGGCTGCTTCGGATCAGCTGGAGAGACCACGTGACGAATGAAAGAGTCTGCTAACTGCTAACTCATATAAGAAGTAAAAGAGCGAAATGGGTAGGGCACTTGTTAAGACACTAAAATCTGGTGGACAATATTACATACGGCACAGTGGAAGTACCCAATAGAAGAGGGTAACCGAAGAAGGAATGAATGAATCAACTGAAGGAGGACGCAGGCGCTCGAAGGTATAAACAGCTGAAGAGGAAGGCACAGGACCGTGAGAACTGGAGGATGGTACAATGGAAGGAACCAATAGAAGAGAGCGGCCGAAGAAGGAATGAATGAATCAAACTGAAGGAGGACGCAGGCGCACGAACGTATCAAGAGCTGAAGAGGAAGAGACCACGAGAACTGGAGGATGGTATACAAACCATAGTTTAGGGCACAAGGGAAGGAACCAATAGAAGAGGGCGGCCGAAAAAGGAATGCTTGGATCAATTAAAGGAGGACATAATGATCTCGAACGTACCGAGACCTGAAGAGGAAGGCGCAGGACCGTGAGAACTGGAGGATGGTACAAACCATAGTTTAGGGCACAAGGGAAGGAACCAATAGGAGAGGGCGGCCGAAAAAGGAATGCTTGGATCAATTGAAGGAGGACATAATGATCTCGAACGTACCGAGACCTGAAGAGGAAGGCGCAGGACCGTGAGAACTGGAGGATGGTACAAACCATCGTTTATGGCACAATGGAAGGAACCAATGTAAGAGGATGGCCAAAGAATGCTTGGATCAATTGAAGGAGGACATAATGATCTCGAACGTACCAAGACCTGAAGAGGAAGGCGCAGGGCTGTCAGAACTGGAGGATGGTACATATAACGTTTAGGGCACAATGGAAGTACCCAATAGAAGAGGCCGGCCGAAGAAGGAATGTACGAATCAACTGACGGAGGACCATGCACTCGTAACAAAGGCTGAAGAGGAAGGCGCAGGACCGTGAGAACTGGAGGATACCATCGTTTAGGGCACAATGGAAGTACCCAATAGAAGAGGGTGGCCGAAGAAAGAATTAGTGGATCGACTGAAGGAGGACTAAGGAGTACGTACCACAAACTGAAGAGGAAGGCGCAGAGAGAGCTGGAGGATGATATGCAGAGAGTTGCTGCCAACCAATCGTTGAGATTGTGACCTCAGAAAGGAAAATATTTAAAAGCAATTCGTTAATTTTGAAAAAAAGAACCGTAGGAATGGACCAAGCGCGTAGTCAGATTTTTTTTTCGAGGAGCACCAGTAACCCTATACTTTTTACAATTGCATACCAAATGAAAAATTTCATGCAGAGAACGGGGGAATTTTTAAGAGGACGTGGAACGTAGATATTTTATTTTTATTTAATATACTACTATGTACTACGTAAGTTATCAAGATTTGGTACAGTCAAATCCTACCTACGCCAATGGAATGTATTGTACTAGGACTAGTAGTACAGTATGTTTTATTTCGAACGCCTACTTTCAGCATTTCTGCTTTTAACTAACCCAGTCATCCTAGCAGGGGGAGTGAGTCTGGTTTTTAACCCTAAGGGCAGACACCTCACTCGGGGAGAAGGGGAGTTGACTGACGGGAAGAACCTCCTCATTAAGGTGGATTCCGAACCACTTGGGTAACATAGTAAAGTCACACGATTAATTCGGAGGTGACCAGGACTCACCACGCACTGACTGGTATTCTCAGCACGTTAACCCCCCTGTACCCTGCCAGCGCTGCGCACTCAAGTTTGCTACAGCTTGAAACAGGCTCTGTTCTAGAAGAATAAACTTGGTACCATTGGCACTAGTAGTATGGTACTATACAACCATTCATTATTTCTCAATTTATTTACAAACACCAACAATACAGGTAGCAGTAGCAGTAAAAGACAATGGAATTGCCTTCACAAACGGATATTAACCTAATTAACCCATTTTTCTCGCACTTGGTAGGTATTGTAGGCGTAAAATAACTCAGCATATCAAATGCATTTATTCAGCCCCTCTCTCTTCTGTATCCGCCACTGAGACAAAGACTAAAGGCGCAGTAGGAAGAGGGGGGGGGGGGGGGAACTGCTGACTGGGCAGAAATAACATTTAAAAAGCGAATTTCAGTTGCCAGCTGACCTTGGCTGGCGCAGGCCCTTCACTTACAAATCATCGCTGACATATTCGCAGCCCCTGCCAAGCTAAATTATACAACTTGTTTGTCAACTTACAAACTCAAAACTCAAAAAATGAAATCTTTCTTACAATTGCTAAGCCTAACGTATACAATTTGTAAACTAGACGCTCCCAAACGTTTCGTAGACCCCTTTCAGAGTTTTACTGTTTTCGGTAGACAGCGATTTGCCGACGTTTTTTGCAAGGATAGGGCTTGGTGAATGGTTATTATTATTATTATATACATATACACCTACAAACTAGAAATGATACAAAAGCGTATAATAAAAAACATGTTATCAAATAAAATCAACAAGAAATACAAACAATACGAAGAAAAATTCAAACATGCTAACATTCTGCCAATAACGAAACTATTCAAGTATAAATTAATAAGAGATAACTATTTTAAAAAAGAATAGCAAATAGATGATAAAGGGAAGTACAATACAAGAAACCCAAAAAAGCTTACGTTTGAGATAACACATAACAAATACGGAGAGAGATTGAACAAAGTACTTATACCAAAGATATTTAATGAACTTCCTCCACAAATGAAAAAATTGAAACAGATGGGTGAGTTAAAAGCGGGAAAAATAAGATGGCTGGTCAATGGGAGTTAATAATAATAAAAACTGACATTAAAATAACAAGTAAAAATAAAATTAAAATTAAAATATAATAAAGTAAATATTATAAATAAATAACAAAAATAAATGATTAAGCCTTGTTTAGCAGCACTGTATGAGTCTTTCGTCCCAAATAAGCGATAGCTTGGGGATGCGGGATGGTATGTATTGTATTTTTGTAATATGTGCTCCTTGTCCAGGGAATACTGGACAAGGAAAAGAAAGAAAGATTATTATTATTATTATTATCCGGAAGGGCTTTTCAAGGACATATGCCAACTCACAGTGGCCCATAGGTCCCTTCTCCAATGCCAACGACCCCATGGATTTCGTTCATTATTTATATTGTTTCCGCATGCATTTTTGGCGAAACTGGTATACCTCGTCGATGTCAACCTACACCGGCTACAAGCGATAATGGACAAGCTGAGACAAGTCTACTTCAGAAGATTTCTGGCGTGCGGTCGCCTTCCAGAAATCAACAAGACAACTTCTGCTAGCCCTATAGCTACAATGGAAAAGACGTCCTACCGGGCGTTAGGGTTAATCCCCCCACAATACAGAAATGTTTCATACTTCCTATTTCCCATACCTAACCTTACTATGGGCCTCTTTGGACCTCCTCCCCAGTACCCACCAGTGGTTTGGCAAAAGCACGACTTCTCTTTTCCGAGCAGCAGTCTCCAAGGTTCAAATTACCATGAAGATCGCCAATCGTCGCTAGAAGTTGTTTTTAAATAAAAGTATTTTATCTAATCCTACCTTAAGCGCCTACCTTATCACAGAAGTCAGCAATGTTGACACATATAAAAAAGGATACATTTCCTGAAAGAAGTCTAGATGCGGGGGCTGAAGAATATCGAGTGCTGAGAGGACATTTTCATGTTTGAAGAAGCACAACATCTTCAGCTCCCGAAGAACACGCTTCGAGGACACCAGCGACTGGAACACATTTGGCAGTTTCTTCAGGGCCACCCTTCGCCCGTCCCTCGGATCTGTCACGGCCCTGAAAAAAAAGAAATAACTATCAGCAAACTAATACATACAGAATAGACCATCGAGAGGCTGTTGGCCGTTATCAATATGGCGGCTAGTTGGTCTGCACAAGATAAGTCCGCAATTCACTGGGTGAAAGGCCTGCACAAGCTAAGTAGAGTTTTTCCAGGTATCCGTTCAAATAAACCCGCGAAAACCAATCGATTCAATCGAACTTTTGCACCTGTTGCATTGTGTCAATGGTTGCCCGTCTGGTACAAAAAAAAAAAAAACAACAACGTGTAGTTTGTCCGATTTGCCATTAACACGATACTGCAATGGCAGTTGTTGTTGTTGTGTAAGTAAGTTCTTGATAATGCGGTGTGGTATTTGTTTTTGGGGTGGAGCAGATGTGACGAAAACCAATAAAATATTACTGTATCAAAAGTCAGCAATGAGAATGTCAATGAAAAATAACCGTGTGCATACTATGAGTATTTTTCGTGAATTAGAGATTTAGAGATTCTACCACTTGAACTGTTTTATAAATTATTATTATGAGTTTTACTTATGTTAATAACTTTAATTTTCCTAAAGTGGACTTGCCAGATAATAATAATAATAATGCAATTATAGAGGAAAAACATGTAAAAGAGGTAACCTTGGAAATAGTTTAAAAAAATATATAACATAAATAATTAGATTACTCGTGACTTCGTGGTATTTCATTTTAATAAACAAAAAATAACAAAACTTAAGAGTTTTAGAAAAACTTGTTAGGCTATAACAACCCGAATTAGTAAAACCCAAATAATCGTTAAGAAATTAACTTTGTCTAAGAAACCCACTTGTGTTAGTATAAAACCCTGAGCGCTTTCGGCAAGAACTGCCATCTACAGAGGGAAACCCACTAGCACAGTTACACTTTATCTGCGATTTGAGACTTGCTCAACTCGAGGAGAAGATGCAAATGTTTTCTTAGACAAAGTCAATTTCTTAACGATTATTTGGGTTTTACTAATTCGGGTTGTTATAACAAGTTTTTCTAAAATATATAAGTCTAAGATTTAGTATGTATAGATAGGTATAAGTTAATCTACATATTTTAGGCCTACTTGATATGAAACAATAATTTTTCTGTCTGGGTGATCCCTACTCGCCTAAATGGCACTGGGCACCTACAATTATTGCAATTTTCGCCATTGTTATTGATTGATTAAACGAATTATTATTATTATTATTAAGCGACTGCTGTAGCAGCCTACTGGGACAATGGAGTACGGATTGCCACGGCAACAGTGGGAATTAAAAGAAAATCCACTACCTGACAGATAAAACTATCACCAATGCTTATATTATGGCCGCGACGCCTGCAAAATCATCCTTGCGCAGGACAGCCGCGTTCCGGGAACAGTCCGTGAATGAAAAACATTCCAGGTATTGTCCGGGTTGATTTTCCGAGAGATTCCGGGACGTTATTAAATTTAAAAACAAGCATTTGAAAATGGTGTATTCTGGGAATTTGTTTAATCACAAGACAGGGCTTTTTTAATTATTGACTTTAAGTTAAACATGGCTTGTGAAATTCATTCAAACATTACGGGACTGAATTAACAACATTTCTGGGATTTTTCTTCAGGGGCCGTGGCAGCTCTGTTCTTTCCCCACAGCAACGATTTCAAAATTGACTTCTATTGCAGCGGTGATACAAGGGTGGGAAATTTAAATAACCCACACCTACAATATGAGGCAACCTTGCAAGGCCAGCACCACAAACAGCCAAGTGTGAGCGACTGGATCCTATACTACAAGGTTTCGCCTGCCTTAGAAAACTCCCGATTGAACTGAGAGCGGCAAGAAATGCTACTAACTTCCCTAAATTGCTTCTCTCTGAGAAAGCTTTCTACACTGTCACTGAGGCACAAGCACAATGACAGAACTATACCTGATTTTGACGATATTTTGACAATTTTACTTTATACTTTCTTGTGAATTACTTGTTGATTACTTGTATTGCATCATTTAACAGAAATATATATTTATTTATTTGTTATGACTGCTATTGCAGTGCTATTTACAAAAGTGGAGAATGGCCAGAGGCCTCATGTGAATCGTCTAAAATACCAATAATCCCTATTTATGTCCATTTGTACTAGAATTATGATAATCCGTATAAGGTGTTAGGATTAAGTGAATTATAGCTATTGTTACAGATAACCTGTGTTAACATAAAGGACATATGTACATTTTATAAGGTAAGTCATGACCTCATTAGGAATTACAAACCTTCACATGACTCGAAACGTTCCCAACACAAATTATCCAACTTCTACAACACGTGGATATGAACACCCGTCACTTAACACATCGATGAGTGAGTGACTTCCAATAACAATGGCTCGTCACATGTCACATGGAATAGCTAATAATTTTGTGTATACACAAGAGAAATACATTCTAGCTAAACTATTCATTGCTTTTAAGTCTTGGAAAATCATAAAATAATCCAGTGGTCCACGGACAAAAAAAGGTTGGGAACCCCTGGTCTAGACGAGTCTAAAATGTAGCCCGTATATTACGATACTTAATGAAATACGCCGTTAGCCAATGTACGAACAAGGGGGGAGACTGCCAGAGGCGTCTGGCTCCATTTCGGGTTATGAAGTTGCGAGTTTTACAGCCATTATGATTTACAAGCCAATAGCAGAGGCACTCGCCGAACTTTTCACTGATAATACATATTATGCTCAACCTAATTTATTATAATTGAAAGGATCTTCTTCTTCGTTCGTTGCCGGCGAGTGCTGAGGAAAATTTTTAGACCAGTGCTCGAGAACAGTCAGTGGAGGGGCTAGGGCAAACACGGAGTTACGAGGCTGAGACTGCGATGGGAGGATAGAGTGAGCAACTGAGCGTAGATCTCAGGAAGTTGGGAATATGAGGATAAGAACGGTCAGTGGAGGGTTGGGGCAAACAGGGAGGTGTACGAGTTGTATGGTGAAGCGGAGTACAAAACAGGCAGGCTTCGGTGGGCAGCGCGCCAGGAAAGGTTGCCAGACAGGAGAGCGACGACGAAGGTCTCTACACAGAAGCCAGAAGGACGCCACCGTCTGGGAAGTCTGAGACGGCGATGGGAGGATAGAGTGAGCGACTGAGCGTAGATCTCAGGGAGTTGGGAATACAAGGGTCAGTGGTAAGTGGAGGGTTAGGGCAAACAGGGAGGTGTACGAGTTGTATGGTGAAGCGGAGTACAAAAGAAGCAGGCTTCGGTGGGCAGCGCGCCAGGAAAGGTTGCCAGCATGAGAGCGACGACGAAGGTCTCTACACAGAAGCCAGAAGGACGCCACCGTCTGGGAAGTCTGAGACGGCGATGGGAGGATAGAGTGAGCGACTGAGCGTAGATCTCAGGGAGTTGAGAATACAAGGGTAAGTGGTCAGTGGAGGGTTAGGGCATACAGGGAGGTGCACGAGTTATATGGGGAACCAGCCATTGCAGCAATGCAGCGGAGTACAAAAGAGGCAGGCTCCGGTGGGCAGCGCACCTGGAAAGGTTGCCGGAAAAGAGAGCGGCGAAGAAAGTCAGAAGCCAAAAACACGAACGGGTTCACTCGCAACGGTTCTTTTCATCAGCATGTGACGGTTCTCTATCAACCAACCACAGCCCGGTCTATTATCCCCCTGAAATATAGACTCCAATGTCGTAAAGCATATGAAAAAACACGAACGGGTTCACTCGCAACGGTTCTTTCCATCAACATGTGACGGTTTTCTATCAACCAACCACAGCCCGGTCTTATCCCCCTGAAATATAGACTCCAATGTCGTAAAGCATATGATAACTAGGCTACAAGGTGGTCTGCCAAGGTCTCGTACCAAGGTTCACACGCTGGCTAAACACCGCCATTATTGCTACACATTATTGTTTCGCCTGCGTTTACAAAAGAGCATTAGCGTGTAATAACCAAATTACAGCAACACAAGGATGCAGTCGAGTTTGTAGGCGACCGGGACGATTCTACGTTCAAATCAAATCGTATTTAACAACGGGTTAGTTAGACTTGCATTGCCCGCTGTTTTAATAGCCATGGGAATTATAGTCATCGAACAATTAGGGCGGAGGCCATTGTCAGGAGAAGGAGGCTTTTTGATGTATCGGGAGTGGGTGCTACTCCCATAGTCCTGATAAGGACTGACGCGAGATATGCTTTTTAATCAAAACCCACTGATTAGTTTGTCCAAAAACCGACGAACAGACTCACATACAGACTTTACGCAAAAAACGTTTTGGCTCTTAGCAAAATCAAACTTGTAAATCCGTTGAAATCCCAAAATCGAAAATGCCTACCATCACAAAGCTTTCTCTATACAAGCATATATAAATAGGGAAGCCATGATGACTATTGTTCTATTACCAACCCAACTTAGCGGAGGGCTATGGACTCGTTTCCAGGTTTACCCGGTTAAGCCGAGATAACGCCCGTTGCAATGTCAATGGTAAGCTTGTCTGAGCTTGTCCACTGGCACTAGTATTCAGTGTGGGTTGACATTGAGGAGTGAGCCAGTTAGCCAATGTCTAGAAATGTATTCGGAAACAATACCAATTTCAGATACAAGGGCGGATCCAGCGGAAAATGTAGGGGGGTCATGGTTATGGATCCGCCATTGGTCAGATAGCCGATGTAGGGCACTGTAGGGCAATACACAATTAGCCCCACTACATGCAAAAAAAGAAGACGCAGGAGCAATATCATATCAAGAACTGAAGAGGAAGATCGAGGACCGAGTAAACTGGAGGACGATATGCAGGGAGTTGCTGCCAACCAATCGCTAAGATTGTAACCTTAAGAAGACATGCACATGTCCAATTACTTCCATAAAAAGCACTTCCATAGGGGTTGAAAGCCTTCTCTTATTATATTATATTACACAAAACTAGGAAGGCCCGGGACCACCTACCCTGCATGCCCCCCAAAGGCTTTCCAGAAAACCAAACGCGAAACCAACAACGCTTTCTGGTTAAAGTAGTATCACTACTCTACATGTCTACAAAAATCCCGTTATGTCCAAAGAAAAACAGAGATTTACCGCCCCAGAATAAGACACCTTTTGCATCAGGGTGGCCCAAAACAACATGGGGTGTTTACCGTTATGGATGAGAACAGAAAGCTTGGACTATGATACAATATACTAAACCAAG
The DNA here is from genome assembly GCA_963971405.1 of Psococerastis gibbosa. Lineage (NCBI taxonomy): Eukaryota > Metazoa > Arthropoda > Insecta > Psocodea > Psocidae > Psococerastis > Psococerastis gibbosa. The sequence goes on from OZ020491.1 coordinate 28,807,011, forward strand.
CATTCCGTATAACAAAGGGATACTTTGACATGTAAATCAAAGGTACACATACTATTTTTATTTCAAAATAAAGACAGTAAATAAGAAAATTGAATGATGGATGTCGACAAAAACTAACAATACGATCTTTATAAATAAATAAATACTGACTTTTTTTGTTCTATTAGTAAGCCAACCTAACGGAGTTAGCCCTCTCTTACACTCAACTAGGAAAGCCCGGGACCGCCTGCTTCACATGATCTTTCTATATTTTTAAATTATAGCTTGAAAATTATCCATAAATTATAGCTACTGGGAAGCGCGGCGTCGAAGCGTTCAACAGCGACGGACGGGTGTCGAATAAAGTAAAGAAAGTATCCGTAAGTAATACAGAACGGCACCGCCGTATACCAGTACACGGCTGTGCCATTCAGTATTCCTTGCCAAGAGTTTTCAAGCGATGGTGCTTATTTTACTACTATCCTAGTCAAAATGTCTCCTTCCTGGTTGAGTGTAAGAGAAGGCTTTATAGCCCTAACTCCGCTAAGTTGACTTAAACAAAAAGTCAATACATATGTACATACAATATCCCAATTGATTCAGATAATTAAAAAAATTCCGACTTGAAAAAAATTAAAAAAAAAAAAAAAATACTTCGAAATAATCCTGTCCCAATTAATTCGAATTATTGAAAAAATAAGAATTTTTTGAAAAACTCCATGTAGCAGATTTTATTATCCGAAAGTGGTTCCTGTCCCAATCGATTCCGCTAACTGGATTTCAGCTCTATTATCCTACTAGTCCCTGGCAAAGCTCCAAAAGTATCAAGAAAAGACGAAAATAAGATCATCAAACTTTGGAAGTAAACCCAGGTTCCAGGTATACGGAATAAGGCAATAAAATGGAGATTGAAACCCTTCCGTCTGTCTTTTCCAGGAAATGGGAGCTGTCTGGCAACATTGTAAAATCTCCAGATGCCTATCACGGCTGGTACATAATAACATTCTTTAAAGGTTTTTGGGTTAAAAAATTCTTGATCGTATAGTTGATGTTAGATTTCACTCATTCTCCCCATAAGGGTTGCTCCCTTCGCCCTTTGAAAATAATTGGGGAGGTTGTTGGAGTTCCAAAAAAAAAATGTGCCCTTCTCCATATTGAATTTTTTAGTTGCATCACGAATTTTGCCCACATATGTTGTCACCCACTGCCGGTTTAGCCAGCTTTGTTGTGCTCGATTAAATAAATAAATATTGACTTTTTGTCATATTACTAAGCCAACCTAGCGGAGTTAGGGCTATAAAGCCCTCTCTTACACTCAACTAGGAATACCCGGGACCGCCTGCTTTACATTCCCTCCGAAGGAAGGAATACCTAACTGAGCATAATACAATTCCCGTTGAAAGCTCAAGTCACTGGATACCACAATCTTAAGCCATTAACTTCTATTTAATTTACAGCCATGTATATAGGCTATGACGAGTCCTTAAATATAGAGAGAAGACATAAAAAACAGAGGCAATTAATCAAACATAGGTGTTGGGCGCGTGGCCCACCTGCCTACGCCTTGTCCACATTAGTTGCTTCAACATCTGCTCCCTTGCCGCCTCTCTTGAGTCTTGGGCAGTCTATTTCCTGACTTTCTTTGATAACACAAAAACAGGGCTCGATCATGAACGGAGACAGGGGGGAGGGGAGGGGAGCTGCACCCCAAAATTGAGTAAATCTAAAAGTTAATTTGCTGTTCTATTTTGACCCACAACTACCCAACTACGGGATGGATCCGTCCCTGGGCGCGATATGCCGATATCATAAAGGCGCAGTATGATATGGTTGCAGCCCCACTAAGTACAGTTTTATATTCGAGTCCGGGGGCCACCTGCTGCGTATTTTCAACGGCTGGTCATAAGCTAGGGCTGAGCTGAAGGCTACTGGCGGGTAGCGAAAAGGCCACCAGATATGGTAGCGAGCTGCAAATATAACGAATAAGCAGCCCTCGACCAAACAGCAGCATAATTGGAGGGTGTGGTGCCAAGTCTGGTGGTGCAGGCACTAAATAAGTAACCACTACTAGGGCACACTTTTGTCCTGGGGTTGGGTGGACCCCGAAGGCGGAGGAACTCAATGAAGAGTCAACGGCATAAGGATGCAGAAACCTGAGGGAAACCACTATAATAAAAATCTCTAGTACAGCCAATTCAGTGCTTCAGGAAAGCAAAAAAAAAATCGTAAATTATAATCTTATCGCTACACAGGTAAAATAAAAACCGACGTGTTGATACCCCATAAATAAAATACCTAATCAGCTTTAGGGCAGATCGCCACATGGCAAGCACGTGCCCCGAATATCTATAGAGTAAAAACCAACTTCATTAGATCAAAAAGCAGCAGCTGCCCCCCATGGACAGTATAAGGAAGCTGGAAGGCAGAAAAAAAGTTCAGAACAGTTAGCTGGACAAAAATGCTGGAAACCACAGGCAGATGTGCCCTGCACCTGCTCCAGGAACAGATCGACGACCGACCAGGCCACACCTGTATGGTACGAGCCTACAGAATATCAAAGCACACACGTCACACAATAGTTGAACTCGGTTGAGACAATCGAGCAAGGAGAAGCTTTAAAGGTGTATAATATCAAGAAATTTCAATTGTAGAGAAGCCAAAAATATCAGGACAAACAGAACACAATTTTCTAAGCATTAGGTGATACATGATATATACTTCTTTCTAACCCAGTTTCTTCTTCTTCCTCTTCGGGCTCTACAGCCCTTGCTGAGTTTCGGCCTGCTCGACAACACTCCTCCAGTCAACTCGGTTCTTTACAACGCTCCACCATCTACAGATTCCTCCTTCTAACCCAGATTCATCTTCTTCCTCTTCTGACTTTACAGCCATTGATGAGCTTTGGCCTGCTCCAGTCAACTCTGTTTCGAACAACGCTCCACCATCTAGAGACTCCTCTTTCTAACCAAGATTCTTCTTCTTCCTCTTCTGGCTTTACAGCCCTTGCTGAGCTTTGGCCTGTTCGACATCACTCCTCCAGTCAAATCGGTTTCGTACAACGCTCCACCATCTACGGACTCCTTTTTCTAACCTAGATTGACAAATTAAAAGTTGATCCCTCACTCTACTAAAATCTGTCTGTCTGTTTCGATTTCCGGGCAAACTACTCGGTCGATTTCGATGAAATTTAGCTTGCAGGTTCACAAAAATCATACCTCGGGACTATTTTTTTTATTTTGGGTTAACTCAATTCGGGGTGGTTTTATTCTCAAAATTATTTCTTAAAAACGGCTCCTACGGTTTCTTTTAAATTCACATATATTCTAGTCGTTTTTAATGTTGACAAAATGCGGGGGGTCACTCGCCCCTTGATAGTTTGCTTCTGGGGGTAAAAAAATAAAAATAACTCAATTGTCATGAAAAATGACTAAAAAATAATTTTTCTGCGAAACCTTTCTATCGATGATATCTACATTCAGGCATGTTTTAAGTGTTAAATTGAGTAACGAAACCAGACAGGTTGCTTTCCCAAAAAACTATTTGGTTTCGAGAAAAATAAATTTCTTTGAAAAAATGATAGAAAATTCAAGCTCAAATGCATTGCGTGCTCTGCCATTATTGCTGTGTGGTAATAGGTTAGGTTAGGTTAGGTCTGACCTATCTAGAATTTACCTCACCTCGAGTGATGTCAGGTGGACACCCCCCCCCCCTCCCCCAGATATTCGAAATTAAACAATAGAAAAATTATTTACCATGAAATTACTCATTTTCTCTATCTGCTAATTGATAAATTGGACAGCATATTCGAGTAAACTCGAACCGGTTCTTTATAATATTATTAGTTTTTTTATTTTAATAAAATATTATTCGCATACAAACAATTCAATGAATGTATCCGAATAACCTATTCAGTCGCCTCTGTAGCCTGTAGGTAATACCTGTGTTGAGTTACGGCAGGTCACCGATTGCATGATGTACAGAGACTCGCACAAGTACGAACAAGCTACCACTATGCCATCGAAGTCCCGGCCGGAGTTACGTGACAAATCAGTAGAATCCGGGATGATAGACCGTGGTCGCTCTGAAAGCGTACTTCCACACGTTTCCTCAACATCTACAGTCGACATCTTCAGTGTAAAATCGTATCTTAGAATTCTACTGAAGATGTCGACCGCAGATGTTGACGAAACGTTTGGAAGTACTCTTTCAGAAAGACCACGGCCTATCAACCCGGATTCTACTGATTCGTCACATATCCATTGTAATTTTAACTATGGCGTTATCCCACCATAAGAGGATAAGCTGAGTGCACCATATAGACATAGATAAACATAGCAACGTGTGTTAAATGCGTCATCAGGCAGCACGAACAGTCATTCGGAATGGTGTTACAAGGCTAAGAGTGGGAGATAGCCTATATCGTACTTTAGGCCAGTACAGGGCAAAGTACGGCCCATGGGCCAAATGGGGCCAATTGGGCTAGTCAAAGCAAGATACACAACACATGATTTTGAAAATCCCCTAAAAATGAAATGAAAGACGTCTTTATTTCAGGCGAGCTTTAGCCCCGAAGCTAACCTAGTAGTAGAATGGTTGGACACAGTCCCAGGCCACGGTGTGGACCCATAGGACAGTGGACCTCCTGATTATAGTGGATTCCGCACCCCTTGGGAAACACAGTGAAGTCACACGATTAGTCCGGAGGTGACCAGGACAAGTCCTACCGTGCTTCCCTACCGGCACTGTGCACACGACCAAGTTATCTGCATCTTTGAACCTGCTCTGGTCCGCTGGATTCAACATGGTATGGCGGCCGGCCCAAAAAGCTAACCTAAAATTACATGTATTTTCTTTTTGGCTTCCCTACTACGAGTCTGCTCATCATCGTTTGAACCAGATTAAGAACTTTTAGAATCTAAGTCACAGTTTCATCGGTCAAATATACCTACATACTCTACTTTTTAAAAAACAATTATTGCAAGTTTTTTTTTATATTGTAATATATACTGGATGCCATCTAGCACGGATCGGTGTCCGGGAGACTCCTCTCTGTGAGTGTGGGGATCAAGAGGGTACTCAGGACCACATCACTTTTGAGTGCCCCCTCTACAGCCGGGAGAGGACAGAGCTTATTAGCAGGTTGCAGGACCAGGGGAAGTTGCCGCCATTCACGTATATGGATGTGCTCCAGGACTTGGACAAAGAGGTGCTGACGGAGGTGGTCCGCTTCCTGGAGAGTATCGGACAAAAGTGGTAGGACGTTGGGCAAGCTGTTTTAGACGGTCCCTGGGCTACCTCGTTGTCCAGTGAGCTCCCGATAGCAGTATTTTGCCAGATTGGATTTGGCTGTATACCCTTAAGAAAAAAAAAAAAAAAAAAAAAAAAAAACACAACTGAAATACTGGAAGTTGTGAGTGTTGTCAAAATTAAAAATAAAGTTTATCATTTACTTAACGTATGCTATGTCTGATTTCCCCCCCCCCCCTCCCAAATATAATATATATAGCGCAAAATAAATAAAAAATGATCTCGAGATATAATTTTTGTGAACCTAAATGAAAAATTTTGTCGAAATACAATGAATAGTTATTATTTCATAATATTGAAAAAAAAAATACCTAGATGACAAGCACAATATTATAGATTGTAGGTCGGTTATGGTTTCCGTTACACATTCCTCTCTTATCGGACTTACTCGTATAGATACCGTGTGAACCACAGTGCGTAATCAGTATTACTTTGACCTAAATGCCTAAATCTAATAAAGAAAACCATTGAGTACAGATGTGTTCGTTGGTAATTATTTATTTTATTATTATTATCATTATTAAAAAAAGCTTAAGTTTGAGATAACTTATAACAAATATGGAGAGAGATTAAACAATGTACTTATACCAAAGATATTAAATGAACTCCCTCCATATATGAAAAAATTTAAACTGATGGGTGAGTTAAAAGCGGGTATAAAAAGATGGCTGGTCAATGGGAGTTAATAATAATAATAAAAACTGACATTACAATAACAAGTTAAAATAAAATAAAAATGTAATAAACATTATAAATAAATAACAAAAATAAATGATTAAGCCTTGTTTAGCAGCACTGTATGAGTCTTTTGTCCCAAATAAGCGCTAGCTTGGGGATGCGGGATGGTATTATTATGTATTGTATATTTGTAATATATGCTCCTTGTCCAGGGAATACTGGACAAGGAAAAGAAAGAAAAAAAAAGAAAGAAAGCTTAAGTTTGAGATAACTTATAACAAATATGGAGAGAGATAAAACAATGTACTTATACCAAAGATATTAAATGAACTTCCTCCACATATGAAAAAATTTAAACTGATGGGTGAGTTAAAAGTGGGCATTAAGAAATAGTTGGAAGGATGGAAAGAGGAATGAGAAATAGTCAATGTAATTGTAATAATAATAAAAACAGCCTATTAATATAACAAGTAACAATAAAAAAAACTCTATAAATATATTTAAAAAAATAATTGCTTAGCAGTATTGTATAAGCCCGATGTCCCAATCAAACGCCAGCTTGGGGATGCGGGCTGGTATTATTATTTATTGTATATTATATTGTATTATAGTTTGTATTATTATGTATTGTAAATATATACTCCTTTTCCAGGGAATACTGGGCAAGGAAAAGTAAGAAAAAAAGAAGATTATTATATTCATACCAACAGCAATTACAATTTAAAAGCTACATACTTTTGGAAGGCCCCAAGTCATCATTGTCAGATCACTGTCCCTACCCTACAACAGACCTATATACTTTTGAAGACCCCTCGGCTGCACCCGAATAAACAAAAGACCTCTCCTCGTCAGTGAAGCACTGCGCAGAGCAGCATAGGTTCTAAAATAATAATAATAATAATCTACAAAACCTAAATTCAGTCGCCACCCCCCTCCCCCTTTCACTCAACAAAACTAAATAATTTTGGAAGACCCCCACTTCTGCCCCGCATAGCGGACCTTTCATCGTCAGTGAAGAATTGTGCAGAGAAGCTCAGGTTCCAAAGTTACACAGATCTGCGACTGGTACAATCAGATCACTCTCCCTCCCTACCCCACAACAGACCTATATACTTTTTGAAGACCCCTCGTCTGCACCCGCATACACAAAGGACTTCTCCTCGTCAGTGATGCATTGGGTAGAGCAGCACAGGTGGTGGCCTTGCAAAAACTTTGGCAGATGCACCAGCATGCCTTCACAAACGAGTTTGCCAGGTGGCAGCACCTTCCTCCCTTCACCAGCTGATGCCACTATGCGGGGGGCAGACAAAAAGCCCACCCGGAGCAAGTTTGAGCAGGTTCGGGTCTATAAACGAGACTGGCAGGGTGACAGCTTGAAGACACGAAGTGGCTCGAAAACTGCTTTAACATCTTGCAAGAGTCATGTGTTCTTTATCTTAGAGGCCACGGCCGTTCAAATATTATGTAAGAACTCAGGAGCCCCCCCCCCCCCCCCGGTAGTGTTTGCTGATTTTTTTTAAATAAAATAAGGGCTTTTTGTTGTTTATATTAATACAATACAATATATATTTCCTTTAAATTATACAATACATGTAAAGTATAAAATAAAATCGTCAGAGTATCGTCAAATCTCAAAATCAGGTAGTTCTGTCATTGTCATTGTGCTAGTGCCTCAGTGACAGTGTAGAAAGCTTTCTCTAAGAGATGGTTTCTAAGCAATTTAGGGAAGTTAGAAACATTTCTCGCCGCTCTCAGTTAAATCGGGAGTTTTCTAAGGTAGGCGAAACCTTACTAAGCCAACCTAGTTAGGGCTAAAAGCCCTCTCTTACACTCAACTAGGAAGGCCCGAGACCGCCTCCTTTACATGCCCTCCAAAGCATGACCAGAAAATGTAGCTAGGGTGGGACTCGAACCAAAAACCATTCGGGTAAAAGTCAGAGTCCGTATCACTACGCTACATGTCTTGACTTGACTTTTGTTTATAAAGACAGGGGTTCCTGCAATGCCTACGTAAGATTTGAAGTAAAAATACAATTAAAAAAAATATTTTTTAGGGAGATTCATCTACCTATTGAGATGGCGACCAATGTTCGACTTTCGGAAAAGTTCTTCGCAACTTTTCATTGCATGACCCCCTGAGCCTAAAACCACCCTCCGTTCAAAATTTTATAAATTGTATATAAATATAGATTTTAGGAAACACTCTAACTTCCGTAAATATTATCCGATTTCGATGAAACTTGGCACCAAAATTGATCAAACAAATGTCTTGATTGAGTTCATCAACCAGCTAAATCCACTATTTAGTTCCAAGACTGCGGCCGATCAAAACCTTATATAATTCATATCTCAGTTAATATTGGTCGCAGAGGAATGAAATAAATTCTGACTGAAAGCCCGTATTATTGTCTACGATAATGGTAATAGACACTTTTTACGACAAATCAACGGTTTCAAGATGGCGTCCAGTCAAAGTGAAAATAATTTGATAAGCAAAAGTTCATAGTCGTCATTGTGGTTCGAAATTTGGAAGACAAGAGTGCTTTGTGTGTTGATGTTGTGGTCGGGAAAATAATGAAGTATTTTTTTTTATTTTTATCTACATACATAGCGTAGCCTAGAGGGCAGGTGGGGTCTGCGCTTGCATGGAATCTCCTGATCGGCCAGAGCCGAAAGTTAGTTTTTATTATTATTTCCACTGACTGAATACATCGTAAAATATATTAATACTTTATGCAACAAAGAAAAAGAAAACACCTACAAGCTATTTCAGCCCACTATCCCTACACAACCGAGGCCATTATACAAGGCAAGCGTATATATTACAACAGCCATAAGACATTAGCGGCATAGCAATTCGCGATATAAACATATACTCAGCAAATTATACACGTTCAAACACAATAATAAATCAACAACACAATACGTCAATACGGAAGTAATAGAAATACCAAATACGGCACTGGAATAGTCCATTAGGTAGAGAACCACTATGAAACGGAACACCGAGGTTCGAGATTCAACATTTATTTTTATTCATTATGGTAAAAAATGTCAGGACATGTAGAGTAGTGGAACGGACTCCAACTTTCACCCGAAAGGTTGTTGGTTCGAGTCCCACACTGGCTATATTTTCTCGCCATGCTTCGGAGGGCATGTAAAGCAGGCGGTCCCGGGCTTTCCTAGTTGAGTGTAAGAGAGGGCTTATAACCCTAACTCCGCTAGATTGGCTTAGTAATAGAACAAAAAGTCTATATTTATTTATTTATTTATTTAAAAAATGTACATGTTAGGAAGGAAGAATAAAGAATTATTATTATTATTATTATTTATTATTATTATTACAAAAAGAAGCGTTTAGAAGCAGTGATGTATTTCCGAATAGGCGGACTATGCGCACGCCTCATGAGTGAATAACTGCTTTATTGCAACAACACAATTGGCGAACAATATGACTATAAACTCTTTTTTTATGTTAACCATAGGTAATAGGAGTATACATAAAAATATAACTTAAATTATAATGCGACAAATTTCAGGGATAATTAATTAATTTTTGGTGTAAGGGCTCGCAAAAATAAAAGTTTAGCAAATCATTTTGAGCGAAAATTAGAGGATATAGAAAAATCACGATTTGGCGGGTTTCAAATCCATGATCTATGCCTAAAATAAATTATGGGAGCCGTTCGTTTTAAGTTTTTGTGGGATAAACCCCCTCCCCAAATTGAGTTAGCCCAAAATAGAAAACATTTTCCGAAGGTGTAATTTTTGTGAAACTATACGCCGAATTTCATCTAAATCCATCGAGTAGTTTGCCCAAAAATCGACAGACAGACAGACAGACCCACAGACAGTCATTTAGTAAAAACCACATTTTTTGGTTCATGGCCCCTAAAAATGTGAAAATCCACTAAAATCTCGAAATCTAATATTTCGACCATCACAAAGCTTTCCATATAACTAGGGTTACCAGACGTCAGGGATTCAGACTACCGTCAGGAATGTCAGGAATTGCTGGGTGAATGTCAGAAAATTTGCGAGAAACATGCAAATGAAAAAAAAATGGGTTTCGTAACGTTAAAATGGGAAATAAAGATTTTTACTGAAATGAAAAAGTTTTTCGCGCTTTAAATTTAATTCAAAATTTGGTGGGACTTGCAGTATATTATAATATAAAATTGCTGTTTTTTTTTATTTTAATTCAAGAATAGCAGTTTTTAACAGTGAAATGCACAAGTAAATTTACACTAGATATAATGTGACACTTCAGAAGGAACTTTGCACTATATAGAATGATACTTTGGTTCAGGTGGCAGGAATTGAGCTTTTTGAAATCTGGTAACTAATATAACTAACAGATAAATAGGACATAAAAAATGGAAAAAATTGCTCGAAATACAACTTGACTATATTATGTACTTTGCATTTTACGCGCCACGTGTAAATACACGCGATGTTTTAAATATAGACCGGTTGACACCCTGCCGCACTATAACAAATGATCTATTTTTATTACAAAACAGCTTGGGCCTAATAACATCTGCTTTGTTGGGGGGCATTGCTCCAATTTTTGCCCCCTATTGCTCTTTGCGGCTAATGCTCGGTTAATAAAACGCACTAGGCCCGGTACACACGGTCCATTCGAATCGAGCGATTCACGGACGATTTGTCATGAGAGCAAATTATTTAGAGCCCTCGAAGGCATAGTGGTAGCGCGCATGCACTTGTGCGAGTCTCTAAACATCATTCACAACTAAGGCGCTAATTCCACATACGTCAATAGTCAATAGTAAATATGGTATTGACGGACATTTCAATTTCACTCTATGCCATTGTTAAAATTGATCAATGATCATAGAGTAAAATCACAAACAAACTAAAATTAAAAAATGGCGTCATGGGATATGTTAAGTACAAACATTTTATATTTTATTGTTTATAAAACAATTTTCATCCATTAAACAGAGCGGTGAAGGTCGATCTTACTTCGGATCTCCTACTATTATTAGGTTTTATTAGAAATAATAAGTGTACGAAGAAAACAAATACAAACAAAATTTCAAAAAACAAATCCAAACAAATTTCAAAAATTTCAATAGAAGAAAAGTGATCAATGGTTGAAAAAACATGTGGAATGTAGTGTATCAATGAAAAATTGAAATTTCCGTCAATACCATATTTACTACTGACTATTGACGTATGTGGAATAAGCGCCTTAGAAAGAAGCTAAATGTAAAAAAATTATAATAATAATAAAAAATGAAATTTAAAAACATGTATTTGTGTTACCATGGCCGTCCACATCGAGCTACGGACAGATGGGTCATCTGACCCACCTCGATTAACCCGGAAAAAAATGGTAATAATTAGATACCCCCCCCCCCCCCATAGCAAAAAACTGTGGAATTTTAAATTTTTTTTTCATTCGCTCTTGACCCACCTCGTATTTAATCCTGTGGACGGCCATGTGTGTCATTCATACCTTATAACGAACTCTCAATCATTTATAATGATGTTTGTAAATGTCTGCCTCCAGTGGAACTCCCTAGATAAGGAAATTAGATCGCAGCCAAGAATTCGTGGGTTCAAAAGCCAGTTGCTGAAAAAATTACTAGGAACAGAATAGGTTTAGAATAAGAATACTGTCTAGATATTTACTGTATGTGTTTGTTTTTTTACGTCACGTCACTTTAGAATAAGTTCTTTTTATGCATTGTTAGAATAAGATTGTTTACGTTAAGCGTATGTATTTTGTAAATTGTATTGTTTTTGGACGTGGGTTAGGCAGAAAAAGACTTTCTAGTCATAAGTCTCTCCCTAGATAAGGAAATTAGATCGCAGCCAAGGATTCGTGGGTTCAAAAGCCAGTTGCTGAAAAAATTACTAGGAACAGAATAGGTTTAGAATAAGAATACTGTCTAGATATTTACTGTATGTGTTTGTTTTTTTACGTCACGTCACTTTAGAATAAGATAAAGAATAACAAATAAGATTGTTTACGTTAAGCGTATGTATTTTGTAAATTGTATTGTTTTTGGACGTGGGTTAGGCAGAAAAAGACTTTCTAGTCATAAGTCTCGCCCCGTAAATACAAGACCTTTATTATTATTATTATTTAATAATAAGAAGCTGAGCATACAGATATTATGTATTATTATTTTATATCTATTGGATATTATAATAATATTAATAAATAACCGTGAATTTTTCCTACAACAATTTTTGTCCAAATACAGTTGAAGTGTCCCCTCATGCCAGCGGCGTGCGAGGGTAGCACTCAATACCTAAATATACCTAATTCATTAATGTAATTTGTTGAGTTCGTCCCTGGTCCATAGTCTTATAATTGTCCTGTATGTTGCTGTTCTCGTGTTACTGTCAGTGTTGTCTAAGGGGGGAGACTTGTATTTTTTCAAGTGTATGTCCTGGGTGAGTGCGTTGTAAACTGTATATATTATTGACAGGACATGTACAGTAGCGGTACTTGGTAATTGGTGTTATTAGTGAAGGCCACATGTCACGCATCGAAATGTAGAGGAGTATTTCTCCTCTTAGCGGCTATTTTTGACGGCTCTGCGATTGATATTAATTTTCCTGTGAAAATCGAATTCATACAAAAATCCCTTTCGGCTCTGGCCGATCAGGTGTAGGGAGATTCAGCAGACCCTACTTTTCCTCTACCCTACCTACGCTATGTATGCAATAACAAATAAAAAATACTTCATTATTTTCCCGACCACAACATCTAGGGATCTATATTAGACAGGTATTGTCATCCGCCATATTGTATTCATTATAAGTCTGTTGTATAAGCCAAGCATTGGGTGTTTACCTATTTATTTTTAGAAATTTATCGTTGTTTACTTATTATTATTATTTAAAAAACGTGCTCCCAATTAGGGAAGTGTTTAATAAAAAAAAAGTACATGTAGTGTAGTGGTACGGACTCCAACTTTCACCCGAAAGGTTGTTGGTTTGAGTCCCACACTTGATACATTTTCTGGCCATGCTTCGGAGGGCATGTAAAGCAGGCGGTCCCGAGTCTCCTAGTTGAGTGTAAGAGAAGGCTTTATAGCCCTAACTCCGTTAGGTTGGCTTAGCAAGAGAACAAAAAAGTCAAGATTTATTTATTTATTTTATTATTCAATAGTTTTTAAATATCCCAAAGCGTTTAATAATTATAAAACTTGTGTGTTATAACATAAAAAAGATGCACACCCAGAAACAAAAATACAAGAACTAAAAAAAAATGTCTAAAATGTCTCAAAATAAGAACATACAAGGCTGGGTACACAACAAAAAGCATAGATTCCAATTTAAAAAAAAAATAAGTATAGGCGCAGGTAGATATCTAAAAATAATTCCCAATGCGCGTGAATCATAGGCGTCATTTCTTTAGAAACATAGGACCCATAACAGCTGTTATTGCATGGTTTTGTAAACAACTTATTAAAAATTTCAATTAGGCTTCTTCTTGAAAAACATATCACTTCAGGCAATAAGTAATAATAAATTGCAAACTTTAGTTTTAAAAAATTTGTTAGAAAAACCCAGGGCCTGACACAGTTACCACCCAAATAAATAAATAACAACTATTTGTTCAATTACAAAGCCATCCTAGCGGACCAACTGTTACTACATAAACTGTAAGTAAGTAAGTAAGTATTTATTAATCAAAAAACGCAATACAATTAATAAATATCCAAGGGCCACACTAAGTGCACCCTGTGAAGGGGACTTGCGTCGTGGCCCTTATAACTATTACAAAACAAAAACATTACATATTACAATACATAACAAATAATTATAAATAATGGTCTAAAACACTTACAAATCTTAGAATATTTTATCTATTTATTTATATTTATGTTATATTATTTTATTTTAACATTATCGCTTCAAAATATCTTTAAGTTCAGTAAAAGGCATATTATAAATTTTTTTTTTTTGTGATTGTTCAAAATTTAAAAAAAAAAACTGTCAGTATAATACCGTACTTTAATTTCCTTAGGCAAAGCATTAAAAACCTTGACGGCTCTGAAATTTGGCGATTGTTTAATTAAAACTCAACTAAGAAGTCCGGGGAATACCTGATTTACATACACCCCCCCCCCCCCCACACCCCCCAAATATGGGCAGAAAAGGTACAAAGCTAGCCTAGTTAAGTTAGAGCTATTAACTCTCTCTTGCACTCAACTAGGCTAGCCCAGGACCAAGGACCACTTGCTGCTCATGCCCCCCCCCCCCCAAGCATCAGCAAAACTGCTTACGCCTATGACACAAGGCCAAATTTTCACAGCTTTGGCACCCCACTGTGCCCCGAATCCCCGCGTCAGGTATCCTACCTGAACTGTACACAATGGCAATAAAGGTATACGAATGAAGTAAGGGCAACAAAAGAAAAAAATTGAAAAGGAGACCAATACAAAAACTGCTACCCTTAGGTTTTCTTCACCCTCGGCTCCCTAAATATTTTTTTTTAAATTTTGAATTGAATTTAGGAACTAGGGACAGGAATTCTATCCACTACTGGCCATTGTGCATAGATGTCGATGACCGAACGCTATACAACTTTTGATCACAAATGGCAAGAATAGGTTTGAATAAAATACCTAAGCCGCCAAATGCACGGGTCTGAAATATTTAATATAAATTGCCATCCTTGGATTAAATTGTTTTGGAGCCTGCTCACTGTACATAGCAAGAAAATGCATTTCATCCTAAGGGACAGTCAGCGGTCCGATCAACGGATTAAAAGATACATTATTATATGCATCAAAATGCTCTGAAAAATTACTTCTTGCTCTAGGATATCACTAGATATTTGATGTTTACACTGATCGCACTTTGCCCCCTCAGCGGCCCGATCTTGGCGATTTGGTATTATTGTAATACCGGGGTTAATATAATACCATGTCACGTGATTGTATTAATTCAATTGTTTAACATAAATTAAAAGGTAAATTTCAAAATTTATGTTGGTAATCGTCGCAAGAGTGCTAAGCGCGGAAAATTCTGAAATTTACCTCTTAATTTATGTTAAACAATTGAATTAATACCATCACGTGACATTGTTACAAACGTGGCCAACTCCAATTTTTCACAAAATGGGGTTTTGATCCGAACTTGCAGAAAATTTTAATGTCCACCTGCACGTTGTAAAATAAAGTGACAAAAGCAGCCAGATGGCGCACAGAAGCGCTGAGAAGTCTACGGTTAGCTATAAACTTAATGCAATTTTCAACAGAAAATCCGCTCTCCTGAAAAATTTATTTCTTCATATATATACTTTATTTCAAAATTACAACTTGTTTATTTCTAGGGCGATAATTGCTATTTATATTTATATGCGTCGCGTCAGTTCAGTTCTTAAGTATTGCCAACATAACAAATTTAAAAAAATTGAAATTTAATGCTAATTTATTTTAAACAATTGAATTAATACAATCACGTGACATGGTATTATATTAACCCCGGTATTATAATAATACCAAATCGCCAAGATCGGGCCGCTGAGGGGGCAAAGTGCGATCAGTGTAAACATCAAATATCTCGTGATATCTCAATCCCAGAGCAAGAAGTAATTTTTCAGAGCATTTTGATGCATATAATAATGTATCTTTTAATAACTAAGATTGGCCACAACTATTGAATTATTATATTATTATTTCTACCAAAAACCGTGTGCAATTGTACATTATTTGACGACGGGAAATGCGACAGCTCAGTTTAGTCTCTTTCGTGCGAATTATTCGCACGGGTAGCTCTAGTTTACTCGGTATCCTTGCTAGGTACGCGGGAGGCCTCTCTTAAGAGTCGGCGTCACGTCCGTTGAAGCAGCCTGGGCAATTGGTTCCAGACCTTGTGCATTAGGCAACGGGAAGTGCGACGGCTGCACTGTTCCACAGCACTAGGCATGGGGAACGGTGGCAGTGAAAGTGCGAACAAGAATGGCAGGCGAACATCATCAGAATGGCGCAGCCAGCCTTAAAGGTGCCAAGCTCGAATACCATCGGGGGAATATCTATACAAACATTTTTTTTTGGGGGGGGGGGGCCAATCAGACAATATACAATACAGTATAGGAAACGTACTAGATAGACAGAAAGTACGAAGAATAATGCAAGCGAACATCAGAGTTGTAACATGGCGCAGCCAGCCTAAAGGTACCAAGCTCAAATACCATCGGAGAAATACATTTATACATATAAATATTTTTTGTAGCCCAATCAGACAGTATACAATATACAGTATAGGGAAGGTATTAGATAGACAGAAAGTAGGAAGAATAATGGCAAGAAATCTTCATCAGACAGAATTGTAGCACAGAGCAGCCAGCCTAAAGGTACCAAGCTCGAATACCATCGGAGAAATACAGTTTATATACATACTTTTTTTTTAGGTCAATCCGACAACATACCATACAGTATATGGAAGGTATTAGATAGACAGAAAGTACAAAGAATAATGACAAGAAATCTTCATCAGACAGAATTGTAGCAGCCAGCCTAAAGGTACCAAGCTCGAATACCATCGGAGAAATACATTTATATATATAAATATTTTTTGTAGCCCAAACAGACAGTATACAATACAGTATAGGGAAGGTATTAGATAGACAGAAAGTACCAAGAATAATGACAAGAAATCTTCATCAGGATTGTAGCAGCCAGCCTAAAGGTACCAAGCTCGAATACCATCGGAGAAAATATAAAGTATGTATACAAACGTTTTTTTTGTAGGCCAATCCGACAATATACCATATATATATATATTATATAGGCAGAAAGTACGGAGAAAAATGACAGAAAACTTCGTCAGGATTGTAATATGGCGCAGTCCGCCTAAAGGTACCAAGTTCGAAAACCATCGGCCATATACCATCCTTTTTTTTTGTGAAATACGGTAAACAGACAATGCAGTATAGGATAGGTATTAGATAGACTGTGAAAGAACCAAGAATAATAGCTAGTGAACCTAATCAGAAGTGTAGCATGTAGCCAGCTTAAGGTACCAAGTTCGATTTTTTTTTTTTTTTAAATTTGTTTTTAAGAAGTCAGCAGACAATCCTGAATACAGTAGTAGTATGTATGATCGTGAGTTTGGACCCAGGCCACTATGTGGTGGGTACATTACATAGGTCCCCAGTGAAGACAGTCGAGTTAATAAAAAAAATTACATATATTTGCTAATATTTGGATTTGGGTGATTTGTTTAGCATCGGAAGAGGAACATTGCTGCTTTGTATATTGGGGTGAGTGGGAGGTGAGAGCTTTAGTAATGAATGGAAGTCTAATTTCTGGATTTCTTGTAGGGTAGTTATGTAACGACTGATGTTGGTCAACTCTGATTTTAAGATCATATACTGCTTTGAGAATACTTGCTTTATATTATCGAAAAGAGTCGGAACATTGAGAAGTTTGTATATAGACTGAAAGCACAACGAATAAGGGCAATCAATAACAACAAAAACGTGTTTTTGCTAAATGTTTAAAAACGCTTACCCAATTACTTATAAATTGGTCCCAACACGTGTTACAAAGTAAAACAACGCACGGACTACGGTACAGTACATTTCAAAAACAGAATTGCCGCCTTGACATATTTCAATATAGACACAGCCTCAGCAGTCAGCATTGGCATTGAAATTGCTAAATAAGTTTCTTTAAACACAATAATAAACAAAACTACAAGCTTGTTATATAGTAGTAAGCCATAATAACAACATTGAAACTATTCACATGCTATCAGTCTAATTATTGTCTAAACGGCAAACATTACTAATTCTGAAACTTCAAGTTTTTTTTTTCTTATTGTGGGGTACGTTTTGGCGTAAGGCAGAGATTTCAAAATATTTTTTAAAGAACATGAGACCAACGATAATGAAATATAATAAATGGCGCCTAGCCATAAGCTTATCATACAGAGTTTGTGAACATTTAATTATTTTAGTTTAGCCACAATTTCGGTTTATAAAAATCAATTCGAACGGTGCTAGTGGCGCCCACGGCCCCATATCATCCATCAAATTATCGAGAAATATTTCATCCAATCGGCAATCCCTAAGGCGGTAATGAGGTTCTGTAGGGACAGTTTTGGTCACTAGGTTCGCTGACGACAAACCGATATCCATATTATTCAAAATGGCCGCCGTTTGCATGCGAAAACTAAGCTCTTAGCATCTAATTAATTCTTTTAATATTTTTTACAATATTTTTACTATGCCTGGACCTTATTTCGCTGCATATAATTTAATATATATATTCTCCATGATTTATAGAAAAATATCACTTTAAAATAATACGTAATTAAAAATCATTTTAAAATAGTATTGAGGCTTATGGGAAAAAAAAACGCTTTGATATCATTGCAACTGGTGCTGTCATCTACAAAATGACGCCACAAATGAACCCCATTCCACCGGCGAGTTTACTTAATTTGTGATTTGAGATTTTTTGTTTGTTTTGTTTTAAGGAGACTATTATGTAGATACTTAACTTACCTATTATAATTATAAATTATACAATTATAATTAAGTTATAACATGGTAGCAGACATCATTAATAAGCCTACCATATTATAAATTAATTTATAATAGATAAGTTAAGTATCTACATAATAGTCTCCTGAAAACAAAACAAACAAAAAATCTCAAATCACAAATGAAGTAACATTGCCAGTGGAATTGCCGCCTAAAACTTTTTTTTTTTAGCTCTACACTAAATATTTACTGTGAAACTCAACTTTGTGCAAAAAACACATTGCCGTCCCGCGAGAAAGGGGAAGGGGGGGGGCACCGATTGGGCCTCAAGTATTGTTTTATGAGAAATAGGAAACACATCATCGATCGTGGCATTAGAAAAACGCCGCACACTCCAGGTGGGTAGCGCGCGCTAATTACCCCGATAAGACGTGTCACTAACATTGTAAAACTGGGTCAAAAGGTAAGTGGCCAGTATTTTATGAAAAATAATTACATTGTGATTGTAATGGGCCATTATCGCGGGATAGTGGCAGTTCCGTGGGCGTTTAAACCGACCGCCAGTCGCTACAACGGACGGCCTGTTTATTGTAATCATGCATTTCTTTGTAATGGTAATACAAAGAAACAGGGGGCTATGACCGGCATAACACAGGAAGCTATAGCATTTGGAAATAACAGATAAAAAGACCTATTAACAGGATATTATGGAGCCTTGATTCCCCGACCAGACGTTGAATTCTTAATAATAATAACAATTCTTTATTTCCAACAAATACAATAATTAGACAAACATACAATTAGGGCTCCCATCACCCATGCCTTCATAGAGGGAAGACGTTCCTATACCTTGGACCCAGGCGCGGATCTACGGGGGGATCTACTGCCCCCATTAGGTTCCTCAAAATGCGTAAAACCCCACTATTTCAGTCTTATTTTTCACAAATTTTTCTCCCGGGGGAGACCCCCGGGCCCCCGTGTGCTCGATTGTATTAATAACCTATAATATACAAGTAGAGCCCTCATTGCCCTGAAAATGCGTAATACCCCAATAATTTCAGCCCTATTTTTCAATTTTTTTTCGTATTCAATCTTAGCCCCCTCCTTGGTCTCATTCTAGATCCGCGCCTGCTTGGACCTCAAACATTTAATATGCTACCACTTGCAGGTTGATCATGGCGATTTTACTCCCGGGGCCGGGGGTAATATAGTACCATGTCATTAGTTCAATTGTTTAAAATAAATGATATGCAAATTTCAGAATTTTTTAATTTTTGATGTTGGTAATCGTCGCAAAGCGCGGAAAATTTAAACTGTGTCTATTTAAACAATTAAACAAATCTTCAGCTATATATTATTGGTGAGTTTCTTAATTTTTTCTGCCTTAGATTTAGACAAATAATGTACAATCTTTAATATATTAATTCAAAATTAAAACTTGTTTATTACTAGGGCGATGTGTTATATAGCAATATCACAATTTTTAAACATTCTGAAATTTGTTGTTCATTTATTTTAAACAATTGAATTAACACCATCACGTGACATGGTATTACATTACCCCCGGTATTATAATACCACATCGCCATGATCAGCCTGCTGATCTAATAAACATATAGCAGGCCAGACTAAATTTAGCAAGAAATGCAAGTCATATTTATTTGAACACCCAGATATTGTTACCGTGTAGTCTATATATATTTTATTTCATGTATATTAGGTAGGCTACCTATAAATATTCATTTATTGTACATAGCGCACTATTGTTTATTTGCACTAATGTAAGACTTTGGCTGTTTGTAACTATGAGGTTCATTTGTGACGTCATTTTTTAGATGGCAGCACCAGTTGCAATGATATCAAAGCGTTGATTTTTCCGTAAGCCTCAATACTATTTTAAAATTATTTTTAATTACGTATTATTTCTAAGTGATCTTTTTCTATAAATCATGGAGAATATATATATATTAAATTATATGCAGCGAAATAAGGTCCAAGCATAGTAAAAATATTATAAAAAATATTAAAAGAATTAATTAGATGCTAAGAGCTTAGTTTTCACATGCAAACGGCGGCCATTTTGAATAATATGGATATCGGTTTGTCGTCAGCGAACCTGGTGACCAAAACTGTCCCTACAGAACCTCATTGGCTGCACCTCACATCCACGTGCTAGAAAAGCACACCTGTATTGTACTATTTGGGAATTAAATTATTATTATTATTATTATTATTATTATTATTATTATTATATTTAACGAATTTCCTCCACAAATGAAAAAGTTTAAACAGATCGGTGAGTTAAAAAGCGGGTATAAAAAGATGGCTGGTCAATGGGAGTTAATAATAATAATAAAAACTGACATTAAAATAACTAGTTAAAATAAAATAAAATAAACATTATAAATAAATAACAAAAATAAATGATTAAGCCTTGTTTAGCAGCACTGTATGAGTATTTTGTCCCAAATAAGCGCTAGCTTGGGGATGCGGGATGGTATTATTATGTATTGTATTTTTTTAATATATGCTCCTTGTCCAGGAATACTGGACAAGGAAAAGAAAGAAAGAAGAAGATTATTATAGCGTTTACTATGCGAGACCCCGGTTTTTTGTATTACAAGGGTGTAATTGTTTACATTTATAAATAGATATTTCTTCGGCGCAGGATAGTACCGGCCGAAGAAGTGGAAATTATATTGGTCACCCTGGATTAAATAGTTTTTTGCTTTCCTATTAATATGTAGTATAATGAAAGCTAAGATGGTCGAAATTTTCGATTTCGGGAGTCTGTGGATTAACACATTTTGAGGTCCCAGGAATCCAAAAGTGGTTTTTACGAAATGTATGCTCGTCAATACTCGGTGGATTTTTCTGAAATTCGGCAAGTAGGTTCACATAAATCATATCTCGGGACGATGCCGTATTAAAAAAAATAAACCCCGGTACTATCGACTTCGATGGCCAAAGGGTAACGCGCTTGCACTTGTGCGAGTCTTTACACGCCATGCGATCGGAGACGTGTCGTAACTCAGCATGGGTACTAACCTATAGAGGCGACTGAAGAGGTCAATCCGATTCATTCATTAAATTGTTCGTATGCGATTAATCTTTCTTTTTTTTAATAAAATATAAAAAAATGTTAATCCCAAAACTCCATAATTATTTAACTTACAAGATTCTTTTGTCGTAATAAATAATATAAAAATAACAACACAAAATGTACACATGCATAGCATATAGTCCGGGCAAAATGAGAAAAGTATGGACATGGAATGTTTTGATCCTGTGCAACACTGTAAAAATATTCTTTGCACAATTTTTGTTACGCCTTGCATCCAATGCAAAAAGGTAACCCAAAATGGTGCAAGGAATATTTTTACAGTGTTGCACAGGATCAAAAAATTCCATGTCCATACTTTTCTCATTTTGCGTGGACCATACCTGTATATAGTTAGTAGGAAATCATGTACGGGTTTACTGGTATCAGTTATTTATTTATTTATAAACTTGAATCGCCCACATGCTGGAGCACTTGATGCGAATCCGGAACCCACTGGGAGTGCGGAAGTATCTCTTTAAGTGACCTTTGGGCTAGATGAGTTGGCTGGCATGCAACCAACTTAGTTTATTGTATGTTGCTTAGTTTTTATGGGGAGGTAAGACGTGCTTCTGCAGATTATAGTTCCAAACTGCTTTTTATTTTCCTTTCTTTTTACAACTTTTTTTGTTATAGCTCTACTGAAAATCTGGACCGTTGGGCTTGTAAGAAATAGTTTGGATGCTTTTTTTTTCCTTGCAAATTTGTCAAACTTGATTAATGATTCAAAGGAGAATCGGAGGGAGAAAAGCCGCATGAGTGTAATAATCAAATAGCTCATGAAATATCGGTTGAAGAGCTGTCAAAAATATCAGAAAGCAGAAGACATTTTCCTGAGCATTTTGATATAATTATACTGTACACCTCTTTCTAACATAGTACCCCGAGGATGACTAGTAGTAGAATGGTTGGACACAGTCCCAGGCCACGGCGTGGGCCCATAGGACAGAGGACCTCCTGATTATAGTGGATTCCGAACCACTTGGGAAACACAGTGAAGTCACACGATTAGTTCGGAGGTGAACAGGACAAGTCCTACCATGTTTCCCTACCGGCACTGTGCACACGACCAAGTTATCTGCATCTTTGAACCTGCTCTGGTCCGCTGGATTCAACTTGGTATGGCGGCCGGCTCCCGAGGATGACTATGTGACGAGGGGACTATGTGACGCCACGATATTAGCAACCACTGCTAGGGCACTCTTTTGTCCGAAGGTGGAGGAATGAAAAGTCAACGGCATATGGATGCAGAAGGCAACGGGAAACCACTGCATTACAATTCCCTAGTAGTCATCATGACTAAGTACACTGATGCTCTACATACGACTTCCTTAATTTTTATTAACGCCTGCTTTCAGCATTTCTGCTTTAAGCAACCCTGTCAGTCTGGCGGGGGGAGAGAGTCTGTTTAATAACTTGAGGCACCCTCAGGGCAGACTCTTTCACCTCGGGGAGAAGGGGAGTTGACAGATAGGGTGGACCTCCTGATTATAGTGGATTCCGAACCACTTGGGGAACATGGTAAAGTCACACGATTAATTCGGAGGTAACCAGGCCTCGACACGCACGTAGGCTGCCTGGGATAGTCTCAACGCGTTATCATGTCCCACCATGTTCCCCTGCCAACGCTGTGGACACCACCAAGTTTGCCGCAGTTTGAATCACGCTCTGCTCTCGTGGATTCAACTTAGTAAGGCCGTTGGCATGAATAAATAATGGAAGTTAGCTCTCCAATCGACCACGGCCCATCAGCCCAGATACTACTGTTACAAAACAACAACCAGTCCCATAAAACAAATAGATGACAGCGCTGGTTCTCACGGCCACAGCAAGATAAGCATTCTAGGTCGTTGCCATGCGGGCGCTAAACTCAATCTGACGGGCGCCTCAGATTGCCAGCATTGGCGTACTAATCGAGGGGAAAATGGGAGCCCCTTTCAAAACACTAGCAGGTGTACGTCACTTTAGATAAATTTCGTTAATGAGGCGGGGTTTCCACCGACCGGCTAGGGCTAAATACAAAAACGGTGACGTGGTAGCAGACATTCAAGACTTAGGCGGGGTTTACATCGACCTCGCATTGCAGAGTGCAAGTGGCATTGACGGAAATGTTTGTTTTACTCTATGCCATAGTTAAAATTGATCAATGATCATAGAGTAAAATCACAAACAAACTAACTAAAATTAAAAAATGGTGTCATGGGATATGTTAATTACAAACATTTTAATAGATTTCTATAAAAAGAAAAACAAACATTTCCGTCAATGTCATTTGCATTCTGCAATGCGAGGTCGGTGGAAACCGCGCCTAAGGAAGTCGTTGGTCTCACTTCGTCATGGTTAAAGGGGTAAATTATCGTGGAACTAGTGGTACTAACTATCGGGGGGTAAGGCTATTTCCACTTGTCAGTTTTTCTTCAATTTTGATAATGTCATTGACGGAAATATCATCAATGTTGCATTTTTTTCCGATTTTGTAAGTTTGAAAATTGTCTTTATTTTCCAATTGGGCGAATTTTGGGCCTTTCGGCCCACTCTTACAATCAACCCAAAATGTTAACTTAAATACCTACTATTTATAATAAAACTTAAACTTTTATAATCTGCAAGAAATTTTATGATTTAAATTATGAAATAATTCGTACGTTCTCAAGAAATTAATTACAATTATTTATCATCTCCAGACGACGCCATTGTTTAATCTTAGTTTGTTGTTGCTTGCAAAGCGTCATTTTACTCAAATTGATCATTGATCAATTTTAACATGCGAAAGTTAAAATGAATCAGCCCGGCTTCTACTGGTTCTTCAATTTAATTTAATTTTTTTAAATTTTAATTTAATTTAATTTTAGTTTGTTGTTGTTGTTTGCAAAGCGTCATTTTACTCAAATTGATCATTGATCAATTTTAAAATACGAAAGTTAAAATGAATCAGCCCGGCTTCTACTGGTTCTTCAATTTAATTTAATTTTTTTAAATTTTAATTTAATTTAATTTTAGTTTGTTGTTGTTGTTTGCAAAGCGTCATTTCACTCAAATTGATCATTGATCAATTTTAACATGCGAAAGTTAAAATGAATCAGCCCGGATTCTACTGGTTCTTCAATTTAATATATTATGTTGGCAATTTCGGAGTTTCAAACTGTTCTTTTGTTAATATTAATTAATATTTGAATCAGAATCAGAATTCTTCTTCTTCCTTTTACATTATAATATTTGGAGGATTAACTTAGCCCGCGGCCTTATCAAGTTGAATCGACCAGAACAGAACTCCTAAACACTGCGGCAAACTCGGTAGTCTTGGCATGGGAACAAGGTGGGACATGATAACGCGCTGAGACTACCAGTCAGTCTAAGTGCGTGTTGAGTCCTGGTCAACTCCAAATTAATCGTGTGACTTTACCATGTTCCCCAAGTGGTTCGGAATCCACTATAATCACGAGGTCCACCGCTTTCTCCCCGAGGTGAAGGAGTTTGCTATTAGGGTGCCTCATGTTAAGAAACGGGCTGGCTCCCCTCGGCAGGTTAACCGGGTTGTTTAAAAGCAGAGATGCCGAAAACATGAAAAAACACATTTTTTAGGTGAACAACAGTGCATACCAACAAATGTATTGCGGATCAATTAATAAAGTAGAAATGCCGAAAACATGAAAAAACACAACATTTTTTAGATTAACAACAGTGCATACCAACAAATGTATTGTGTATCAATTAATAAAGTTTATAGCCTATTTCAGGTGTTCTAAGAGCGAATTTACCAACATTAGCCTCTAGGGAACAACGATTTAATTAGGCGCGGTTTCCACCGACCTGCAAGTGCAAAATACAAATACGGTGACGTGGTAGCAGTTATCATTACTAAAGGCGGGGTTTCCACCGACCTCTCATTGCAGAATGCGAATGACATTGACGGAAATTTTTGTTTTACTCTATGCCATAGTTAAAATTGATCAATGATCATAGAGTAAAATCACACACAAACAAACTAAAATTAAAAAATTGCTTCATGGGATATGTTAAGTACAAAAATTTTAATAGATTTCTATAAAAATAAAAACAAACATTTCCGTCAATGTCATTTGCATTCTGCAATGAGAGGTCGTCGGGAACCCCACCTAAGTCTTGAATGTCTGCTACCACGTCACCGTATTTGTATTTTGCGCTTGCAGGTCGGTGGAAACCGCGCCTTAGCGAGCCTCAACGCCATGTTCTCTTCCATTTCGGTTCCCCTTAAACATACAAAACAGTTTTAAAAAATATAAATGCATCGGGCAAGGCACAAAAGCGGCGTCGCATGTGCGTGTGTGGCAAGTCTTAAATGAATCAACACGTGTCCCATTGCATCAGCGCACATACATATATATCGTACATCTACGCAGCATCCCAAAAAAATATTTACAGTGCGCTTTTCCCTCCAAAGAGGCGTAAAATAATGTTAAAAAAAATGAACTGTCAGTTAAAGTAAAATGCTCGTATTTTGTAATTTGTCGTAGGGGTCGAGGCGTTTTGGTGAAATCAATTAAACAAGAAATTATCGTACTTTTTGGATGAAATTAATTAATTGCTCGTTCCACAGCCACAAAGATATAAAAGGGAACAGATGAAAAAATCTTAAAAAAAAAATTTTAAAAACTTAAAAACTACAAAATGGGTTTAAGGCTCTTTATCCAATTTTTTTAAGGTAATAATATTTCAGTTTAGAAAATATAAACTTCCTGCGATAACTTGGATTTTTTATGAGCTTTTTATCAGTTCACTTTGTTATCTTTGTATCTGTGGAATGAGCAATAAATTAATTTCGTCAAAAAATCAGCAAAATTTCACGTTTACAAAACATTTTGAACACTCAGCCTTAAGATCTCGATCCCCGGGTACAAACACCTATACGAAAAATTTTTGTTTGTTTATTTTTAATGCATTTTATCGGTTTTTACGGAACTAGAAAAATTTCATGATTTCAATGATTCTAGGAGCACACTTTACAAATGACATAGCTCACTCTTTAAGGAAGATGTGAACGAAATAATTCGTGAGCCGTGCAAAGTGGCAAGGCCGCTACTGCGGGTAACGGAAAAGGTCATACGGCGGCCACGGTCTGATTTACCGCCATTTCATCATTTCCAGTAAAAGTGGGAACAAAGAAATCACTAATAACTGTCCGGAGCGACTCTGAAAAATGTCTTTATTTTTCAGCAGGATTCAGTAGCTATACTCCACTAAAGCCTTGCTTGATACCTACTAACCATTGAATATATAACACTATAGAAACGCTCTCGCATTTACGGTTCCATTCTATAGAAACGCGAATTGAGATGATACTTGGGTGCGAACTTTAAATAAATAAATAAGGACTTTTTATTGTTTCTATTAGTAAGCCAACCTAGCGGAGTTAGGGCTATAAAGCCCTCTCTTACACTCAACTAGGATGACCCGGGACCGCCTGCCTTACATGCCCTCCGAAGCATGGCCAGAAAATGTAGCCAGTGCGGGACTCGAACCAACAACCTTTCGGGTGAAAGTCAGAGTCCGTACCACTACGCTACATGTCTTTAAAGGTAGCGACGCACTAGGCAGCCAATCCGACAGGAGCCCGGAACCCGCGCACTACGCAGCCATGGCTGCCTGGCTGCCGCAGCCAAAAGAACCGGTCCGAGTTTACTCGAACATGCTTTCCAATTTATCAATTAGTAGATAGAGAAAATGAGTATTTTCATGGTAAATAATATTCCTATAGTTAAATATCGGACATCTCGGAGGGGGGGGAGGGGGGGTTTGTCCACCCGACGTCACTGGAGGTGAAGTAAATTCTAGATAGGTCAGACATTACATTACATTACCACACAGCAATATTGGCAGGGCACGCAATGCATTTGAGCGTGAATTTTCATATTTTTCAAAAACTTTTTTTTTTGCACAAACCAAATAGTTTTTTGGGAAAGCAACCTGTCCGGTTTCGTTACTCAATTTAACACCTAAAACATGCCTGAAGGTAGAAATCATCGATAGAAAGGTTTCGCAGAAAAATTATTTTTTAGTCATTTTTCATTCAAAATTAGTTATTTTTATTTTTTTACCCCCAGAAGCAAACTATCAAGGGGCAAGCGACCCTCCGCATTTTGTTAACATTAATAACGACTACAATATATCTGAATTTAAAAGAAATCGTTGGAGCCGTTTTTGAGAAATAATTTTTTTAGACGTATTTTTGGAGTTTTTTTAGAATAAACCCCCCCCCCAAATTGAGTTAGCCCTAAATAAAAAAAAAATGGTCCCGAGGTATGATTTTTGTGATCCTACATGCCGGATTTCATCAAAATCGACCGAGTAGTTTCCTCGGAAAT
This sequence comes from Psococerastis gibbosa, assembly GCA_963971405.1. Taxonomy (NCBI): domain Eukaryota; kingdom Metazoa; phylum Arthropoda; class Insecta; order Psocodea; family Psocidae; genus Psococerastis; species Psococerastis gibbosa. The sequence goes on from OZ020491.1 coordinate 28,834,897, forward strand.
AGATGAACAGGCAGACATAGAGACATACAGACAGACAGACAGAGCCGACAGACAGACAGAGCCGACAGACAGACAGAGCCGACAGACAGACATTTCGTAAAAATCACTTTTTTGGGTTCCTGGTACCTCAAAACGAGTAATTCCGTTGAAATCTCGGAATCGGAAATTTCGACCATCACAAAGCTTTCCTTAAACTACGTATAAATTGGAAAGCAAAAACGTGAACCATTGCATGGCAGCCAACTGGCAAATGCATGATTAAAAGTAAAGTAAATTCGTGTCGGGGTGGTACTACCCGTGGTACAGGAGTTTTCAGGTTGCATCAACAGCCTCCTGTTTAACCTATCGACAGTCAGGGAAGACTGCCGGGACCGCCGGCTTTACATGCCCTCCGAAGCATGGTAGTCAGAAGATAAATAATTGTACCACTAGAAAATTTTGGCATTCGGGTGGGACTCGAACCAGTCACCTTCCGGATGATAGTCCGAGTCGTTACCTCTACGCCATTCTGACTACTACATTGCAGTGATTGCACACTTCCGTATCCTTATTTCAGAACAGGGTCAGATTCAAGCATATAAACGAGCCCCGTGGACTGTTTTCAAAGTGCTGCACCTGACCCTGTTCTGAAATAAGGATAAGGAAGTGTGCAATGTGACTTGCAACCCCTGGCCGGACGCAGGTATGAAGCTCCGCGGGTGGTGCTTGCGTTGAGTCACAGTTCGCACCCAAGTATCATCTCAGTTCGCGTTTCTATAGAATGGAACCGTAAATGCGAGGGCCTTTCTATAGTGTTATATATTCAATGCTACTAACCTACCACCGTTAGAAACCACACCCCATCCAGGGGTGGCCAAAATGTAAAGACCCCGTGGCGAATCCAATTCTCAACCCACTGCAAATGTTAAGCGAACTTAAGAGTGTACAGCCCGTAGGAAATTGGCAGCCCGAAATTTAATAATTTTATGTCATTAACTAAGCATGTTTTTAAATATTTGGCTCATCAAAGTTGTAGATGACTACTTCATGCATCATATTATAAGATATTTTTAATTTTCGAAATTGCAGTTTTTTCATAAACATGCTACCACGTCAATATCACGGTAACTATCAAAAACGAGGTCGGTGGAATTTATTTTTAATTATTTAGTATGATCACGAGCTCTAGTCTCTAGTAAATTGACATTAAAGACTCATTTGATGTTGTCTGCCCTGATCCGACCCTGAGTCTGTTGTGCCTAGCAGTTGCCGTTGTGGGCTAACATGAGAGTAGTCCCAGATGGCGGTTTTTAGACCGAATAGGACATATGTTCCAGTAGTCACGGTACAGTTGGAGAGCTTTTTAATTGGGGGGACTCCAAAACAGTTCCAATTAAGTTTTTGGGGGTCCTTAAGAGTGCACAGCCCGTAGGAAAGTGGCAGTCCGAAATTTAATACTTTTTATTTTTTATTTAATCAACTAAGCATGTTATTAAAGATTTGGCTAATCGAAGTTGTATAGAAGACTACTTCATGCATCATATTATAAGATATTTTTAATTTTCGAGATTGTAGTTTTTTCATAAACATGCAAATATTTTATAAAGAACCGGTCCGAGTTTACTCGAACATGCTTTCCAATGTATCAAGTAGTAGCAAGAGAAAATGAGTAATTTCATGGCAAATAATTTTCCTATAGTTACATTTCGGGCATCTCGGGGGGGGGGGGGGGGGGGGTGTGTCCACCTGGTCCACCGTCACTGGAGGCGAGGGAAATTCTAGATAGGTCAGACCAACAAATTACCACACAGCAATAATAATGGCAGGGCACGCAATGCATTTGACCGTGAATTTTTTTCAAAAACATTTTTTATGCACAAGACCAAATAATTTTTTGGGAAGGCAACCTGTCCGGTTTCGTTACTCAATTTAACACCTAAAACATGCCTGAAGGTAGAAATCATAGATGGAAAGGTTTCGCAGAAAAATTAGTTTTTAATCATTTTTCATTAAAATTTAGTTATTTTTATAATTTTACCCCCAGAAGCAAACTATCAAGGGGCAAGCTATCCCTCGCATTTTGTCAACATTAATAACGACTACAATATATGCGAATTTAAAAGAAATCGTTGGAGCCTTTTTCGAAAAATAATTTTTTTAGACGTTTTTTTTAGTTTTTTGGATATCAATTATCTCATTTTCGCCAATTTTGGATTTATGTGGTATGGCAGGGTTTCCACCGATCTCTCATTGCAGACTGCAAATGACATTGACGTGGTAGCAGACATTCAAGACTTATTAATGATATCTGCTACCACGTCAATATCATTTGCAGTCTGCAATGAGAGATCGGTGGAAACCCTGCCATACCACATAAATCCAAAATTGGCGAAAATGAGATAATTGATATCCACATGTTCGGGAAAAAAATTCCCTTTCGACTTTCAAAACACTTACAGTATATCAAGAAAACATTTTTTTGCGTAATTATAGCCATTTCAGAAAATGGTGATTCAATTAATTTTTAATTCGTTCTTTTTTACTACTGAAAAGTTTCGATTTTGGATTTATGTTGTTTGCGAATTAAGGTCTCGAATCGATTTTAGGAAACACTAACTTCCCTAGATATTTTTATGAAACTTGGCACAAAAATTGATCATGCAAATGTCTTGTTCAATTTCGTTAACCAGCAAGATCCGACATTTTGATTTAAGATGGCGGCCGATCAAAAACATATCACAGTTAATATTGCTCGCAGAGGGATGGAATAAGATGTGACGGAAAGCCCGTACTTTTTTCTTATCAACGACAATAGTAATTAACACTTTTTACGAAAAATCAACGATTTCAAGATGGCGGCCACTCAAAGTGAAAATAATGGGATACTTGCACCAAAGTCGGCGCGTAAAACCCTCCAAAATTGAGTTAGCCCAAAATAAAAATTCGTATTCCCGAGATATGATTTTTGAGAACCTAAATGCCGAATTTCAACAAAATCCATCAAGCCACAAACCGAACAGACAGACAGATAGGCAGACATTCCGTAAAAACCAAAACCCCTCAAAACGTATGTCCACTGAAATCTCGAATTCAAAAGTTGTGACCATCACAAAGCTTTCCTATCATTCCTTTCCTAATATGCCTTTATAAATAGGAAAGGAAAGCAAAAATCGGTTCCAACTTCCATTCTGCGATCCCAAACGAAGCAGACCTCTCTGCTCCACACACACAGCCTCCCATGTCTATTGCCTACAGGGACAACCATCAAAAATTTTAAAAAACGTCACCCCCGACTCGGCAAAACCAGTCTCACCCCACCATCTTAAAATGCTCGGCAACCTTGAAAATTGGAGCATTTGAAAACATTGCGTTTTATTGTGTTTCCGTGGCTGCGGGGTAGTTTTTAAGGGTCCAGTCAACTCACCCCTAGATGGTTATATATTTCTCACGCCACTCGGGGAGGAATTCTCTTGGGTCTTCTACGTCAGGACCGTAACCAACACCCTGTCTCCTTCCAGATAACAAGTTTTCACCCAACAGGAGCAACTAGTTTCAGATTACAAGTTCATGTCATAATATATCGACTTTAAGAGGAAGCTACCCTAAGACGTATCCCGAGGTAGGACTCTTAGAATGAAAGAAAGGAAGAAAGAAAATTGACTTTAATTTCCACTATGCGAATTTTAAGTCTTTCGGCCCACTATTACAATTAATTAACCTAGGACTAATTCTACGTCGCAATTTTAAAATACTGTACTTTATGGCCGTATCCAGGGGTAAGACCCGTAGAATGAAAGAAAGAAAATTGACTGTAATTTCCATATGGGCGAATTTTGGGCTTTTTGGCCCACTCTAACAATTAATCTAGGAATAACTCTTTCTTTTTTTTCTTTTTTAATTATAAAAAGGTTAATAGCATACAAACAATTTAATGAATGTATCCGATTGACCTCTTCAGTCGCCTCAATGAGTAAATTAATACTTGTGCTGAGTTACGACACGTCTCCGATCGCATGGCGCGCAGAGACTTGCACAAGTACAAGCACGCTACCACCTTGCCATCGAAGCCGATATGCCGTAACTTGAAAATAATGTACTGCATGGCCGAAGCCAGGGGGTGCGGCTTATTAGGTTGAAGCCACTCCTTTCACCAAATGAAAAGTTCAAAAATAAATAACTCTAGTACCGGTATATGCAAAAGTCTTCCTCGTGCTAACATGTGGTACGAAGAAGACCCACTGGCAGGTACTCGCGGACCCTCAGGGGTCCGAGGGTCCCCGCCGACCACACTTTTACAACCCTTCAATTAGAGCAAATGAGTTAGGGGCACAAAGGCAAGTTCTACGCAGATTTACTGAGATATATTGGAGCAAATGGGTTTGAAAGCACAAAGGCAGATCAACGCAACAGATCTGCTGCGTAGAATCTGCCTTTGTACAACAGGCCTGAAAGTTGTGGTCATCAGAGAACACGTCCACATAACACTGCTGCTAACTTCCATATAATATCCCAGTAGGTAATTCAACGCCTGATCTGTCATGTATTTCTCAAGTCAAATTAAATATAATTGGGTACGTATCACATTCACAGCTTATCCCAGGGATCGATAAGTGGTCAGGCCCCCTCCCCCATGTCGAAACTGCCCCCCCCCCCTTCTTGGCACGTAATCCACAGATTAAGGCTGTATTGACCATGCATCGGAAATCTTTATTTAAGGGTTGTTTATTATTTTAATTCTGTGTTTGACTTTGGAGTTAGTCGTTATAATAAACTGAAAGCTGAAATCAAGAGGAACGACAAGTTGGACGCCTTCAGGAGCGCTTTGGTTAAAATTATGCGGAATAGTTAATTGCACGGTTTTTGTGGTACCACTAAATCATCTGAATCACTAAATTACTGAGATCAATGGATTATTGGCAATCATTAGCATTACATGTTACTATCAATAACAAAAACAACAGCAAAAGTTAAATATACGCACTTGCAGCACCGTAGGGTGTTATAGGCCTATTATATATTAGCGTCTTCTTGGATGTACATGCAACTGGTAGATCGCGAAGGCCAACTACCATTGGGTGGTAACAGGTTACGTTCGGGTCGAATGGATGAGTTTCCAGATAATAACACAGCTAGCATCTCCATCAAGTCTAGTTAGATAAAGCTCAGCAGGTCTAGCGCCAACAGAAAATAAAAATGTGGCAATGTGGTGCGTGTTTGTATACTTGTGCGTCGTGAGAGTCTCTTCACACCTTGCGATCGAAGGCGTGTCGTAACTCAACACAAGTATTTATGTAGTTACTTAGTGAGGCGACTGAAGAGGTCAATCGGATACATTCATTAAATTGTTTGCGTGCGATTAACCTTTTATAAAAATGAAAAGTAAAAAAAATAAAACAATTTATTTAAAACAGACCAAAAAGTCCGAAATGCAAAATCTATAAAATACAAATCAAAATACCATAAATTCGGGCAATTATTTAAAACACTTAACACACGGTAACCCAACGGTCATACCAAGTTCAATCAAAGGGAACAGAGTCTGCTAAAATTGCAGCAAACTTGGTAGCAATCACAGCGTTGGCAGGGGAACATGGTGGGAGATGATAACGCGCTGAGACTACCAGTCAAGTCAGTCTACGTGCGTGTCGAGTCCTGGTCACCTCGGAATTAATCGTGTGGCTTTTCCATGTTCCCCAAGTGGTTCGGAATCCACTATAATCAGGAGGTCCACCCTGTCAGTCAACTACCCTTCTTCCCAAGGTGAAGGAGTCTGCCACTAGGGTGTCTCAAGTCATGGACGGATACAGGGGGGATACAAAATTTAATAATCTATTGTAAGTTACTTCATTACGCTCCAATTTAATCGATACTACATGTGTATGTTCTATTTTGACCCACAACTAACCAACCCCCCCCCCCCCCCAAATGGGCTGGACCCGTCCATGTCTCAAGTTAATAAACAGACTTCTTTCCCGAGTCATTGTTATGTATGTAGTATGGCGGCACCCGCACAGTCCACTGCATAATGGTGCCTCCAGTATTGCTCACAACAACAACAAAAAAAAAACATCCAAAGCGTCATGGGACCGGGCCATAGTGACACACACAATGACTTTGACTGGTGAAGTCCTTTAGAACTGTATTACGATACCAAAGCTCACGCGTAACCTACATACAAAACATGTTACATCATCGAGGCCTAGCAACACGGGAACGTGACACCCTATAGCGCTTCAAATTCATTTTTTTGTTGACATTTGGGGTAGAACACGTAATTATATTAAGTTTAGTAAGTATTTTTCGTCCTTTATCCTCTTTCCACGCCTGAAAAACTAGAGATAAAAAATGTTCCTTTCGAATCCACGCATTCCACGTCCTTTTTGGAGTAGGCGGTGAGTCTTTGGACCCATCAGAATTGATTTTTTTTTTTTTTAATAAGTTCAAGGGTGCTTTGTCACGACTATTTTAAGGGTATGTATGGTATGCAAATGTTATGTTAGTTTTTTTTCCTTTTTTCAGCTAAATTTGCAATTTTACATAAAATTGTACTACGCTCATTATCTTACATGGAACATTGGAACACCTTCGACTTGTATCAAGTTCAATAAATTTGGCCGACCCGTGATAGTGACGGCCACACAATGTGCATCAACATGTAAAGGAACATTTCTTCTACTTTCTATTAATCAATTGTTTTTTTCCCTACAGTCTAATGTTCCTCTACATTTTGATGTATAATACGTGGCCGTCACTAGTTAGTACCAACTAGCCAATTTTGGAACTCCTTCGACTTGACATTCACAGTGTCCGACTTGTGGATAATATAATTTAACTTGATTTGACATCCTGAGTTTAAGCTACCTCCACTAAATTACCAAAATTTGGTCATGTATCGTTTATTAAGCTTAAGAGAAAGCCATTTCTGAATGATTTGAAGGTCAGGGAAGCGTATAGAGCAACATTTCTTCTAATTTCTACATTGAACGAGAGTATCCTTTGTCCAGTCAACAGCTGACTGACGACATACGACTTGTCGACTTGACATGAACGATTTGAAGCGGAAAGCAACAGTGGCTTTTAGCTTGTCGGTACAACTTTAGCTAAACACTTTTCCGTTTACAATGTTTCATCAGGAGAGAGTAACATGAGTAATGTGTTGTCATAACAAAATAAGGTTATATTATTAATAAATTACTTACCATACTACACCAAAGGCTCCATATCCGATAGGTCGATCCGGTTGGACATCTTGTGCTTGATGACTGTGTTGCGGGTGATAGTAGGGTTGGGCAGCAGCTAAAATTGCCCCCTGATGGGGTTGGCCCTGGACTAAAGACATCGACAGTCTAGAATGTCGAGTAGGACCTACTACCGCCATTAACACAAGCAAACACACTATAACCTCTGCAAATTATATATAAATTAGGGCGACAACAACCCTTTTTGAACACTTTGATATCTAGTCAGTGACATTGAACATTTAGATAAAAAAGATCACTGAACTGAGGTCGATTGGAGGTTAAAAATACACACAGTCTAACACACAACTAGTTGCTACACACGAAATAGGGGGATAGGGCTGAAGAAAATTAAAATAAAATAAAAAACAGGAAACTTAAAATCAGCTAAAATGACAAAACATTGCCCCCGTCAAGCGAGCATTTGCGAGCAATCCCGCCCGAGCCAAAATGGCTACTGAAAGTATTGGCTGAAAGTTCAACGAATGACCACCAGCTGCAGCAGTTTCAACAAAGACTGCGCTTTGACCAATCAGTCACGTTCCCGCGGTTTTCTGAGAGATTCAAAAGTTTCGTGTTTTTCCCAACGATATAAGCAATCAGCTGTACGGCATATTGTATTATTAACTAATTAATAGAAAATCAATGCATCCGAACTGTTTTTTTCTTCTTCTATGCTCTATGAGGTTTAATGGGTAACCTGGAGGGGGGAGGGTTGAAAAACATACAAGCAGTGTTATAAGATTCAAGATTCACTAGATGCTATAAGTAGTAAGTACTGAATGTTGATCTTGCAGTAAGATTTGTTTATACTTCCCTCAGTTTCCCAACCAATTCTATGACAAGACTATATTTTAGATATTTATTTAGACCGATTTACGTTCGACATGATAAATTCACTATTCTTCTATTAAATGTTCATAGGCTAGGTGTCTAGCCTACCGCATTAGACAATAATACCTAACTTATTATAGAAGTTGATTTTTGTAGTTCGTATCGACCCTATAATTGATTTCTTTGAGTCGGGCTACATAGGAAGTTTTGCGTAGGTCGATTGCCAATGGAGGAAGAAAGGATATGATTGTGCAGCTGTTATATATTATGGTGCTGTTCCATGGCTGCGGCACTTCTCTTAAGTGCACACAGGTAACACCTGTACCCCAATTTATAAAAAAAAAAAAAAAAAATGGCTGCCGCAAATATGGAGGACTTTCCTATAGAAAAGCCAATGTGAACTATTGTATAACATAGGTTCTTCGCAAAGTGGCACCATAATATACTGTATATACGTCTACCACCTATATATCTTTCTGCATTGTGGTTTTATCATTCTCATGATTATTCAGTTAAATCAGTTTCATGCCATTTTCAAGCTAGCTAGGGCTAGCTTCTGGGCGTCATCAATTTCTGTCGTCTAAAAGGAAGGATTTTATGATTTTTTACAGCCATTTTATTTGTATTATTCTAACTTAATTAACTGTAATAAATTAATAGAAGGCCCCAACATCCTTTGGGGTCCCCAATCACCAATTATTTTAATATGCTGTTCACCTGTTGTAAATTATTATTGCACTGCATTTGGAATAAGTTAATATAAACGGGACCTGGTATATTTTCTTGTGGACAACCACCAACTATCTCTCCCAAAGACGCCAAATGGTTTGGATCAGAATTAGACTATAGTCTATTTCTGTTTCAATCAATTCGAGTATTTACCCTTTCCACAATATATACAATATTGCAGTATAAGAGGTAAAGGCACCATACATATACAAATAGAGAAATCGTCGGAGGCTAGGTGGTAGCGTAGTCGTACGGGTCTCTACACAACATGCGATCGGATAGGTACGTGTCGTAACTCTACAGGATACTAACTCACAGAGGCGACTGATGAAGTTTTGTGATCATAAGGCGTGTATTCCACTTGTCATCTTTTCCTTATATCTGTGCACTAAAAGATTATGAGATTCTGTTTTAAGGAGACTATTATGTAGATACTTACCTAACTTATCTATTATAAATTAAGTCATAATATGGTAGCAGACATCAATAGACTTAATAAGTCTCTACTATGATATAACTTAATTTATAATAGATAAGTACCTATCTATCATCTATTGGATCTGGAAATTTCTGCATTGGATCAACTCACATTCCCCTAATTAGTTTCGGGAGTGCCCCCCCTCCCATAATATTGAAGTATTATGGTAATCATAGCACTGACATGAAATTAACTTTGGCTGAAGAGGTAACCTGCTCATTATAACAGAAATGAGAGGAAATAGAAAAACTGGACTTGGCGGGATTCGAACCCTTAACCGGGGCCTTAACTACCATCGTCCCATCATAACGGAGAAGACGTGTGGGACGACCACGAATGCGATGGCTGGACGACGTCGAGGTGGATCTGGCGACCCTTGGCGTCGCTGACTGGCGAAGAAGTGCGCATGACCGCGCAGGCTGGGACGATGGGGTAGACTAGGCCAAGGCCCTTCACGGGCCGTAGCACCATGGAGTAAGTAAGTAGTAGTTATATCAATATCAACAATCTGCTTTTGCAAAGTGAAAGAAAAATTAATAAATTAGGTAGAATAATATCTTTAATAAACAATTAGGCTATACAACTAAAACAATAATCTATGTTTTTATTTTCATAGCCCAAGGGTGTGTTGGAGGCCAGTTCGATAAGCTATCGATTAGGCGCGGTTTCCACCGAGCTCTAAGTGCAAAATACACATACGGTGACGTGGTAGCAGACATTCAAGACTTAGGCGGGGTTTCCGACGACCTCTCATTGCAGAATGCACATGACATTGACGGAAATTTGAATTTTTCTTATTATAGAAATCTATTAAAATGTTTGTACTTAACATATCCCATGACGCCATTTTTTAATTTTAGTTTGTTTGTTTGTGATTTTACTCTATGATCATTGATCAATTTTAACTATGGCAGAGTAAAACAAAAATTTCCGTCAATGTCATTTGCATTCTGCAATGAGAGGTCGCTGGAAACCCCACGTTTATTAATGATATCTGCTACCACGTCACCGTATGTGTATTTTGCACTTAGAGGTCGGTGGAAACCGCGCCTTGGGTACAAGCCAATGACGTTAATTGCCATAAGTTTAGCATTGTCAGTTTTCGAGATCCATGTAGGAGAGAAGGGACATATTCGCTCCCGCCAAGGACAATGTTTGTATTTGAATTTCTGGTCCCAATTGCAAGCACTCTTCTTCGACTGATTGATACCAAAGAACTTATATAATACACTAGAAGAACCATTGGCGCTCGTGTCGCATGGTCATTTGACTTCCGCCATTTTTGGGCTCACAGCAGGGGGTATTCTGTATTTTATTTAAAAACTAAGAGAAAATGCCTTTTTGTTGCCCTTACTATTGCCTATAATCCTAATTTAATTTTGCAATATTAAATATAATATTATTATATTAATATTAAATATAATATTATATTTATTAATAATATTATAATATTAATATTAAATGCAATATTTATCATGATAGTGAAGTTAGACAGCCTAAATATTTAATAAAGACACTTTTTTTTAGTTTTAAAAATCTTGGGTTAGGTAGGCCTACCATAAGAAAACTATTGAGTTTCATTTGGCGTGAAAGTTTAGGGCCTAAATATGGCGTTTTTCTATTGGTCCCCTGCCTCCGCAAGCAAATCATATGGAGGTGTAGGGGCTCGATTGATACCTCATCTTTTGACCAATCTAAGCACGCCTTTCAGTCTCGTCAGTATCTGGAGCTATTTTGTAAGCATATCACCTCACTTCACATTTCTCATTGTCCAGAAACCCCCGACATGGTGCAATATATTGAAAAAAAAATTGTTATACATATAATTATCACGCTCATCGCTTATCGAGCGATCTTAGAAATTTTCATTTAAACAAAAAAATCATTTTATTTTATTAATATCAATTTTTTTTATAAGGTTTGATTTTATAACATAAATTACATTAATTTTTATGACATAGCCCGATCATGGCGATTTTAATACCGGGGTTAATATAATAACCTGGTATTAAAAATGTAAACAATATAATTATACAATGGAAAGTGCAATTCAAAATTTGTTTTAACACAAGCAGGAGTAGTTAATACCAATCGCCATAATCGGCCCACTGATAGGAGTCTTATTAGTTCCACGCTTGGATGAGTTCAAGGCGTGATCTGATTGGCGGAAGAAGTGGCACCAATTTCAAAAAAGTATCCTTGGCGGAAACAAATGATCAATCTCTCTTATAAATTGTTTGGATTCCACTAGTCGATAGGAACTGTTTTTTATATTATATGGTATACAGTATAATAATTATATTAAGCTTACTTAGGTTGAAGAGACAACCTCCTCATTATAACCGAAATTAGAGGATTTAAAAAATGGGTTCGAATCTTCCCAAGTCCAGGTTTCTAGATCCCCTACTTTCGGCTATGAAATATTTTAGTTACTATTGGCTGTTAGAACTCACTATTCGACAGCCTAATGGGCGCTTTACCGGACTTATAAAAATGCAGCCTAAGTCAAGTAACGTAAAATCACATTTACCCATGGCCGTGCCCAGGGGGGTGGTCCAAGGGGTCCGGACCCCACCCCCCGAAATAATTTTTTTTTATGTAAACCTGTATTGTTTGAAGAAGTGGAATACCTTTATTTGAGTTTGAACAATGGATAGAATGGATTTCATTAATAAATTACGTAAAACAGTTTTTTGGAACCCCCCCCCCCTGTAATCAAAACCTGGGCACGGCCTTGCATGTACCCTACCTGTTTCGGTTACAGAATTAGATAAAATAGCCTACTACATACAATCAACATTTAAACAATAGTTATCCTTGTTCAGACAGTTCAAATCCATGATAACTCGTAATTGGGGTATCTCAGCTTCTCTATCAGTGCTTTCTTTTTCGGATAGTTCGTAGCAGGTAGTGGAAATAGGGTTTAACGCATTTCCCTGGGTAAAAAACTCACTGCTTCACAAGGGCCATCATACATACATAAGATGCACAAAAGAATTTCCGAACCAACTGCTTATGACAATGCAAACCCAATATAATATAATGACGCATCTCAGCTTCTTTCTCTGTGGATCTACCAGCTCATTGGAGAAGCTACATTTACGGTAGAATATAACAAAACAACAAGTAAGTTCCCTGCGAGAATATTGCACTATTGAAGGCATTTTTAAAATGTTCCGAACGACAATTATTTCAACCCAGTATTAATCATAATGACGCATCTCAGCTTCTCTCAGTCGATCTAGTAGCTCATTGAAAAAGCTACATTTATACATCGAAATAACAAGTAAGTTCTCCGCAAGAATATTGCACTGTTGAAAGAATTTATAAAAAGTTCCGAACCACCTGCTTACGACAATTCAAACCCAGTATTACTCATAACAGCGTATCTCAGCTTCTCTTTCAGTGTGTTCTTTTTCTGGTAGTTGGGTAGCTTGAGGAGGTTGAAGCAGGTAGAGGACGTAGGTAGCCTGTTCTGTGGGTCTTTTTTCCTAATGGTGAAAAACCCCCTGATGACACTCCCCACAGTGTCCCCAGGGTCTTCATCGTCGCAGACTTCCACGCAGCGGATGGAGAAGGGAGGTTCAAGCTGGCCGAACCCGAGCAGCGGTGGTTTCGAGCAGCTGGTAACGAACTGAAAGATATGAAGAGACATTATTATTTTGAAGGGTTTTTATGGGCGTACGCCTCCTTTAGTGGCTCACTGAACATCGTCCTGTCATGGACGCCATTGACTTTTTCGGACAGCCACGTAGGAAGAGTAGCAAATTTGGGGGCTCCGCACTTCAAACGCTTGTATGACCGTAATAAAAAAATATAAATTTATTATATTGAAAGTGACATCTCTAAATTTGCTCATAGCATAGGCTATTAAATCCAGAAAATTTTATTTGAAACAGTTGGGTTTTATTTAATACCCTCAACTTGAGAACCTAGGCGACAGCAAGCCAAGGGCCCCATGAGAGACTTTGCCCCGCGCTAATTATTGGTACTGTTTCGGTATGAATATTTGTTATAATGCTAAACAATTGGACAAGCTGAGACATGCTTACCATTATGCATTATAACAGGCGTGAGTCCAACAAGTTCGAGAACTAGTGAGTTCTAACATGGACGAGTCAATGGGACCCAATTATTATTGCTTTCCTATTTATAGGTTAGTATAAGGAAGTTTCGCGGTGGTCGAAATGTTCGATTTAGAGATTTCAGTGAATTTACACGATTTGTGGTACCAGGAACTAAAAAAAGTGTTTTTTTTCGAAATGACTGTCTTTTCGTCAATTTGTGGGCAAACTACTCTGTGGATTCTGACGACGGGCCATGATACCTCACTGCACACCTCAACCGCATTGGAGTCCGCGATTCCTGCGCTATATTGACACACCCGGATGGACGCAGAACACCTCGCATAGTGCCCGGTGTTCGACCAAACAGAAGACAAGTTCCAAAAAATTGCCCGTCGCTACTGGTCAGAGCGTCACCAAATGGCCGACATGCCAAGGATGAAATGAAATGAAATGAAAAACGGCTTTATATTAGGCTAGTAAGTAAGTAAGTATTTTGATGAAATAAGGCAGTGCTAAATGACTTACCTTGAGGAAAAGTCTCTTCTCTTCCTCGCTAAAATCTTTCTCCAAAATTTCCCACAGCCAAACGACGACGCGGTGTGAGTCGTGAAACCCGCCATAGTACTGGGTATGTTTCCGCAGCGACTTCATGTCGATGGGCACGTTATCACCAGAGATGAGTCGCTGTAGTTCTGGAGCTGAGAAAAGGGTCAGCCACTCGGGATTTATGATGGACCGGAAACCGCGTATAAACGCCGTCGTCTGCTCTTTGATTTGCGTATGCATCCGGAAATGAGCCATTAGATGCACATATTGAATTCTAAAAAAAGAAATAATTATTTTTAAAAAACAATAAAAATAGCCAGTGACACAAAGGAGGAAGTGACTAACCCTGTATTGCAATTTTATAAAAGAGACTCTCTCCGGTCTTATAATGGTGACGACAAGGGATCTCCCCCCCCCCCCCCCTATATATATTTTAACCTTCTTTTTCCCCTCTTCTTCTCTATTTAATTTTATACATCTATCTATAATTAATACAATATTTTTGTTTTTAAGGTTAGCATGAAAAGAAGACTTTATAGTCTTATTGTTCGGCTTTTCTTTTCTTTTTTTCTCGATAATGTCGTTTTCAATTTAATTTAATTCAATTCAATTCAAAAGAACCGGTGCGAGTAAACCCGTACATGCTTTCCTATTTATCTCTTATTGTGAATATGAGTGGCACAACTATCCATGGCAAATAATAGTACGAGGTGTAAATTTAGCCTGTAACAATTTTCCCTACCCCAAAGCATTGCATTTTTCTATGGAACAATTGCATAGAATAGAATGGGCAGACAAATGTATTGCTAACATTATTGATGTATGGTCAAATCTGGGTTTATGGCTACTCCTTAAAAATGAACATACATACAAATTTGTGTATTAATAAAACATGTAATAATAAATAGAGTAAAACCCAAATAATCATTAAGAAGTTAACTCTGTCAATGAAACCCACTAGTGTTAGTATAAAAATCAATTTCGGCCCGGGCCGGTCAGGTGTAGGGAGATTCCATGCAAGCGAAAAAGTGAAAAACCCCGCCTTTCCTCTATGATGCGCTATGTATGTACAGTAGACAAAAATAAAATAAATACTTGGTTACAAACGTGGCCAACTCCATTTTTTAACAAAATAGGGTTTTGATCTGATCTTGCAGAAAATTTTAATGTCCACCTGCACGTTGTAAAATAAAGTGACAAAACCAGCCAGATTGCGCACAGAAGCGCTGAGAAGTCTAGGCTTACCTATAAACTTAATGCAATTTTCAACAGAAAATCCACTCTCCTGAAAAATTCTACAAATTGGAGTTGGCCATGTTTGTAAACAGCCTCCTCACTTCATTCTTTTCCCGACCATCTTGATTATTGTAATACTAACCATTCCTTGCCTCACCTGGATTAGCCCATAGAAGACTTTCTAGTCTTATGGTTCGCCCAGGTAAAAATAAAGTAGTTATTTATTTATTTATAACATCAACACACACTCATCTGTTCCAAATTTCGAACTAGAATGACGACTATGAACTTTTTACTAATACAATTAATTTCACTTTGACTGGAAGCCATCTTAAAATGGTTGATTTGTCATAATAAGTTGTCATTACCATTATCGTAGATAATAATACAGGCTTTCAGTCAGATTTTAATTCATTCCTCTGCGGCTAATATTAACTGAGATATGAATTATATAAGGTTTCAATTGGCCACCATCTTGTAACTAAATAGTGTATCTAGCTGGTTAACGAACTCGATCAAGACATTAGTATGATCAATTTTTGTGCCAAGTTCCATCAAAATCGGATAATAATTACGAAAGTTAGAGTGTTTCCTAAAATCAATATACATACATACATAAATTATGTATGTACATACAGTATATATGTAACATTTTGAACGGAGGGTGGTTTTAGGCTCAGGGGGTCATGAAATGAAAAGTTGTGAAGAAATTTTCCGGAATTTGAACATTGGTCGCCGTCTCAATAGGTAGATCCCTAAAAATCACCCAAAAAAGGTATTGAAAAATGAAAATAAAAAATAAATCAATGGAAATGAAATCTGTCCGAAAATAACCGTAGTTAGGCACATAATCTGCGAACTATTCGAAAGAACCACTTTTTGGCGGTCTTCAAAATGCCATTTAAATATCAAAATATATCATCTATCTATACTATCGTATTATAAGTAGAAAAACAAAAATAATAATATATATAATAGCATATGACTTACTTGTTTTCGTTGGTAACTGGCATCGCTTTCCCACCGGGCACCAACTCATGAGTAACGAGCTTGCCAAGGCAGTCTTCATCGACTGAGAACGTTAAATCTAGATCCTGCACATCAGTTTGCGTGTGTTTGATAAATGTAAGAGATTGGTATAGTTCCGCGTCCAGTGAGGGCAGCTCATCGATGGAACTATAAAGTGCTTGCTGGGGTTGTCCTAAAAGAAACAAATCCAATGAGGAAGGTTTTGGCCTAAGTCCCGGTACCAGCTCATTAGTAACAATCTTGCCTAGGCAATATTCATCGACCGAGAACGTTAAATCTAGATCCAGCCGTCTGGTCACTACACGATTGACAAGCTAAATGAAGCAAATGACAAAGCTGTCAGTGCCGGATTAACCCATGGGCACTCGGGCACAGGCCCGCCAAAAATGCCTAAAATTCCGGCCCCCAAAATGATGTTTTTTTTTATAAACAAAAATTGAATGTTGAAACCAATTTCCAAACAAAGTTTTGAAATTGGCGGGAAATTAAACGACTTTTTTGGCTGCAATGCTGGTAGACAGAGTGTTTACCCACGGCCCCCACAGGGGTTAATCCAGCACTGAAAGCTCTTCAAACAGCTCAAATCTTGTACAACCCATTAATGTGTGTTTACTTGGCCACGCGAAATAAGTACGTATTTATAAAAATACAAGAAACACGGTGTTTCGTTTCAATTTCTGGTGAAGAAGATAAATAAACGGATACTTACCTAAAAGTTGACTTAGAAAAAATGAAGCAAACGGCATATCGACGACTATACACTCGTAGATAGCTTTGCCCACCATACGTCCGACAAACTCAAACAGCTGCAAATGGTTATCCTGCATTTGGAACATAGACGACGGCTACAGACGCTGTTCCGAAGTGACCCGGAAACGATTTACGATTCAATAAACGGATACTTACCCAAAAGTTGACTTAGAAAAAATGAAGCAAACGGCACATCGACGACTATACCCTCGTAGATAGCTTTGCCCACCATACGTCCGACAAACTCAAACAGCTGCAAATGGATATCCTGCATATGAGACGTAGGCGACGGGTACAGACGCTGTTCCGATGTGACACGGAAAAGATTCAGAGAAGGGTCGAAAACTCGTTTTATCGTCTCTTCGAGGAACTCTAAGCAAAGAAAAATAGCCATTAGTCTTCGTTAATACTAACGACACCCTATAGCGCCTGCGTCGGCGGTCCTATCATATGTCTCTAACACAGATGCATGTCCACTTACTTGCCCAATAGCAACAATGAAAGTGTTCATTTCTTTAAAAACATCCTGGCCCTGTTCATTCATAAAAGGCACTCTAACAACTCCCTTTTGCACATCCGCAGACAGAACTACCAACTGTCTACATTGAAATATTATATTTGCCCAATAACAACAATAAACGTATTAATACCTTTAAAAACGCCATCTTGATCAATACCAGCCTCATCCAGGCCCTGTTCATTGATAAAGCGCACTCTAACAACCCCCTTAAGCGCCTGCGCAGGAAGTGCTGCCAACTGCCGGTAGCCATCTTCTACAATCCGTGTTCTATGCACAGTAATTAGTGTCGAGTTGGGCGAAACGCACGCAGACTCAGTCAATCCCGCCACCGCTTTCTCGTTCGCAATATGTTTCTTGAACATGCGCACTCGTTCACTTTGCGGGATTACGTGGGGCATTTTCATTAGTAACATCTGAAATTGGTAATATATTTATTTTATAAGTGTTGTTCACTAGAATTGAAAACTCGTCTAAAATCTACAAAGAGATTCACAAAAATATTATCCAGGGCCAATTTTCCATTTTTTTGGATAACTTCATTTTGGGGTTTTTATAATCCAAGCCCGCAAGCATGACAGGAAGACGACTTGCGGGACGTCTTCGAAAACGCTGGAAGAATGAGTTGAAAACTGACCTTCACGAATTGGGAGTCCGTAGATGGCGGAATGTTGTACAAAACCAAGATGAGGAGGAGTGTAGTCGAGCAGGCCAACTGGCCAAGGCCCATCAAGGAAAAAAATCCAGAAAAAGAAGAAGAAGAATATTCTTGTGAACCTACTGCTTAATTGCTTCAAATTCTATCGAGTAGTTTGGCCCCAAATCGAGTCACAGGCCAACAGACAGACATTTCGTAAAATCCACTATTTTGGGTTCCTGGGACCACCACAAAACTTTTTTTCATACTAACATATAAGTAGGATAGTGGTTAAGAAAAAGCAGAAGTAGACAAAAAAAAAATCATTTATTTGCAAACAGACCTAAATGCCCCAAAAAATGCACATCTAGGTACATACCTGGCACATTTTCCTGCCTCGCTGATGCTCACTGATAAACGTCGCCATTTTGATTTCCTTGATAAGCCAGTGATTTTCAGGCGTAAACCTCCTCCGACAGTCTCTTCTGTAGAGAACTTGCAAAAGGTTGTGTACGGACTGGAACAGGGGGTAGTGCCACATGAACCGGACATCTGGAACAAAATAAATGAGATCGCAAAGGAATGAAATAAAATCTGACTGAATCCCCTATTCTTATCGCCTATAATGGTTATCAACACTTTTTACGACAAATCAACGATTTAAAGATGGCGTCCAGTCAGAAAGTATTTTTTTACTTTTAATTACATAGCAGAGAGGAAAGGGGGGCTGCGCTTGCGTGGAGTTTCCTGTTCAGTTTCAATTTAAGCTTACATAAACCTTTTATGTTACTAAATTTTAGCATTTTGGTACAACTTTTTCTTGACTTATGCAGATCTACTCACCAAGCTTGTAATGACTGATGATCTTGTACAGGAATTGGTTTAATAGATTTGATATCGCAACGTAGTCGTCCAGTTTAAAATTATTCTGCTGTTCGTACATTTCCACGTCATCAAGAATCCTAAAAAAGATCATCACTAAATTTATTCCCAAACTGTTTCAAAATGTACTTGTTGTGCTGACAATTGTCCTAAATGGCATAATAATGATTCACTCTGAGCAGCTAGGTCTACCTTTGGCCTACTGTCATCAATGTGCGTCATTATTGGTCTTTTAGACTACTGATGGGTAGGCTCCCTGAAGTGATAAAAGACTTGTAACGGCGACTTAGAGAACAATTCGCAGACAAGCAGCTGACAACAGAATGCGTTTAAGGTAAGTGTTTATAATAATCGTATTGTATATATTTTTATCATTTAAGTTCATTTTATATACAGCCTCCTATATGGTGAAATAGAACCATAACAAACTTCATTCTAGGCGTTACAGCTTGATGTGAGTTTTACCTTTTATTTAGGCGCATATTCCACCAACGTCAATACGGTAGTGATAGTAAATGTAGTATTGACGTGGTAGCAGACATTAAAGACAGTCTAAAAATATCTGCTACCACGTCAATACTACATTTACTATCACTATTGACGTTGGTGGAATAAGCGCCTTATGCAAGTAAAAAGTGGACTTACGTGACATAGTGAATCATGCAATCAGCAAATAGGTTAAATATGAGAAATTCCGGAGGTGTCAGTTTGTTTTCACTCTTCAATGCTAACATATCCAGGTAAGCTTTCAGTCCATAATTATTTCCGAGCCCGCCAAAAAATCGCCACAAGTTGTATAGTACTTTGTCATGATAGCAAAGCCCTGAAAACATTAAACCAAATAAATTGTATAATTTAAGGGCAAACCGGAGGGGGTCACGTGACTGGCATGGAAATGTCTTTGCAGAGGGTTCGTAATATATGTTTTAAACCGCAGTGGTATAGTAAAAATCGATAGAAGGGTATAGTATACGCGTAGACATGCTTACACTATTGACTAAACCAAAAATTACAATTACATTAGGTCTAAAATTGGTGCATGAAGCAATTAAAAATATACCTTTTAGAACATTTTTACGTGCCCCACAGGGAAGAAAAACCTCCAACTTTTGTAATGAAATGCACTTTAGTCAGAAGCTCAACACTTAATTTGACAGTAAAGCGCCAGAAATATGTAAAACTGCAATTATTTGAAATAATACAAGTCAAATACGGAACAGGTACGAGACGCGGGGCTTTGTTTATAAAATGGATATTCAACGCTTAACGGTCAAGGCCACAACCCTCCGGTTTGGCCTTAACAATGGATTATTAGATCATTTTTTTAATTCGTGGGCTCATCCTGTGTACTCGGCACAGTTACTTTTCTGACTAGGTCGGCAAAAGATTCGGCTAACAGTATGTTGATCATGGGGCTCCAACTATGCTTAGCTTCGTAACCGAAATTGGAGGATATAGAAACACTGGGCTTGGTGGGATTCGAACCCACGATCTACGCCTAACCGTTGATGTATATCCTCTACCTATATGCTTGAATTGGCTAATGAAATGAAAAGCGCGGTTTCCACCGACCTGCTAGTGCTAAATACATATACGGTGACGTGGTAACAGACATTCAAGACTTAGGCGGGGTTTCCACCGACCTCGCATTGCAGAATGCAAATAACATTGACGGAAATTTGAATTTTTCTTTTTATAGAAATCTATTAAAATGTTTGTACTTAACATATCCCATGAAGCCATTTTTTAATTTTAGTTCGTGATTTTACTCTATGATCATTGATCAATTTTAACTATGACATAGAGTAAAACAAACATTTACGTCAATGTCATTTGCATTCTGCAATGCGAGGTCGGTGAAATCCCCGACTAAGTCTTGAATGTCTGTTACCACGTCACCGTATTTGTATTTAGCACTAGCAGGTCGGTGGAAACCGCGCCTAATGACAGGTTAGCACAGCTATACAACCGAACAAGTCTGTGAGCTTACTTAATTCCATAAACCGTGGGTTCGAATCCCGCCAAGCTCAGGTTTCCTATATAATCTAATATCGGTTATAACGTGGAGGTTACCTCTTCAACCAAAGTTAATTTAATGTCAGTGTTATATACACCATATAATATTGCAATATTATGATTAGCTTACCTGTTAAAATACCCAAACGCAACTGCGGCAACGTAGTAAGAGCGGTATGATACATCCTACCCAGCAGAGCAATTTTCGTAACTTCTAGACTGCTTTATTTAAACTGAGGCACAAACCACGTGACGTAGTATATCAGAGCCAAATCCTGTGCCCACGTAGGTGCGTAGGGCTCGGCAAAGTAACACTACTGACTAGGTCGGCAAAAGATTCGGCTAACAGTATATTGGGCTCCAACTATGCTTAGCTTACCAGTCAAAATATCCAAACGCAACTGCGGCATCGTAGTAAGAGCAGTATGGTACATCCTAGCCAGCAGAGCAATTTTGGTAACTTCTGGACTGCCAAATTTAAACTGGGGCACATGTACAGACCGCGCCAACCGTCTCTCAGCCACATGACGTAGTATAACAGAGCCAAATCCTGTGCCCTGATTGGCAGACGCCTGCGTAGGACTCGGCAAAGTAACACAGCTGACTAGATCCGCCAAAGGTTCGGCTAATAAAATATTGACCATGGGACTCCTCCACAACAGGTAAAGTTGTTCTTTGACGTGAGGTACCGACTCCTGTAGTATTGGGTCAATTTTCTGCGAGAACCATCCGAGAATCGGGTGCCAGTGCGTCATATTGGACTGTTTAATTTCCACATACTCATGACATGTACCTAGTAAAACCGTGATAACATCCTGAAAAGCACAATTAATATTATACAATCAAAGATAGGTAATGAAATTGAACATATGGCGATTAAGCATAAGCTATGAAAGTAATCCTGTTATTATTAAAAGGGATTTCAATGGACGTCTTCTTCTTCTTTGGTTTCAATCTAACGATTGGTTTGCAACAAATCTTTCCACCTCCTTCTCCACTCCTCCCTGTCTTGGGCCGTTCTCTTTAGTTCCAAGTAGGTTCCGCATCTCATATCTTTCTTGAGGTCTTCTGCGTACGCCTTCCTTGGTTCTTGCATTGGTGCCTTCGAATGTGCCTTCTATTATGGTGCTTAGGAGTCCTTCTTGTCTGATCAGGTGACCCATCCATTTTGCTCTTCTCACCGAAATAGAGGTAATTAGGGACAATGGAAATACTTATATAGAGACTTTCAATCAGAGGTATGTGATGTATGGGAAAGAAGCCACCCCGCAAGAAGACCTAAAATCAAGAAGTAGCTTCCTCAGACATGTCCCCTTGGAAACTCCAAGCTGGTACACACCCGCACCCGTCAGTACCACCGGGATCCACTACGACTCGAGAACATGGGCGGTGCTGAACCAATTCCGCTCCGGCGTAGCCCCTGTGGAAATCAACAGGGCGAGATGGGACCAGATAGACGCAGTCAACACCCTGTGCTCGTGTGGCTAGAGGCAGGGCGCAGTGCAGCCTATGTCCTGCCCAATGCACGAAAGGCGACCTATGGGAGACCAACAGCGCTGCCTACATCTTCAGCCGATTCTGGGACGCTCGCTTCGACACGAAAAAGTACGTAAGAGGCCCATTGAACCTTGTCCAGCCAATGACCTCATAGAATTTCGAACATTATTGGTATTGTCTAAGGCCCATATTCCACCGACCTCGTTTTTGATCGTGAGCGTGATATTGACGTGGTAGCAGACATTAAAGACAGTCTAAAAATGTCTGCTACCACGTCAATATCAGATCAAAAACGAAGTCGGTAGAATTGCCGCCTAAGCATGAATTTCGGGTCATTGGCAAACTGGTACATGAGCTCGATGTCAACCCACACTGGCCAAGGTTGAGACAAGACACAATGTAACAGCCGTAAGCATGCCTTAACCTAGTTCGGGTACGAGTCAGACATGGATCTAACTTTCTTCTTCTTCTTCCTTTTTAGTGCCGCCTGCGCAGTGTGATGGGGTCGCCCCGGACCCATTTCTTGTACACGACCCGGTCGGACGCTAACATCTTGATGGATATAACTTAGCCTTACTTTTTTTCACACCTTCAAAAACCGTGGTCAAACAGTGTGAGGCGGGTATTCCACTGGTCAATCTTACTTCAAATTTGATTTTGTCATTGACGGAAACTCATCAATGTTGCATTATTTATTTTTACACCCCATTCCACTTGTTTTCAACAATTGATCATTTTTGTTTTCAATTTCTTTCCAAATTTGTAAGTTTATCCGCCGTCTTTCTTTTAATTTTATAATCTACAAGAAATTTTATGATTTAAACTAAGAAATAATTCGTTCGTTCTCAAGAAATTAATTTAAATTATTTATCATCTCTAGACGACGCCATTGTTTAATTTTAGTTCGTTATTGTTGGCAACGCGTGATTTTACTCTATGATTATTGATCAATTGTAACATGAGGAAATTAAAATGGAGAATGTCATAAAGTAAAACAAAAATCTCAAATCAAATTTGAATTAAAATTGGCCAGTGGAATACCCACTTTAGTGCCGACTACACGCTTTCTAACAATATGAAGAGGCGACTTCTTATACTATCAATTATGGCTCTATGATCATTATTTCATAAGAAATTCAACCTTGGGCCAAAACGTATCTGGGTGGCCGATTGGTTTTAACAAGTCTCAGTTTATCTCGGCAAAATACTTACGGCATAATAAAGGAAGCAAATTTCCTTCAAGGTCGTATCCCTCTCAAGATAAGACAAATGAGCAATATTGGCCAGTAGACAAAGGGCGTAACTACCCTCTAACGCATTGAATACAATTTTAAAATTTTGCTGCTCATGTACTAGCAGTATATTGACAATGCATTTGCGACATACAGTATATCTTTTAGGGAGATTCATCTGTTTTGAAGCCGACCAATGTTCGACTTTCGGAAAATTTCTTCACAACTTTTCATTTCATGACCCCCTGAGCCTAAAACCACCCTCCGTTCAAAATGTTATATATATATGTATGTATATTATATAATATATGTATGTATATAGATTTTAGGAAACACTCTAACTTCCGTAAATATTATCCGATTTTGATGAAACTTGGCACAAAAATTTATCATACAAATGTCTTGATTGAGTTCGTTAACCAGCTAGATCCACTATTTAGTTACAAGATGGCGGCCGATTGAAACCATGTATAATTCATATCTCAGTTAATATTGGTCACAGAAGAATGAATTAAAATTTGACTGAAAGTCCGTATTATTATCTACGATAGTGGTAATCTTCACTTTTTACGACAAATCAACCATTTTAAGATGGCATCCAGTCAAAGTGAAAATAATTTGATAAATAAAAGTTCATAGTCGGCATTGTGGTGCGAAATTTGGAACAAATGAGAGTTTTGTGTGTTGATGTTGAAAATAATGAAAGTATTTTTTATTTGTTATTACATACATAGAGCAGGTAGGGTAGAGAAAAAGCAGGGTCGGCGGAATCTCCCTACTCCTGATCGGCCAGAGCCGAAAGGGATTTTTTAATATAATATCGTTGATTGATTGATTTGTGCAAAAACGTATAGATATAAATTATAAAGTATACTTACAGCATAACAAGGGAAGCAAATTTCCTTCAAGGTCGTATCCCTCTCAAGATAAGACAAATGAACAATATTGGCCAGTAGACAAAGGGCGTAACTACCCTCCAGCGCATTGAATATAATCTTAAAATTTTGCTGATGATGTAGTATATTGACTATGCATTTGCGACATATATCGTTCTTCGTCAACACCGCGACACACTCGGGGGCGACGTTTTGTAAATGTAAAACGAGCCCAGGCACACTTAGGATGAATATAATAAACACCAACATTGTTTCGTCACTGAATTGGCCAATTTGAAGGGGAATAAATGCCAGTCGCATAATTGCTGAGAGGGCAGCGTGTTTTAAAACGATTTTGGATCGTCCCAGACCTTTCCGCAGTAGAATCTAAAAATAAAGCATAGTTTAGGTGTGAAATAAGGGTCTGGATGACACTGCCGTGGTCACCTCATATGAATCATAATGAAATAAGCAACTCCAAAACGACCATGATCTAATTTCTCGGTGAAAAAATATCCGCCACCCGAAAGTCAGAAGGGCGTAACCAACATTTTTGGGGAAATTCAGTTATGATCAGATATAGTGACCCTGTCGGAATTTCTATCATTGCATGCGCCGAAAAAAAATCATAGGTTAAAAAAGGCGGAAATTTTCGACTAGGAGGGCATATCTGACTGCTTATTATGATTTATGAGCAAAAGCATCTCTAAACGCAATTATGTTGAAATTATGTTTTTGATGGTAGGTACGCCCTTCTGACTTTAGGGTAACGATATATTGGCACACGAGGCAGATCAGTCTAGTTGAGTAGTTGTTTATTCTTATTCAAAATTAATACAGGGATTGTCGTTGGTAACTCCGTGGTAACACTACAAGATTTCAAACATGAAACACTGTACTTCCACAAGCTAAGCAAATGTCTTGAAAAGTTTCTTAGGCCGGCGTCATATTGTCCCTTTTTTGCCGGATGCGGCTGACTGGATGCGTTTTGCCGGGATGACACGACGTTGCCACACTGTCCGGTGGGACCGATTAATAATTGCTGATTTTAGTATTTTATACTCTTGATCCGATCAGTCTTACTCAAGTTACAGTGTTGCCTGTGTTGTAATGCAATCCACCTGCGCCCGTCAGCACCACCGGGATCCACTTTAAATGGAGAACGTGGGCGGTGCTGAACCAACTCCGCTCCGGCGCAGCCCCTGTGAAAACCAATAGGGCGAGATGGGGCCAGACCATGTGCTCGTGTGGTCAGAGGCAGGATATGGACCACCTGTTCCAGTGCAGCCTATGCCCGGTCCAATGCACGAGGGATGACCTATGGCAGGCCAACAGTGCTGCCTACGACTTCACCCGATTTTGGGATGTTCGCCTGGACACGAAAAAGTAAAAAGTAAATGCCATCTTGCCTCACTCAACTGAATGTTTATTTATTTGTCCCGTATCCGGTTACCCTTCCCTGCCGCAGCACTATCCGGTCGATTACGGTAGCCACGGCGCCACCGGAACAGTGTGACCGCGCTCATTAGGCTCCATGCATTCATGCCATCCCTTCAAACAGCTCCCTTTTGGCGGGACGGTGATAAGGGCCTTACCTTAAGAGTAGTATAAAATCCATGGGCCACCAAATACTCCATGATAGTTCTACATATAATATTCATTGCACTGCGCAGCGCGTCCGATTTGCTACAATCCAGCAACTTCCACGTTTTAGTACCGGTAAAAGCGTACAGAGTGTGCAGATAGACAAGTATCGAGGTCATGTCTAGTGGAAATTCCGGGCTCAGTTTTTGTAACATATTGCAACAGAGCAGTAGTAAATTTTTGATATGCGCCACCCATGCTAGGGCGGTTTCCTTGTTCATGACAAGGCCTACGTAGCTCAAAGACTTCGATTCTGATTCAAGTGATCGTACTAGATATCGACAAAGTAGTTCGAATCTGTCTGTTAGGGAATTGTCAATGCCACGACGTAATAGGGAGAGGAAAGACTTGGCAACAGGGTAGACTTCCAGTGTTGGTTTAAGTGCTGTTTCGCCATTATTGAGAAGAGCGTCAAATGATTCCCTGTAACAAATAAAATATTCATTGGCACAAGCTATGGAGAACAGAACCAGTGCATTTGAAATGTACTTACCTTACTTTATCCAACGCCCACTCTTGGCGTTACCGTCATCTGGTGCCACGCCTACTAGTATAGTGATGTAATGTCATTGTTTGGGTTCTGAAGCGATTGACACGTTAGAAGGTGGGCAGCATCCATGCGTTTGCTGAGGCAGAGTGGGTGGGCACTGGTCTGAAGCAGCCAGGCCTAGGCGAAACAGGTGAGCCTGCAGGTAGTCCTGGCCAGTAGGTGCAGCGAAAACGGGCGACAAAAGCAGCTCTTGGTAGGTCACGCGGTAAAGGATTTTTTACCAAAGTCTCCCCTGGCTGTCCTGCTGAGATGGTTGATAGAGCGTTCTTGTATATTCTGGTGAATGCGCTGTTAATAACCTGCTTCGCACTATTTAGCGTTAGAGGAACTGCCAAATTCGCTGCACTTGTGGCTATCTTAGCTAGAAGGTCTGCCTTTTCGTTTCCAGCTATTCCGACGTGGCTTGGTATCCATTGGAAAGCAACTGTCCATCCTGAGGATTAGCGGAGGCCATAGCGACGCAATATAGGACTTAGTTCAGGTAGTTCACGCTTGTAGAACAAGAGTGCCATTGGATCGCAAGTGAAATCCATGTTCGATGTAATACCCGAGTATAACAGACTTCCCTGAGGAATATGAGACTCAATGGACCCAAAGAAGTTTAGATTAGCACTGGCAGAAAATTTTAAGAAGGAAAGAATACAACACCAAAGGCAATAGACAAGCAATGATCTGAAGTTGGAGATTCTAAATAA
This sequence comes from Psococerastis gibbosa, assembly GCA_963971405.1. Classification (NCBI taxonomy): domain Eukaryota; kingdom Metazoa; phylum Arthropoda; class Insecta; order Psocodea; family Psocidae; genus Psococerastis; species Psococerastis gibbosa. Next base: position 28,862,328 of record OZ020491.1, read on the forward strand.
GTGCGCGGCGCGAGTTTCAACAACAACACGGTACCTGAGGTAAAAAAAGTGCAACCTGAAAATTCCCGCTAGATATTAAAAATAAGAAAAGGTCAGGGCAACAGAAGACCATAATAGGCCTATATAGTCATACGTCCTAGCTGAGCTGACGCGAAAGGGGTTTTCAGTGCCTAATTATTGGCTGCACCTCTATGGTTTTGTTTGACTAACACAATTTTTCCAAAAGTAACGGAAAGACTACTTACAATATTTCTTTCCTATGTCTTCTCCGCATTAACCACCCACGAATGCACGACTGGACAACAATAACACTATGTTCTTTCTTTTTTTCGCATGCTCTTTCCTCACGGGCGGCTTTCGTAGACTCCAAAAAACTTTCCTTCTCAGAGTCCTGTTTACTGAACATTATATAGTTAATATATTATAAACGGACTTTAGCAAAAAACTGAAATTTAAAAATTAATAGTCATATAATGGAATAAAAATGTTTGTTTACAATCAGATGGTAGACATTGGCATACTGCCAACGTAACATCAGGAAATGATTGAAGGGCCCTAAAAAAGAGACTAAACATTAAAGGCGCCAGTTTCAAAATGTTATAGAGAATGTACGAAGTGGAATATTTGAGAAGAGAATGACTTGACAGTGGAAATAGATGTTTTTATTAGCATTGGTGCTATTTCTGCAGTTCTGCACAGACTACTATTACTACTCATTAATTTTTGTGCAATAGTACAATTTAAAATAACCTCAGCCCTGAATTAAATTTAATATATTATTTAAAAGTATCACCCGGTTTCAAAACTAGGATGTGAGAGCATTATGACAATTTGAACCTTATTTCCCTTTCAGCAGTTTCTGAAGATGTGAAGCGTAGTTTTAAATTCTGAAATAAATTGGCCGCCATCAGACTGTAAAACTTCCACTCAATAACATCAATCCAGTTGAGAATTAGGTCTTCTTATAATACGAAAATACAAATGTTGTCAAAACTACAAATTTTTAGTTTTCCCAGATATACTGTACATTATAGTAGTCTATAATGGAGAAAAGTTTGAAGGATCCTTTTATACAAGTTCCTAATAAATTTGGACGGAATCGGTCCAGTAGTTTGCGCTCTAGCCCTGAGCATATGTACATACTGTACATAAGCCTCCTCTAGAACCACATTATCGGATTCAGGGGATCCTAGTCCCTAGTCCCTAAGGATCATGCAAATCTCGAAATCGAAAATTGATCGAACACAATACTGTCATTACACTTCGTATGGGTCTATGAGTGAGACTAAAACACAAACATTTTAAATGCCATTTTATTTAAATCATAATAATTTTGATAAGCATTAATTTTGGAGAATATTAAGACAAAGCGTATACTTTTATTTAAGATGCGATTAGCATGTCTTTAAATATTGTTACATTGAATTTTAAGTTTCTATTACACAATATGTGAACGAAAGCAGAAAAAAATAGGCCCTAGATTGTCGCCTTATTGTAAGTGTACTGAAGTCTAACGAAACCAAATGACGGGTGCAAAAAATTAATATTAGCGCGACATAGAAACATACCAATCGCACCCTAATTCAGTTTTTCAATATTATTACATAAAGTTACGTTTATAGGTATATCGCAGTATCTAAAGAAATAAGACGTGCTATGTTAAACAAAAGCCAAAATCCAATAGTGAAGAAAACCAACATGGCCTAATTTCCTCCTCTGATTGGCGCAGGGCATACCCACACTTAACTTATGATCATTATCATTTACGTCCCACCAATCAGAGCGTTGGATCAATGCGATGCACCTCTATCTTCTTCATTATATGCCTCTTCCAGCAATCCAGCGACAATTGGCGATCATCATGGCAATTTGGAACTTGGAGACTGTTGCTCTGAAAAGGGGAGTCGTGCTCTTGTCAAACCACTTCCTCGGGTTTTTCAACTAGTATGTTCTTATGCCGGGAGCCCTCAGTCCTTCTATCTTCCTTTGGAATATTATATGCAGAAGTCGATACTTTTCGTTCCTCATCACATGACCGAAGTATGTTAGTTTCCGATTCTTAACCGATAGCAGCAACTCGGCTTCTGTATCCATTCGCCTCAGGACCTCAGCATTAGGGACACGATTTCTCCAAGATACGCGCAGCATTCGTATATCCACATCTCTCTATAATTAAGGGGATGCGCAGCGCCAATCACAGCGAGGTTGAGGCCCGCCATGTTGGATTATTCTATAGGAAAGTTTTCCATACATTCAAATCTTGTCAATCAACACAATTACTTACAAATTAATTTTTTTACATGCATTTTTGTTAACTTTACGATTGGTCTATTCTTTGTTCCAACTGTCACTGACCATCTTAATAGGATATTCAACACAAAGACATTTTTACCAAAATAAACTAAATTTAAATGACGATTTAGGCGTGAATAAGCTTGTATTGTACCTCGGTCCGCCCTTGGTTTCAAGCGGCCGTAATATAAGTAAAAAACAAAAGTTAATAATACAGATGTGCGAGAAATAATAAGGCGGGGTTTCCACATACGTCAATAGTAAATGTGGTTTTGACGTGGTAGCAGACATTTTTAGTATGTCTTTAATGTCTGCTACCACGTCAAAACTCCATTTACTATTGACTATTGACGTATGTGGAAACCCCGCCTAACTAACCCGAGAATTAACCTATAATTAGGTGGTTGCATTTTAGTTACTAGAATGATTAACAACGTTAGTATGGGCTGCTATTATAAAAGTACGCTGAATTGAGTCATACGTTATAGCTGAAAAATCGCAACAGTCAACAAATGATATATGCGATATATCTATCGAATCAAGTCTAAGACGATTGTTGTTTGCGTATCACTTGCACAGAAAACCTCAGTCAACTTTTCTGGTGTGAAGCATAACCGAACTCGTTCCCATACATGATTAAGTCGAGCTAAGGCGGGGATTCCACCAGCGTCAATAGTGATAGTAAATGTATTTGGACGTGGTAGCAGAAATTTTTAGTATGTCTTTTATGTCTGCTACATTTACTATCACTATTGACGTTGGTGGAATCCCCGCCCTACACCAGTTAAGACACGAGACCTTCGTCAGCTGCATCATAGAAGGAACCGTAGAAGGCTTCAACCGATCTGGGTGCCCAAGAAAGGAATATCTGCAGCAAGAGATGGCGAATGTAGGGGCCAGTACATACGTGGAACTGAAGAGGGCTTGCCAGGATCGAGGGGAGTAGAAGCATCGATGCCACCAGCCAGCTGGCCGTAACTTGAAGAAGAAGAAGAACACCTGTTATAGTCCACGCAAATGAGAAAAGTATGGACATGGAATGTTTAGATCCTGTGCAACACTGTAAAAATATTCTTTGCACAATTTTTGTTATGCTTTGCATCCAATGCAACAAGGTAACACAAAATGCTGCAAGGAATATTTTTCATCCCGTGGCTGGAGACCGTTATCAATATGGCTGCTAGTGTAGCCTGCACAAGATAAGTACGCAATTTCGCGGGGAAAACCTGTGATAAATGTAGCCTGCACAAGCTAAATACAGAGTTTTTGACCGGGTCCAGGTATCCGTTCTGCTACGCTGCAATGTGTAAGACTTCGATATTTTTTGCGTTGGTACGTATCTCTGATAGTTGGCTTATGGTTAACGGGTGCCTCGTAAGACATATTATAGCTCCCGCCGCTCCAGTTAATGTATTTCTATGATATTTTTACAGAGTTGCACTGGATCAAAACATTCCATGTCCATACTTTTCTCAAATTGCATGGACTATACAAGCCAATGGTAAGCATGTCTGAACTTGTCCATTGTCATTTATAATGTCTGGTCGTCATTGAGGCGGGTATTCCACATACGTACATCGTCAATGAAAATTATGAAATTGAAGGACATTTCAATTTCTCATTGATGGGGGCCATTCCATGTGTTTTTTCAAAAATTGACAATTTTTAATTGAAGCGTATGCGCCAAATTTTTGAAATTTGTTTGCATTTGTTTCTTGAAATTGTATTTGTTTTCTTCGTCGCCTTATTATTTTAACCTTATTATAATTTTTACACAGAAATGCTTTCTTTTTAGAGAAATCAATTAAAATAGTTGTACTTGTCACATCCCATGACGCCATTTCTTAATTTTAGATTGTTTGTGAGTTTACTCTATGATCAATTGATCATTGATCAATTTTAACAATGGCATAGAGTAAAATTGAAATGTCCTTCAATTTCATAATTTTCATTGACGTTGTACGTATGTGGAATGGGCGCCAATGGCTGCCATCAATGAGAAATTAAAATGTCCTTCAATTTCATAATTTTCATTGACGTACGTATGTGGAATACCTGCCTAAGGATCAATTTGTCAATGACTAGAAATTCATTAGGAAACAATAATAATAAATAAAAATAATGACTTTCTAGCGGAGTAAGGGCTCTAAAGCCCTTCCTTACACTCGACTTGGAAAGCCCGGGCCCCCCTGATTTACATGCCCTCCGAAGCATGGCCAGAAAGTGTACCTAGGACTCGAACCAACAACCTTTCGGGTGAAAGTCAGAGTCCGTTCCACTACTCTACATATCCTGAACTATGTTTCAAAACCGATGGGGTCGTTGGTTGGGGAAGATTCAATGGGCCACACTAAAAGCCCTTCAAGAATAACATTAATGACTCAACTCAGTGTAGTTTTACCATACATAGGGTTAACAATTAATTTTGTCTACAGAATATTTCCATACGCGATTTGTGAATCTTATGCAAATAAATTGTAGGTACTAGTCTATACGGTATATAATACAAATGTTTCTATACTCTGATATTGTCCTCATATTCTAAGAACCGGTTTCTTTGACATGTCATTAAAACAATCATACATAATTTTCCAAGAGTAAGGGTTTAAACCTTAAGAGGACATGCTACGTAGAAAATTAGCACCCCAAAATGTGTTGTTTTTATTGACTTATTATTTTTGAATTAATTAACAAAGCAATTTTTTTTTTTTTTAAATTTAATTTAATCGCATACAAACAATTTAATGTATCCGATTGACCATTTCAGTCGTCTCTGTAGGTTAGTACCCGAGTTGAGTTAAGACACGTCTCCGATCGCATGGCGTGTAAAGACTCGCAAAGTGCAAGAACGTTACCACCTGGCCATTGAAGTTATTAAAGATTTGACCCATGTAAATTGTGAAAGACTACTTCATGCATCATATAATATGAAAAATTAAATTTTGATTACCTTAGTTCTTTCATGAAAACCAGAGGGGGCTAAAATTTCGCGTAATCTAGGATTTATGGAAAAACTTATTAATAATTAATAAATATTATATGATTCTCGAAGTAGACTTCTACAACTTACATGAGCCAAATTTTTAATAACTTGCTGAGTAAATGAAATAAAAAGTGAAAGGATTTAATTTTGGGGTGCCAATTTTCTACGTAGCATGACCTCTTAATCTTGCTCTGAACTGGTAACAAACTGTATTTGTAATTATATTCTGGAGATTAATTTATGGCCCAGATAAATACTGTAATTATTGCACAAAATGACTGATGATTTAGTTCATTCATTATCTAGAGTAGAAATCAGAAGCATATTAATCTACAATATATGCAATCTCCTGATAGCATGTAAAACTATTTTAATGCATTGCAGTATGTTTCTACGCTACGTACAGATGGGACATTCATATTTTATTCAAATGTGGCAGAATAGTTTAAAAAAAAATTCAACAATCTACCAAATGCGAATAAACAATAAATTCTCATACATTGTTTGAATAAAGGGAAGAACAATTTTCTGATAATTATACTGTAGGTATACTGCACTGAATTTAGCAATACGTCGGAGCGGATAAATCATAACACGGTAAGTTGACTGGGGCGTACTGTGCAAGTTGTTGAAATAGTAATTTTTGCTTTTTGCTTTCCCATTTATACGTAGTATAAGGAAAGCTTTGTGATTGTCAAAATTTTCGACTTCGAGATTTCAACGGATTTACACGTTTTGAGGTCCCAGGAATCCAAAAAAGTGGTTTTTACAATATGTCTGTCTGTCGCTCTGTCTGTTCATCGATTTCCGGACAAACTATTCGGTGGATTTTGCTGAAATTTGGCATGTAGGTTTACAAAAATCATACCTCGGGACCATTTTATTTTCAAAAAACTAAAAAAAAAAATTATTTCTCAAAAACGGCTCCAACGATTTCTTTTAAATTCACATATATTGTAATCGTTATTAATGTTAATAAAATGCGGGGGGTCGCTTGCCCCTTCATAGTTTGCTTCTGGGGGTAAAAAAATAAAAATTAACTCAATTTTCATGAAAAATAACTAAAAAATAATTTTTCTGTGAAACCCTTCCATCGATGATTTCTACCTTCAGGCATGTTTTAGGTGTTAAATCGAGTAACGAAACCGGACAGGTTGCTTTCCCAAAAAACTATTTGGTTTTGTGCAAAAAAAATTTGTTGAAAAAATGACAGAAAATTCACGTTCAAATGCATTGCCATTATTACTGTGTGGTGATGTGTTGGTCTGACCTATCTAGAATAATTTACCACACCTTCAGTGACGTCAAGTGGACAACCCCCCCTCCCGAGATATCCGAAATTTAACCATAGGAAAATTATTTACCATTAAATTACTCATTTTCTCTATCTACTAATTGATAAATTGGAAAGCATGTTCGAGTAAACTCGGACCGGTTGTTATATCTTTGCGGTAGTAACCGATCCTAGGCTAACTCAACACAAGTTTTAAGCGAACAACAGTCATCTTACATACAATACATATATTTCGTATATGTCAATAGCTACCCCGCCCACCGGTGGTTATAGGGGGGGGGGGGCTACAAAAAAAAAATCAAAAAAATTGTAAAACTTAAATACACGAATTAATTATTATTATTATATTCCATTTGTAAGATGACTGTAAACACGTAATACTTTTGATAAATACATGCATTTTTATTATTATATTATTACTTATATAGCATACCTCGGTCAACTTACTATGATTTTCCTCCTGTGACGTAAGACTCAATTCGGTGCAGTTTGATAATAGCTACACTACTGATTAGCAAAATAGGTAATCCATAATTTTGCCTATATTAATCTAATGTACCCGTAACACTACCAATCTAATATTCGAAAACCAATTGAGAAACAAGCGGGTGAGTTTTATTACCGTATTTAAAATAATTTAAATTATAGTTCTATATAATAGAGATGGGATATTCGCTTGTTGTGCTGACGTTAGTCCTCAATTGCATAGCAATGATTCACTCGACTTCGATGGCCACGTGGCAACGTGTTTGCACTTGTGCGAGTCTTTACACGCCATGCGATCGGAAACGTGTCCTAACTCAACACGGGTACTAACCTACAGAGGCGACTGAAGAGGTTAATCGAAATACATTCATTAAATTGTCTGTATGCGATTAATCTTAAAAAAAAAATATATATATATATACTTTTGGCGGGAAGCGAATGCTCCATCTCTCCTACGAATATAGAAATCTAGTTTAAATGATGCCTCTGATAATTTGAGTGATACAAATGCAAACCGGGCAAAGTCTACACATTTCTGAAATTGAGTTTTTGACGCCAATGAATTCGTCTGGTTGATATCTATCCATTGAATTTATTGTCAAAAACTAATTCAGGTAACTAAACTAGTTCAAAATTTGGGTTTAGCTGCAGCCTGATCGAGGCGATTATAATACCGGTATTTATTTAATCCCCTGGTAATAAAAATGTAAACAAGATAATTTTATAATGGAAAGTGTTATTCAAAATTTGTTTGTTTACAGTTATAATCCTAGGGTATTTCTTTAACTCCGGTATTATAATCGCCTCGATCAGGCTGCAGCAGCCCGATCATGGCGATTTGGGATTATTGTAATACCGGGGTTTATTCAATTGTTTTAAACAAATGAGTGCAAAATTTGCGGGAAATTCAAATTGATATATGAATATATTATGGTGAGTTTTCAATTTTTTCTCCCTTAGACGTAGACGCAATTATTAAACAATGCAACTATTCCTTTTATTCTAATAATCTATTAATTTGAATTTCCCGCGTATATTTTAACACCGTCACGTGACACCTTAATTCTGCGGTATTAAAAAATAAACCCCAGTATTATAATAACAATAAATCGCCATGCTGCAGCAATCCCAAGGCACTCAGTTGTTTGGCTCTCATGAAAAATTAACCCAAATGGTCTTTGCCTAAGTTTGCACCTATACCACTCAGTTACTCATTCACGTCAGTGCTAAACCTCCTCAATAACCGTATAAAACTACATTGAAAAATTTACTGAAATTTAACGGCCATTGACACGGGCCATCCGCATTCGTGGAAGATTGTACTAGTCAGGTTCAGGTAGTGTAAATGTAGCCCTGTTGCTGAAGAACAAACAGACGTTTCTCAACGGCTTCTTTATCTGGGAAAAACAAAAATACGATAATTACAATGAAGAGTGTTAAGGTCAGTGGTTTTGGAGAGAAATCGCGTGGCTGTAGACCGTTATCAATATGGCCGCTAGCGGGCCTGCACAAGATAAGTACGCAATTTCGCTGGGTGAATAGCCTGCACAAGCTAAGTACAGAGTTTTGATCGGGTCAAAGTATCCGTTCTGCTATGCTATGTTAAAGACTTCGATATTTTTCATGTTGGTACTTATCTCTGATGTGATAGTTGGCTTATGCTGAACCGGAGCCCCGTAAGGGATATTATGGCTCCCACCGTTCAATTTCATATATTTCTATGATCGCGTGGCTGTAGACCGTTATCAATATGGCGCCTAGCGGGCCTGCACAAGCTAAGTTAGTACAGAGTTTTGACCGGGTCCCGGTATCCGTTCTGCTATGCTATGTAAAAGACTTGGATATTTTTTACGTTTGTTTATGATGGCGCGTTCAGCCCTAGGGGACTTCTGGCCTCACACACAATTCGCCTCCATCTCGCCCGATCCTCTGCGACGATCTGCCAATCCAGGAGCCCTAAGGTCTGGAGGTCCTCTTCTGTTCGTTCCCTCCATCTCCTCCTTGGTATTCCTATCGGTCTCGGCGCATGTATTTTTGCCTCCCACGTTTTCTTCGCCGTACGGTCGCTCTCCATTCGTTGTACGTGTCCCAACCACTGTAGTCCTCTGGCTCGGAGCTCCGTAACAACATCGACTGACCCGAACAGATCGTGCATCTCGTGGTTATGCCGAATTCTCCATCTACCTTGGTCCCACACTCCACCATAAATTCTTCGCAGCATTTTATTTTCAAATACTCGAAGCGCTTGTGACTCTTTTAATGTTAGTGTCCATGCTTCCGCACCATATAATATTTATATTTTTTATGTTGGTACTTATTTCTGATAGTTGGCTTATAGTTAACGGGAGCCCCGTAAGGGATATTATAGCTCCTGCCGTTCCAGTTAATTCATTTCTATGCATACGACACAGCAGCCATACTTATTTTGCTTCAACACTGTCATGTTTTGGGTATTTTATTATCAAATGATTCTGATGTATAATGGGCAAGAACAGAAGAGGAAATGATTTGCCTATTTTCAAATGGGTCTACCTCCGTTTGACCTTACTTTTCAGGGGAGCTGGAAAACCGATTCTCCTTCAATTTTTTATCCCCCTTAACTCCGCAATTAATATACGTGGGAGCCATGTTTGTTACTGTAGGCACGTGATCACAATGGCGGACGCTCATTGGCTGAGGTGGAGCTTGCACGTTTTGATATAAAGAAAGGATGGAGATAGTGACAATGAACAACCTCAGACAAGCTTACCATTGACTTTTTTTTTAATTTTTTTTATAAAAGATTAAATCGCGTACAAACAATTTAATGAATATATCCGATTAACCTCTTCAATCGCCTCACTAAGTAACCTAATTGGAACTGACCGCAAGGTGTGTAACTTAACCAAGTACAGATACGAGTCTTGTACTATGGGCTACTTAAGGACCTTTTCCGCACCTTATCAGCTGTGTCCACTCTTAATGAGCCCCGAAGAAAATATAAATAAATAAATAATGACTTTATTTTCACCTGGGCGAACCATAAGACTAGAAAGTCTTCTGTGGGCTAACCCAGGTAAGGCAAGGAATGGTTAGTATTTCAATAATCAAGATTCTTAAGACTTTTGTTGTTAGTATTGTCCTAAAGTTTCCCTAATTCAATAAAAACACAAACAAAAACAAAACAGAAACGATAAAAACATCAATAAGTATTGGCCTAACTGCCCAAGAAGAACTCAAAACAGCATGGACTGTGTCAAGGCCTAATGCTGGGATACCGACCTTTGCCGGGCTAGCAGGTGAGACCTGAGGCTTTTTTTAAAAGTGGCCAGGTATGGCTGGGACCTTAAGCTACAGGGGAGTTTATATAAGTAAGAGCTTACATTTAGTAAGTCGAGCTCTGTCCTGATCATGTCGGACTTGCTGACTGAGACTGTGTAGAAGAATCTGCGCTGTTTGATATCTCTGGAAACACTCTTCAGGATTGCCAAACAATTCGTCCAGCGCTGCGCTCTGGCACTATAAAAACAAACCAATAGTATTCAATATTAGAACAGAATAGAAAATATCTGCATTGTACCATTTTGAATACAATAGTCGTCCAAATAACTTAAGACTATGACATATGCCTAGACTGGGTGACACTCATGCCTTTGGTACTAGGGGCAGGGATGACCTTGTGATCCCTAAACATAGAACCAGCAGGTATGAGGCTATGTTCCATAGATGACAACAATGCTAATAGACCAGAAGACTTTATGCTTACCATTTGTATTGCGTGGTTATATAGTATCTTATCAGCAGTAATGGTAGAATCCAGGTCATTTCGTGTGAGTAGCGTATGCGCGTCCAACAACTTACATTCTGTCAGACACTGCCTGAACTTGTCATGCATTGCACTTACAACTGAAACAAAATTATAATCATAAAAACTCAGCACTATTATAAAAATACACTGAGTTGAGCCATACGTCACAGTAGAAAAATCTGGGGCAAGTTGACTGAGGCATACTGTGCAAGTGTTACGCGATGAACAGTCATCCACAGCTGCGGGATCATCTTCCTCCAACATATCAGAGTTGCAGGAAACTGCATGACTTCATACGAAACATCCAGCCACCAAGAGGGATAAGGGTCTGCTGGAATTGGATAGAACACGCGTGCGTCTTGTGATATCCCTGCTCACTGGTAATGGGAATTTCATACATCACCTCGCCCGGATTGTGAGCAGGTGGACAATCTGTGCCGATATTGTGCGATGGAGGCCGAAAGTGGATGGCACATTCTCACTGAGTGCCATGTGATCTGGCCCCAGACTTGAACATCTAGGGTGCAATGTTCCTACTGACGGAAGAGCTCTAGTAGTCCAAGTTGCTGCTATAGCGAGATTCGCAGAAGTAATAGAATTCGACTATGGGCCCAAAGTATGGCCTAAGTCCCCACTCCAGGTCATACATACATACAACATATCCGAACACACAAAGCGATAGTGAGAACGCGAGGCCACAAGGCAAAGCCACATAGCGCAGTCAGGACACAGCTTTACATGCTCCCCAAAGTATGGCCAGAAAACGTAGCGAAGTTAGGGACTAGAACCCACAAGCTTTCGGGTGACCTGAGTCCTCACAACTAATCTATATGTGCTATTGTATGTATGTATGGTCTTGGAGTAGTCGGCCGCCATACCAAGTTGAATCAGAAGAGCAAGTTCAAAGATGCAGATAACTTGGTCGTGTGCACAGTGCCGGTAGGGAAACATGGTAGGACTTGTCCTGGTCACCTCCGAACTAATCGTGTGACTTCACTGTGTTTCCCAAGTGGTTCGGAATCCACTATAATCAGGAGGTCCACTGTCCTATGGGCCCACACCGTGGCCTGAGACTGTGTCCAACCATTCTACTACTTCTATGGTCTTGGAGTCGGGACCCAGGCCACAATTTGGGCCCGTAGGTCCCCCAGTTGTACTAGTCGTGTTCTATTACTTCTGCGAATCTCGCTACGGCAGCAAGTTGGACTACTGGAGCCCAACCGTCATTAGCAACAGTGCACCCTAGATGCTCAAGGCTGGGGCGCCAGATCACATGGCACTCAGCGAGAATGTGCCTTCCACGTTCGGTCTCCATCGCACAATATCAGTATAGATTGTCCACTTGCACACCAACCCGGGTGAGGTGATGTCTGAAATTCCCATAACCAGTGAGCAGGGATATCACCCGACGCACGCGTGTTCTATCCAATTCCAGCAGACCCTTAGCCCTCTTGGTGGCTGGATGTTTAACGAGGCGCTTCGTATGAAACCATCCAGTTTCCTCCAACCATTGAGTATGCAATTTCTTCTTAAAAGACTCATCTAGATATGCTAACATCAACGTGATTACATTCTTCTAGATGAACATTTTCCATACTAACTCCAGATATATCGGCACCTTTAAAATTCACATCATAAAGACTTCCGCCACATTAATAACAATAAATCTTATATCTACATGTGCTAACATCAACGTCATTACATTCTTCTAGATGAACATTTTCCATACTAACACCAGATATATCGGCACCTTTAAAATTCACATCATAAAGACTTCTGCCACATTAATAACAATAAATCTTATATCTACATGGGCTATGATCAACGTCAATACATTCTTCTAGATGAACATTTTCCATACTAACACCAGATATATCGGCACCTTTAAAATTCACATCATAAAGACTTGTAATTAACTCAACATTCTTCAAAGTCATACCACGCAAATGATTCGTAGTACCCACCGCATTAATAACAGCAAATCTCATATCTACATGTGCTGATAATGACTGTAAAATGAATTGTTTCCTTGACCTTGGTCATTTGCAATATAAATAACACACACACAATATAGCATTGATTTCACATATGACCTTATTATTAGAAGTAAATTATTAATAGCTACGTAACATAACTAACCTACTTTCTAATAACAATAATAAAACTCTGAACATTTAAACCTATAATGCCTCAAACCGGTACAGTAGCTACGGTAGTAAGGCACGTGACGCACGTCGGGTAGGATAGTTTAATTTAAAAATTTTCAAAAGTGTAGTGTTGTGTTGTGTACGGCATAGCCTGATTGGCAGAGAACTGGATTGTGAAGCAAAAGGTTGAGACTCGAGACTCGACAAAAAAACATAAAAAATTGGCCACTAGGTCTGGGTTTAGTAGTAGTAGAAGTTGTTAAAGGCTTCAGGGACTGAGGCCGCTAGTTTGGCCCATAAGTCCGCCGTGCTCTTCTACTGCAACTACTACTTCTTGTTGATCACATTGCTGAAGCTCCAGTGGACTGAGGTTCATTTGACACTCTGCTTCGGCCACCGCAAACTCCAAGTGTTTCAAACGTGAACGCCAGACAGTCTGGATTAATCGGTATTTAGATTCGCTTGGGCTTACCCAACCCTGCCTTCACTGCTAAGGGAAAAACGAGCTTGACGCGCAGGTTCCTGACGAAGAAAAAAACAGTTCTCAGGTCTAAGCTCTTAATAGCCCTTTATTTTGTGAGTGCTCAAATCAAAACAGAAACGAACTATGGAATACGATTGGGAGTACTATAAACGGTGCTACCGGCACAGAATGGTGAAATTCTATGGAGAGAAATTACATTTAAGTGCTGTGACGACAGCACCAACAACTAGGTAAGAATATTTTTGCTTTCTTGTTTATACGTAGTATAAGGAAAGCACTGTGCCAAAGTCCACATAAGTGGCAAAGTAACATTGTCGAAAAGGTCACTCATTTGTTTTTGCTTTCCTATTTATGGGTTAGTATACAAGTAGGGCCTATGCTATAAACCTTATGTGATGGTCGCAATTTTCGGTCTGGAGATTTGGTGGATTTACACGTTGTGAGGGCCCAGGAACAAAAAAAAAGTGGTTTACTGTCTGTCGGTTCGCCGGTTTGTGGGCAAACTACTCGCTGGATTCTATATCATGCAATCGTCCTATCGATCAATTTCAGAGCTTTGGGACAGGTTAAGTCGAGGCGATCGAAATTTTACCCTAGGACAATAATTTACTATGAAAATACTTGCATTGTCTATCTGCTTATCTGAAAAGGGAAATCATGCTGTTGCCAAACTACTTCCTCAGGTTTTTCAACCAGGATGTTCTTCTTCTGCCGGGAGCCCTCTGTCTTTCTATCTTCCCTTGGCTTATTACATGCAGAAGGCAATTCTTTTCATTCCTCATTACATGGCCCCATGGCCGAAGTTATATTAGTTTCCGTTTCTTAACAGTCAGTAGCAATCCAAAGTCTGAGGTCCTCATATACGGCATACTTTTCGGGTGAGTAGCAATATTCAGGATGTCGTCAGGGACGGATCCAGCCCATGTTTGGGGGGGGGGGGGTAGTTGTGGGTCAAAATAGGAAAAACACATGTAGGATCGATTAAATCAGAGCGTAATAAATCAATTTACAATATATTCACCAAATTTGGGGGGGGGGGGCAGCTACCCCCCGTATCCGTTCTTGGATGTCGCACGAACATGTCACGTGCAATTATAATAGTAATAAGAGACTGCCAAAAATCGTCTCACAAAGCAAAAACACAGAACGTGACTTAAAATAATATTCGGGCGGTTGATGAGTGGCTACGCTACGGACTGGACTTAAGTGAGGCAAAAAATAGTATTAAGTTAAACATTAAAAAAAAGTTAAACTGTTTTAAGTTTAACGTTAATTCAGCTGCCTGACTTAAGGTTCAACTATAGGGACATACGATATGAAATCTCAGGTTATTATAAAACCGGTTTCGACTTAAAAAAGTACATACATATTAATATGTTATATCTATTCTTTTAATCACGGTCTTCGATGGTATAGTGGTAGCTTGTTCGTAATTGTGCTCTACACAACATGCGATCGGTGACCTGTCGTAACTCAACACAGGTATTACCTACAGAGGCGACTGAAGAGGTAATTCGGATGCATTCATTGAATTGTTTGTATGCGAATAATCTTTTATAAAAAAAAAACTATTTTGGAACACATGTTTTTAATGTACAATACAAAGTAATCAATCATAAAGAAACAATGTCAGCATCTTCGATGTTACGGGAACTTGTGCCAACTAGCATTTCCAAAATCGCTCTCTTCCCTTCCTCAATTTTAACCCCTTCTATTAGAGCACCCTTTAAAACAGCTCCCTGCAAATCACAATTTCGCATATCGCAGCCCTGAAAATTCACCCCTTTAAGAAGAACACCCTGAAACCGGCATGTATCCTCCAGGACCTTCCGCTTCACTTTCTTTTCCGAATCAGCCAACACGCAGCCGAGCAAATTACAATTCCTTAAATCTGCACCCGCAAGAACCGCGTCCGTAAACGAGCCATTTTCCAAATTAACCCCTTTGAAATTGGCGCCCAAAAAATCACAACCCACAAACAAGCATCCGCGCAAACTAACACCCCTTAAATCCGCATCCATCAAATCACAATTTTCAAATTGACTCCCTCTAAAATTAACCCCCTTCAGATCCGCGCCCACTAATTTGCAATGAATCAAAACGGCCGCTTTGAACTCCGCACCTTTCAAATCGGAATAATTCAAGTGACAACTCGCTAAAGTACATCGATTCATTTTAGCGTCTGTCATAGTGGCCTCTTCAAAATCGACATTCGTAATCTCAGACCGTTCCAGATCAGCACTTAGAAGAATGGCAGTTTTAAAGGTGCACAAATCTAGATGAGCATTTTCCAAATTGGCATCCGTTAAGACAGCGCCTTCTAGATTTACTTGGTTTAATGTGGAAGCAGACAAGTCACAACTTTTCATAACAGCGCCATCCATATCACAATCAATAAATACACTTTCACTTAGAACAGCCATATCCAAAGTGACATCAACGAGGTTACATTCTTCTAGATGAACATTTACCATATTAACTTCAGATAAATCGGCCCCTTTAAAATTCACATCATAAAGACTTAAATTGGCAAGTTGGGCGCAATTTAACTTAACCTTCTTCAAAGTCATGCCTCGCAATTGATTCGTAGTACCCGCCGCATTAATAACAAAAAATCTCATATCAGCACCTTTAAAATCCGTAAAATTTAAATTACAAAACTCAGCAGTCGATTTTACCAGACGACCCTTTCGAAAACTCGCGTATTCGAAATCAATCTCCGTAAGATGTAAACCGGATAGATCAACACCATCAAAATTCGCGTAGCGAAACTTCAATTGTCGCTTTTTCGGTGAAGCTTGATTCAATTCTCGCACAAGATCTCGGCGTGTAACAGCTCGATTAATACCAGAAACAATTTCACCCCATCGCTTGACTAGGGAATGAATCCCAAAAAATTTTGCATCCTTCAAAACACCATTTGGATTGATATTTTTGTCCATAACTAATTTTCCATAACGTAGATAATTTAAGATACACCGAAAATACTCGGGATCACGATCAAAAAGATATGCCCCAGTTTCATCCATGAAAACCGAAGTAGTCTCGTCAGTTATTAATTTATAAAGCAAACTATTGGGTTCCTTTAAAATAGTTGCACCAGATGTGAAGAAGTGTGTTCCACCAACGTTTAAACGAATCCATTTCTCTTTCGGTTCTTTCGCAATGTTTGTCTTGTCATTTAATGTAGGTTCTTCCTCAGAATCATCAGAACCATCATCATAATTAGGAACAATTTCTTCAATATCAGAGGATTCGGCAGTATCAATATTTTTTCCGTCATCCAACATGGAAATTACTTCTTCATCACCTGTGACAATTAATTTATCTCCACTCCTGATTACATTGATATCGTCAATTTCACCACCGGCCAGCGAAAACAAGTGTTTAGCTTCAAAATCAAACTTTTCTGATGCTATATCCAACAGGTCTTGAATTGTTCCTGGTAGTAAAACCCATTTGGTACTTCCTCGGCCACTATTTTTATGTAATAGGACTCGACTCATTATTTACTTGTAAATTTTGAGTTAATTTCTGAAAGTTGTTGACAGGTACCTAAATATTGGCCATATTATAAAAACAAAAATATTTGTAGCTTATACTGAATCACCATAGCAACTGTACTGAGACAAATTAGAGGTAAATTTCTATAGTACAAAATTTAAATTTTTTTTAAACGAGTTTTTTAGAAGTCAAATTTGACAGAATATATCGATCGTAGAATATAGTAAATAGAAGAAATGCCCCTCTAAATTTGTATGTGGCTGCAGCTAATTAGTTTTTTGCAGTTCCATTATTGTTGCTGACTGGTGTTAAGGACTTTTATGGACCCAGGCCTACTTATAGTGGCCCATAGGTCTCTTGTCCAATGCCAACGACACCATGGATTTCTCGGACATTATTTGTATTGTTTCTGTATGAATTTTTGCCCATGGGCAAACTGGTATACGTTCTCGATGTCAACCTTCACCGGCTACGAGCGATAATGGACAAGCTGAGAAGAGTGCTTACCACTGACGCAATGAAACAGGCGAAAGCACGACTTAACCAAGTACGGATACGAGTCTGCTGATTGGTGTTAATGATACTAAATATACTGTATATGCTATATATGAGCTTACGCTCATCGCCGTCAATGATGTATTATCGGAAATTTATTTATTTTATCATAAATGTAGTTGTCAAATTTCTGGTCAATACACAATTATTATATATATTAAAAAAAAAAAGTTGAATCGCAAACCAACAATCAATCGCAATAGGTACTTGTGTCGAGTTACAAGTCCCCGACCGCAAGGTGTGCAGATACTCGCACTAGTACAAGCACGCTACCAACATGCCACCGAAGTAACGCTTGTAAGCCCGACGGGTGGTTTTGTACTGATTATAGTATACATGCACATAAGATGGGATATCTGCTCTTTCCTTAAGGTCAAACCGGAGACTTTTGACCTTGAACATTGAGCATCAGAGATAAGTACCAACGCAAAAAATATCGAAGTCTTACACACTGCAGCATAGCAAAGCGGATACCTGGACCCGGTCAAAAACTCTCTAGTTTAGTAGTTAGCTTGTGCAGGCTATTTCCCCGTCGAATTGCGTACTTATCTTATGCAGGCTACACGTAGCAGCCATATTGATAAAGGTCTGTAGCCACGGGATGGTTAAATATCCATTTTATAAACAAAGCCCCGTATTTCACGTTTTACTATTTCAAGTAATTGCAGTTTTACACATTGCTGGCGCTTTACTGTCAAATTAAGTGTTCATATTGTCAATTGTAAGCATGTAATGACAAAATTTGGAGGTTCTCTTCCCTGTGGGGCACGTAAAAATGTTCTAAGAGGTATGTTTTTAAATGCTTCATGCACGAATTTGAGACCTATAGTAAGAGTAATTTTTGTACAATTGCAAGGCGTAACCATGGCTACGCGTATACTTGTCCCTTCTATCGATTATTACTATGCCCCTGCGGTTTAAAACGCGTATTAGGAACCCCCTGCAAAGTCATTTCCAGGCCAGACACGTGACCCCCTCCGGTTTGGCCTTAAAACCCCAGGAGTCTACTCAACTTAAATGCTTCAAATTTAATCAACCGATAAAAATATCATTTGTAAAGCGGTGTCCACACTATGCCGTCATTGGCTGTTGGCATTACCAATACATTGTGGACGTAACCGCTGAGCCACCGGTTTGCCGATGAAAATCGTTAGTGTCTTCATCAAAGCAAGCCAGCGAGAGTGGGTAGTGGGGACGAGCCAACCGTTGGCTCCACGCGGCACGCAGGTTTAGTTGCCAGTACATTCTCCACGGCAGACATTTTACGACTGAATGCCAACTCTCGGTCCAGACGGGAGGCCAAAAATCACAATTGCAGCGTAGGCTTTGCCAAATTGGCAGTGCCAACAGCCAACGGCGGTATAGTGTGGACACCACTTAAGATGACGGTTGCTCGAGAAACACTTGCACAGTATGCCTCAGTCAACAAGGATTTTTCTCCTGTGACGCTGCAGGTCGTCGTTCACTATAATTATTTGGAAGGATTTTTATGGACGTACATCTACTCAACCTAACCCAATGTCAACAACCCCATGAATTTACAGACATTATTAATATTGTTCCCCGCATGAATTTTTGGCCTATGTTTAACAGGTCCGCGTCCTCCTCGATATCAACCAACACCGGCTACATGCGATAATGGACAAGATGAGACAAGCTTAACATTGAGCCAATAGGCGCCAGCATGTAGATACGAGTCAAGGTCCTCCTTAATTTTGAGCGGTGAACGATTATAGAAATTATAGCAACTTGACTTGTATCTGTACTTGGTAAAGTCATGTCTTCGCCTGTTTCATTCCATCAATGTCAAACTTGTCTCAGTTTGTCCATCATCGCTTGTAGCCGGCGTAGGTTGACATCGAGAGCGTATACCAGTTTGCCAATGGCCAAAAAATTCATATGGAAACAATAGAAATAATGCCTGGAATCCATGGGGTCTTTGTCATTGGACAAGGGACCTATAAGTAGGCCTAGGTCCATAATAAAGTCCTTAGAAATCTAACTAACTATTCAAAGTTGTGCTGGTTTAGATAGACAAAAAGAGAGCCACGCTTATAGAAGCATGGAAGGAGCCTCCCCGAAGATTGCACTTATGAGCGATCGGGCGTCCCTGGTAACGGCGGGAATTACCCCGTCGGCCAATCCTTCCACCACCGGGTCAAGCGACAACAACGTGTCCAAGGCTCGGACACGTTAAGTAAGTAAGTATAGAAGCATATAGCAACTTACCAGTTTTAACGGACGCAGACGGGGTAAGAGCTCCGCTCTGCAGCTGCTCCGAAGCCAACGAGAGCCCAGAATTGAGGAACTGTAAAGCCCTAACAAGCAACACGAGCTGCTCCGCCCTGCGACTTGTCTCCGTAGTTCCGTGGATGGACAACAGAGGGCTCGCACGCTCCCTAGCCACCTGAAACAATAGAAATATATTAACTGGAATGGCAGGAGCTATAATATCCCTTAGGAGGCCCATAAGCCACATAAGCGTCGCCCCCACTAGAAAGAACCGAGCTAGATGGGGCCAACTAGGCTCGGACGACACCAAGTGCGAATGTGGTGCGACTCAAGATGACAACCATCTGCTTCAATGCACCCTCTGCCCTACTACTTGCACCATAGATGACCTTTGGGAGTGCACAGAAAATGCCGTCAAGGTGGCAGAACACTGGGCCCATAAACTTCAATGAGTCTCAACCTCGGACACGAAAAAGTAAAGTAAGTAAGCCAATAATCAGAGATAAGTACCAATGTATAAATTATCAAAGTCAAACATTGCAGCAACGGATACCTGGACCCGGTGAAAACTCTGTACTTAGCTTGTGCAGGCCCACTAGCCGCCATATTGACAATGATCTACAGTCCCGCGATGCCTGAAACGGAATGACAGTCAAGACCGAATCGGACCAATAGTCTTGATTCGTCGTGACGTTACATGTTTGTCCGAATGTTACATAAGCAAAATATAAGCGGCACACAATGCTTAGCCAATGCTAAGGTACGCTCTGAAGCCGTTTTACTACAACTATATTTTACATTATACTTACTTCCACTACACATTGGCTGAGAGCCAGCATGAAATTGAGCTTAGCCAGGGTTTCATTATGTTCCCTATGCAGCAGCGTATCTTCAGGCAGAGCAGGCGCTCGGAAAGTTAGGTTCTCCGCACCTTCACTGCTCAGGTACGCCCTGAAGCCTGCGTTACTGAAGTCCGGCAAGGTTTTGGATCGGGGGGACGAAGAGTTGGGCGGGGAGCCGAGTACGGCGAGTGGTCCAACGAGTACGGGTGAACTGTGGCCTGAAAATAATTGAAAAAGGTTCGAGAATCTACCTTACTTTATGACCTGGAAAATATATTTCCGTTTACGTTTTTTGTGACGTGGTTTATTCACGAAAATACTTTTTCACTTTCAAATCACACCACTTTTTTCCGAAACGCAACGCCCTTTAGGATTTACGCGTCTGTTTCAGGTCTTATAGCCCAGTTACAAGAATCGCAGCACACTTCGGACGCCTGATGCCAGGAACCTGAATCAGCATTATGGCGGCTATTCCACCGAATGTCCATGCCGTGGTAGCAGATATCATTAATAAGTCTCTCCCATATTATAACTTAATTTATAATAGATAAGTTAAGTATCTACATTGTAGACTCCTTAAAATATGGCAGAGACTTATTAATGATGTCTGCTACCACGTCATGCACATTCACATTGAAAAACGACGTCGGTGGAATACCCGCCTATGCGACAGTCGATAGTCAACAGTTATTATTTATGTTTTTACACGTACTGGTCGCCATAGAGTCACACTCACCCATATTTTTGTTTTTCCGTAATGAAGCCAAAACCAGCATAACCCTAATTTGCCATTTAACTGTTTCCCACTTTACTACACGACAGTGAGTATCCCTAATATTAATAAATACGCATAGAAAACAGTCTACAAGCAACCACCACCCATGCAAAATGATAAGGCGGGGTTTCCACCGACCGGTTAGGGCTAAATACAAATACGGAGACGTGGTAACAGACATTCAAGACTTAGGCGGGGTTTCCATAGACCTCGCATTGCAGAATGCAAATGACATTGACGGAAATGTTTTTTCTTCTTCTTATTATAGAAATTTATTAAAATGTTTGTAATTAACATATCCCATGACGCCATTTTTTAATTTTAGTTTGTTTGTTTGTGATTTTACTGTATGATCATTGATCAATTTTAACTATGGCATAGAGGAAAACAAACATTTCCGTCAATGTCATTTGCATTCTGCAATGCGAGGTCGGTGGAAACCCCGCCTAAGTTTTGAATGTCTGTTACCACGTCACCGTATTTGGATTTAGCCCTAGCCGGTCGGTGGAAACCCAGCCTAAGACCTACCGACGCGTCTCAGTGCCGAAGGAGAAACTGGCCACGGGCAGGGTGATAGAGGTGCATAGGAGGTGTCGCCGGAGGAGACGGTGCGCCGACGTTCTGAAGAAAGTCACAAGAAGTAACAGAAAACCCAGCAAATACCCAACAGGATATTATGGAAATGATAGAAGACAGGAAGAGTCCCAATACTACAACTAATAAATCAACTTAATTTCTTTAAACAAATATTATTTATTTCTTCGAGAAAATTGTTTCAAGCTTTTTTTTGTTTTCCAACGCCTGCTTTCAGGATTTCTGCTTGAAGCAACCCTGTCAGCTTGGCGGGGGGGGGGGGGGGGGGGGGGGAGAGTGAGTCTGTAAATTAACTTGAGGCAAACTCCTTCACCTCGGGGAGAAGGGGAGTTGACTGACAGGGTGGACCTCCTGATTATAGTGGATTCCGAGCCACTAGGGGAACATAGTAAAATCACACGATTAATTCGGAGGTGACCAGGACCCAACACCCACTCAGACTGACTGGTATAGTTTCAGCACGTTACCATGTCTCACCATGTTCCCCTGACAACGCTGTGCATACTACAAGTTTGCCGCAGTTTGGAACAAGCTCTGTTCTCGTGGACGCAACTTGGTATGGCCGTTGGCTAAATAGTTTCAAGCAATTTCAAGGTTCAAATTATTTTATTTTGTAATTTATCATGAAAAAAATAAAAATAAAATAAAAAATATAATACAAACTACATCAAGGGCAAGCGACCTATTGCATTTTGTTAACATTAATAACGAATCTGTGAATTGAGTTCGCCCAAAATAGAAAAAAAAAAAAAATGGTGCTGAGGTATGATTTTTGTGAACCCACATGCCAAATTTCATCAAAACCACCGGGCAGGTTTTCTTAATTTTTTCACCAACTTTTTGTTCCCTCACTAAAAACGATTTTTATGAAAACAAATAATTTTTAGGGGCATAAAACAAATATACTAATGCATTGAAACAGGTCTAATAAGGAAATGCCCAATTGCATGCTACAACTGTAGAGCCCCACAAAGGCAGACTAAACGCAGAAGATCTGCTGGGAGTTCTGTCCTGATACATTAGAGCGAAAGGGAGGGTGCACATGGACAGATTCCGTTAAGAGCAAAATTAGAGTAGCCCCACTACGCGTTTTCTTTATATATCGATCGTAGAGCCGTTATAAATAGTCATTAAACTAGCAGAAATTCTCCGCTACATTTCAATGCATTACATGTGGCCTTCACTAACACCAACTGGTCGCAGTTCTCGAACTCCCTCGGACTACCACACCAATATCTTTTTGTACAAATTTTAATTTGCATATTATTGGACTTTGTCTGTTTGCAAATAAACGTTTATTTATTTATTTATTTAAATCAAATTCAATAATAATTGTGGCCAATCTGTGTTAGAAAGAGGTACATGTCATACATCATACATACATCAAAATGTTCAAAAAATTTTTTTTTCCGCTTATCGTGATATTTTTGACAACTCTACGATTGATATTTAATTATATTTGATTTTTACACTTATAAGGCTTTTCCCCCTACGATAGACCCTTAAGTTTGCACCACCTCCCAGAAGATCTGCTGCTAGTATGGAAGATTAGCTAGGGTATTTCAATATCCATGAGAGAGTTTCTTCAGTGACTTCGTGGAAGTGAAACATGATTAATAAGTATATTATATATAAAAAATTGCACTTAATTCCACAACATAAATTTTTAATAGTAACAGCTGTTTCAGTGTAACACCATCTTCAGACTGGCTCCAACAAGTACCTATTACCATATCAGCCTTAATTAGTGTGGAGGGGGAATGGGCGGGGCACTTCAGATACCTTCTACTCCTCGCTTAGATCTGGTATCTGGAGTGCCCCGCCCATTCCCCTTCCACACTAATTAAGGTAATAGGTACTTGTTGGAGCCAGTCTGAAGATGGTGTTACACCGAAACAGCTGTTACTATTAAAAATTTATGTTGTGGAATTAAGTGCAATTTTTTATATATAATATACTTATCAATCATATTTCAATATATTCAGTATTCTCGAGCGAGTCTATTCTACACGCCTTGTGATCGGAGACGTGCCGTAACTGAACACGGGAACTAACCTACAGAGGCGACTGAAGAGGTCAATGGGATACAATCATTAAATTGTTCGTATTAAAAAAAAATCTTTCTTACTTGTGCAATAGTTTCACTAATCCGCCATACTATGTGTATCTGCATTTGTGCACCGGGGCTACTTGCATTCAAACAGTACATACCAGACCGTCTGAGAGGCGAGGAATTCGTAGGCGACACTGTCCACGTCGTCACAGGGGGTGGAGTCTCGCATGAGCTGCCAGAGGCGGAGCGACGCCGTCCTCCGGGAGGCGTGCCCAGCACGAACTGGACCGAGGGAGGCGACAGGGAGCCCAGAACGGCACCCTGCGAATTCTGCCGTTTCATAGGTGCATTTATTGGTGCAGATCGCGGGACTACCATCTGTAAATGTGCAAAACAAGGCAACATGCAACATGAATAGACACAGAAAAAAATTAGAGAAGAAAGATTTCATAGGTGCAGACTATAGATTGCATTTCGGTGCAAATCGTTGGGCTGGTTCACACGGACTATTCCCGCTGAGAGACGCTGACGCGATTTTCTTTTCCATTATAGAGATACGGATAAGCACTTGTGAATGGTTGATACAAACCCACTGAGTCTACCTCAGAAGATTTTTATGATCTGCATTCTGCACTTTGGAGAAACAAGGAAGAAGACCACCAGGGAGGCCGAGAGTTACACTGGGAAGAAAGAACGCCGGGGATGAGAAGTTTGGGGCTCTCCACCGAGGACGCACAGGACAGAACTGTGTGGAAACGATGCCGACCCTCCATGAGGATAAGGCGCGGTAATAGTAGGTAAATACTTTGGTGCGGTCGGCTTTACGTGAGCAAATGTCGAGAAAAAAAAGAAAGAAAAAGAAAGCCCTATGGCTTCAAAAAAGACGCCGGTAATTCGTGACTGCGAGAATTGCCCTAATGTACCGGGGCTACGGCTTTTTTCCCACTTTCCGGTTTGAAAGTTTAGGCGGCTATTCCCCTTGCCAATATTCCGTCATTTGTGCATCAATAATTGATGAGATTTTTGTTTAAGGTGACTATTATGTAGATAATTAACTTATCTATTATACATTAAGTTATAATATGGTAAATACTTATTATTGATGCATAAATGACGGAATATTGACAAGTGGAATAGCCGCCTTATCTGAAATATCACAGATCCATTATGAATCACTTAAAATATAATTTAACTTTTAGGAAAAAAGGACGTTTACCTTGTTTCTGGAAGGAACTGGAATAGGCTTAGAAATTTCAATGGGCAATGACGATGGCCGAGAGGGGCTTGGAACGTTTTGATACCTAAACAAAAAATCAGCATTAAAAACAACAGTAACAGAGATTTGATAAGTAACCTTATTTACAGACACGACTGATTCGTACACGTACTTGATTACTGGTAAGAGAAAATTCGGAGTATCCCCACTATGTGTTTTCTTACAAATAAGATTTTCTATCGAAGATTGGCGATGATCATGACATCACATGGCTGAAGTATTTTATGTGAATGTCCAAAAGCATCTCAAAAACTTACGGCTTGTCTTCGAACGACGGGAGATTCGAAGGAAGAATAACGAAATCATCCGTTTCTTCAGGGCTCTCGGACAACGATGAGGGAGGAGATGGGACACGCGGGTGTGTCGCCATGCTGGGCTGCTTGTCACGGGCGATATTTTTTACATGACCGAAGCATGCATGTTTCCTAAGTATTTTATGTGAATATCCATAGACATTCTAAAAGTATCTCAAAAACTTACGGCTTGTCTTCGAACGGCGGGAGATTCGAAGGAACAATAACGAAATCATCCGTTTCTTCAGGGCTCTCGGACAACGAGGAGGGAGGAGATGGGACACGGGTGTGTCGCCATGCTGGGCTGCTAGTAACTGGTGAAACACCCAACTCCACTGAAAACAGAATGAAAGCATTTAAGAGACAATCAGAGGCAGAGAAGCCATATCAGTAAGAACCGTTCCGAGTTTACTCGAACATGCTTTCCTTTTTACTTTATACTTTGTTGTCAATTACTTGTTGATTACTTGATTGTATAATTTAACAGAAATATATATTTATTTATTTAATCGAATAAGTACAGGTACCGAGATAAATAATATGATATTTCCAAAGTAAATATTTTTCATATGGTTAAATTTTCTTGCCTCGAAATTCCCTATCCCAAAGCACTGAATTGACCGATAGGACGCAGGCCCGTGATGAGGATTTTATTTCGGGGAGAGCTGTGACTCTATAGTACGTAGGTAGTGAAATTTCGGACATTTAGAAAATTCGGGGGGATGCTGCCCCATATCTGGTAATGGGCCTGATGGGACAATTGCAAAGTCTAGAACGGGCGGCTGATCAATACATTAGAACACATCAATAAGCATTAAGACATGAATTATCTATAATTTATTGTACAAATCTTTGTTTGGGAAAGCAACATGTCACACCTTCTTTTTCCACTTCATTGTTTACGCTGTGGATGCTCATCATACCCGCTTTAACTCAACAAGGGTATTTACCTGTATTCGGATACATTCATTGAATTGTTTGATACGAATAATCTTTTCGTAATTAAAAAAAAGAGTTGAACTGATTGTGAAGCAACTTTTCGGCTAACAACAGTCGTTGTCTGTGAATATGAGTAGCGTAGAAACGCTAATTTGTCTCTCCATACAGTCACACAACACTAGTCACAGTTTCACTTTTGGCGGGGATTCCACCTACCTCGTTTGTGGTAGACTCTTTAATGTCTGCTACCACGTCAATATCACGCTGACAAACACAAACGAGGTCCGTGGAATCCCCGCCTTAGTCTGTGCCATATATTTTAATAATAATACTAGATAGCGAACTCCCATGCTCTCTGTAGGGAGTGTTGTGAAGCCATCCGCCATTGCTATAAGTGGATAGAAAGAACGGAAAGAACGCAAATTACCTGTTCTTAAATTCCACCTACGTCAATAGTGATAGTAAATGTAGTATTGACGGAAATTTGAATTTTACTCTACGCCATAGTTAAAATTGATCAATGATCATAGAGTAAAATCACGCGCTGCAAACAATAACAAACTAAAATGGCGTCATGGGATATGCTAAGTACAAACATTTTAATAGATTGTTTATAAAACAGTTTTCATCCATTAAACAGATCGGTGAAGGTCGATCTTACCTCAGATCTCCTACTATTATTAGATTTTATAAAAAAATAATAAGTGCACGAAGAAAACAAATACATACAAAATTTCAAAAAACAAATGCAAACAAATTTCAAAAATTTGGCGCATACGTGCCATTAGAAGAAAAGTGATCAATAGTTGAAAAAACCAGTGGAATGGCGTGTATCAATGAAATATTCAAATTTCCGTCAATACTACATTTACTATCACTATTGACGTAGGTGAAATAAGCGCCTAAACAACGTTTTCTATCCACTTATAGCAATGGCGGCTGGCTTCAAAATATGCAGGGGAGTTCGCTATCTAGTATTATTATTAAAATCTATGGTCTGTGCACTATTTCGCGCAGGGCCAAACGAAAGGCTCCTATCAAATCCAAGTTAACACCCGGTTCGGTGCAAGGCAACAGAGCGCTTTACAAATTGACACAACCTTCCGCTCAAGCCTGAGAATATATGGAATACAACAATATCGGATCAGCCAATCAGAGAATGATGAAACAAAATAATATTCGAATAGAGTAGAGTAGAGTATGCTACCAATTGCATTAAGAAACACACTATGTTGACGCAAACAAAATCAAAACTTATGGCGCACTATATAATGAAGCTATGACGGTCTAACTCAAAGCGCGTAAAAAATAAAAAAATAAAAAAGGGCCCCGAAAAAACAAAATTTGGCAAGAAAACTGAGCTTGGGCCATGACCAAGAAATAGACAGCGGATTCGTCGCTCTGCCAACGCTCCACGTCAGTGTATTACGCAAAGACCATTGCAACATATCCCAATAATAAATTAAAGTATTTCCTACTAGAATCATGTAATATTATATATTTATCCCAATCGCAACGATTTTTCTTTCTTTTCTTCTCTAGCCAAAGGCAGTAAAGTTGTCGTGCATGACTTAATTACAAGGGATCGTCATCAGTTGACTATTCTACAGTGTCAGTTTATTATATATCGGTGATGTTGGTAGTTATGTATGTGTAACGTTATGTAGGTTAGGCGGATATTCCACTTGTCAATTTTTCTTCAATAATTGATTTTTTTCTTTACTCTATGTTATCTCATCAATTATTGATGCACAAAATGACGGAATATTGACAAGTGGAATACAGCCTTATGAAACACGTATTTTTAATTTTTAGTGTCTTTTTAGTTTATGCTCTGAGACAGGCTGTGGGAACGGGATTACATACAGAGTGGTTCAGACCACCTTTGCCACATGTCTTTCCCGTCAAAATCGGTCGGGTTTTCTTTACTACAGTTCGGGAACCATTCGTCCCCGAAGCATTTGGCGCAAAGTCCACTGACCTCGCATTTGATACTGATCATGATATGACGTGGTAGCAGACATTAAAGACAGTCTAAAAATGTCTGCTACCACGTCATATCATGCTCAGAATCAAATGCGAGGTCGGTGGACTTTGCACCTTAAACAACTGCTTCACAAATTTCTCAACTTATATCACAAGTGTTTGCACATTCTGGTGTTAATTTAACATTTAACACCGAGTAGTCATAGTGGCAGTGCGCGTAGGGACAGAAAGAAATATTTGCAACTTACCTGGTTTGTCAGAGGCAGGAGATGGAGGCCTCAGGAACGGATGTGAGAAGAAAATGTCAAACGATATCCGGTCCCTAGCGTTCCGTCGCAGTAGACCGCTCAGCAGTGAAGTCAGTTCGGGAGACGTCCCGTGTGGAATCCTGCAATAATCAAGGACATTTCAGACAGGACGAAAAAAACTGAATATGAAGAGAACACCCGTCCTAGGCTGATAAGCCATTTGACGCCGTGCCGCTTCAACACTAGAAGTTTACCCAACATAACCATCTCAAGTACACTCTAAATGAAACAGGCAACGGTAAACTGTTTGAAACGGGCCCTGGGCAATCTTGTTATTGGGCTATGACTACCTTCTTTCCCACCTGTATCGCATCGCTTCGGATATCTGTCCCCTGTACAACGAAGACGAAATGAACGTTGAGCATCTACCCGAGTGCCCAGGCCGGGTACAAGACGGGAAGGCCAAACGAACGACATCTTCAGGAAGACAGCAAGGAGATACTAGTCAGCGCGTCACCAAATGAGTAACCTGCCAAGGGTGGGCGTAGGCTAGTAAGTAAGTATAAGGCGGGTATTCCACATACGTCAATCGTCAATGAAAATTGAAAAATGACGTAACAATGACGTAAATTGATGTGGTAGCAGAATTTTTAGTATGGCTTTAATGTCTGCTAAAACGTCATTTTTCAATTTCTCATTGACGATTGACGTATGTGGAATACCCGCCTAAGAACCGCATAACTCCACTTACTTTGGGGCCAGATTAACATTCTTCTCGTAGAACTGTTTGAGAGCCTGCGGGGTGTTGGCCTTGAAGGGAGCGTCGCCGACCAGGCACTGGTACAGTATGGTGCCTAGCGACCAGAGATCAGCCTTGGCGTCATATTGCTGCGACATGATAACTTCAGGCGCCATATACATGGGGGAACCACAGAGAGTGGCCGCCATTACACCATCCTGCAGGAACCTCGCGAATCCGAAGTCAGCTGCAAAATAGAAAAATACCCTTGTAACGAATGGTGCCTAGGGAACAGAGGTTTCCCTCGGCGTCGAAGAGAGCTCGGAGTGGAATAATCAGTGGTGTACATGATAGCGGGAAGGAGACTGCAATGATTCGGTTACGTAAAGGGTATTGATAAAAGTGGGACCGCGAGGAAATGGCCGAAAGAGGAAATAGGGGGTATACCAAGAAGAGGAAGTCCAAGAGATCCAGAAACCAGATTGAGGAGGCTCACATATAACATCCGGGCACCCTTCAGTAGCTTACAGACGATGATTATGACTCACGACAGGACAATAAGGGATAGGATACGACATGAAGCCATGAGAAGAGAGTATGGGGTAGGACTATAGGTGGAGAAGGAGGTTGCAAAGGGAATGGCTGGAGGAAGGAAGGGAACACGAAGCAGAGCAGGACAAAGTAATAGAAACCAGATAAAGAGCCGAATGATCAGAAGTGGAGAGACAGGAAGTGCGGAATGAACAGAAGTGGAGGGACAGGAAGTGCGGACGAACAGAGGAGCCTTACATATAACTTCCGGGCAGCCTTGAGTTGATTACAAATAATCGTAGAGCGAATGGATAACAGCAGGACTACGAGGGAATGGCAGGAGGTAAAAATAGAGGGACAAGAAGCAAAGCAAGACCAAGGAATAGAAACCAGATGAAGTGCCGAATGATCAGAAGTGGAGGGACAAGAAGTGCGGAATGAACAGAAGTGGAGGGACAGGAAGTGCGGAATGAACACAGCAGGACCACGAGGGAATGGCTGGAGGAAGGAAGGGAACACGAAGCAGAGCATGACCAAGGAATAGAAACCAGATGAAGTGCGGAATGAACAGAAGTGGAGGGACAGGAAGTGCGGAATAAACAGAGGAGCCTTACATATAACTTCCGGGCATCCTTGAGTTTATTACAAATAATCGTAGAGCAAATGGATAACAGCAGTACCGCGAGGGAATGGCTGGAGAAAGGAAGGGAACACGAAGCAGAGCATGACCAAGGAATAGAAACCAGATGAAGTGCCGAATCATCAGAAGTGGAGGGACAGGAAGTGCGGAATGAATAGAAGTGGAGGGACAGGAAGTGCGGAAGAACAGAGGAGCCTTACATATAACTTCCGGGCAGCCTTGAGTTGATTACAAATAATCGTAGAGCGAATGGATAACAGCAGGACTACGAGGGAATGGCAAGAGGAAAAAATAGAGGGACAAGAAACAAAGCAAGACCAAGGAATAGAAACCAGATGAAGTGCCGAATGATCAGAAGTGGAGGGACAAGAAGTGCGGAATGAACAGAAGTGGAGGGACAGGAAGAGCGGAATGAACAGAGGAGCCTTACATATAACTTCCGGGCATCCTTGAGTTGATTACAAATAATCGTAGAGCGAATGGATAACAGCAGTACCACGAGGGAATGGCTGGAGGAAGGAAGGGAACACGAAGCAGATCAGGCCAAGGAATAGATACAGAAACCAGATTGAGGTCGATCTCAGGAGTGGGACTAGAACCAGATGAAGTGCCGAATGATCAGAAGTGGAGGGACAAGAAGTGCGGAATGAACAGAGGAGCCTTACATATAACTTCCGGGCATCCTTGAGTTGATTACAAATAATCGTAGAGCAAATGGATAACAGCAGGACTACGAGGGAATGGCAGGAGGAAGGAAGGGAACACGAAGCAGAGCAGGCCAAGGAATAGACACAGAAACCAGATTGAGGTCGATCTCAGGAGTGGGACTAGAACCAGATGAAGTGCCGAATGATCAGAAGTGGAGGGACAGGAAGTGCGGAATGAACAAAGGAGCCTCACATATAACATCCGGGCATCCTTGAGTTGATTACAAATAATCGTAGAGCGAATGGATAACAGCAGGACTATGAGGGAATGGCAGGAGGTAAAAATAGAGGGACAAGCAGCAGAGCAAGACCAAAGAATAGATACAGAAACCAGATTGAAGATGATCTTTTTAGCTTGGGACTGATACCAAAGTCTGTGATGAATTATGGAGTATGGGAAGCCTGATATATCACACCCGGGCCACTGGGAATACAAATAATAATTATGATTATAGCAAACTGCGCCGAGTTGAACCATACGTCACAGTAGAAAGCCAGGTTGACTGAGGCATACTGTGTTACGCGAACAACCGTCTTACAAATGATGTATGAGATGCATTTATCATTATTAAGATGGCAGTTGCTCGCGTAACACTTGCATAGTATGCCTCAGCCAACTAACTGAAATTATTCTACTGTGACGTATGGGCCAACTCATCGTAGTTTTACCATACTTGCCTATTTTAAGTTTGATATCTTGAGGGGCAGGCGACGTAATTCTCTTATTGTAACTTAGCAAAATGTTCTGTGGTTTCAAATCCCGATGCACGACTCCTTTTTCATGCATAGCTTTCATAGCTCCAGCCAACTGGCCCAGGAATAAACGAATTGTGTCTTCACTGAGTGATTTTTTAGCTGAAATGAACAAAAAAACACCACATTAATTTTTCATTTTTAATGACGTAGGCCTAGTTGTAATGGTTCATACCTATTATCATAGGTTGGGGCAACACAGTGCCTCATGTTAGGGTCTGAGTTCCAGCAAATTGTCAAAGTCAACCCAATGCCTCATGTTAGAATCTCAGTTCCAGCAATTTGTCAAAGAGAACAATCTGAACAATGTGCATCCTGTTTCAGCTTCCACTAAATTTTGATGTCACAAACACCAATTGGCCACAGTTTTGGACCTCCTTCCACTTGGCAAGCTCACTGTTATCAATTACAAACCAAGTTCAACAACTGTGGCCGATCAGTTGTAGCGCCCGCCATGCTATACATCAAAAGATAATTTTTTTTTGTGGGTTTTCCAACACCTGCTTTCAACATTTCTGCTTTAAGCAACCCTGTCAGCCTGGCGAGGGGAGTGAGACTGTTTATTAAGTTGAGACACCCTGAGGGCATACTCCTTCACCCCAGGGAGTAAGTTGACAGACAGGGTGGACCTCCTGATTCTAATTGATTTTTTTGACCAAGCTTCAACATGGATACGTTTGCATTTTAGAATAGGATAGCCTATTGTGAAAATAGACAATTTTCTGTCTTTCTTAAATCTCGTTCGAATTACTGAATACTCACTAGCTAGGTATTCTCCCAGATCGCCACCATTGCAATATTCCATAACTAGATAAACATTTGGATTTGGATTTTTCACAACCATTTCATCGCCTTTGCTACAGTAGTATAATGCCACCACATTCTCATGGTGCAACGTCGTTAGTTCCTCCAAGATCTTGATTTCCTTTGCGAGAAGATTCTGCGATTTCGCCAAGTTTTTCTTTGATATACATTTGATAGCCACCGTAAAGTTTTTGTTCTAAAATTGATAAGAAAATTAAATTTAATAATAACAATAATTCCACCTAAATAATTATACTAAGACTGCTCCTAGACGGCTTTGTACCGAAAATAAGTGCCCCCAATTACAGGCGACTATTCCACCGACCTCGTTTTGCATAATGCAAGTGCATGACGTGGTAGGAGACATCTGAAACTGAAACTGATCTTAAAGCCAGATTACACTCATCTAAATAAACAGCTTCAAGCTTTTCTTATGTTTATTTTACGTTAGACCCGCTAGCTATAAATGGGCCCTATCATGGGGATTACTGATACAATTCCTGAAATTAATGTACTAGTATTGCCTTTGTGATATTACAAAGAAATAAATTTGCAGTGCACTTAATTAAATTATTTATAAGAATCTAACGAAAGATGTACACATAAGTTCAATGTTCATTTTCATCAATCTTTTAGCTTATACATTTATTGCACATTAGGACGGAAATTACCCATCCCCCAACAACATTCTGGGTGTTGCAATTTATGATCGGGAAGGCCAACGTGCTCATTAGGATTTGCATTACAACTACTTCCGTACGGCAACGGAGACAAAGAAGGCTTGCTACAAATTAAGAATAATGTACAAGCTAACATTTCCCATGAAATACAAACTAAAATTTATTTGTTGCAATAATTACCCCTTTCTTGTGGCCTCTAAAGACAACGGCAAATGCTCCATGTCCAAGAATGTCTTTTGGATCATATTGATAATCGCCAATCTCAAGCATTTTACCAAGTTCTAAGTGTTATTTCCCTGTGAACGCAACTTCTTGCAGTAACTGCGTTAAGTTAAAGAAAAACTAAAAACTTGATGGAAACGGTAAATAACTGTACTCTTCAAAAGTGACTTGTTTTAAGTTTATTCTACATTATGAAATAACTTTCAAAACGAAAAAATACTCAAAACATTTTTTAATCACTAATCCTCCATCTCCATCATCAAAAATGTTTGACACTTTAGTTTAAAAAGGGCCCAGAAAAAATTCAGTTTAAATAACATTAAATATTAGAATTTAAATTCAAATAGTTTGTTATAATTTTAATAATAATTTATATTTCATACTTCATATATTTGATTTTTACTCATAGTTTTTAAAATAGGAATATGCATTTTGTAAAATCACAGACAAAAATAATGGGGAGGGTATCTGTCAAGAAGTTGCTGGGTATTTTGGGTAACAAAACAAAATAATGGATAATAGACAATAGTAGAATTAGAAAATGGCGGCATGTTGTTGTCTGAGAAACATTTGTTACGTTTATGAATGATTGAATACCATGGTTATTAGTTTACGTTTAAAAGAACGTTTGGCAAATTTAAATGGCTTAAGTTTTAATATATAATGGTGCAAGGTTTTGCCAAGGGTACTCCAGCTTAAGGTAAATCATATGTAACTACATGGCATTGAAAAGGTTTTGGGCATTGTTAACTACTGGCGCTGGTTCTGAATTATTAATTATAATAAGTGCTATACGTGAATACGTCAGTCAGTAGTCAAATTATTGCTATTAACTTTAAAAAAGAAATATTTTGATGTTTCGTAACTAACCCCGTTTCATTACTTTCATTCGTCAATCAGCTGTTTTGACAATCGAAACCCCCATCGTGTGAACTTTCACAGGAAATATTGATAATATAGCCATCAATGCGTTTAGATTCTTTGGAAAAAATATTACTATAAACCCTTTGATGCATATTTGTAACTGTAACAAACAACAGTTACCGATCATGATAATAAAATATTCTTGTGGCTCTCCACATGGTTATTTGCTATTACAATTACACGTGCATCTGACTTCAAAAGACTTGAGATTGATTTGTTTATTTGTTTGTTTGTGTAAGACCTGTATATATATATATATATATATGTATATATTTGTAAGCTGTGTAATGTGTATTCGTCCCCTATCCGTTATAGCGCTTCATCTACTTGTTATAACTTTTATGTGGGTTATTAATATTAAATCAGAACACAGATTGAATGCACTTTTTTACTATTGAAACTCTTAATAACAAACCGTATATCCATGGTAACTGCAACATGGAATAATTTATAAGTATGCTACAATTTTCCCCCCTGAAGGAAATTCAAAAAACATAGTCTTGTAAATGACTCGTTTTTCTAGTAATACGTCCTGTTCTTCGCAAAATTTGATTGGGTTCAACATCAGGCATTTAGGTTTGTTGTTCGTTAACCTCTTCCCCGCGATGTTCATCATTCGGATCTGGCTCTCTGCCAACAGAAATTTCATAAAATTCTTCCTCTCGGATGATTTCCGATGGTAGAGACTAGTCTGCGAAAGTTACGGAATTCTTCGGTTGTTTGTCCTTCTGGTGATTAGATGGAGCACCTCTAAGTTGATCTACGTGTCTTTTTAATTGAAAGCCATCTTCCAATCTTACGAGGTAATGGAGTACTCCGAACTTTTTTATGACAGTACGCCGTTCGCCGAATAATACCTGGCGAAGATTTGATCTCCCACAATAAATGTTCGGGCCCGATGTTTCAGGGAAGTCTTTTGTTGCTTAATGGGCTTCAGTGCCCCTAGTTTGATCCAAATTTTTCGATTGAGGTATAGTTCCGCAGGTGATTTCCCGCACTTCAGAGGTGTTGATCTAAATCTGAACAATATCTCCCTTAATTTGTTGTGGATAGTCCCTGGCTCAGAATTCATGGCAGTGAGACGTTTCTTCAAGGTCTGTACGTTTCGCTCCGCCAAACCGTTAGTTGAAGGATGACCTGGAGCTATAAGCTTTTGAAAAATTCCAGCTTCTTTACAGAATGCTTGAAATTCCGTTCTCGTGAAAATTGTTGCGTTATCTGACACTAGAACTTCTGGATATCCATGACTCGCAAAGATTTCTTGAAGTTGTTCAATGGTCGAGTTTGAATTTGGTGCACTGCCTATTTCTTTGATTTCAGCCCACTTAATTTTTGCGTCCACGACTACCAGGAAATGATCCTGCATAGTCCATATAAACTCTTTGCCAATTTGAATCAGGCTCTTCCCAAGGGTGGAGAGGAGCTTTCGGTGGATTGTTTCTCACTGATGCACATTGTGAGCATGCTTGCACCATGCGTTCGATGTCGCTGTCGATTTTATGCCAGTATACATACTGCCTCGCTAGTTGTTTCATCTTGGTAATACCAATGTGAGTCTTGTGTAACTCTTTAAGAACGTCCGATTGCAATGCTTTTGGAACTACAACCCGTTGACCCCGAAAAAGAAGATTACTATCGATGGTGTACATTGAGTCTGTGTCATTATTTGTTCGCAATGTTTTCAATATTTTTGATAATTCAGCGTCTTTTGTTGTTTCTCGCACCATTGAGTCAAATGTTAACTGCACTGATGATATTGCAGATATCGTTTGTAGACATAATTGATTCACTTCCCAATTAATATCTTCATCAGTGATCGCTGTTGTTGTTTCGATGGGTGCCAATCTGCATTTGCATTATCGACACCCTTTTTGCACTGCACCTTGTAATCGAATCTTGATAGGAATGCTGCATAACGCTGCAATCTTGCCGATGTCATTTTTGGTATTCTAGTGTTTTCTTTAAAGATATATGAAAGCGGTTGGTTATCTGTAACCAACGTAAAAGATCTTCCAAGTAGATATTGATGGAATTTGCCAACAGAAAATATAATGGCCAGCGCCTCTCGATCTAGTTGTGAATAATTTTTCTCCGCTTCTGTTAATGACCTGGAAGCGAAGCTGACGGGCCTTTCTTCTCCATCGATCATGTTTGATAAAACTCCTGAAATTCCATAAGGACTGGCGTCACATGCCAATGTCACTGGTCGTGTTCGGTCAAAAGGAACCAATACTCTGTCGCTCGTAATTTTTTGCTTTAGACGCAAGAAAGCGTCCTCGCACTTAGATGTCCATCGAAACCTCACCGACTTTTTTAGCAGTGCTCGAAGTGGAGCAGTAAGAGTCGATGCTTGTGGAATAAATCTGGAGTAATAAGTCACCATGCCCAGGAACGTTCTGACATAGTCCGCATTCTTCGGACGGGGCATTTTTACGATTGCTTCGATTTTCTTTGAAGACTTGGATATCTTGTTATGTTCAATGACATGACCAAGAAATTCGATGCGTTTTTTGAAAAATTCACATTCCTGTTTGTTTAGATGTAAATCATACTTTTGTTGTCGCAAGCATTTGTACAAATTTGCTCTTGTTTCTTCAATAGATGCTCCATGGACGATAATGTCGTCAAAATACGACTCAGTTTTGGGTACTTCTCGTAGAATCTGGTCGATGATACGATTGAACTCACTGGGTGCAGTTTTTATTCCAAATGATAGTCGATTCATCCGGTATGTTCCCCGGTGCGTTGTAATAGCTTGTATTTTGCTGGAATCTTCATCTACTTTTACGTTTAGGTACGCCTTAAATAAATCGAGACGACAGAAAAAACGGGAATTTCGTAAGCTGTCTAAGATTTCATCAATCTTCCTTATAGGGTAATGACTGCTAGTTAAGCGTTCGTTTACCCCAATTTTATAATCCACACACAAGCGCACAGTGTTGTCTGGTTTTGGTATGACCACCAGGGGTGATCCCCAGTCGCTCGTCGAAACTTTTGATATAATACCAGCAGATTCTAAGACGTCTAGCTCTTTTTCCACCTTTTCTTTGATAGCGTAAGGAACTTCATTTTCCCGAAAGAAAACAGGATTAGCTTTAGGTCGGAGTTGGAGTTTTAACTCAAAATCCGGAATACATCCAATTTTACCGTCGAACAAATCGGCAAATTCGGTAAAAATGTCATTTTCAGTGTTGATAGTCTTTACTATACAAGTCCGTTTATTTGATTCATCGTCCAGCTGAGATAGATTTACTCCTAAGCGGCGAATCCAGGTTCGCCCAACCAAAGCAGAGAAACCGTCGGACACTATGAACAATTCTTCATTGATAGATAACCCATTATATTGAATTGTGACGTTGACTTTCCCTTCTGGCTTGAAAATATCATGGGTGTATGCACGAAATGTAACGTTAGTGGAACACAAAGGTGTACGTAGATTCAACGCTCGGAATTGTGAGACTGGTAACAGGGTAAACCCTGAGCCTGTGTCTACTTCGAATTGCACTTCTTGTCCTTCGATTAAAATTTTTACGAAAAATCGTTCTTGATCAGATACGAGATTGCACTTCACAGCCAGTGGTACCAGAACGGTTTTCACTCCGTAATCCAGGCGATATTGTTTTCCTTCATCATCTGCATATAGATCTACATTTTTAATTTGATCATCTACCCGCTTTCCAAAACCACCTTTCATTAACGTACTAAGACATACTTTCTGTACATGGCCGGTTCTGGAACAACTCTTACACGACAGCCTGCTCTTTTCGACTTTGCACTGTGGGGCCTGGTGATTATCGCGACCGCAGTGGAGACAAAGTCCGTCGATACCCAATTCCTTATAGTTCACTCCAGACTTGACACGGCGGAGAGAAGTTCTGGGTCTGCTGCTTGATCGATCACGCGGTTGAGATCTATTCCTTGATTGATTCGGCCAATGTCTGTTCTTCACCTGATTGATAGCACTTTTTTCCGCCAAAGCTTGCTCTAGCATACTTGAGTCGGCTTTTGCTGACTCCAACGCAATAGCCTTGTCGACAACATCTTTTAAAGTACAGTTGTCACATTCTGACTGGAGAAGCTGTTCACGTATTA
Source organism: Psococerastis gibbosa (assembly GCA_963971405.1). NCBI lineage: Eukaryota > Metazoa > Arthropoda > Insecta > Psocodea > Psocidae > Psococerastis > Psococerastis gibbosa. Next base: position 28,901,190 of record OZ020491.1, read on the forward strand.
CGTTGCTTTTTATCCCCCTGATAAACTGTGCTCGAAGGAATATGTCAGAAGGATTGCTCGGTGTGTTACAAGAACACTGACATTGACATGTCACTTTAAATTGACATTCTGGCATATCTGCACGTAGGACAGCCACAAATTCTGCTATCGATTGATTATCACTCTGCGAGTTAAAAACTGATGCTGCGCAACCAAGAAATTGCGCTTTGGAGATTAATGTTTTTCCAGAATGTCTAGCAACTCCTTATAATCGAAATGGTTCAACTCTTTCGGTGCCACTAATGACGATACCGTCTCAAACGTTTTTGCTCCAATTGAATTTAAAAGAACCTTTGCACAGCATGCAGGGTCATTTTCAATACCCTTTAGCGAGATATAGTTCGTAAACCTTTTCTTATAATTATCAAAAGACTCTTTTGATGGGTCGAAAGATTCGAAATTATAAATATGTGTTGGCGCGTTCTTACCACCTTTATGCAATTGCGCCTTGATGAGTGCATCAAACATCTGCGTCTGCATGTCCATAAATATTTGAAATTGTTCGGGATCCATGGCCAACAATCAAGAACGTAAAACAACTAAAATGTTCAATTTTTTTTTTTACTACTTTATCTTCATCCTCGTCGCCAACTGTTATAACTTTTATGTGGGTTATTAATATTAAATCAGAACACAGATTGTATGCACTTTTTTTATTATTGAAACTCTTAATAACAAACTGTATATCCATGGTAACTGGAACATGGAATAATTTATAAGTATGCTACACTTCTGTAACCTATTTGCCCACGCAATATTAAGCAGTCATCTTGAGCGTCTCTATGTGACATTGTCTGCACTTCTAGTAATGGGCATTGGTCTGAAGCAGCCAGGCCTAGATGCCTTCAGGTAGTCGTGGCTTGTGCAGCGAAAAGGGCGACAAAAGCAGCTCTTGGTAGGTCATTTGATAAAGGATTTTTTACCAAAGTTTCGCATGGCAGTGCTGCTGCGCTGGGTGATAGAGCGTTTTTGTATCTTCTGGTTTGTGCGCTGTTAATAACCTGCTTCGCCCTACGGCGCGGTTTCCACCGACCTGCAAGTGCAAAACACACATACGGTGACGTGGTAGCTGATATCATTAATAAAGGTAGGGTTTCCACCGACCTCTCATTGCAGAATGCAAATGACATTGACGGAAAATTTTTTTTTACTCCATGCCATAGTGAAAATTGATCAACGATCATAGAGTAAAATCACAAACAAACAAACTAAAATTATAAAATGACGTCATGGTATATGTTAAGTACAAACATTTTAATAGATTACTATAAAAAGAAAAATTTAAATTTCCGTCAATGTCATGTGCATTCTGCAATGAGAGGTCGGTAGAAACCCCGCCTAAGTCTTGAATATCTGCTACCACGTCACCGTATGTGTATTTTGCACTTGCAGGTCGGTGGAAACCGCGCCTACTTAGCGTTAGAGGAACTGCCAAATCCGCTGCACTTGTGGTTATCTTAGCTAGCAGGTCTACCTGTCGCTTCACTAACTTTTCTTGTAATAGTAATAATTATTTAATTCCTTTTAGATCAATGGAAAACCATCGGCCGGTAATTCGGGTGAAGGATTTTGCAAAGATCCATGAGTCAAATCCACCACAGCGGCAAAGGCCGCCTTCACCACCGAAACGGGTATCCATTGACGATCTTCTGAATATCGACTTTGGCGACTTACTGGAGGGGACGCCATCGGCCCCGAACCAGAAAATCTCTCACGAAACACATCGAAACCAAGACCCGCTGAGTTTCTCACGTTCAATGACAAATCATGCGCCTCTGCGGACACACAACCCCTTCCAGCGTCAGGGTGAGTCTCGGAATAGTTGGGCACAGTCAGGCAATGTGGCTATTGGTGTTTACAAGGAACCGCTCCCCCCCGACTCGGATTGGAGTGGAGCTGCAGCGCGGGCTTTTACAGCCAAAACTTCGTCTACCCCACAGAATGTTCCCAGTGCTAGAATAAGTGACAGTGTTAGAACATCTGTAGGTAATGTGGCGCAGAGCAACGGCCAGGTGTCGAAGAGTCTGGAACAGATGCTGCGCGCCGATATTCATGATAAAGTGTCGAATTTGGTAAAATTGGGGGCCATAAGACGGCTAGGTAATGAAAAAGGTGTTGGCAATGGCGCTAGAAAAGTTTATAGCAATAAGAAAGTAGAACCAGCTCTGCCGGAGAATGTCATTGATATTTTTGACTCTGCCCCTGTACTGATTGAGAATTGCGTTTCTCTGGCACCTGAGTCTCAGACAACGATAGCGTCAACTGCTCCTCCTAAATCTGACGTGATTGGGTCAACTTTGTCGGCAAACCATAGAACTACGTCTTCTTACCGGACAGGCATACCTGTCGCTCCTATTGTGCCTGTGCCACAAACTTCTGCTCCAGTTGGGTATTCTGCACATCCATCGTTGTCGTATCCTAACGTATCGTCAACTACAACATGTTACGGGGTGGCCTCCGGCCACGCGGCTCCTCCAAACCAAATCAAATCACCTTCGTACCAGGGTGCATCTGGAAATAACCAGACTTCGACAAATACTACAACACAACCCAACATGGAAGGTACAACAACTCCCGTAAACGACTTATATACGCCGGTATACCAACATAATCGTAATATAACAATTACGCGGATAAACCAGTTGTATGTGCAGCCTACTACACAATCTCAAATGCCTAACAATACTACAAATCAAAGTCACTTTTTATCACCTCCGACATCTAGCTACGCGCCTCCTCCTAATCAAAGCACTGTTATAATGTCGCCTACATCTTCGCACCAGGGCGCATCAGGAAATAGCCAGACTATGAAAGCTCCCCCGCCATCTTCTTCACACACTTCAAAATCTCAAATGCCTAACAGTACTACAAATCAAAGCCATTTTTTATCACCTCCTACCTCTAGCTACGGGTCTCCTAATCAAAGCACTGTTAGAATGCCGCCTATATCTTCGCATCAGGGTGCATCAGGAAATAGCCAGACTATGAAAGCTCCCCCGCCACCATCTTCGACAAATACTTCCTATACGCCAGCTCCAACGTCACTGACTTATATTTATGAAGGAACTAATCAGACGGCTTACGATGCAAATCAATCTGTGGCAACATCTTCTAAGTCTGTATTGTCAAATACTTCTTACACGACACCTCCAACGTATACTTATGTCCCGCCTGGAAGACCTGTTTATGATATAAATCAATCTGCAGCATTATCTTTAAGACCTCAGTCAGCAGGAGCTTCATCTATCACTCAGCCAAACACATCTCAAAATTCTTATCTAAAATCCAACGCCAAAAGTCAACCTAATATGCAACCTTCTTTCATTACGATTCCTCCCGGTAAGGAGTCATACGTCCCGATAAAACCAGGCGGGCCCTATGTCTACGTATCGCCTCAGATCAATTCAACTGGCCAACTAATAACGAACCAAATGGAAAACCAAAATGCAAAACCTGGCTCAGGTACCGGTAAACCAACGGCTGTCGTAAATTGGCAAATGAAATTGCCCTGTGGACAGCCGGTTCATCTAACAGTTCCGGTAATAACCACTGCATCGACTGCCCCCATTCAAAAATCTCCCCAAATTTCCCGCTTGAAATCTTTATTGGCTGAGCTGACTGGCACGACTAACAGTTTGCCCAGACATAGTGTTACTGCTCCGCCTAGCAATACTGACACCAATAAAATACATATGACATCATGTAAAGAAGTTAGTAATAACTCGTCTGTTGAAGGCTCGTCGAGCGAGAAGAAAAACCCTAACCAGGGCTATTTATGGCCGCATACATCGCCGATTACTCCGCCCGAGAAAACATTGAGTCCTTTGACAACGAAGCGACGTACAAAAGTGAAAATTCGGCCCGTTGTGAAACCGTTAAAATTAACACTTAAAAAGAAATATATCGAGGATTATAATCGGGAGCGCGCGAAAAAGCGGATGATTAATCGAGGCCGGAAAACGAAACAGTGTGGGGTTCGATTGGATAAGTTAACAGATGAGGAAATTGAAAAATGGAAGAAAAGGGTTGACCCGATTGAGGTTATTAATTTGTCTATGTCTCCATCCGTTCTTCCAACTAACGATAGCAGCAATCTTCCATCTATTCCTCCACTGCCTGCTGTGCCTAATGAATGTATAACACCTCCCTTGCCTCCGGCTTGTAATCACATCAAACGTGAACCCAGCCCTATACGGCCAAGTACCCCGCCAACTCCTATTAATATGGATATCTCTATAAAACCAGATATTTCTCCTACCCCTCCAAAAGAAGAACCCGCCCCCGTTATGACCACTGTCAATGAAAAGGAAGGAACGGCCGTAGCTGGTTGTTTAACACGAAGTGATAGTTTAGTGACCTTTCAAGAGTCGTTGAAGGACCACACGGAATTTCTGTGTTCACAGTGTGGTAAGACGTTGGAAGTTAACAAGTTTTGGTCGAATATTGTGACGCATGAGGTGATTTGCGGGTTTTGTCTGGGTAATTCACATTCGTCAGCGAAGGACGGGCTTGATGTGTTTTATGAAGCGGTGAGATCTATTGTGCTTAAAGACAGTGACGACGATGATGACGATGAAAGTCTTGCAAGAAGTAAAGAGAGGCTCAAACGGCAAGTGAAAGGTTTGAAGCGTATGGGGAAGGATAAGGTGATTGTTTTGGAGGCGAAAAACTCCAAAAAGAGAAGAAAATTCGTAATAGCGAGTTCGGAATCTTCGGACGAGGCTCTATAGCCTTAGGGGGTATCAGACTTAATTCTTAGTACAGCGCTTCCAGCTCAAGTGATGCCGACTGCCTGATGTGTCAGAAATGCCCTTGATGCTAGTTGCCACATGCTGGGCGTGCACAGGATCTTTTGATGTCCGCTCTCCTTGTGTCCTCGTAGTTTGTCCCGTTGTGTGCATGGGGCCGAGCACTATAGGAGCATGTGCAGGGGTATCAGACGAAAGAAGTACATTTTTATAAATTTGTGGTCCCTTTCCAGTTTATCCTAGTACCCCCACTTAATCGACTGTTGCCATACGTACTAACCGAGTGACATTCCTGGCTTATGTTTCTACCATTGCCCCCGTTTCTATGACTTCTTCAATTGTCAATGATGTTAATTGTTAATGTTTAAAAAGGCGAGATATTGCCTGTATGTGTGCCTCTTAGGGGAATCTTTCTAAATGCTTGAAAAACAACATGGTGGGAGAGCTAATTAATTAATGTTTAGGTCCAAGGACCCTGAATTGGCCAAATCGCTTTTTGACTGCCTGAAATATGTAATATATTTGATAGTTTGGTATTTCAAAAGTATTTACTATGCATTATTTTTAAGCTATAAAATAAGATAATCTGAATGGAAAAAGCACATGACAGAAAAACTCCATAAAGTACTACAATAGTAAGTCCTATGACTTTATAGATTTTTTTTACGTGCCTATTTATACGATAGTATAAGGAAAGCTTTGTGACGGTCGAAATGATCGATTTGAAGATTCCAATAGATTTACACGTTTGACAGGAATCAAAAAAGTGTTTTTTTAGGAAATGTCTGCCTGGGTCTGTAACCCGATTTGGATCCTAATCCGTAGAATTTGCTGACATTCGGCATGCAAGTTCACAAAAATATTGTCCACGGTGTAATTTCTCCTCTTTTTGGTTAACTTCATTTTGGGGGCGTTTTATACCCCATAAACCGCCGCAAAAATACTAAAGAATAATTTTTCAAAAATGACTCCGATGATTGCTTTTAAATATAAATACAATATATCGTAGTCGGTAGGTAGGAACTCTAAATATGAACATAGTGCGGAAAATAATTTAGTCAGGGGCGGCTTGGTGTGCTGTGAAGGAGTTCATGAAAGATGAAAGAGGAAAGTCCTTTATCAGAACTTACCACAGTAGGGAAATAATAAGACACGACTATCTCGAGGTAATGCTGAAAAGCGGTCCCAGGATATTTGGGGGGGGGGGGGGGGTAAGAAAAAAAGTACTTAATAATGCAAACTAAACCGATTTATTTTTTATTAGAAGGTTAAATCGCTTACAAACAATTTAATAAAATACGTAATATATTCGATTAGCCTCTTTAATTGCCTCACTTAGTCATTAGTTACGTGTGTCGAGTTAAGACACGTCTCCGACCGCAAGGTGTTTAGAGACTCGTACAAGTACAAACACGCTACCACCTTGCCACCGAAGTCGCCACTTGATAGTTTTAATTTGTTTAGGGAACATAAAATCAAATACTAAATAAATAATATACCAGAGAAACCATTGTATTGATGCTCTTTAACTTCAGATATGTTTTCGGTGCTAAATCGAGTAACAAAACGGAACTTGGTGCTTCCTTAAGCAAGGTTTTGGTTTTGAAGACAAGTTCCGAAACTTCCAATTGGCAGACAAATATCATTAAAATCAGAACTTGTAAAGTAGTGGTAGTAGTAGTAGTATGGTTTGACACAGTCCCAGGCCACGGTGTGGGCCCATAGGACTCCAGTGGACCTCCTGATTGTAGTGGATTCCGAACCACTTGGGAAACACAGTGAAGTCACACGATTAGTTCGGAGGTGACCAGGACAAGTCCTACCATGTTTCCCTACCGGCACTGTGCACACGACCAATTTATCTGCAGCTTTGAACCTGCTCTGGTCCGCTGGATTCAACTTGGTATGGCGGCCGGCTAAAGTAGTGGTACAGACTCCGACTGTCACCCGAAAGGTTGTTGGTTCGAGTCCCACACTTGCTACATTTTCTGGCCATGCTTCGGAGGCCATGTAAAGCAGGCGGTCCCGGGCTTTCTTATTTGAGTGTAAAAGCTAAAGCCCTAACTCCGCTAGGTTGGCTTAGTAATATAACAAAAAACATTTATTTATTTAAAATTGACTTTGGCTACGGTTGAAGTAGCTTAACCGTAATTTTTGGTGTTTTAAGCTCATGAATTGACTAATTAATTTCAGTATCCGCCTTTGTTTGAAACAAAAAAATTTGGTGGTCTGTTACGTGTATTTCACGCTTATAACTATTTCTTTTCTATCTGCCTTTCTTTTACTGGCATTTTTAATAAGCTTGTTCCAACTTCAAATGGAAACGTGGTATGATTTTGTTTTTTATTATGCATTTAGAATAACAATTAATTGAACATATAAAATATATGTATATGCAAAAGGCGATTGTCATTTGAAACTGTAAATATAAAATATATGTATATGCAAAAGGCGATTGTCACTTGAAACTGTAAATATAAAATATACGTATATGCAAAAATGTCACTTGAAACTGTAAATGCTGGAGAGAAAAAAACTTCTCAAATCTCAATGCTTCTTCATTATGGGTTACAATATTTTAATTATTTAATTATATTTAGTTAGTTATAATTATTTAATAATTAATTATTATTCTTTGATACGATACCCGTTTCGCACCAAACTAACATTTGTATTTTGTAGCAATCTACAGTGACACCACCAACTCTAAAATTACTTTTTTTGGACAAATCTCCTTTTGCATACATGCTCCTCAAATATGGTACCTAATTTTTTAGAATAGAAATGTAAATTTTATTAAGGGTATAGTAAATACCTATTATTTTATTATGGCTGTTAAAAATTAAAATAATTTTTCAATGGCCATGAAAAGACCTAATTTCAGCCTTTAAGGGAAAGGCTTCCACACCTCTCATAAACAAAAATATGACAATTTATTATCTTCTGAAAAATTTACAAATAATTTAATCTTCTGTAGTAAATTAGCATATGCCTTTAACTTGTATACATTTTAACTTTTGACGCCTGATGTTTTTAATTGCAACCCTCAGTGTTTATTTTTATTTTAACGTATTACCGTACTGGTTTAGTTTTCATCATAACATAGTACCGTATATAGATATGGCTTGATATTAAGAGGATACGCTACGTAGAAAATTAGCACCCCAAAATGTGTTTTTAATGACGTTTTTTGTTTTAATTAATTAAAGATTTGGCTCATGCAAGTTGTAGAAGACTACTTCATGCATTATTTAATAGGAAATATTAAAATTTTGTTACCTTAGTTCTTTTATAAAAACCTGAGGGGACTAAAATTTCGCGTAATCTGGGATTTTTGGAAAAACTACAAAACCGAAAAATAAAAATACCCGATTACATGATGCACGCAGTAGTCTTATACAACTTAAATGAGCCAAATTTTTAACAACTTGCTGAGTTAATGAAATAAAAAATGAAAAGTATTTAATTTTGGGGTGCCAATTTTCTACGTAGCATATCCTCTTAAAAAGGCCGCTAATAATACTCATCTCTGCATGGTGGGCACCAGGCGTTATAATTGGGAATTGATCTGAATTGAATTGACATTAAAATGAATATTAGCGAAATTATGTTATAAATATTGGACATTACAGTCTATTAATTTAGTTAATCTTAATTAATTATTTTGAGCAGTGGTTCCCAAACTTTCAAGGCCATGGCCAAATTCAAAGAAGCCAATTGTCCGTGGCTCCCTATCTAGTTTACACGGAAAAAGAAATCAGTATCAAAATATATAGCTCATTGTTTAATGCGACAAATACATTTCACGGACAAATTTTTGATTTTGGAACGAATATTTTGTGAAAGAGCCACTATCAGCTCCTCGTTGAGGTGTTTTTAGTTTGTTTCGTTCCTTCGATTTTAACCTAAGGCGCCCATTCCACATACGTACAACGTCAATGAAAATTATGAAATTGAAGGACATTTCAATTTCTCATTGATGGGGGCCATTCCATATGTTCTTTCAAAAATTGACAATTTTCAATTGAAGCGTATGCGCCAAATTTTTGAAATTTGTTTGCATTTGTTTCTTGAAATTGTATTTTTTTTCTTCGTCGCCTTATTATTTAAACCTTATTATAATTTTTACACAGAAATGCTTTCTTTTTAGAGAAATCAATTAAAATAGTTGTACTTGTCATATCCCATGACGCCATTTCTTAATTTTAGATTGTTTTTCCATTGTTTGTGATTTTACTCTATGATCAATTGATCATTGATCAATTTTAACAATGGCATAGAGTAAAATTGAAATGTCCTTCAATTTCATAATTTTCATTGACGTACGTATGTGGAATGGGCGCCTAAGGAGTGTCGAGAAGTTATCAGAAATTATCAATATTTTCAGGGCCTTCGCTACTAATGTTGGAATGTCTTCGGCCAAACTTTCCCGAAATTCATAATTTTTTTTCGAGATCCCAGGGCGCTGAGGCCCACAGTTTGGGAACCTCTGATTTAAAGGGTTTGGTTTACTCGTTTACATTTAGAATGCTTTTGTTAAGGCAGAGATTTAAAGATATTTTCTAAACATGACGAAATGAAATAATTTCCCCTGTCACTGCCAGAAAGATAAGAAAATTGTCAGATGGAAAATGAACCTTAATGCAAATTTTCAAAACGGTTTTTTGTTTGTTAATGTAAAAATATTTCAGCGGGCCTACTATGGCGATTAGTATTTATATATTTTTGGTGTTAAAAATGTAAACAAAACAATTTGGAGTATGACTCTTAGTCTATTCTATTGTACAATCTTGTTTACATTTTTATTACCATGTTAAGATTTAAAATCCCTTTCGACTCTGCAGCAGCCTGATCATGGCGATTATAATACCGGTATTTATTTAATCCCCTGGTATTAAAAATGTAAACAAACAAATTTTGAATAGCACTTTCCATTATAAAATTATCTTGTTAACATTTTTAATATCAGGGGATTAAATAAATACCGGAGTTAATATAAAACCCTGGTATTAAAAATGTAAACAAGATAATTTTATAATGGAAAGTGCTATTCAAAATTTATTTGTTTACAGTTTTAATCCAAGGAGTAAGTTAAAGGAGTCTGCCCACTACACCGTATCATACCATGACCGTGCTATGAACGCATCAAGCACGGAAAGCAATACAATACGGCTTGCTTTGCCCACTGAAACGAATCAACGGCGTTTAATGCCCGTGTGACACCAAGGGGGTAACGCAGTTTCTACCGCGCGGAACGTATCGGCACCGGCAAAATATTCTCGTCGACAATTCTTCGTGCATGGCACGCGACGGTACTGGTCGGTGACGGAACGGTCTAGTGGGCGTAGTGTCATGCTTTTCTATACAAAGAATATTTTTTTGCCTGACACTTTCCTATTACGGTCATGGTATGACACGTTGTAGTGGGCAGACTCCTTAATACCAATCGCCATGATCAGCCTGCTAGCCGATCAGGTGTAAAGAGATTGCATAAAAGCACTTCGCGAGTGGCGGTTTCTCCTTCCCTTATAAATGATGTCACTGTTAAATTACACTAGAACACATTTCACACAATAGCCGACCCGACTTTTCCCATTTTAAAACGCTATGTAGACGACTATGAACGTCTCACATTATTGTCTCTTTAACTGAACACCATCTTGAAATCGTTTGTCGTAAAACGTGTTAACTGATATTTTCATTTATTCCATCCCTCTACAAGCATTATAAAATGTGATATACAGTTTGGTTCGGCCGCCATCTTGAAATTAAATGGCATATCAGGCTGGTAAGGCGCGGTTTCCACCGACCTGCAAGTGCAAAATACACATACGGTGACGTGGTAGCAGACATTCAAGACTTAGGCGGGGTTTCCGATGACCTCTCATTGCAGAATGCACATGACATTGACGGAAATTTTAATTTTTCTTTTTATAGAAATCTATTGAAATGTTTGTACTTTAATTACTGTAATTTTAGTTTGTTTGTTTACGATTTTACTCTATGATCATTGATCAAGTTAACTATGGCATAGAGTAAAACAACAATTTCCGTCAATGTCATTTGCATTCTGCAATGAGAGGTCGGTGGAAACCCCGCCTTTATTAATGATATCCGCTCCCACGTCACCGTATGTGTATTTCGCACTTAGAGGTGGGTGGAAACCGCGCCTTACCGGACTTGATCAAGACATTTGTGTGATATATTTCTGTGCCAAGTTGCATCAAAATCGGATAATATTTACCGAAGTTAGTTTCTAAATTCGATACATACTTACATGCATACACAATACAATTGTAGAGATAACATTTTGAACGGGGGGGGGGGGGGGTAATTTTAGGCTCTGAGGTTCTTGAAATGAAAATGTATGAGGAAATTTTCCGGAAGTCGAATATTGGTCGCCGTCTCAAAAGGCAGATGAAATCTCCCTAAAATAATAATAATAGTGTATTTATTAAAAAAATATTTTGTTACAATTTAGCCATATCATTATGCTACACAATACAGCAACAGCCATGGGGGCTTATAACACAATTTAAAGCAGAATAGCCTACAAGTGCAATACGCTTAGGTACCTAACTCTTAAGATTAGACAAGTTAGAATATCAATGTTAAGGTGGCTGGGACACGTTGTAAGGATGTCTGAAGAACGCATGCCACGAAAAATGTACAAAGCAAGCATGACGGGAAGACGACTGCCAGGACGACCAAGAAACCGCTGGAAGGACGAGTTAGAGAATGACCTTCGCGAGTTGGGAGTCTCCAGATGGTGGAGCGTTGTGCAAAACCGAGAAGAATGGAGGAGTGTTGTCGAGCAGGCCAAAGCCCACCAAGGGCTGTAGAGCCGGAAGAAGAAGAAGAAGAAGAATATCAATGTGAAAATTTACTTTTACAGGATTTTCATCCAATGTTTCACAGTAAGTGCTTTACAAACAATCGCCATAATAGCCCAGCAGGTAAATAAATGTAAATTTATAGTTTGTATTTTTTGTAAATTTTTCATTTGACCATTTTCAAATCTTTGTTGTAATTTATTATATTATTCTATGTTGGAATGTAGTCTTAGCTTACGAATGAATAATTTTGGTTCCGTTATGTAATATAAAATGATTATACCAATTGGATTCGTCTTTAAATTATTTTAAGAAGACATGCTACGTAGAAAATGAGCATCACAAAATTTGTTGTTTTTATTGACTTTTTATTTTTTATTTAATTAACAAAGCAAGCTATTAAAAATTTGGCTCATGGAAGTTGTAGAAGACTGCTTCATGCATCATTTAATAGGAAATATTAAATTTTTTGTTTCTTAGTTCTTTCATAAATACCAGAACGGACTTAAATTATGCGTATTCTGGGATTTTTGGAAGAACTACAAAACCGAAAAGTAAAAATAACCGATTATATGATGCACGAAGTAGTCTTCTACAACTTCCATGAGCCAAAACTTTAATGACTTCCTTTGTTAATTAAATAAAAAATAAAAAGTCCGTAAAAACAACAAATTTTGGGGTGCTCATTTTCTATGTAGCATGTCCTAAGAGGATAGCAAACAAATAAATTGAAAAAAAAAAGAACTAAACACATAATTGATTTGTAATTGTAGGCACAAGCTACTAAGTAGAATTTAACGAATTTCCTTTCACAGCCATGGGGTCCACGGACAAAAAAGTTTGGGAACCCCTGGTATGGAGTATTGTGGTGAGCAGAGGCGTAAAGTTTTAGAATGATGGGGGGGGGGGGGGAATAAGTAGACCTTTTGCCATCATCAGGCTTTTCGTAAGGTTATTTTTCATGCATAGGCTTCCCCTTTCACGGAATCACAGATTCACAAAAATTAAAAGCGTATGACAGTTCTGAACTTCGAATGATGGGACCTAGGGCCTATTGTATTTATTTATTTTTGATTTTTATAATTTATTATTTCGTAAAAGAGAGCGTTCAGTAGTTCCAAAACTTTTAAGTTAAAAAAAAAAAAAAACAAGTTTATTTAATTTACATCATTCAATTTAATCGCATTTTCCCTTTGAGAAGTGTCAAGTGTTATGAATTACGTCTTACAGTATTCGAGGCCCTTGCCCCGGTTTCGTGCCTCGCAATTGGAAGTTAAACCGATAACTTTTTTTTACAGTTTACACCTTCACGTCACGTTAGGGCGCAAACAGCACGGCCGACCCATACAAGTCGCGTAAATAGGCTCGATGCAGAATTACAGTTAGGTCACTTATCAGACAGTTCTAAGAAACGGATACCTAACGCAGCTGTCATAAATACGCCGATATATTCAATTTAGAGGGGGGCATATTGACCACTGACCATTGTAAACCTTAGGCGGCAATTCCACCGGCGAATTTAGCCTACTTCATTTGTGATTTGTTTTGTTTTAAGGAGACTATTATGTACAGATACTTAACTTATCTATTAGGCGCCCATTCCACCGACCGGCTAGGGCTATTTACAAAAACAGTGACGTGGTAGCAGACATTCAAGACTTAGGCGGGGTTTTCACCGACCTCGCATTGCAGAATTGACGGAAATGTTTATTTTCCTCTATGCCATAGTTAAATTAAACTAAAATCACAAACTAAAATTAAAAAATGGCGTCATGGGATATGTTATAAGTACAAACATTTTAATAGATTTCTATAAAAAGAAAAATTCTAATTTCCGTCAATGTCATTTGCATTCTGCAATGCGAGGTCGGTGGAAACCCCGCCTAAGTCTTGAATGTCTGCTACCACGTCACCGTTTTTGTAAATAGCCCTAGCCGGTCGATGGAATGGGCGCCTAATAAATTAAGTTATAATATGGTAGAGACTTATTAATGATGTCTGCTACCATATTATAACTTAATTTAAAATAGATAAGTTAATAAGTGTCTACATAATAGTCTCCTTAAAAAAAAAAAAAAAAAATCACAAATGAAGTAAATTCGCCGGTGGAATTGCCGCCTATTTTCTGTAGGCAGTACCGCACTCCACATTGCCATTAGTTCTTTATCTAAGATTAGGAGGACATGAAAACAGGTTCAAACAAAATATTGCTCAACCAAGCATCAGCCCTTATAATTAATCTTTTTTGTTAATTAGAAGAAAGATGACTCTTTTCATAGTATTATTGATTTCCGTAAAGTAGATACTGTATATGCAGATGATAGGTTTCCCCTCCCAACATTGTTGCTATTTTGGATAGGCTAGGAATAGCTCGAATCTTCGCTTTCCTCGATATACAAAAATGGCTACTCCCAATGTGAGGAATGCCGGCATATAACTGCTTTCAGTACTGATGAAGGCCACTGGGAATTGACTCGCCTTCCTTAGGGGTTGAAAACGTCACCCTCCATCTTTTCTCGACTAATGTCGCTAGCTATAGCAGGGATGGAAGGGGTTTATTATTACTTAGACGATTTAATCTGTTTTGGGAAGATGAAGCAGCTCATAATGCTGTTTTGGTAAAACTATTAGAGCGATAACGTAAGGTGAGATTGACCCTTAATCCTAAAAAATGCACCTTTCAAAAGGTCAAGTTAGAGTTTCTGGGCCATGAGATAAGTAAGGATGGACTCAGACCATCTTTGGCCAAAATACAAGTGGTTCAGCAGGCAATCAGCATTATCCTCCTCCTGTTGATCCATCTTCGCCCACCCTCTTCTATGAGGTTCTGTAGGGACAGTTTTGGTCACTAGGTTCGCTGACGATAAACCGAGATCAAAGAACTTCTAATATAATATACTAGAACTAGAAGTACCATTGGCGCTAGTGTCGCATGGTAATTTGATTTCCACCCACAGCAGAGGGTATTCTGTATTTTAATTAAAAACAAAAAGAAAATGCCTTTTTTTTGCAGTTATTTTGGCTTACAGGCCTAATTTAATTTTGTATTTGCTCCATTTGAAATTTCATAGGGTACAGTTACTGTTTTGGATGATTGAACTTATTTGATGCTATTGTTTCTTTTTAATCCACATAATTTTCAGCTATTTTGGGAAAGCATATTTACCATAATAATGAAGTTAGACAGCCTAAATATTTAATAAAGACACATTTTGTTTAGTTTTAAAAATCTTCTGTTAATGTGTTAGGTACCATAAGATAACTATTGAGTTTCATTTGGCGCGAAAGTGTGAGGCCAAAATATGGCGGATCTTCTATCGGTCCCCTGCTTCCCCAAGCAAATCATATGGAGGTGTAGAGGCTCGACCAAAGAACTTCTAATATAATACCGATATCCATATTATTCAAAATGGCCGCCGTTTGCATGTGAAAGCTAAGCTCTTAACATCTAATTAATTATTTTAATATTTTTTATAATATTTTTACTATGCCTGGACCTTATTTCACTGCATATAATTTAATATAGGTCTATATAAATTTATTCTCCATGATTTATAGAAAAATATCACTTTAAAATAATACATAAATAAAATAATTTTAAAATAGTATTGAGGCTTATGGAAAAATCAGCGCTTTCATATCAGTGCAACTGGTGCTGCCATCTACAAAATGACGTCACAAATGAACCTCATTGCTTCCTTCCACTGTCTCCTCAATGATGGTGTGTACCAGATTTTCGTGTCTTAATAAATACCCTACCCTATTAGCTCATCTCTTTTTTATGAGAAGTAGAGGGACAGAAAATAAGTGAAGGAGTCACAGGCTCATTTTAGATAAAAAGGCTACCTTACCCGTTATGGCTACACAAGTCCATATATAATCAATAGAACAACTCAACAATTTTTTCAACGAGATCAATAATTGACTAACGAATCAGCGGCGAACGTTGCAGAAGTGCATCGCTCATAAAACAGCATATAGGCTAACGAGTCCATGGCCGCAGCTAATGACGATGCCTGTACAGTCTCATCCGAAGCCATAAACCACCTGAAACAAATCAACATGTTTAGTCCAGTCAATACAGTTATGAATCAGCAGGTGGAGGGTTCGAATTAGACATGATTTTTATTGTTGCAAGTCATGTTGTTGTTGTTTCCAACGCCTGCTTTTCAGCATTTCTGCTTTAAGCAACCCTGTCAGCCTGGCGGGGGGAAGCGCATCTGTTAACTTGAGGCACCCTAAGGGCAGACATCTTCATCTCTGGGGAAAGGGGAATTGACTGACAGGGTGGACCTCTTGATTATAGTGGATTCCGAACCACTTGGGGAACATGGTAAAGTCACACGATTAAATCGGAGGTGATCAGGACACGCAGGTACACTGATTGGTATAGTCTCAGCGTGTTATCACCTCCCACCATGTTCCCCTGCCAACGCTGTGCCCACTACCAAGTTGCCGCAGTTTGAAACATGCTCTGCTCTAATGGCATCAACATGGTAAGGCCGTTGGCTTGTTGCAAGTCATAGAATTGACAGTGGAGCTTATGAAAAAATCGGCCTCCCCACTTTCGATAATTTTCCATATAGTCATATTTCACGGAAAATACCGATTATAAAGCCGGACTATTAAATAATTAATGAAACACTACGCTTAGCTTATTGCAGCAACAGTCTACTCTATTTTTAATTAGTGTCTATGCGTCTATTTAACATGCCATTTAAGGTGCAGGACAATTATAGTTTAAGCTTAATCAGGTTTGAATGAGAAAGCAAGAATAACAGGGAACCAATAAAAAGAACCGGTCCGAGTTTACTCGAACACGCTTTCCAATTTATCAAGTAGTAGCTAGAGAAAATGAGTAATTTCATGGTAAATAATTTTCCTATAGTTCAATTTCGGGCACCCTGGGGGGGGGGGGGGGTTGCCCACCTGACGTCACTGGAGGTGAGGTAAATTCTAGATAGGTCAGACCAACAAATTACCACACAGCAATAATAGTAGGGCACGCAATGCATTTGGCTGTGAATTTTCTATCATTTTTTCAAAAACATTTTTTTTGCACAAAACTAAATAATTTTTGGGGAAAGCAACCTGTCCGGTTTCGTTACTCAATTTAACACCTAAAAAATGCCTGAAGGTAGAAATCATCAATGGAAAGGTTTCAACAGAAAAATTATTTTTTAGTCATTTTTCATTAAAATTTAGTTATTTTTATTTTTTTACCCCCAGAAGCAAACTATCAAGGGGCAAGGGTCCCCCCCCCCGCATTTTATCAACATTAATAACGACTACAATATATGTGAATCTAAAAGAAATCGTAGGAGCCGTTTTCGAGAAATAATTTTTTTAGACGTTTTTTATGAGTTTTTTGAAAATAACCCCCCCCTCCCCAAATTAAGTTAGCCCAAAATAAAAAAAATTGTTCTGAGGTATGATTTTTATTAACCTAAATGTCGAATTTCATCAAAATCGACCGAGTAGTTTGCCCGGAAATCGACGAACAGACAGACATTTCGTAAAAACCACTTTTTTGGTTCCTGGGACCTCAAAACGTGTAAATCCATTGAAATCTCGGAATCGAAAATTTTGACCATCACAAAGCTTTCCTTATACTACGTATAAATTGGAAAGCAATAATAAATAACACAGTGATTATGAGGGTCTATTAATGGGTATTTTCACAATACTGGACTGGAATATGTCCTTGAAATACACTGGCTGTAACTGTGGGGGGAAATGACCGACCAGAAGAAGAGGCTTGCTTCTAAGCGGTAAACTGTAAATTCCTTTTATGGTGTCTTTTAAAACCAAATTTGAAAACGCCGTGTCGTAAATAAAGATAAGGTGAAGTTACCAACTTAACCGCTGTGTAACTGTGCGGGCTTACTTTCCCTGTGATAAGTAACTTGCACTAACCATATGTCATTTGACTGTGTGTCCAAGGGCGGATCTAGCGGAAATTTTAGGGGTGGGGGGTCACAAGTTGCTTGAAAGTTTAAAAGGTAATTTTTTTGTTATAAAGTTGAGTTTTATCCTTTTTTTTTACTAGTTATCTTATGAATTTACTCATGTATGACGACCCCCGTCTCTCTCAAGCCTCTGCTTGGTACATTACTTCACCTTACTTGTAGTTACTAACTAAAAGTAACTTCTGAAAACATGAGCCGACTGGCTGATAAATAAATAAATAATAAATAAATAAACAAGGACTTTTTATTGTTTCTATTACTAAGCCAACCTAGCGGAGTTAGGGCTATAAAGCCCTCTCTTACACTCAACTAGGAAAATATATATAATATATGGATTTAGTGAATTTTAGTGTAGAGAAATAAACAGGAAATCTGCCAACAAAAGGAGCCCCAAAGGGTATTATAGCCAAGATTGAAATTGAACGATTAACCCCCGTTGGACTGTAGCAAAAGGTGAAACAGGAATAAGGGAGCTAGCGCTTTGCAACAGCATCTGCTCTATACGACTCCTGTGGTTTCATTGAGCTTCAAAAGCGGCCATATATTAGTTTGCTATTAACAATGTTAATGTTAGCTGCGGACGATGCTCATCAATATCTCAGCAATATCACTCCTAGCTCTGCATGGCTCGTTTAGCATATTGGTTTTGGGTAGTATACTGTACAGCATGGTATATACTCGTATGTAATTTTTAAGTTCTAGTTAATCAGGGAAACTCATTGTTCTGTAATTAAAGCAGTATGTACAAGGCGCTAAGAGTTATGTGGGTCTCATTTGCTAAGTCGGCCAAATCATCACAGATAAGATAAGGAATCAATTATACTAAATCATTCTCATACTATGCTGTATAATAATTAAAGGAAGATATACTCGGTTAAATGGTAACTCTATATATGGAGCCGAGGGCGACAACAACACAAGTTTGAAAGGACCGGTCCGAGTTCACTCGAACATGCTTTCCAATTTATCAAAATTATTAGATAGAGAAAATTAGTAATTTTATGGCAAATATTTTTCCTATGGTTAAATTTCCGATATCTCGGGGGGGGGGGGGGGGGGCGGTTGTCCACCTGACGTCACTGGAAGTGAGGTAAATTCTCGATAGGTCAAACAAACACATTAATTACCACACAGCAATAATGGCAGGGCATGCAATGCATTTGAGCGCGAATTTTCTATCATTTTTTTCAAAAAATAATTTTTTGGGCAAAACCAAATATTTTTTTTGGGAAAGCAACCTATCCGGTTTCGTTACTCAATTTAACACCTAAAACGTGCTTGAAGGTAGAAATCATCGATAGAAAGGTTTCGCATTTTTTAGTCATTTTTTCATTAAAATTTAGTTATTTTTATTTTTTTACCCCCAGAAGCAAACTATCAAGGGGCAAGCGACCCCCCGCATTTTGTCAACATTAATAACGACTACAATCTACGAGAATTTAAAAGAAATCGTTGGAGCCGTTTTTGAGAAATAATTTTTTTAGACGTTTTTTTGGAGTTTTTTGAAAATAAAACCCCCCCAAATTGAGTTAGCCCAAAAAAAAAAAAAAAATGGTCCCGAGGTATGATTTTTGTGAACCTACATGCCAAATTTCACTCAAATCCACTGAGTAGTTTGCCCGGAAATCGACGAACAGACAGACAGACCGACAGACAGACATTTTGTAAAAACCACTTTTTTGGGTTCCTGGGACCTCAAAACGTGTAAATCCGTTGAAATCTCGGAATCGAAAATTTTGACCATCACAAAGCTTTCCTTATACTACGTATAAATTGGAAAGCAATAAATAAATAATGTCCTGATGGATTGGACCTAGGCCGTGCCCAATGCCAACGACTTCGGATATTATTGAGACTGTAGAGGGGATGGCCTTCGAAAATGTCAACAGCTTCGTCTACCTAGGAGCAGAGGTAAACAACTGCAACAAAATTAGCGCAGATATAGATAAATGACTACCAACAGAGCATACTTCGTAAGCCTAAAATAACTTAATGAGGTTCATTTGTGACGTCATTTTGTAGATGGCAGCACCAGTTGCTAAGATATCAAAGCGTTGATTTTTCCATAAGCCTTTATATTTTATAAATTTATTTTAAAATTATTTTATTATGTATTATTTTAAAGTGATATTTTTCTATAAATCATGGAGAATATATATATTGAATTATATGCAGCGAAATAAGGTCCAGGCATAGTAAAAATATTATAAAAAATATTAAAAGAATCAATTAGATGCTAAGAGCTTAGTCTTCACATGCAAACGGCGGCCATTTTGAATAATATGGATATCGGTTTGTCCTAGTGACCAAAACTGTCCCTACAGAACCTCATTCAAGACTGATGTCTAGAACCACGAAGTTTACAGATCTACAAAACCTTTATCAGTCCGGTTGCAACATACGGCTTAGAAACCTGGAAATTTACAGTCATCGACGCCAATAAACTCAGAGTATTAGAAAGGGAGATAATCTATGGACCATGTATGAAAACAGAGAGTGGCGTAGAAGAAACATCTCGGAAATAGACGCAATACTCAATGGAGAAAGCATAGTACGTTTTGTAAATGTCGTAAGAATGTCAGAGGACCGCAGGCCGAACAAAATGTACAAAGCAAGAATGAAGGGAAGACGACTGCAGGGACGTCCACAAAAACGCTGGAAGGACAAACTAGAAACCGACCTCCGCGAGTTGGGAGTCCGTAGATGGTGGAGCGTCGTACAAAACCGAGATGATTGGAGGAGCGTTGGGCAGGCCAAAGCTCATTTCGGGCTGTAGAGCCAAAAGACGATTGAGATTGTTTCCTTATGAATTTTTGGCCATTGGCACACTGGTACGCCACAAGCGATAATGGACAATCTTACCATTGGCACAATGGAGCAGGCGTAAGCGCGACTTAACCAAGTGCGGGAACTAATAACCAGGCCTATTTGTATAACGTAAAATTGTCATTTTTTTTTCTTTTTAAAAAAAGGTTATTCGCGTACAAACAATTTAATGAATGTATCCGATATCGCCTCACTAAGTAACCTTACAGGTACTTGTGTCGAGTTACGACACGTCTCCAATCGCAAGGTGTGTAGAGACTCGCACAAGTACAGGCATGCTACCACCTGGCCACCGAAGTTTCATTAGAGGGAATGGGTTTGGTGCAAACCCCCAGTCTACTTCAGAAGATTTCTGACGCTGGCTTGACCTAGGGGCACGGTAGAGACGACCCTTCAATGGATAAGGTTACCAATTTTTGTTTTCGTTTTCAAAGTGACAACGTCAGATGATATTGGTAGAGACAAGATATTTATCCATCTGTTTATAGCTGCCTCCCTTTGCATACTGAATGATTAAAAGTAGACCCACACACAAAGGAAACAGAGCTTAAACATAAATAAACATTGAATTTTTTCATTGGCGTAAATTCCCAAAATTTCTTGGGGGGGGGGGGCTTTAGGACCCCAAGACTTTGATTTATTACTCATTCACTTCTGAAGTCTGCCTAGCAAATTATATAATAATTATGTTTTTATTAATTTCAATTTTTTTTTTAACTAAAAAACTTTGCGCCTGTTTTCAAAATTAATCCTTAAATTTTTTTACAAGTTCTGACACGCTCAGCGACCTAGTCGTCACTTTCCCTATATGCATGGCGGCCAAATTGCCGAACCTGTTCTGAATGGTGGTACCATCGGCGCGGATTCCCACATTTTTCTCGAACATGTAAAATAAGCATACCAAGAATTAGTTTCCCTTTCGTTATTATGGATACTATGCCTTTAGCCTCCAAAACGTCGTTATCACCAGAAATCCTGGGCTAAGCCCCCCCCCCCCCCCCAGGACCCCCTATTTAAGCCCATGGATTTTTTAAATAACCATTAAATAACTGAGAGTTAACGTACTTAATTCAGCTCAACCCAACATCGTGTACCTAATGACTGTAAGACATAGGTAGAGTTCCTATGTCTTGAATGTCTGCTACCACGCCACTATTTTTGTAAATAGCCCTAGCCGGTCGGTGGAATGGGCGCCTATGGGCCTACAATGCCGTTAAGTATTAACCTATTTCTGGGGTTAAAAAATGCAAACAAAACAATTTTGAACAGCACTTTCCATTGTAAAATTATCTTGCTTACATTTTTTAATCCCAGCAGCCCTATTATGGCGATTTGAGATTAACATAATACCGGGGTTTATTTTTTAATGTTACGTGACGGTATTAAAATATTCGATGGAAATTAAGATTAATAAATTATTGGAATACAGGAGAATGGTTGAATTGCTATATAATTGAAGTAAATACTAATAAACATTAAAATTTACAGGTAGTATTTTGAAATATAATAAGAACTTTAAATAATGCGTCTAAGGAGGAAAAAATGGAAAACTCACCAAAAATATATCCGAGGATTAATTTATCAATATGAATTCCCCGCGCGTTTTGCACTAATTTGTTTAAAACAATTGAATAAACCCCGGTGTTACGTAAATCCCAAATCGCCATAATAGGGCTGTAGGTTAACAATGTACAGCCCGTAGGAAATTGACAGCCCGAAATTTAATACTTTTATTTTTTATTTAATTAACTAAGCATGTTATTAAAAATTTGGCTCAAGTTGTAGAAGACTACTTCATGCATCATATAATAGGATATTTTTTATTTTCGAAATTTTAGTTTTTTCATAAACATGATAATATTTTATAAACAATAACTTTTCACGCACAATCGAATTGATAAAAAAAAATACAATTTCGAAAACTGAAAGTACCTTATAATATGATGAATGAAGTAGTCTTCTACAACTTAAACGAGCCAATTAATTGCTTAGTTAATTAAATAAAAAATAAAAAGTATTAAATTTCGGGCTGCCAATTTCCTACGGGCTGTACACTCTTAAGATTAAAAATAATCACCATAGTAGGCCCGCCGTTATGAAATTCAGACTATAGCAAGAGTCAGTGTGAGACAAATAGTCCCAAAAATGTGAATATTGTAAAATTAAAAAGCAAATCTACAGTACCTAGTTAAGAGCAAATCGGAGCATCTCTAACACGTTTTTTGGACAAAGCCGATATTCACTGGAAATGTCAATAATATCCCTTTAATTAGAAGACGTGCTTCTCAACATTTTGATATACATGACTTGTGGCCTTTAATATTTCACTTGAGCTAATTGACCTCAGTTCTTGAACTCATTCCTCAGGACTGCCACGCCAATAGTTTCTTGTACAAATCTATGTCAGAAAGCTACAGTAATTAATATATATAAAAATGCTCAGAAAACGTTTTTCTGTTTATCCTGTAGCCCGATCATGGCGATTTGGGATTATTATTACCGAGGTTAATTTTTTATTACCGCAGTAGTAAGATGTCACGTGACATTAGTCCTTACAATACAAGAGAATGGTTGCATTGTTTAATTTTGAAATATAATAAGAATTTTAATTAATGTGTCCACATCTAAGGGAGAAAAAATTGAGAACTCCCCAAAAATATAGCCGAGAATTAATTTATCAATTTGAATTTCCCGTGCAATGTGCACTCATTTGTTTAAAACAATTGAATAAACCCCGGTATTATAATAATTCCTGAGTATACTTTTTAATGCCGAAGTAGTAAGATGTCAGGTAATGGTGTTAAAATATACGCGGGAAATTCAAATTAATAAATTATTAGAATACAAGAGAATGGTTGCATTGTTTCATAATTTTGAAGGAAATACTAATAAACATTAAAATTTACAGGTAAAATTTTGAAATATTATAAGAATTTTAATTAATGTGTCTACACCTATCCTGCGGTGTGACGCTGAGAGACCGTCGTAGAAACCAAGATATAAGGCAAGAGATGAGAACCCGTGACGTACAGGAGAAACTTAAAGAAAAGAGGCTGAACTGGTGGGGGCACGTACTACGTAGAGACGACAACCACCTAGTCAAAAGAGTAACGAACCGGGAGATACAAGGAAGAAGACCACCAGTGAGGCCGAGAGTTACACTGGGAAGAAAGATCGCCGGGGATATGACAAGTTTGAGGCTCTCAACCGAGGACGCACAGAACAGGACTGTGTGGAAACGCTGCTCCCTCTGACCCTCCGCTGACCCTCCATGAGAACAAGGAGCGGTAAAAGTAAAAGTAAGTACCTACAGGAGAAAACATTGAAAATTCACCAAAAATATTAATTTTTCAATTTGAATTTCCCGCGCATTTTGCACTCATTTGTTTAAAACAATTGAATAAAACCCGGTATTATAATAATCGCCAAATCACCATGATCGGGCAGCTGATATTGTTGACATCTCTACAATTGATGTTTCATGAGGGATTTGATGTTTACACTTGTAAGGCTTTTCCCCCTCCGATTGTATCTTAACAGAGAGGAACCGAATATGGAAAGAACCGAATTACCTCGTACTGTCCGTGCAACTCACTGCTTTCTCCTTCGTCCTGCAAACAACCAATGTTACAAAAATATTTACATCTAATTTCATATACTGTACAATGGCGAATTTAGCTGAGAAAGAAAAAACAGAGAAACAGCATTGCTTATAGAAAAAACAAAACCAAAAATTGGTTGTTTGTAAAGTCGGTTAATACGGACGATAGTTAAACGAGACACCGTCATAACAAACAAAAAAATAAAAATAAAACAAAAAATTAAAAAAATAAATTAAAGAAAAAATAAATAAATAAATTGTTGTTGTTGTAATAAGCAATGACAACCACATTAACATGCGGCATAACGGATGAGCGTAACGGATGAGCGTCACACTTTTTCGTGTATGCACCCAGTGTTCCAGCCAGCGCTCATCGATTTATTAGACGTTGTCACGTCAAAAACAAATGACATTGTAGAGTAGTGGTGCGAACTTAGACTTACACCCAAAAAGTTGTCAGTTCGAGTCCCACACTTGCTACATTTTCTGGCCATTTCTGGCATGTAAAGCAGGCGGTCCCCGGTCTTTCTAGTTGAGCGTAAGAGAGAGCTTTATAGCCCTAACCCGCTTAATAATAGAACAAAAAGTCAATATTTATTTATTTAAGAAAAATCCACGGACGGGAAAAACTACAACTCGTGCAAATTCGCACTTGGCTTAGGCTTAGGCGGCCATTCCACTTGTCAATAATCTGTCATTTGTGCTTTGATGCGATTTTTTTAAAAATGTAAATAAAAACAAAAATCTCATTAATGGAGTTCTTGCGCAGGTAAATCCAACAGGGATGCTATACATGGAGTCAATGTAGACGTCATCGGACAACTATTGGTTGCTGCTTATGCTTTGCTTATGTAACTTTCGGACAAAATAATTATTGGTGATCATGTGACGTCACTACGCAAGTACTCCATTATTGATGCACAAATGACGGAATATAGACAAGTGGAATAGCCGCTTTATTGAGGCCAATTCTCGGAGTCACGATTTGCCACCGTCCTTTCCATTGTAGCCATAGGACTAGCAGAGGATTTCATGACGCTTTCGGAAGCTGGAGTGAAGCCGACCGCACGAAAGTGCACGGTTTTCCCCCTACGCACGCCAGATCATAGAAATCTTCTGAAGTAGACCCTGTGGGCTTCCACCAACTATTCACCAAGCCCTATTCCTACAATTGAAGACCTCAGCAAATCGCGACAGCGTACCGTTGTACCGGGCCTTTTAGTTCGTAATCGCTTGCTGTCTAAATCATGCATAACTACCTACTAGCGCTAAATATATAATATTATAGCTAAGAATCCACCGAAACAAACCGGTGTGGGTGAGTTGAGTCCCGGCAAATCAGACACTTCTCATTTTTTGTACAAAGTTGAATTTCACAAGAAATATTCATTGCAGAGCTAAAAAATATCACAGCCATTAGAAGAAATATATTAAAATTGAACTGATGAAAAAAAAATATATTGATAAGGCGTCTGGATATGGAAGGAATTCAACAACTGGCGAATCGGTGTTAATGACTGCCCATACCATATATCAAAATGTAGCGAAATACTTCTCCTAATAGTTATGAATTTTTTTAGCTCTACAATTAATATTTCTTGTAAAATTTGACTTTGTACATACAAAAAACGAGAGTCCAATTTGCCAAACTGCACACAAAAGCATTACAATAAAAAATACATACCCATGCCGGATATCAGAGGTCAATGGGCCACGCCTATATGTGAGAAAATGACCACTACTAGCGCTGCCGACGTGGACGACAACGCTCTTCAGCCTATAGAGATGCTTGGCTCGGATGGGAGGCGGGGCTTCAACAGGCCCCGCCCCCTGTTTCCATGTAAACGGGTCCATAACTAGATATTCACAAAACTCCACGTAGTCATCCCGCTTACTGGGCGTGCGCGAGGAGGCGAGCCACGCTGTCCGTGAGATGTGGAAACACAAGCAAGGCGGCAGCTGAAACAGGAGGCAATATAAAATAGTATAAAGAAATAAAATATGTGATATCCATGTTGGCATGAAGTGTACTCCGATGGCAGTGGTACGCCTCTGGATGGCTTGAGCTACTTTGGGCCAGCGATTTGGGATTGTTATAGTACCGGGGTTCACTCCAATGTTTTAAACAAATGAGTGCAAAATGCGCGGGAAATTCAAATTGAAAATTAATATCGCAATGACCGGGCTGCTGGTGTGTTGAGCCTGCTGACAATGAGAGCCTAGTTGGTAGTATTGCATAGCGGGAGTCAGAGGTGAAAGAACGAACCAGACTAGAGGGGACCAAGGCAATCCGGAGGGCGAAGATATTCGCTAAGAATATATCAGCCTTGTCTTGTTCTTCAGGGTAAGTTCCATATTCGTCGTGTATCCACATTCAATTCCCGCATGTGGGCCCTAAAAGCCGAGTGCGTAGTGAACCTTCCTTTTTTTATTTAGAGAGTTGAGCTTGTATAGGTCTTGGAACCCTTTGAACAGCACAATGATTGGGATCACATCCCAATCATTCATACTATGGCCATTGCCAATTAATCAACTGTTGAATAACAGCAGCTTAGCAAAGACAATCATGTCCTTCAATGGCAAGTCAATCAGATCTACCTGGTCGATGGAGGCAGCCTAGAAACAGTCCAACCGTGCCCGCCACAGGGCTGGACAGTGGCAAACCACGTGTTCCGCGGTTTCCTCAGACTCAGCGCAGTGCCGGCAGACGGTAGGACCTCCAGGAAGGAACCTTACCTATATGCATAATTTACAAACCTTTCCAAAATTAAAAGTCTTCAAAGCGCTAGTTTTCCTGCCACACTTCTCGCAGTCCACATCCGGAATTATTTCCGTACGTACAAACTGTCGCAAGAGGTCGGGCAGTCTGTGTCGGGAAGGTACGGGACTCTCGCCCAGTGGGAGCGACAGACTGTCGAAAGCATCTGCGCGAACGGACGAAGCGTTCCCACAAGCATGGCACTGCAAACTGCTGGCCAGAAGACCTTGGAATGGCGGGCTCTCTGAAACCTATCAACATAAATAAGTGGTAAGTACAGATAGTAGGACCTTTTATGGACCCAGGCCTACTTATAGTGGCCCACAGGGCCCATGTCCAATGCCAACGACCCCATGGATTTCGAACATCATTTGTATTGTTTCAGTATGAATTTATATTTATGGTATACGTTCTTTACGTCAACCTACACCGGCTACAAGCGATAATGGACAAGCTAAGACAAGCTTACGATTCACCCAATGAAACAGGCGAAAGCATGACTTAACCAAGTACAGATACGAGTCTGGTAAGTACAGAACTCGGCCACGAACTTGGTGAAGTCAAGGGGACGCCTGTTACAATGGCATTTGTAAGCATGTCTATGTCAGCTGGTGCTCCCGTTTGCCTAAGACCTAATAGTAGTAGTAGTGTTCGTCGGGTTAATAACGACTTAGGCCTCATTTGGGCCCATAGAGCGACCCCGACTTGACTGTCTTATGCCAGCCCATAGGACAGTGGACCTCCTGATTATAGTGGATTCCGAACCACTTGGGAAACACAGTGAAGTCACACGATTAATTCGGAGGTGACCAGGACAAGTCATACCATGTTTCCCTACCGGCACTGTGCACACGACCAAGTTATCTGCAGCTTTGAGCCTGCTCTGGTCCACTGGATTCAAGATGGTATGGCGGCCGGTTGCCTAAGACCTAAGTCCATGGCAAGGCTCAATGAGCCACCACAAGTCCATAAAATACCTTCAAATAATAATCTATGCAAAAAATGCGAACTGTTTTACCATTCATTACTTTTCACTTGGCAAATTATTAACCGTCGACAAAACATTGGAATGAATTTGAAAACTGTGGCCAATCGTTGTTGGTGATGGCCCCATATCATAAGGCGGCTATTCCACGTTTTTCATAATGCAAGTGCATGACGGGGTAGCAGACATCATTCTCTACCATATTATAACTTAATTTAAAATGGATAAGTTAAGTATCTACATTATAGTCTCCTTAAAATATGGCAGAGACTTATTAATTATGTCTGCTACCACGTCATGCACTTGCATTATGAAAAACGAGGTCGGTGGAATAGCCACCTAAACGAAATGGAAGTATTTCTTTTGATACCTGTGATATTGTTCATATCCCTACAAGTTTTGTTGTTGTTGTGAGGTTCGAATTTGACAAAACATTATGATTTCCAAATTACAGTCTGTAGCTTAGATAACCAACTCTGAGATATTTAACCTTGACAGTTGACACCTTTAAAAAACAAACAGCTAGTGGTGTGTCCGATTGTCTCTTAAGAGCAAATCAGAGTATTCTTCTATGCATTTTTGGTACAATGTCACAGGAAATATCGATGGTAGAGCCGTTAAAAATATCCATGACAATAGCAGAAATGTCCCTCAACATTTACATACATGTGCCATGAGGCCTTCATCCTGTGGTTGGAGACCGTTATCAATATGGCTGCTAGTGTAGCCTGCACAAGAGAAGTACGCAATTTGGCGGGGAAACCCAGTGATAAGTGTAGCCTGCACTTACTTCTTACTTCTTAGTACAGGGCTTCCAGCTCAGGTGATGCCGACTGCCTGATGTCTCAGAAATGCCCTTGACGCTAGTGCCCACATGTTCGGCGTGCACAGGATCTTTTGATGTCCGCCCTCCTTTTGTCCAACCTGATCCCGTAGTTTGTCCCGTAGTGTGCATGGGGCCGAGCACTGCAGGAGTATGTGCTCTAGTGTTTCATTAGCTAGACCGCATGCACGGCATACTGGAGATTCGATTAGATGAAGGTATTCATTGGTAGTAATGTGGCCTGTTCTTGCTCTAGCAGCAAAGGATGCAACGCTTCTGCTTATCCCGCGATACTGTACTGCTGAAGCCGGCTTAGGTTGTATTGCGTACAGGGCTCTACCTGTGGAGGAAACCCTCCAGCCTGCACAAGCTAAGTACAAAGTTTTTGACCGGGTCCAGGTATCCGTTCTGATATGCTGCAATGTGTAAGACTTCGATATTTTTTGCGTTGGTACTTATCTCTGATTGTTGGCTTATGGTTAACGGGTGCCTCGTAAGGCATATTATGGCTCCCGCCGCTCCAGTTAATGTATTTCTATGGTGGCCTTCACTAACTCCTTAATCGTTTTTTGTACACATTGAATTCAATCATTGTGGCCAATTTTTGAGAACTCTACGATTGATATTTCATGAGGTATTTGATTTTTGCACACATATTAAGTTTTTCCTCCTCGGCGTATTCCTTGAACGGCACAGGGCCCTGCAGTACAGTAGGTATTGTATAATTGATTATAAAAAAATGACGTAATGTATGCCATATCTGATTTTAACATCTAAATACATGATTGATTGATTCCTTTGATATTTCGTAATTTGGACGGTAAATATACTTCATTTACAATACCTGTAAAGGTGGCGTAGGACAGCCAGTACCATCATAAATCCCGCGCCGTAAACTCTCAGGTGACAGCTGGAGCTTCTCCGAATTGACACGGACCACCCCGGAGCGCTGCTGTGCCGACAAACCCTTCAGCGTCTCATCGCTGCCCTCTGCCGACATCCCGTCCGAGTCAGCAGAGTAGAATTCAGTTGCGGCCGATGACGGGGGATCGCTGCCCGCCTTTGAGCCCGCGTTTGCGCTCATGTAGACAGTCCTGCTGCTCACTTCTGATACCAGGTCTCCTGCTTCTGGCGGTGGTGATGCGATGCCGTCACCGGCCTCGAATGGGTCGTCTTGGATGTCGGATGCCTGGGAGAGTGTGTCTGATGCGGGTAGCGCGTCTGACAGGGATCCTGCCTATGAAAAAGAAAAGAAAATGAAAAAGAGGTGAATAATTTTTTCCCTGCTAGGCTAGCACAGAAGGCTAACTACCCTAGGGCTTAGCGCTAAGTGACTACTAACATTCAGATAAGTTCAGACACCAGAAGGCACGAAACAAGAAGAATAATTTACCCAGGGAGTTGTTTAAATACGGTAATAAAATTAACCCCACTATTTTGTTTTATCATGTTGGTGCCACTAGATCAAAAGTTCCCCCTACTTCTAGCAAACAAGCAAAACTTAATATGAAATCTTTCTACACCTGATCGGCCAGAGCCGAAAGGGATTTTTTTATTTTTAAAATGGCAAAAAATAATATGTCGTTTTTTCGGAGCGCCACTACTGAGAGCCCCAAGCGCCAAATTTGGCTTGCGAGCCACGGGTGGCCGACCACTGTATTAGACAATGATCCTGAACGTAAGAGATTCATGAAGACCGAGGAAGAGGTGAATGAACGACGTTACCGAAGACCTCTTGAAGCTTAATGGCGGCTATTGGAGGAAAAAGGCGGTATCGAGAGAAGGTTGTTAACAGACTGTAGTGCTGTAAAGTAGGTTTAGTCAAGGCATGTAGAGTAGTGGACTCTGACTTTCACCCGAAAGGTTTTTGGGTCGAGTCCTACACTTCCTACATTTTCTGGCCATGCTTCGGAGGGCATGTAAAGCAGGCGGTCCCGGGCTTTCCTAGTTGAGTGTAATAGAGGGCTTTATAGCCCTAACTCCGTTCGGTTGGCTTAGTAATAGAACAAAAAAAGGCCTTATTTATTTTTATTTGTTTATTTTAAGTAAGCTCCATTACCTGTCTGGGTTTTTTATTCTCCTCCTGCAGTGTGGACATCATACAGTGAAACAGTTCATGGGCGTCTTGCTCACCAGCAGGCAGGACCCAGCCATGTCTTTTCAGAACTGCCAGAACTTCGCTTGGGGAATGCGTCTCACCGTCTGACTGACCGTTTAAAACTGAAAAAATAAAAAGTAATTATTGGGAAGACGTATTTTTCCTCCTTCGCCGCAATGTTGAACAAGAAGGGGGCTGTTAGGGTTCCTTGTCATAAAAACCCATTTAAAACCTCTCCACAGCCTAAAACTAGTTTAACATTGTACTTACCCCATAAAATATGTTGCAATGCAACAGTAAGCGGCTTTTCATCTGACTTCTGCTGATCCAGCCAGGCAACCAGTGAAGCACAAGATGCTAGAGCTTGAAGCAGTGTATTCATGAAACATGTCGATCCCAAATTTACCAAACCAACGATTTTACCTAAAAACAAGAAATAGTAGAATGATAAGATCGTTGGTTTAGATCAATAGGCTTTAACTTAAAGCCTAAAGACCCAGTATAGATGATTTGACAGAGACCTGCACCTAGTTACCTTACCATCACTGGTAGGGGAAAACGCTGGGCGTGTTGCTTACCACTGAAAACGAATAGATACAATACAAAAATTAGAGTCCCTGACTAGCCAGAGCCGGATCGACCGTGTCAAACAAAAATTACCACCCGAGAGGGAGATAATTAGTTCCTAGAGAAGAGGAAATGTTTATAAAACAAGTCTAGCCATAGCGTAGGCTAACTAGGTCGCAAACGTGTGACAAATTTAATAGGTAACAAAGGCATTAATTAAAGAACTAGAATCTATGGTCAATGTATAGCCAGAGAGCACAGTGGCAGAGGCATGACTCATGAGGAGCTACATACAGCTAGTACATAATTTGAATAACTACGCCAAAAAATATTTAATCGGGAGCAAACTAGTTGAGAATACCAACCTTTTTGCTTTCTGCCATGTGGAGAAGGACCCCAGATCAAGTAAGCTGTCACTAATAGAGCAACTGTGAGCCCACCAAATATGAGTATATGCTGCTGATCCATAATGAAAAAAAATTAGAAATATAAATTATGAAACTTTAAAAAATTAAAAATCATTGTAATAGCCTAGAAGTATTACTGTAAACAATACTGAAATCAGTTCGGGCCGTTCACGGCCTTGTAGAATGTCTTCTGCAAATCTGCAATGTGTTTGGTCGAAGGCCCTAAAAAATAAGCGCCAAATTTAAAATTTATCACTTTTAATTTTTTTTTTAACAATTTCAAAGTTTCCCTTACACTAACATTTAAATAGGTAAGCAAAAATTATCGGTATATCGGTTTCAACACATGGTCAATGCCAGGCTAGTAAGATGACCATCCCCAGCTCAGGCAATGAGCGATTCTGCAGTTACCCAGCGTAAGGAGGTGGTTCTCGTTATAAGCCAAATATAGTCAAAATCAAACCATTAAGATGACCTCACAACCTTCAACTTGGTCACATCTTTGAAATTTCTAGTCTACCTACGCTCGACTATACTGACCTTATGGTTAGGCGCGATCTATTTTTTTATTTATTAGCCAAAATAAGCATTCTGCCATCTATTTTAATTTTAAACATCGTCAGATCAATCCCAATATAATAAACAAATGTTTCTGTTAAATTACACAATCAAGTAATCAACAAGAAAGTATAAAGTAAAATCGTCCAAATATTGTTATAATCAGGTAGTTCTGTCATTGTCATTGTGCTAGTGCCTCAGTGACAGTGCAGAAGCTTTCTCTAAGAGATGGTCTCTATGCAATTTAGGGAAGTTAGTAGCATTTCTCGTCGCTCTCAGTTTATTCGGGAGTTTTCTAAGCTAAGTGAACCCTTGTAGTCTGACGAATAGTCGCTCACACTTGAGTGTGAGTGGTGCTGGTCCCTTTGCCGCGTGTTGCAGGTGTGGGTGTCCCCACTTTGTTAAAATTTTTAAGATATGTAAAATGCATATCTATGTTTGTAAAGACTTGGGGCTGTCATGATTTTTAATGTTATGAAATGAGACAACTGTCACGATATTAATAATATGTTTGTAGGTAAATAATAATGTTATAATATTCCACAAGTCAAAAACAATTCAACAATTGCACACAGAGGCTTGCCATGATAACTTAAAAAAATAAGCGTGCTTCTAAACTAATCATATTTAAAAGAGAAAAATAAATGTTTTCATGCTGGTCCGTAAAGCTGATCACTGAAAAAGTAGTTATAAATAGTAAAAGCAACGACCTTTTTGAACAAACGATCAAATAAAGTCATTCTTAGCAACAACATAAGTCAATGACAGATTAAAGCTCTCCCCTTTCGTTATTTTGGGGTACATTTTTGAGTAAGCATCTAAGCCTTGTGCCCCAGGTGAGTAATACTAAAACTTGATGAAACTAAAACCTCATGATAGTTTTCCTTAATAAAGGGCAAGGAACCTTTTCAGGTTACACTTTTTACAGCTTTTCGTTTCTTGTATTAGCTCAACACACAGCCATTCCTCTTTTCTATAAGCTACGCCAATGAGCAATGGCTTACTGTCGGTGACACTAGGGAATGCGCAATGGAACGGCAACCCAACTGATTTGCAATTGAATAATTTTAAGCCCTCTTTAACCGAGGATCTTCACGCTTCTGCTGTTGCTGTCTAATTTAAATAATTATAGCGATGGTGGACCACGTGTTACGGGAAACATAGGCGAAAGGGGCTTTTAAATGGGGGAGGGGGGGGGGTGGTATCACCTTAAGTGTCAACCCCATTTGACACCTTTGCGCAGGGCCGCCCCAAGATTTCGGTAGGTCGGATTTTTTTTTCTTCAAAATTGGGCCAATATCTAAATTGCGTTGTCTTCGTTTCCTTTACCAAGGCTTCCACGCCTTTACGATGGCTTTTTGTTACTCATCTCACCGCGCAAGCTGCATTATAAGCGCTGCGCACATCTCGAAGAATTCCATCGTATCGTGCCCACCAGTTTGAAATACAACGGTTTCTGGAAATAATAAAATTTAGATTAAATTAAATTAAATTCAGGCTATAGTACCACAGTGACCCCAAGCCCCCTTCAGGCGTCAGGCCTGCACCCACCCAAAATCATTCACATGAAATATAGCCTACTACAGTATATTTCATTATAATATATGCCGTAATTACTAAAATAATCGGTATGGGTGAACCAGCACATGCTTTCCTATTTTATCTATATAAGTGTAGGTGCCGAAGTAGAAAATCATTAGTTCCACTAGAAAAAAATTAAAGTACTCGTTACTTCGTGGTATTTCATATTTAATAAACAAACAAAAACTTAGTGTAATTACAAAGGCTTTCACAGCCGGAGTTACATGAAGAATCAGTAGAATCCACGATGATAGGCTGGGGTCGTCCTGAAAGTGTACTTCCAAACGTTTCGTCAACATCTGCGGTCGACATCTTCAGTGGAACTGCGTAGACTTCTAAGATTGTATCTCGGAGGCTCAGCAGCGACTGTGTGGGCAGGGTTTTTTTTTTGTGAAAGAGAGCCCCAACCTCGCTCTATGAAATGGTGGCAACCGACCCGGTTTCGAATACCTAGGATGGTTTCAAGTACCGAAGTCACCTCCCGAAAATCTGAACGGAAGGAATAAGAGTCTGCTCAAGGGCAATGGACTCTTGTCTGGATAGAATAGCCTGAATGTAAGTGTAAGCCGAACAGGGAGAAGGAAAAGGCCACTAGGGCAAAAAACGATGTGCTCTGATATTTATACTAAGTTTCGGGGTGGTGGGGAGTGGAGGCGGAGTCTTCCTCATACCTGATTGGCTCCCTACTACCTCAACCTGATTTCCGGATGATGACACCAGTTTCTTTGTTGTGGTATTGTTTATATGTGCCAAAACGTTTGGGAGTACACTTTCAGGACGACCAGGGCCTATCATCCCGGATACTACTGATTCTTAAAAAACTTAGTGTTTTAGCAAAACATGTTATAACGTATATGACTAGAAGTAGTAAAATCCAAGTAATCGTTAAAAAATTAACCTTGTCCAAGAAACCCACTGTTGTTAGTATAAAACAATTCGGCGAGTTCCACTAGTCCTATAGTGTTTTTCCGTGAATTTTTACTACACGAGATAACGATCTGTTTTTTTTTTAAAAAGATTAATCGCGTACAAACAATTTATGAATGTATTCGATTGACTTCTTCAGCCTCTGTAGGTTAGTACCCGTGTTGAGTTACGACACGTCTCCGATCGCATGGCGTGTAGAGACTCGCACAAGTGCAAGCACGCTACCACCTGGCCATCGAAGTCGATACTTGTCTATGATCAGGGATCAACAATCAGCATCACAATTTCCAAGAACCGATACTTTCAACAAACTTCAGTTTGACAAATTAATTTTATTGAAGTATAGGGGCTTCACTTGTATACTGTCAATGAGCCCAATTAGAACACCAAGAGCAACAATTACGCAAGCCCCAAAAATAAATTAGTAGCAGACAGTGTCCTCTTAAAATAAAATAAAAACTAGACCCACCACTAAGAGGGTTGACATTTTCAACTTCCTCGGTATCAGAACTGAGACTTTTAAAGTCAAGCAGGTAACTTTTCAAATCAACTTGATAGAGTTGCAGCGACATTTTGGTAAAGCCACCCTCGGGATGGTTACGGCGCACTCTAACGTGATAAGGATTGATTACCCTCCACTCCTGCAACAGAATTAAATAGATGTTACCTCAGGCTATTTTATTACACTCGGTATAAATAGCATAAGCTTTTACGGCCGGAGTCAAATGTAGAAGCAGCAGAATCCGGGCTGATGGGCCGTGGTTGATCTGAAAGCGTACAACGAAAGGTTTCGTCAACATATGCGGTCGACATCTTCAGTTACAACCATTCAATAAACAAATATTCAATGGTTACAACTAAACTTCATACAATCATAGATGGATAGGATAGAAAATCCGTGTGTTTATCAAAAGTATCTAGGTATAACATGATTTTTTTTTTTGTTAAAGGTTAATCGCATACAAACAATTCAATGAATGTATCCGATTGACCTTTTCAGTCGCCTCACTAAGTTACCTAATAGGTACTTGTGTCGAGTTACGACACGTCTCCGATCGCATGGCGTGTAGAGACTCGCACAAGTACAAGCACGCTACCACCTGACCATTGAAGTCGAATCGAATTACAAAGCTGTGCCCCCTCAAGCCGAAACGTGTGGAGAAGTCAACCGCAGATCCTCCCGAAAAGTTTGAAAGTACGCTCTTAGATCAACCACAGCTCATCAGCCCGTATTCTACAGCTTTAACCATTCTCCGCGACTGCAGGCCATCACAATACTACAGTTTTATCGTAACTAGAGTAACTTACAAAGTCTTTATATAGGCCTTTATTGGCCTCTTAGGTCTGTTTGCTAATAAATGATTATTTATTTATTTATTAATATCCCATATATAATATCATTGGGCTTGCTCTGGGACCGTATACCCACATGCTACTTGGATCTTTTCATAGTGCTACCTACCAGAGCACCATAATACTACAATTGTATCGTAGCCAACGGCCTTACCATGTTGATTCCATTAGAGCAGAGCATGTTTGAAACTGCGGCCACTTGGTAGTGTGCACAGCGTTGGCAGGGGAACCTGGTGGGACATGATAACTCGCTCAGGCAGTATAAGTCGAGTCCTGGTCACCTCCGATTTAATCGTGTGACTTTACCATGTTCCCCAAGTGGTTCGGAATCCACTATAATCAGGAGGTCCACCCTGTTAGTCAACTCCCCTTTCCCCGAGGTGAAAGAGTCTGCCCTTAGGGTGCCTCAAGTTAACAAACAGACTCACTCCCCCCGCCAGGCTGACAGGGTTGCTTAAAGCAGAAATGCTGAAAGCAGGCGTTAGAAACAACAACAACAATTGTATCGTAAGTAGAGTAACTTCCAAAGCCTAGAGCCTTCTTTGTACTCTAGAGGACTTGTTATTGTTTCTATTTTTTTAGAGTTTAGACCTCATGAATAATATAATTGGGCTTGCTCAGAGACCGTCTACCAAATTAACAATACGCCACTTGACTCACTTCGCTCCCTTCATACGATTCATTGCGACTGCAGTGTAGAGATCGGCGATACGATACGATAATATCGAATATCGATATTATCGGCACGGAAATATCATATCAATATTCATACCCCGATACGATATCGATATATCGAAATGTATACCTGTATCGTATCGAGTAAAAAAATGGAAATATTTTTTAAAAAATTCAAAAAGTTATGGTAAGGAATTAAATTTTAGCTTGGCGGAAGAGTCCACGGTACTTACGATACGCTAAATTACAGAAATTAATAATAGCCTCCTCTCGGGTAGACAGGTTTTCAGGTACGTACCTGAAACCGTCTTCTATTTTTTCGCAATTTTTAACGGCAAAATATCGAAACCGATACATCGAATATCGATATTTCTGCCAATATCGCCAACCTCTACTGCAGTGAGATCTACATGGTCATCGTAATACTATAATTGTATCTAAACTAGAGTAACCTAGAGTAACTTACTATATATATATAGATTACAGCCTTTATCGCCCTGTATACCTCATGAATAACATCATTGGGCTTGACCTAGGACCGTATACCCACATGCCACTTCACAGGATTCCTAATAAAAGCAGCGCGAAATACCAGGGAATTATAATACTACAAAATTGTATGTTAACTAAAGTCACTTACAAAGTCTAGAGCCTTAATTGCTCTCTAGACCTCATATACAATATCATTGGGCTTGTTCTGGGACCCAGATGCCACTTCGCTATCTTCATAACAGCGCAATCTGCCAGGTCATCACAACACTACAACTGTATCGTAAGTCGTAACTAGAGTAACTTACAAAGTCAAGAGCCTTCATCGCTCTGTAGACCTCATGCATAATATCATTGGGCTTGTTCTGGGACCCAGATGCCACTTCGCTATCTTCATAACAGCGCAATCTGGCAGGTCATCACAACACTACGACTGTATCGTAAGTCGTAACTAGAGTAACTTACAAAGTCAAGAGCCTTCATCGCTCTGTAGAACTCATGCATAATATCTTTGGGCTTGTTCTGGGACCCAGATGCCACTTCGCTATCTTCATAACAGCGCAATCTGCCAGGTCATCACAACACTACAACTGTATCGTAAGTCGTAACTAGAGTAACTTACAAAGTCAAGAGCCTTCATCGCTCTGTAGACCTCATGCATAATATCATTGGGCTTGCTCTGGGATCGTATACCCAAATGCCACTTCGCTCTCTTCACAGGATTCCTCGCGACTGCAGCGCGATCTATTCCGACACCGCTGCCCACGCTGGTTGGTGTCTGCCCAGCACTCGGAGGCATCACTCGTTCGCGAAGAGCTGAAAAATATTATCATTGTATAGTGTACATACATAGCGTATATAGATTATAAACTGTGCCGCTAGGTAGCGACACATACAGCAGGAGCAGACAAGCTCTTGATTGAGTCAGTCTTCTCCGTGACAGCATTTAGCTTAGATTGCATAATGGCGCAGTATTAAGTTAAAAAAAACACTGGTCGCGGCTGAAAAAAGGAATAATGTCTTCATTGTTAAGCTATCTCATATGACATTACGAAGAGGAATATCAATGGGTCAAAGAATGATGTATTTAAATTTCCGCTTGTTAGGAGTATAGAAATAGCCCCAGCTAACAATGGGAGTGATAAAAGTAGAAGGACTGCTGTGATTAAACGTTGTACAAAACCGAGATGACTGGAAGAGTGCTGTCAAGAAGGCCAAACCCCATCAAGTGTGTAGACACAGAATTTTTATGATAGAAATACTTCATGTCGGACTTTGCCATCTCAGCAGCTGCACGCTTATTATCTGATCACAGGCGATCTACATATTCTACAGCAATGACTCATAAGCGTACTCACGAGCAATTCTCTCGGGATGTACCCCGCACCATAGGACTAGGAGCCATATCAATACGCGATGATCCACAACTAGCAATATAGGAATCCTTCATTTTTGAGCGGTCTACATATTCTACAGCAATGACTCATAAGCGTACTCACGAGCAATTCTCCCGGGATGTGGCCGCACCATAGGACTAGGAGCCATATCAATACGCGAAGATCCACAACTAGCAATATAGGAATCCTTCATTTTTGAGCGGTCTACATATTCTACAGCAATGACTCATAGGCGTACTCACGAGCAATTCTCTCGGGATGTGGCCGCATCATAGGACTAGGAGCCATATCAATAGGCGACGATCCAACCGGAGGGGGGCTACTGGCTATGTAGAAATCCTTCATCTCCGCTTTGGCAGCTTCATCAGCTATACGCTTATTGTCAATTATCAGATGATAGGCGATCGCGAGCTGGTCGTGGGGGTCACCAGCCAGAAGTGCGTTGTGTACTTCACCCTCGGAAACGCCGAATTTTTCGCATACTTCGCTTATGGCGTCTAGGTCGACAATGGAGGCGTCTTGCTCCACGGGCGACGGGAACAGATAGGCGGGTAACTCTTTTTGGAACCATTCGTGTTTTCTGTAAATTAAAGGTGATCCATTGCATTTATGTCAGGATATATATGTAGAGTAGTGGTACAGACTCCAACTTTCACCTGAAAGGTTGTTGGTTCGGAGTCCCACACTTACTACATTTTCTGGCGTGCTTTGGAGGGCATATGAAGCAGGCGGTCCCGGGTCTAACTTCGCTAGGTTGGCTTAGTAATATAACAAAAGGTCAATGTTATTATTTCTTTATGCATATAGAAAAATAGAAATAATTATTATAATTAGTATTATTATCTTCAAGTCTATGCCAACTTAGTTATGGCGTTATGATCCATATTTCCTGTGAAATGTGAATAATTACACCAGTAAATAAATAAATTACAATTATTTATTTATTTACTTTATAATTACACCAGTACGGGTTTTCCCTCTCCGTTTGTCTCTTAAGGATCAGTAAATTCTAAAAAAAAGCGTAAAACTCCACCTAGCACATTCTCTTAGGCTTAGTACGATTTTAAAACGACACAAAATAAGTTTGCTGTTGATCCATGTGCTGCATGGGGCTGCGTGTTTACAGCCTCGTATAAAGGAAACAGCCCTCGCTATAAATCGCTATAGATAAATGGACTCTTACGGGACACTTTCGAAAGAAAAAAACCCTCTCAATCAGGGCAATCCAGCAATCAGTACCCCAAGACTCGTGCGCGAACTTTGTTAAGCCACACTCACGTCTGTTACCTTGTTTAAACAGTAAGCTTCCCTCAACTTGTCCATTATCACTTGCAGCCGGTCTAGGTTGACATCGAAGACGTGTAACAGTATATTAATGGCAAAAAATTCATGGGGTCGTAGGCAAAGTACAATGCGCCGCTACAAGTACAGTACGACGTCCAACAGTATATACCAATTGATTGAATAAAGACTGCAGCTACTTACTTGATATCTTCAACTGTTGCACGCTTTATAGGGTCAATTTGAAGCATGTGACACAGGAGGTTCACAACCGGCTTGTTTAAATACTCAGGAATGGGAAATATTCCAGCTGAAACAAATAGTAAACCATAATTTCCACCAAAGTTTCCTCGCCCGGATGCCCCCCCCCCCCCACCACAAACTTTTTCAAATAAATTCCTCTCTCTTCCGTTGCCGGACCATGTGCCACAGTTGACGCTGTACTTTACTTTTACATCACCTTTGTCCTCAGGGAGGGTCGGCGGCACGGCAGGGGCGTTCAGAGTGAGAGTCCTTATGTCTTCTTCGATTTTTCTGGGGAGTGTCATTTTCGGTCTTCCCCGGGGGCGGGGACTCACGTCATTTCATAAAATTAAAAAATCATGACAGTCCCAAAGTTTTACAATAACGTCCCTACACCTA
Source organism: Psococerastis gibbosa (assembly GCA_963971405.1). Taxonomy (NCBI): domain Eukaryota; kingdom Metazoa; phylum Arthropoda; class Insecta; order Psocodea; family Psocidae; genus Psococerastis; species Psococerastis gibbosa. Next base: position 28,941,747 of record OZ020491.1, read on the forward strand.
CCCTGAGTCAGCAACGCACGCCATGCACCAAGTCTCCGGGTACAGGAAAGGCAGTCTTAGCGGTTTGATAGGGAGGAGTTGGGAAACAAAACTATTTGTTAAAAACCCTTGGGAGGAAGTGCTAGGTTGATACTAAATCGACACAACTCACATTTAATTTTTCGGAAGAGTGTAGGGACGTGTTCATCATCGAAAGGCAGCGTTCCACAGAGCAACGCGTAGAGAATAACACCGCAACTCCAAATATCAACTTCCGGTCCGGCGTAAAGTTTACCGGAAATAACTTCGGGTGCGGCATAATTGGGAGATCCGCAGCTGGTTCGCAGGAATTCTCCGTCCATCATCATGTTTGAGAGACCTGAACATAGCATGAAACCAATAAATAATTGGCCGTCAATTTTCATGCTCATAAAACGAGAAAGAAATTGTACATAGGCGCTTTTTTTTCTTAGATACCATGATGTACTGTTATGACAGAACCCAGAAAGGCGGGTGCTATTACTATGGCCCATTGGTACTTACCAAAATCAGCTATTTTAACATGAAGATTATGGTCTAGCAGAAGATTTTCTGGTTTCAAGTCACGGTGAACTATCATGTGCCTGTGGCAGTAATCCACCCCTGATATGATTTGTTGGAAGAACCGTCGGGCTTCATGCTCCTTCAACTAAAATAAAGCGAGTTGTATTTGCAGCGAGCCAATCACGGACCAGGATGCCTTCGCATCTAAGGCACTATATACCCGGGTATTGTCATCCGCCATGTTGTATCCCAAATTTCCTATATGGTAAGTATTGTAAGAAAAGTAAAAGATTGAAAAATATTGAAAAAACGAATATATACGTTTTAGTATTTTCTTATGAACTACTTCCCTAATTGGTAGCACGTTTTTTCAATAATAATAAATAAACAACGATAAATTTCTAAAAATAAATAGGTAAACACCCAATGCTTGGCTTATACACCAGACTTATAATGGATACTACATGGCGGATGACAATACCTGTCTTACTTTACTTTACTTTTTCGTGTCCAAGCGCGTCCAAAACTGGGCGAAATTCATAGCCGCAAACATTGGCCTCCCACAGGTCTTGAGGTGTGCAGCGGTGGGGGCAAAAGCTGCACAGGAACAGATGTTCTAAATCTTGGCGCTGGCCGCATGCGCAGAGGGTGTCTAATATAGAGCCCTATTCGCATCCAAACAAGACATAAGGAATGTTTTCGTGACGTGGTCGGGTAGTACAGTACGTTACCTTGCCATGCTTGACAATGTAGTCAAAAAGCTCTCCACCGGATACATATTCCATTATCATGAAGATGTCAGTGGGCGTCGAGATAACCTGGTACAGCTTAATAATGTGTGGGTGACGGAACAACTTGAGGTTTTGGATCTCACGGCGAATTTTCCCAACGACATCGAGGCTCTTTATCTTTTGTCGGTTTAAAATTTTAACAGCTACTTTATGCTTCGTCAACTGATGCTCGCCAACTAGAAGCAAATATTATATTAAGATAGGTGAGAACCTTATGGGTGTAAAAAACAAATTTTGCATGAAATATTGTTGTTGTTGTCTGTGAGTGTAAGTAGCGTAGAGACGCTAATTAGTCTCTCCGTATATCAGATATCACAGATTAACTTTGGTCTATGAACTAACGTACTATTTTGCGCAGGGCCAAACGAAAGCTATAAAGATGAATCATAATATATTTCCCAAGCGACCTCGAAATTACCTATCTGCCTTTTGCCTTTGGGAAATGCATCCGGATATGGGCCAAGACCATCTTCTAATGGGTGATTAGTGATAACGTGGGTGTAGCCTACATTATAACAAGGCCCTGTCTATTCGGTCACATGACACTGTTAAAGCATCGCTTCTCTTCAATTGCCTTGCATTAAAGCTAACAGCTTATGAAATTAAGGTAAAATATATTATATACAACGCAAAAAATTGCGTCGCAATCTTTTGAAGGCCACTGAAGAACCTGGGGAAGCGACAGTGCCAATATATTTTCAAGGACTCTGAACAATCAGCCACACATAAATCTAATGATGTTATTAATTAGTGTCTTGTACTTACTTTTAACTTTGCCAAACGTCCCAACCCCTAGAGTTTGCCCTAAAATATAATGACCGATTTTTACAATCGGTGTAATACTTGATTTATCAGCCATTGTTGTTGTTTTGATTTTTGTTTATTAGTTCTTCACTTCTCCGCTAGAGGGGATTTGTCAATATTTTAGGGCTCTTTATCTGTTCCCGCCTCTATTTAAACTTTAATTTTAGTTCAAAGGACTACGATAAGTTTAATATGAATTTAGATTTCTTTTAAATGGATAATCTAGGCATAAGGCTGAATTAATAAAATTTAAGGTTAGTTTGACAGTTTACACGACTTTCGTCAATAGGTTGGCTGCAACTTGAAATATAATAGTCGCAATATATAATAAATAATGCCTATTCCGTTATTTCGCCATATTTATATTAAATAGCTAAAAGAGGGTTATCTCATCCGTTCTGTGATTTTGATAAACCCACTTTTGTTTTGTAGCGTCGTGTCTAACGCTAGGAAATCGTTTAACCTAAAATTCAACTGCATTAAATTTATGCCTATGCCCATGGAGTAGGTTGGTAGATCCTTTGTTTGAGTTTCCCGGGCATATTTTAACACCTTATATATATTTTGGCACCTTATCTCCCGGTTCATTACTGTTTTGACTAGGTGGTTTTCGTCTCTAGGTAGTACGTGTCCCCACCAGTTCAGCCTTTTTCCCTTAGGCGCGGTTTCCACCGACCCGCTAGGGCTAAATACTCATACGGTGACGTGGTAACAGACATTCAAGACTTAGGCGGAATTTCCACCGACCTCGCATTGCAGAATGCAAATGACATTGACGGAAGTGTTTGCTTTTCTTTTTATAGAAATCGATTAAAATGTTTGTAATTAACACATCCCATGACGCCATTTTTTAATTTTAGTTAGTTTGTCTGTGATTTTACTCTATGATCATTGATCAATTTTAACTATGGCATAGAGTAAAACAAACATTTCCGTCAATGCCACTTGCATTCTGCAATGCGAGGTCGGTAGAATCACCTAAGTCTTGAATGTCTGTTACCACGTCACCGTATTTGTATTTAGCCCTAGCCGGTCGGTGGAAACCCCGCCTTAGTTTCTATTTTACGTTACAGGTTCTCATCTCATGCCTTATGTCTTGGTTTCTACGTTGGTCTCTGCGTTTTGAGAAAGATTCTATTTTATATGAATACCTATTTCATTTCCACAACTTTGCGGCAGTGCAACGAAGAATCAATTAATTTCGTGAAATTATTACAAATTATTTATAAATCTGCCTTAGAAGCGTAAAAATAATACAACTCTCTTTTCAATGCGTATTAAACCAATTTTAATTTCATTACTTTTCAGTCTAAGATGTTATTAGCATGTAAATACAAAACTTCGCACGGTAATAAAAATATGGCCTCTTGCAGAATAAATTAAATTAGACAGTTACTAATTTGTTTTAAAGGCCATGGAGATCGACAAATTATAGAATACAATACGAAAAAAGCCTACTAAGTGGCTACGAGTCTAACAGCAATGAAGTATAAATTGAACACAAAACAAATTAGAATTAGTTCGTATATATGCATATAAAACCCAGAATTTTAGATTTAAGTCAAATGCAAGTAAAACACAAACACCAAAATTTGTACATGCGCGTAAAATAAATAATGGCTTATATTAATTGAGAATTTTCATTAAATAAAATACTATGGAGGCGTTACTAAAAATTTTATTTGATAGGTTCCCACCTATCAGGGTGGGTAGCACCAAGTATGAGTAATCGTTTTACTTGTGTCCTAAATACTACCCACAGGTAAAGTTTGGGCCCTACCATTAGTCAGAAATCTCATTCTGTTCCTAATGGAGCGACCGATACACAAAATGCTAGTATGTTATATTTAGTTTACACTTCGGAGTCTAAAAGATGCTGACGTCATTACGCCAAACTAGCAGATTTCATTCTTAGCTTGTGTAGAGCACGATCTATGTAACTTAGCCCATGCGCAATCATGTAGGGTTGACTTTATCGCGGGGCAGTACACCTTTAGTGGGCCTGCACATGATAAGTATGTAATGTCGCTAAGTACAGAGTTTTAAGCAGAACTAGGCAATGTTTAAGACTTCGATATTTTCTCGTTGATTGTTATTTCTGATTCTTGACTAATGGTTAACGGGTGCCCCGTCCCGTAAGAGATTTAATGGGTCCCGCCATTGTAGTTAATTTAATTTCTACGACACAGAGGCGTCAGAGGCTGCCATGTTGATAACGGTTTGTCTCCCATCTAGATTACTATATAAGGGTAGATATGAGTTTTACTGACAGTTACAGTTATGTCTGCTTCAGAAAATAGCGGCTATAGGTTATTTTTTTATTTAATATTATTATATATATATTATTTAATATTTTTATATTATATTATATTTCCTGTAATATTTATACCTAATATTTACGATTAAATTAATTGTATAATTTATATTAATTTTATTTATAGTGTTGAAATAAAAGTAAATATACAAAGTAAAGATAGAATCTTGAAAGTCTAAGCAGTTCGTTGAGTTACAGTTACATTTTGCAGTTTACATTTTACAGTTTGCAGTTTACATCTAAGCAGTTCCACTGAAGATGTTACGAAACTTTTGGAAGTACACTTTCAGATTGAACACGGCCTATCATACCAGATTCCACTGCTTTATCAGATGAGTGTCAAAACGGTAACCAGATAAGATTATCTGTTTCCATCGGAATTACTCTATGGATGTCGGTAGAACCCAAAATTACCTGTGGGTTACTTTTACCCGCAGGATCGATTACTTCAACTTATTGAAAACCACCCTCAGGGCTGTGCCAATCACTTTTTGAAATTACGCAGTAAGGAATACTGGACGGCACCCCTTTGCATTAGAACATGATTGCGGTGCCGTCCATCATTCCTTACGGATACTTATCAAAGGGTGCTTTGGGCGCAGGCTCAAGAATTTTGAAATTACCAACACCAAATATAGATTTATACAGGCTGATTGTAAATATCAATCACGGAAATATTTTTAAAATAATTATGTGTAGAACATAGATAAAATGCAAGTATAGTCTACGAAACTAAGGTTTGGTTAAATTCCCTTATTTCAGTACGGTAACCTAGTTCAAAATCTAGGCTATTTTCCCGACAGAATTTTGATTTAAAATATGAATTTTATATTAATATTAAATTGAAATTCGATAAAATTAGAACATGGGTGCGATCAACTCGGACTAACAAGTTCAAATTCTTTTTTTACTTCCTAAAAACCATCCAATTAAAGAAAACTAAATCCTTTCAATACACACAGTATTTAACCAAGCCATTTCTAGCAAACAAAACAGCCCGAAACTGGTTTAACAAGAGAAATGGGCACTAGCATCAAGAAATTAATTACTCAACCCTATTAAAGAAATAAAATTCTTAAAAATCATTGAGATTTTTAAGTTAAAAAAAAAAAAACAATTAATTCATCTAACATATGCATGATTCAAAGCAATCATTGAAGATAATAGCACAATTTTCAGAAAATCAATTACTTAAATATTTTAGATTTAATTTTAAAATTAAATTATATTATATATATATATTATATTATATATATATTATATGGAGACTTATTTTGTGTAGAAATAGGACAGGACAATATAATACAGTATATGTGATCACAGAATTGGAATACGTCGAAATTCTAAGAAGGCCACGTCATGGATAACCACTAAGCATTGTCTCAGATTCAATTTACGAAGATAGTGAAGTAGACTTCAGCATCGCTGATTGTGGGCACCGTAGCATTTATTGTTTACCATTGACATAGTCCTCTTATAATGATTATTAAGTAAAACAGCATTAATAGAAATATAACCAAACCTTAGTAATCTGCACACCATTAAAAACCCCATTATAAGAATCTATGGGTCTTCTGTTTGTCATGATCTTTGTACAAAATGGCACCAGTTTTTGAAACGGCACGACAAATTTCATTCTAATAACCTTCTAGTTGAGGAAAAAGAGCCTTTAACCCCATGGATAATCGGAAATGAATGGAATCTGTTCTCACAAGAAAGTGGCAAAACAAGCAAGGCATATACACGATGTTTACGCCAGGTAGGGGGAGGGAAGGCGTCCTCGAGTATTGTGTTAAGGCGGATATTCCACCGGCAATTTCCCTTCATTTTTGATTTTGTCATTGACGTTTATTTTGATTTAAGGAGACTATTATGTAGGTACTTAACTTATCTATTACAAATTAAGTTATAATATTATGGTAGAGACATATTAATGATGTCTGCTACCATATTATAACTTAAGTTATAATAGATAAGTTAAGTATCTACATAATAGTCTCCTTAAAAAAAAAAAAAACGTCAATGACAAAATAAAAAAAAGGAAGTAAAATCGCCGGCGGAATAACCGCCTAAAACTGCAGTAACCAACGGATTCCAATACCCGCAAGTTTGCAGACAGATGGACAAATACTTATAAATTGATAAATATCAAGATGACAACAAACGGAAGACCCCAATATGGTTGCTAAATTGTTTTAAAAAAATTGACTAATCAGCTAATGCGCCCATAGGATCCCAAGCAGGCAGAACTATGGGTGTCTTCTTGAAGACGTCGAGTACCTCTTGCGCCACGTGCTTTTTATCGACTACAATCTCCATTAGGAACTCTTTAAACCACGCGGCTGTCATCTGAAGGTAACCTTGAGAGAAATAAAAAACAAATGTATATATGTATGAAAAACAGGGCATTCCATCATTTTATAATAATATGATCAACCGTTTTTTTTTCATCTATGGCGTAATCATTTTTGCGTTCCTATTTATACGCAGTATAGTGAAAGCGTTGTGATGGTATAAGGCACAAAGTCCACCGACCTCGTTTTTGATAGTGAGCATGACATTGACGTGGTAGCAGACATTTTTAGACTGTCCCTAGTGTCGGCTAACACGTCAATATCATGCTCACTATCAAAAACGAGGTCGGTGGACCTTGCGCCTTAATGTTAGATTTAGTGATTTCAGTGGATTTACACCTTTTGATCAAACTCAAAATCTTTCAAAAATGGACCTTCGGAAGTGCGTTCACAAATTAACCTTTCTTTGCACCAACCGTATAACCAGCTCATTCGCTCCAATGATAAATTTCTCAGCATCTCACGCCGACGTTTTTTTTTTTTTTTTTTTTTTTTTTTTTTTTTTTTTTAAACTGAATAAAACTTTAATTTTCAGCAAAAAAAAAAAAATTACCTTTCAAACTTACATACAACTTGTGACCCCTCCCTACATTTTCTCCTGGATCCGCCCTTGACTAGAAGCAATATACAGTACATACAGTAGAATCTGTTTATTATGACTCCGCCTACATTGACCTACCACCTATTATGACGTAATTACCCAAGGAAGTTTGGTTTTCATTAAAGCTTTGTATGACATCCGCTCCTTGAAAGGTGGGAGCGTAAGATATTCCGAAAGGTGTACCAGTAAAAAATCAGGGAGAGGGACAGAGAAGAGTTGCGTATCCGTAGAAATGACGAGCTCTACGAGATATACCGAGAACCTCCGATAGAAGCCGAAATCAAGAGAGCCCGCATCAGGTGGCCAGGGCACGTGGAACAAATGCCAGACAATAGGCCAACATGAGCAGCCTTGAACAAGGTGTCTCAAGGGAGAAGACGAGTGGGACGAACGGATGCGATGGCTCGACGATATCGAGGGGGATTGGCGACCCTTGGCGTCGACGACTCGCGAAGGAGAGCCCAGGACCGCGCAGACTGGCGCGATATGAGAATAGGCCAAGGCCCTTCACGGGCCGTAGCGCCAAGGAGTAAGTAAGAAAGTATGACATCCGCTTATTATGAAGTGTTCGTCAATTACCTTCGATGTCAATAATAAACAGATTCTATTATAATATATATAATAAATAAATTTATCTCACCTTTGTCGCCCTTATCGTCTCCCCAACTATTTTCCACCCTGAACCTGACGGGTTCATCGTTTTCATATGTAACACCGGTGAAGAGCATCGCGTGTGTCATACTGCTCTCGCCAAAGATAAGACGCTCAGCTTTGGTCATATTGAGGGAGGGGTTGATGCCGAAGACTAGCTGGTAGTCATGCCTGAAAAAGAAGTAGAAAAATAAGGCTCTGTAGGGACAGCTTGGGTCACTTGGAGCGCTGACGACAATGAAATATCCATGTTATCCATAATGGCCACCGTTTGCATGTGAAAACTAAATTCTTAGCATCTATTTAATTCTTTTAATATTTTTTATAATATTTTTACTATGCCTGGAGCTTATTGCGTTGCATATAATTTAATACATATATTCTCCATGATACATAGAAAAATATTAGGTAATATGAAAATAAAATAATTTTAAAATATTATTGAGGCATATGGAAAAATCAACGCTTTGATATCTTTGCAGCTGGTGCTGCCATCTACAAAAATGAACCTCATTGACGAAATCAACACGTTACCACGGAGAAATCACATATCAAACGAAGAATTGCTCCAAAGGATTAACGAAGGAAGGACTCAATATCCGTCGCATCCGTGTGAAGAGGTAAGTGGATGATGAACTTGCAGCCCTATAATGGCGATTTGAGATTAACATAAACCGGGGTTTATTCAATTGTTTTAAAAGAATAAGTGCAAAATTCGCTGGAAATTCAAATTGATAAATTAATCCTCGGCTATATTTTGGGTGAGTTTTCAATTTCTTCTACCTTAGATGTAGGTCTACATTTTAATTAATGTGTCTACACATTACATCTAAAATTCTTATTGTATTTCAAAATTTTACCTGTGTTTTTGATCGCGTTCTTATTATTTTTGTCAGTAAAATGGCAAGTATAATCAATTTTTAAAGTAGTAAGGATTGCTTATAACGGATGGGAACAGTTATGAAGTACCTCTGGGTGGTGGGGTTCATGCCCAAGTATCTCTCAAATCGTTCCAGAGAAAAAAAATAGTCATAGTTCTTATAATTATTTTTTGACACCACCGCACAGTGCAAGCAACCTGAAATTTCCCTGAAAGTGGAAATGCTGGTACCAACTAGTGGAGAAAATTGATAAATTAAAACTCACAGTTCCAGACACTGGACCCCAATCTTTCCAGCGAACCTCTTGGACACCTCGCAACCAAACCAGACGGCCTCGTTGCTCTTTATGGACTCTCCAGCCAGCTTCAGAAGCAACTCGACCGGTTGATTATTGTAGACAATGTCCTGGCCGCCTGCTACGTTGCCGAGACAATCGACCGTGAACGCTTGGCCAAACGGGGATGTACTTCGGGGATCTGTTACAAGGCAGACCTGGAAAACGTTCGGTGCGTCAGTAACAAAGATAGGGCCGGGTAAAAGGCGGTTACAATAGGAGAGCGGCTCTGTGGAAAACTTCTTGACAACCAGCGACCATCGAATCTGTTATAAAGCAGGCCTGAAAACGGTTTAGTAAGATCAGTAACAATGGTTTGGACGGGGCGAAAGAAGGTTACAGCTTTCATCAGCTATCTTAGCTATAAAAGAGTTAGCAACCCAGATTTTGCGAACCTGCACGTCGAATTTCGTCCAAATCTATCGAGTAGTCTGCAAACAAATTTTTTGTTTGTTTTCCAACGCCTGCCCTAAGCATTTCTGTTTTAAGCAACCCTGTCAGCCTGGCGGGGGGAATTGAGTATGTTTCTAAACTTGAGGCACCCTAAGGGCAGACTGACCTCCTGATTATAGTTGATTCCGAACCACTTGGGGAACATAGTAGCGTCACACGATTAATTCGGAGGTGACCAGGACTCGACACGCACTTAGTTTGACCGACAGTCTCGGCGCGTTATCATGTTCCCTGACAACACTGTGCACACTATCAAGTTTGCTGCAGTTATAAACAGGCTCTGTTGTGGAGGTTCCGGTACGGCCATTGGCTCGTTTGCACGGAAATAGATGGACACACAGATAAATTTCGTATTGCTTCTTTTTGGTAGTCCTGGGACCTAAGCACAGCCTATACAGATTATTAGTATTACTGTACCTTGCTCAAAAATGACATACCTTGTCCTCTACGTTGAAAACAGGTTTGACTATATCGTTGTAGAAGTCCAAAGGTGTAATAGGTCCTAACCTGTGGTATGTCTTTGCCTTGTCGACATATTCCCAGGTAAACGTAAGAGGGGGTACACCCAGACAGATAGCAATTATCCTAAAGGCAGCCTCGACATATTCCTCGATTCTAACTGCAACCAGAAAGAAATAAATGTATTAAAACTACATACATACAAGTAATAGACCTCTCCTGTGTAGAAAAGCGATTGCGGTAATAATGCAAGGTAAGGTTAAGCCCACGCATTCACAAACTATGGCCAAACGGTATGTACTGATACGCAGAGAAGTATTTCTTATACATTTTCTATTACTGGTTTATGGCTCTAAAATCGATGTTTGACATTGAAAAAATAAAACTTACTTAACAGCAAATCGGAGTATTTTTTTTACGTTTTTGTACTAAGAAAATTCACTAATTGTGGCCAATCTGTGTTAGAATATGTAATGATCAGTACCATCCCAAGTATATTTTCCAGCCTACCTCTTTTTAAAATTGGTTTACGGGGTTTTATGAATTCGGCGATTGCGTAACGCTTAAGACGACATGCTACGTAGAAAATGAGCACCCCAAAATTTGTTGTTTTTATTGACTTTTTATTTTTTTATTTAATTAACAAAGCAAGTCATTAAAGATTTGACTCATGGAAGTTGTAGAAGACTACTTCATGCATCATATGATAGGAAATATTAAATTTTTGGTACCTTAGTTCTGTCATAAATACCAGACAGGACTAAAATTTCGCGTATTCTGGGATTTTTGGACGAACGACAAAACCGAAAAGTATAAAATACCCGATTATATGATGCACGAAGTAGTCTTCTACAACTTATATGAGCCAAATTTTTAATAACTTGCTAAGTTAATTAAATAAAAAATGAAAAGTATTTAATTTTGGGGTGCCAATTTTCTACGTAGCATATATCCTCTTAATACCTTTAATGTAAAATTTTGTTCAATACTTCTATGTTGTAAATTGTGATGTTGTTTATGTAAATGCCCTCGCTGTGGATCCATTTTATCTGTTGTTGGCATATTAAAAGCAATTTATGTATTTATATATAAATGCACAGAAACATTTCTTCTGTTTGTCCTGATATTTTTGACAATTAGCATGAAAACAAGACTTTATAGTCTTATTGTTCGCCTTTTGTTTTGTTTACAATAAAGTCGTATTTTCATTTCATTTCATTTCAACTCTAAAAGGGGCTTATTCCACCTACGTCAATAGTCAATAGTAAATGTGGTATTGACGGACATTTCAATTTTTCATTGATACACGCCATTCCACTTGCTTTTTCAACTATTGATCACTTTTCTACTAATGACACGTATGCGCCAAATTTTTAAAATTTGGCGCATTTGTATTTTGAAATTTTGTTTGTATTTGTTTTCTTCGTACACTCATTATTTTTAATAAAACCTAATAATAGCAGGAGATCCGAAGTAAGATCGACCTTCACCGATCTGTTTAATGGATGAAAACTGTTTTATAAACAATCTATTAAAATGTTTGTACTTAACATATTCCATGACGCCATTTTAGTTTGTTACTGTCTGCAGCGCGTGATTTTACTCTATGATCATTGATCAATTTTAACTATGGCATAGAGTTAAATTGAAATGTCCCTCAATACCACATTTACTATTGACTATTGACGTAGGTGGAAAAAGCGCCAAATTGCTATTTCATGTAATTTTTACACTTACAAGGCGTTTCCCACAGTTTTCCCAATTTATCTTAATTGTGTGGTAATCCCCCCCCCCCCCCCCCCCCCCGGATAATTCGGGATAATTTATCATTTTGTGCATGTACTAGGCCTTCTGTGTTTCCATTTTTTGAAGTTATTTACCAGCGATTTCTTGGTCGGTTGCTCCCCGCTCCACCATATCGTACAGATCCCTGGCGTACGACCTCAGTTGACTCTTCAAAATGGCGTTTAGTCGCCCCGTCGACTGCGAACTGAACGACTCGGGGAAGCATTTCTTTGGCATCAATCCGTATTTTCGCACAATGTTGGCAAACATGTCCCATTGGCCGCCATCTTGGATTGGGCTCTGAAACAGGCAGAGCATAAACAATAAGTGGGGGCTCCTACTCTTATACTTTTTCTAAAGTTCTATACATAGGAGAGATGAGACATTTGGACGTTGCAGAGATTCAGCCAGGCTAGAGAGAGTTCAGCACTGTGTCGATCCAGTGGAATGGATGAAGAAACTCTTCATCAAGATCTCCTGCAATGCTCCATTCCAAGCAGGGAAAAGGACTTGACGTGACGGCATGGGAAGGAGGAGGAATAGAAAAAATTCTGCGACGGAAGAATGTTTGGGCACTGGCGAAAAGGGCGTTTGATCGACATCTGGCCATCGGCATCACCTGAAGCTGGAAGCCAGTAGCAAGAAGTAAGTAGGAGAGTTCAGGAGACTTGTGGTCTCTGTACGACTTTGATGAAAAACTAGAAAATCGCCTTCTGCCTGTTATAATCCAGGGGAAGATGGAAGGAAATAGGGCTCACTGCAGAAGAACATCCTGGCAGTGGTTTGGGGAGAGCCCGACTTCCCTTTTCAGAGCAGCAGTCTACTAGGTCCAATTGCCAATCTCTGCTAGAAGAGGCATATAATTAATGAAGAAGACAATACTGACGATCTCCCCAAATGTCTATGTACACACATTTATTTTAATTACAAACCTACCAATATTATTATTATTTTATCTTTCTGCTTCTTATTAATATTTTTTTCTGTGATTTTTACATGATTTAAACATAAATTATTATAGTGTAACTAGTGTATTTAAATATTATTTGTATTGCAAACTGTTTAGGGACCCATCACGGGCCTAGCCTAACGGGCCCCATATGTTTATTAATGTATTACGAAGGAAAATTTTTGAAGTATATTTACTTTACTTTTTTTTTTTACTTTAATTGCAGCCCTCTCCTACAAACAAGACAGAAACCCATTGCGTATTTACTGGGAGGCTCGTCGGCGTATGGCAGAGATGCCAAGAGCTGGCATTGGATAAAGTAAAGTAAGTAAGTACATTTAATTGTAAGAGTGGGCCGAAAGGCCCAAAATTGGAAAATAGAGAGAATTTTCTTTCAAAACAAGATGGTGAGCAATTACCTGAAGTAAAAAGGACACCAACCGGGAATCCCTCGTCTCTCCTTTCTTCGCACTCTCTACTATTTTGTAAAGCCAGAAATTCACCCGTTCCACCTGGAAAATAAAAATAATTATAAAACAGTCCTCAAAATAGGAAAACCGGTTTTGTTACCAATTGGGTAGCCGTTACAGCAGCTATGGGTTTATTGCATTCTTGTATTATTGATTTGTTTCCATTACCATACACGATCTGTTCGGGTCAGTCGATGTTGTTACGGAGCTCCGAGCCAGGAGACTACAGTGGTTGGGACACGTACAACGAATGGAGAGCGACCGCACGGCCAAGAAATGTGGGAGGCAAAAATACATGCGCCGAGACCGATAGGAAGACCAAGGAGGAGATGGAGGGAACAAACAGAAGAGGACCTCCAGGCAGCAGACTTAGGGCTCCTGGATTGGCAGATCGTCACAGAGGATCGGGAGAGATGGAGGCGAATTGTGTGTAAGGCCAGAAGTCCCCCAGGGCTGAATGCGCCATCATAAGTCATGTAAGTCACCATACGCTTCTATAGCCTATCCCCACAGGAACAGAGCAAGTCATTGTTCTCAAAGTTATTTGCCATATATGTCCTGAAGTACTTTTTATGAACCTAGGCCTACTTATAGTGGCCCATTGGTTCCTTAACCAATGCCAACGACCCCATGGATTTCGGACATTATTTATATTGTTTCCGTAAGAATTTTCACTGGCACACTGGTATACGTTCTCGACGTCAACCAACACCGACTACAAGTGATAATGGACAAGCTGAGACAAGCTTACCATTCACACAATGAAACAGGCGAAAGCATGACTTAACCAAGTACAGATACGAGTCCACAAATACAGATGACGATTTGCTGCTGACGGTTAAGAAACGGAAACTAACATACTTAGGTAGGAGCAAGAAGTGTTCTCGATGTCTGTAAAAAAGAAAAAAAAAGTTATTAGCTTACCTTATCCCAGAAGTACACATGGGTTTGACTGAATTCAAAGTCGTCTAGCTGCAATTTCTGCATCAATGGCGATCGCATGTAGTTGTGGGCAGCGAATATCCAGCAGCGACCAGAAGACTTTTGATTTGTCATAGGCTTCCCCTCAGGTTCCACCTTATGCTGGTACGTGTGGTTCACTGTCGACGTGACAACCCGTGAGGTGCACACCTGAACAACAGATACTTACAAGGGCTGCCTAGGAATATTAGGGAGGTGGAAGAAATGACAGCATTTAGAAGTAAGCTAAAGAGGCACCTCATAGACCAATGCTCATATGTGGGGGACATGATGTGGAACTAGACAGCTGGTGTTCTTTTCATGATTCTATGGCGGGTATTCCACATACGTCAATCGTCAATGAAAAATTTAAAAATGACGTAACAATGACGTAAATTGACGTGGTAGCAGAATTTTCAGTATGTCTTTAATGTCTGCTAAAACGTCATTGTTCAATTTTTTATTGACGATTGACGTATGTGGAATTACCGCCTATAGGCTATTTTTAAGTGCTTCATCTATTTATTTATTTATCGACTTATTGTTATTGTGTCTTAGGTTTTGGAACGCCTATTGTTTCATATTATGACTCAATACAGGGATATTCTATTCTATATAATAATAATACAATTTCACAATTTTGAAGTGAAAATGACGAATAGTCGAAACCGGTTGTGACATAATTTTATAGGTGTTTTTTGTGTAATATTTTATTAAGTTAGCTTTTATTATAATAATTTTGTAGCTAAAAATGTTTGTCACTTACCTCCAAAGGGTCGTGCTGTGTGCAGGCATTTTGGGCCAATAAATTAGTTGGTGATGCATAAAAGTTTTTCCGGAGTCGCTCAATCACGTCAAGTGACAGTCCACCTGGAATAAAAATTCACAGTCAGGACATGTAAGAAGAAAGAAACAGCACATACTCCTGCAGTGCACACAACGGGACAAACTACGCGATCAGGTTGGGCACAAGGAGGGCGGACATCAATAGAACCTGTGCACGCCGAACATGTGGGCACTACCATCAAGGACAAAGCCGGCCACCATACCAAGTTGAATCCAGCGGACCAGAGCAGGTTCAAAGCTGCAGATAACTTGGTCGTGTGCACAGTGCCGGTAGGGAAACATGGTAGGACTTGTCCTGGTCACCTCCGAACTAATCGTATGACTTCACTGAGTTTCCCAAGTGGTTCGGAGTCCACTATAATCAGGAGGTCCACTGTCCTATGGGCTGGCATAGGACAGTCAAGTCGGAGTCGCTCTATGGGCCCAAATATGAGGCCTAAGTCGTTATTAACCCGACGAACACTACTACTAGCATCAAGGACATTTCTGAGACATAAGGCAGGCGACATCACCTGAGCTGGAAACCCTGTACTAACAAGTAAGGACATGTATGAGTGGTTGTAGTAGTAGTAGTAGTAGTAGTAATTGCAGTTTTTTATATTAATCATAACGCTACGCCCTTTGTTTGTGTGTAGTGCAATACTGTGGTTTTGAATGGGGTTGATGTGGTGTGCACTATGAGGTTCATTTGTGACGTCATTTTGCAGATGGCAGCACCAGTTGTAATGATATCAAAGCGTTAATTTTTCCATCAGGCGGGGATTCCACCAACGTCAATAGTGATAGTAAATGTAGTTTTGGCGTGGTAGCAGACATTTTTAGTATGTTTTTAATATCTGCTACCACGTCAAAACTACATTTACTATCACTATTGACGTTGGTGGAATCCCCGCCTCAGCCTCAATAATATTTTAAAATTATTTTATTTATGTATTATTTTAAATTAATATTTTTCCATAAATCATGGAGGATATATATCTTAAATTATATGCAACGAAATAAGGTCCAGGCATAGTAAAAATATTATAAAAAATATAAAAATAATTAATTAGATGCTAAGAGCTTAGTTTTCACATGCAACAATAATAATATGGATATCGGTTTGTCGTCAGCGAATCTAGTGACCAAAACTGTCCCTACAGAACCTCATTGTCATTCGGCAAAGTGCTACAAAGCGCGCTAGACAACGAGTTGCCCAGTTACCGTCTACAGCACTTTGCATTGATATACATGGATTGCTACCACGGCACCTAGCCCACGCTGAACAAATGTCTACACTTTTGGTCACGTGACAAAAAGGGTTATTATGGCAAGAAGTGGTTGACTCCATTGCGTTCAATGCGATTTAGACGTATTTCATTGCCTGTTATTTAATCTATTTACCCACTTATTGAGTTTTTCCTTGGTTTGACATAATGGCCACATCTTGCTCTGCTTATAAATGCACTAATAGGTTCAAGATATGTCGAGAAACGGGGGAAAATATTACTTTTCACTAGTAAGTGTTCCCATGGTTTGGTCATTAGTTGAGGCAACATTTATGGGTTTATTTCAGTTTACTTAATCATTATGTTAACAAATTGCACACTTTCAATTGTCCTCAAGGCCGTAGCCAAGGGGGGGGATCCTTGGGGGGCGCCCCCCCCCCCCCGAGAGAAATAGCATTATTCTAGTTAGAATCGACTTTTGAAGGAAATTAAGAGAAATTATTACTCAAGGGAAACGCGATATTTTTTGGCCCCCCCCCCCCCCCGAAAACATTTTCTGAAACCGTCCCTGCCCCGAAATGAAATGGCTTGACACTAGATAGAATCGGATTTTGAGAGGATACATAAAAACCACTATGTAATACCCAATGAAATGTTTATTATATTTTGAGCCAAATTACCCCCCCCCCCCCCCGCAATGGGCTGGATCTACTCCTGGTATAGGTAGGAGCCTAAATTTAGGAAGTTGAACACTTCAAATTTAGTCCCAATGCAATTAAATAGACGAACATGGTTAGATTGGACTAAATAGTTTGACTATCGTTTGTTAAATTGCTGCTTGACAATTTTTCTTAGTAACATATTCCTAGCTAAATATTAATAAATCTTCATAAATGCCGGTGTGTGACCATAGAATATTGTTCTATAATAAATAAAAAAATATTACAAAAGCAGAAAATGTCAATTAATCGTATTAAAAAAAATTATTGAAATACATCAAATTTACACGTAAGTGTATATGGCATGGAACGCTTCTGCCATAATATCCAAGATATCAGGTTTTGTCCGTTGCCGACAGCCCTAGCGCTCCTGGTGTATTTCCAGTGTATATATATATATATAGTTCAGTGGCAGTTTGCCATTGTCTATAATGTATAATGGGTTAAATAAGTAATTTTTTGAAGGACTTTTTATGGACACAGGCCTACTTATAATAGTCCTATCATTGTATCTAGTGTAAGTAGAAAGAATTTCGAGAGGGGGAGTTGATATTATAATTCAAAAAGTTCGTATCTCGTAACCGGGGTAGCTTTAGACCTTTACCCTATGATTCGTCTGCGTTGGCTATGCAACCTATACAAGGAAAACGTATAGTTAGGGATTAAAGGTAAAGGTGTAGTTTAGCTACCCCTCATAAAATCGCAAAATTTGGTTCTATATCGTTGATTAAGCTTTAAAAGAAACCCCTTTCCGAAAGAATTAAAAGTAGGAAAAGTATAGTTTTTGAGTTACAGCCCAATTTAGTTGCATATTTGCAAATTGCTCATAAATTTTTTTATGGAAGGAACATTGTCAGGGGCATGTAAATAATACAACCCTTGCTTAAAATATGAATTCCCTTGCAAATGGGATGTTTTCCATCCATATTAAAAGCATTTTCATTCGACTTTTGATACAGCGGGGTAGCTTAACTACACCTTTATCGGATTTAATCACCTGCGCAATGATGTACCGTTCCACCACAAAAGAAGGTAAACTTTGCCGTTATGAGGAAAAGATTATAGAATGAGATTTGCTAATAGAGATTGTGCGCCAACATGCGATTTGCATGACACAGCGCAATCCAATAACGGGCAACTGCCGTACTCACTAAGATGTTATAGCCACACACAAATTTTGTAAATTGCTTATAAAATCAATAATGGAGACATTAGAGAAACTACCTTTTCATAAAATCCATTTATTATGTGAAAATATTAAAAAAACATAATGAAACTTACTTTGGCTTAAACCTGCTGCTGCCATTTTAAATTTTTTATGAATATGCATTAGTAAACAATCACAGAGTACTGTAGTAAGAAAACTTCAGATTGTAAAATATTTTCTTTTTAAATTAAAAAGAAGGTGTTTGTGTAGAAAAACATAATTTTTATTAAGATTTTATATTTGATAACACCATTGTTATTAGTTATAAACGCAAATTAAGTACAGTGGATAGTTTACTTTTTGAAAGTTTTCAATTAAATATTTTCCCGCGGTTTGTGAAAACTTTGCGGAACTTTCCTTTTGTATGATATTATACTAAAAATTACTGAAGGCATATCTTTGGTCATATCGTATAAGTTTAGTTACCAAGCATACACATAGGTCTACCACATGGGTAATTCTCCGCACTTGGTACAATTGATGATGCCTCAGTATAACATCAATACTTATGCAAAAAAACTTGATTTTGATTTTGCAGTAACTAAATGACTTCTTTATTCGTGTCCTCACGTACGGTATATTATGTGTCTACAAAATATTACATTTTACCTTTTACCTGATTTCGTCTTTGAAATGGTCAATAAATTTCTGACGTCTGTCACGTGTAGCAACCCCATTTTCAAAGATTCAAAAATCAACAGCACAGTTAAGGCCAAACCGTTTTTTGGAGTTTTTTGAAAATAAAACCCGCCCAAATTGAGTTAGCCCAAAATAAAAAAACTGATTCCGAGGTATGATTTTTGTGAACCTACATACCGAATTTCATCAAAATCGACCAAGTAGTTTGCCCGGAAATCGACGCACAGACAGACAGACAGACAGACAGACAGAGCGACAGAGTGACAGAGCGACAGAGTGACAGAGCGACAGACAGACATTTCGTAAAAACCACTTTTTGGGTTCCTGGGACCTCAAAACGTGTAAATCCGTTGAAATCTCGGAATCCAAAATTTCGACCATCACAAAGCTTTCCTTATACTACGCATAAATTGGAAAGCAAAAACAATAGCGTCATTATATCGACATTTGATTCAAATACAAAACAATGTTGTTCAACCAAAATTGAGGAAGGTTTAGTGTTACTTCGTTGCCATCGGCTGCTGAAGGGATGAAAGTCACTGAACCTTTGACATCCATGTCTTGGTCGGTTGAGAAATTGTGGCTGAAGCAAAAAACAATCTGAAAAAGAACGAGATTATATAAGTCCCGGTGTACATGTTCGACGGTTAGAACGCCGGCGATTCGATGCAAATTTGTTAAGTTATGTGAGCAAATTGGTTAGAAGGTTCAAAACCGCCCCCCCCCCCCATTCGTAACGGCGCTGAACCTTGCTTCAGCAAAAGGTTGCCGATCCTTGGAGAGGAGTAGCAATGTTATCAATCAATCAATTTAGAGGGTATACTATGCTTTAACACCTACTTACGTCCTACAGGCAAAATCAATATTAAAATAGCATATAACGGTAATTTACCTTACTTTCATGTGGCAGCAGTGTAATAGCAGAAAAAAAATCATTCAAATTATTAGTGTTCCGTGTTTTAGCATTCGCAGTTCCCAAAAAGTCCAATTTAACACGTTCGATACTTTCATGCTGAAAAATATTTTTACTAGGCGTAAATATAAATAAAATAAAATAAAAAAATTATAATAGGCTATTATAAAAATAAAAATAAATAAATATTTTCCTTTTTCCGTTCCTATGCCTAGCCCCGGCCACATTGCCTGGGGGCGCCAAATTGAACAAAAAATAATCAACGTGCATATTATACACAACAAAAATAATAAAAAAATAAAAAATAAAACTATTTAGGCCCTCCCGTGGCTGGAGACCGTTATCAATATGGCTGCTAGTGTAGCCTGCAGAAGAGAAGTACGCAATTTGGCGGTGAAACCCAGTGATAAGTGTAGCCTGCACAAGCTAAGTACAGAGGCGCAGAAGCGGTCCAACCGGACGTCCCGCAATCACTTCAAGCGGCAAAAAACTGTATCGACGGAAAGATATCAACTAAAACTTCCGAGCGTCGGCAAACAGTGGGAGCCTTTATCTAAGCCCGGATTGATTCCACATAACATCGAACGGAGGGACGCCGTAGCACGGTTCAGGCTCATAACCGGCCACGACTACCTGCAGGCGCATCTACACCGCATAGGCCTGGCTGACAACGACACCTGTCCACTCTGCTCACAGGCCGCTCAGACAGCTGCCCATCTACATAGATGTCCAGCTCTCGATTCCCTTCCTCAAAATCTTACAACGCGATATTGGGAGACTCGACGTCGAATGGCTCACCTGCCACAGACGGGCGTTGGCTAAAGTAAAGTAAGTAGTTTTTGACCGGGTCCAGGTATCCGTTCTGCTATACTGCAGTGTGAAAAGACTTCGATATTTTTTGCGTTGGCTTATGGTTAACGGGTGCTTCGTAAGACATTATGGCTTCCGCCGCTCCCGTAAATATATTTCTATGATTTAGGCCTAAACTTTTAAAAATAAAAATAACAGAACATACGGTACTGTAATAATATTAATTTATATGGATTTCATTATGGATTGGGTTTTTTTAACGTAACGATAGATTTTGGAGGGGGTCGGTGTATAATTTGGCGCCCCCCTTTTCATAAAAGTGTAGATGAAGGAAGGTCGTTCTCATGGACGTACGCAGCTCTTAAATTAATGACCATAGTGTCCTTTGCACAGGAGCCCGAGGTCGGCTCGGGAGACGTAAAGGGGGCCCAAGGGTCTCAATGAATATAATTACAAACAAGAGTGGCTCGGGGGTCTCCCCCGGGTGAAAATTTTCGAGAAGTAAATTTTAGGCCTGAAATATTGATGTTTTAGGTATTTTGAAAACAACGTTCTGATTTTACAGGGTTTATTGAATTTATTTATGGATTTATTATTCTACACTACATTTTATGCTCTTTGCTCTAGCCCTCCACTCTGACAAAAAGTTCTTAGAGGGGGGGCTCTTCGCAATTCTTTCAAGCCGGCGACAATATAATATCAACATTTCTCACTCCTGCTTGATATGCCATTCATCCGTGCAGACACGAGTGGGTGGAAAGGGTTGATGGCCTATCACGCAGTCATACATATACTGTACTGCGACCATATTCTAACTATTATGTAATTTTTTGGAGGAATATATTTTTAACAAGGCCGTGCCCAGGTTGATTTCGGGGGAGGGGGGTTCAATTTTTCTTTAAAAGCAATTTATTAATGAATTAATGGATAAATTCTTCAAACCATACACATTTACATACAAAAATTTATTTGGGGGGGGGGGGGGGAATGGACCACCCTCCTGGGCACGGCCATGTATTTTACTTTACTTTACACTCACCGATTCATTGGTGACGGCCAAAGAACACCATCCCGAAGTCTTTAGGATGCTCAAACTCAAATTTGATTCCTTTATGAAATGACGATCGCCTTCATTTTGCGTCAGCACCAGTAAGGCATTGAAGGTTTTCACACGATCCATGGAAATACATTGGAAGTTGGTTATATATCGACAGGTACTGATGTAGAGGCTAAACAACATAAAAAAAAACGGTATCTGCCGTATGTTACCAATACTAACTTTGTAAAAGGTATAGTCTACTTATGTCTCTGCACCAGCAGCCTGCAGCCTGATCGAGGCGATTCTAATACCGGTATTTATTTAATCCCCTGGTAATAAAAATGTAAACAAGATAATTTTATAATGGAAAGTGCTATTCAAAATTTGTTTGTTTACATTAATAATCCTAAGGTATTTATTTAAGGCTGAGTGTTCAAAATGTTTTGTAAACAAGAAAATTTGCTGATTTTTTGACGAAAATAATTTATTGCTCATTCCACAGATACAAAGATAACAAAGTGAACAGATAAAAAATCCAAGTTATCGCAGGAAGTTTATATATTCTGAACTGAAATATTATTACCATATAAAAAAAATGGATAAAGAGCCTTAAACCCATTTTGTAGCACAGTTGTAAATCTGTAAGGGAAATAGACAGTTTTCGCAGAAAGCTCGTATTTTTTAAGATTTTTTCGTCTGTTCCCTTTTATATCTTTGTGGCTGTGGAACGAGCAATGAGGTTCTGTAGGGACAGTTTTGGTCACTAGGTTCGCTTATGACAAACCGATATCCATATTATTCAAAATGGCCGCCGTTTGCATGCGAAAACTAAGCTCTTAGCATCTAATTAATTCTTTTAATATTTTTTATAATATTTTTACTATGCCTGGACTTTATTTCGCTGCATATAATTTAATATATATATTCTCCATGATTTATAGAAAAATATCACTTTAAAATAATACGTAATTAAAAATCATTTTAAAATAGTATTGAGGCTTATGGAAAAATCAACGCTTTGATATCATTGCATCTGGTGCTGTCATCTACAAAATGACGCCACCAATGAACCCCATTAATTAATTTCGTCCACAAAGTACGATAATTTCTTGTTTACAAAACATTTGGACCCTCAGGGTTAACCCCGGTATTTATTTAATCCCCTGCTATTAAAAATGTAAACAAGATAATTTTGTAATGGAAAGTGCTACGGTATTCAAACTTTGTTTGTTTACAGTTATAATCCTAGGGTATTTATTTAACCCCGGTATTATAATCGCCTCGATCAGGCTGCAGCAGGTATGTATCGTATATCACACCACATATGGGCATAGTTGCAACTCTGCCGGGGCAGAGGCGGCCTTAGGGGGTGGCAAACAATCTTCCTTTGGCGCCCATTCCACCAACCGGCTAGGGCTATTTACAAAAACAGTGACGTGGTAGCAGACATTCAAGACTTAGGCGGGGTTTCCACCGACCTCGCATTGCAGAATTGACGGAAATGTTTATTTTCCTCTATGCCATAATTAAAATTGATCAACGATCATACAGTAAAATCACAAACAAACAAACTAAAATTAAAAAATGGCGTCATGGGATATGTTAAGCACAAACATTTTAATAGATTTCTATAAAAAGAAAAATTCTAATTTCCGTCAATGTCATTTGCATTCTGCAATGCGAGGTCGGTGGAAACGTCACCTAAGTCTTGAATGTCTGCTACCACGTCACCGTTTTTGTAAATAGCCCTAGCCGGTCGGTGGAATGGGCGCTTTAGCAGGATCAAGAAAAGTTCGTTCCAGGAACATGACACAGCCTTGTTTAAAGGAAATTTGTTCCGTGAATGAGAAAATCACTTTCCTGGAAGGCGCTTTTCCACCGACGTCTATAGTGATTACTGACGTCGGTGGAATTATCGCCGAACCAAATGAACTAGTTGCAAAATCCTGTAGCAGATCTTATTTACGTAATGACAAATTCCCATTGACGGAACAAGACTGTCTTGTTCAATCCATCAACAAGATGAGCTTGTTGCGTCTGGAACAAGGTGATCTTGTTCTGCATCTTGTTGAATTTCAAGCTGTCAATGAATGGCTTTCTACGGTCTGTGCTAGAAGAGTGCTGAATTAGCAGCGCGCCTTCGATTCAGTCTGTGAAAGCCTGCTCATGTGATGTGGCTAGGCGAAGTTCTAAGTATGAGTAGGCCAAGTGACAGAATGTCCCAACAACTATACATTAATATACGGTGCCCGCAGGCAGGTGCCTATGGAGCACCTGACAGCGCATTGTACAGACTACATTTGTTGCTAGAACAATACGGATGTGGTTAGAGGCACTGACGGTTTCAGGGGGGGGGGGGGCAGGGGGCCATGGCCCCCTCCCGTGACAGTTCAAAGGAGCATTTTAGTATACCTACTCCCATTGAAAAAATAAAGTGAAAAGTGTTTGGGAACCCCCAGCATTAAACTAGTCGGGTCTGATCTCTTGCCAATGCCCCCCTCCCCCTTTGAAAATTCTAAAACCAATACTGGTTGGAGATTGTAAGTGTGACATAGGCCTACTCACGTGAAAGAACTAACTTGAGTCATTCCTAAATCACGATCGAATCCGAGCTTATCAAAAATGCAGCGTAACTCTTTTTCCATTTCCCTTTGTCCAACCATATGCTCTCTCTGTAACACACATGCTTCTATTCTATATTATTATATTACAATGCTTAGAGTAACGGGACGCTAATGAACTCTATTATAAATAAATAAATAAATAAATAAATACATATCGCTCATGCACGAGAAAAGTGGCACATTTCTAAATATTGACTTTGGAGATGTGACAGTTTACTTGAAAGAGAATGTGTAATTACCACGTCAACGCCTGGAGCACATTCCGAATTATGTCAGTATTGCCAAACCCGAATTAGTCAAACTTGGCAATGGATCAGTGACAAAACGCAATCTTATGGAAACAAATTAAACAGATATGTGACACTACATTCATAAAATTCGCTATATTTTCCTCAACATTTTTGTATAAATAACTCAATTTTGCAATTTTTTGAAATGTGTCACTTTTCTCGTGCATGAGCGATATATAGTGTTAAATATGCCAACTGCTCACTTACAAAATATGATAAATTTGGTATAAGAAGTGGTTATTATTCAACAGCTATTGAATATTGACCAAAAAAACCGCGTCTTTTCCGGGGGGGCTGAGAAAAATGTAAATAAACACCGAACTTGGCACCCCTGGGTAGTTGGCTGGTTGCACACATAGGGTAGTTAAATATATTATTATTATATTATATTCCAACAGCAATAACATTTTACTATAATCTACTGCAGTAAATTTGTTTCTCACCACCAACCTGTTCCCTCCAGGAAGGTATTTCAACCGGTCTCCAGCCGTGCCGTGCAAAAGATATGTACATTCAAAACTTACCGAATTCATCATTTCTATCATCACTGACGCCTCTGGGCGAGGCTTAAAAGAAAAACTTCCTTCTGCTAATCGCAAAAGCAGGGCTTTGAAATGGGTACATGATATTTCACCGGTATCGTTTAGGTCCCCTTCTCCCCAACCGCCTGCAATACACAGCCCAAAAATTGTTGGTGAGTTTTTGCGCTTATTATGAAACTGACATCACTGCAGAAAATTGGCTAGGCAAACGTAAATGAGGTAAGCAGGGATTTAAAATGGCTACATGATGTTTCACCGGTATCGTTTCCCCCAACCTCCTGCAATACACAGCCCAAAAATTGTTGGTAAGTTTTTGCGGTTATTATGAAACTGACATCATTGCAGAAAATTGGCTAGGCAAACGTAAATGAGGTAAGCAGGGATTTAAAATGGCTACATGATGTTTCACCGGTATCGTTTAGGTCACCTTCTCACCAACCGTCTGCAATACACAGCCCAAAATTGATTGGTAAGTTTTTGCGCTTATTATGAAACTGACATCATTGCAGAAAATTGGCTAGGCAAACGTAAATGAGGTAAGCAGGGATTTAAAATGGCTACATGATGTTTCACCGGTATCGTTTAGGTCACCTTCTCCCCAACCGCCTGCAATACACGGCCCTAAAATGGTTGGTAAGTTTTTGCGCTTATTATGAAACTGACATCATCGCAGAAAATTGGCTAGGCAAACGTAAATGAGGTAAGCAGGGTTTTAAAATGGGTGCTTGATATTTTGCTGTTGCATTTTGACAGCTCTACGATTCACGTTTCGAGGGTCATTTCACTTTTTACACTTCTAAGTATTTTCTTCCTCCGATTGTCTATTACTTCTCTCCACAGGAAAATCGAAGATCGTCATGACCATTTTAGTCATATACTATGGAATTGAAATGCAGTGGTTTCCCTGTGCCTTCTGCAACATTATGTCGCTGAATCCAATGGTTGGGTCATGTACACCGTTTGCCGGACGCAGAAGCTGGTTTTTGAGGACACTATCAACCACCCTAGGCGTCCCGGTACGCCCAGACTAAGATGGAGAGACCAAGTGCTCGAAGATGTGCACGCCACCGGCACCCGAGACTGGCAGCTAGCGGCGGAAGATCGTCCTAGGTGGTGTGGCGTAGTGGCAGCGGCCAAAAGTCCCCCCCCCCCCCGGGCTGGACGCGCCAACCTAAGTAAGTAGTAAGTAGCAGCCCTTCCATGCCCCCCCCCCCCATGAAAAAATTCTAGATTTGTTTTGCATTCACTTACATCGAATCTCTTCCCACTCATCATCAGTGATTTCAAACTTGTAGCCTAGTCTTTCTTTGAAAACAGAAACTTCAACTCTGGATAAATACCAATTGCAGTCAGAGTCCAATAGGTCAAACAGCTCCTCAGCCGCATCTCTAAAAAACATTCAATAATACAGAGCATATTTTAAGGAAGCCCCATTCGGGCAAGCGTGCCCTCCAGTGAGGTTACTTTGCCCCCTACGTTTGGGCATATTGCCCCACAGAAATTGGGCGCAAATTTCAAATTCCAAGACTAGGAAAACAAGAAATTAGAAAAAAAAGAAGAAAAGTCAAAAGTTACGTTGCACAATATTTATGGCGCCAATTTTGGTTTTAATGTTTTGCTTTTTGAAATAAAAATGGTTTTGGTAATTTTGAAAAAGTTTGATTATTATTTCAGAACTAGGTATACTACCCATTATTAAAAATAATAGACCTAATCTGAACTTATTTATGGAGAAACATTTCTTCTAATTTCTTCTTCTTATTCTTATAATGTCTCTTCTATCAAAGATTGTCAATCATCATGGCAATTGCAGTCACGATGACTATACTAGGGAATTGTAATGCATTGGTTTCCCTCTGCCTTCTGCATCCTTGTGCCATTGACTCTTCATTGAGTTCCTTCGTCTTCGGGCCCAGGAAAAAATAGTGCCCAGCACATAAAATACTGTGTTTCTCGCTTATTCCTCTCAAATTCGGTCCCCTATTTGTTTATACACCATTGCGCGTTTCCACGACGAGGCACAGCTTAGTGATTTCCGAGTCTTCGCCTCTGGGACCATAAGGCATTACTCAGAAGCTCAGCTACTTCATTAAATACAATTTTTTACGGCTCTACGAACGATGTTTCTTTTCAAAATAGACTTTTACACCCCCGAGGTTTTCCCCTCCCAAGATGTCTCCTAAATAATAATACAATGGATATGCGCCTTGTGACGGCACTGTTGCATCTAGTTTCATATACTTATATACAATTTAATAATATACAACTGTTGTGTACTAAGAAACCAATAATTGATTAAAATAAACAAATAAATGAATACTTTAATTTTTTAAACTGAACCAGCCTTCATCAGATGAAGTTACGACCAACACTCAACTAGGGGATATTACACAATTGCATAATCTTATTTTTGCAGATGTACCTACTTACTCAGCCGGTCGAGTTAAGGTAATTTTCAACTGATTGTCCGTCTTTAGTAGCCTTTTTCTACGTCGCTTGGTTGCTGACGTATTTTTCGGACTTTCCCAAACATTGCTGCTGCTGAAATGTATGGGGCATAAATAAATCACCCCAGAGTCCCATCTGCTGATCCCTTCATAACCATTCTGCAACGAAAATACCAATAGCCTATTCAGGGCCGTAGCCAGTAATTGTTCCAAGGGGAGGGGGGTCCGTCTGACTTCACTGGAGGCGAGGTTACCTCAATATATTTCAAATTCCATTCTATCTAGTGTACGCAGGTTATGTAGAGTAGTGGAACGGATTCTAACTTTCATCCGAAAGGTTGTTGGTTCAAGTCTTACACTAGTTACATTTTCTGGCCATGCTTCGGAGGGCATGTAAAGCATGCGGTCCCGGGCTTTCCTAGTTGAGTGTAAGAAAGGGCTCCGCTAGGTTGACTTAGTAATAGAACAAAAAAGTCATTATTTATTATTTAATACATGGGAGGGGGGGGGGGGCTGCGATTATTATATGCAGAAGGAATAATCTTATCTATGCCAATTAGAGTCTGTATTGAATCATGGCCGCAGCATCCGCACGCAATTCCGTCACGCGTCTCACATTGTTTATTTTTTATTTTTGCTTTCCAATTTATACGTAGTATAAGGAAAGCTTTGTGACGGTCGAAATTTTCGATTCCGAGATTTCAATGGATTTACACGTTTTAAGGTCCCAGGAACCCAAAAAAGTGGTTTTTACGAAATGTCTGTCTGTCTGTCTGTCTGTCTGAGTGCATTGAGTAACGAAACCGCATTGGTTGCTTTCCCAAAAAATATTTGGCTTTGCACAAAAAATTATTTTTTGAAAAAATGTTAGAAAATTCGTTCACAAATGCATTGTGTGCCCCGCAATTATTGCTGTGTGGTAATTTATTTGTTAGTCTGACCTTTCTAGAATTTATCTCACTTCCAGTGACGTCAGGTGGACAATCCCCCCCCCCCCCCCCCCGAAACAACGGAAATGTAACCACTGGAACATTATTTACCATGAAATTACTCATATTCTCTATCTACTAATGTGCGTCAAATGGCCTACCAGCCAAGGACGGGCGTTGGCTGAAGAAGAAGAAGTAGAAGATCTACTAATGTTGATAAATTGGAAAGGATGTTTGAGTAAACTCGGACCGGTTCTTTAATGTGGGACAGCTGCTGCCATTGTGGGACGGTTGGGTCACCTTAGCCATCTGTTATATTTTCAGCAAACATCGTTGTATTTAGGCGGCTATTCCACCTGTCAATATCCCGTCATTTGCGCATCAATAATTGATGAGGTTTATGTTTTAATTAAGGAGACTATTATGTAGCTATACTTAACTTATCTACGAGTATTATAAATTAAGTTATAATACTGTAGAGACTTATTATTGATGCATAGGCGCCCATTCCATTGACTGGCTAGGGCTATTTCCAAAAACGGTGACGTGGTAGCAGACATTCAAGACTTAGGTGGCGTTTCCACCGACCTCGCATTGCAGTATTGACGGAAATGTTTATTTTCCTCTATGCCATAGTTAAAATTGATCAATGATCATACAGTAAAATCACAAACAAACAAACTAAAATTAAAAAATGGCGTCATGGGATATGTTAAGCACAAACATTTTAATAGATTTCTATAAAAAGAAAAATTCTAATTTCCGTCAAAGTCATTTGCACTCTGCAGGTCGGTGGAAACGCCACCTAAGTCTTGAATGTCTGCTACCACGTCGCCGTTTTTGTAAATAGCCCTAGCCGGTCAGTGGAATGGCCGCCTTACCTCGTGATGGATTCTATCGGCGGTGAAACCAACAATGCGAAACCTAAGAGAATCGAACGGTTTATGAGCGCAAATGATTCTTGTCGAGACTTCAGCGGAAGGGTTCGAGACTCGAATATACGCATCCTGCGTGCAGGTGTTGAAAAGTCGGAACTGCTGCGACACTATCAATCCATCCTTGCATGAGATATAGCCCTGAAATGTATGAATCGTTGAGAATTCGGTTCCTCTCATCCAGTGGCTAAGCCAGAGTAGGGGAAGGGGGGGGGGGGTCCGGTTCTCATGCAACATCAATGAACAATGTAACTTAAACAGTTTGCCCACTTACGAGTACCACGGACCAGGGCAGTGGCGTAACGATAGGTTTTCGAACGGGTGGTGTTTCATTTAGCGACCCCCCCCCCCCTGTGACGGCAGGTCACGTGGGCACTGTCATGCGGTGTCGTTTCAGGAATGATATGGCACTTAAATGATTGACTGAAATCTGCGTTTTATTAATGCTACAGACATTACACCCCCTCCCCCCTTTTCGTAAAAATGTAGAAAAAGAGGAAAGCCGTTCTCATGCGGACGTACGCAGTTTCTAATTAGGGGCCATGACCTTAATATCCCTTGCGCAGGAACTCGAGCGTTCGGGAGGCTGGAGGGGGCCCGGGGGTCTCCCCCGCGCGGGGAATGTTTGTGAAAAAATAGGACTGCTATAGTTTTTAGATGTGGGCGATGTGGCACACGTGAAATGTATAAACAAAACTGGAAACAGGGGGACGGGGGTCTCCCCGGGGGAAATTAAAAAAAAAAGTCAGAAAAATTTGCTATTATACTAAATTGGGGGGGGGGGGGGGTCCAGACCAGTGAACCCACAGAGAATGTGCATTATATTAGATTGCACTTTAAATTTATAACTTCGGTTTTACGTCTGAAAATGGCGCCAATCAGGTAGCTCAGCACGAGGTGATGGGGGTGACTTGTGCTCCGGGGAAAAACGGACCATGTATGTTGCCCAAACAACCAGGGTAGTTCTCAGATTATGGGAAAAGGACATAAGTAACTGCCAATATGTATATTTTCAGCTTGTCATGGTTGCAGGGGCCGCAACATACGTACACTACCTATATATAGTGGCCTCTAAAATAATTATCTACTCACCTTCCTTTGTGCAACGCGAAAACAAGTGTCGTCTAAGAAGTTAATCGCCATTCTTACCAGAAATGATTGTATTGTATATTGCTGTTTGACGCAGTATCAACACAGAGTGAGCATGAATCGAAAAGCTTATACGTGATTATTCAAGAGCAGACTTCCTTGGACTAAAGCCCCGGGTTCTGGATACCATTTATCTATACCTTGCAATATCTTTTCATTAAGAGTGTATTAATTTTCTCGCTCCACAATAGAATTTTTCTTTAAAACTCGTGAAAATTAAAAAAAAAAAAATCCCTTTCGGCTATGGACGATCAGGTGTAGGGAGATTCCGCAGACCCTGCTTTTCCTCTACGCTACCCAGAGGCGTAAAGTTTTAGAATGATGGCGGGGGCAAAACTAAGTAGACCTTATGACGTCATCAGGCAGGATTGAAGAAAAAATTGATAATATAATAGAAAAATTGTAGAGTTTTACGCATTTTTTAATAGTTGTAAAGTATAGGCCTAGCTGTAGATTTTACAAAGCTGAAAAAAGAATGCTTATATTCATATTGCTGCAAAGGGGACTATGAAGTAAGAACCACGTCTTACAATGCTCGAAGCTGGGGGGGGGGGGGTAAAGCCAAAAGGAGCTGGGGGGGGGGGCAAGTTGGACCGTGCCCGCCCAACTTTACGCCCCTGACGCTATGTGTAATAGAAAATAAAAAAAACTTCATTATTTTCCCGATCACAACATCAACACACAAAACACTCTTGTGTTCCAAACTATGACGACTATGAACTTTTACTTATTAAATTATTTTTACTTTGACTGGACGTCATCTTGAAATCGTTAATTTGGCGTAAAAAGTGTAGATTACCATTATCGTAGATAATAATACGATCTTTCAGTCAGGCCAACGGCCTTACCATGTTGATTCCATTATAGCAGAGCATGTTTCAAACTGCGGCAACTTGGTAGTGTGCAAAGCGTTGGCAGGGGAACCTGGTGGGACATGATAACGCGCTTAGGCAGTGCAAGTCGAGTCCTGGTCACCTCCGATCCAATCGTGTGACTTTACCATGTTCCCCAAGTGGTTCGGAATCCACTATAATCAGGAGGTCCACCCTGTTAGTCAACTCCCCTTTCCCCGAGTCTGCCCTTTGGGTGCCTCAAGTTAACAAACAGACTCACTCCCCCCGCCAGGCTGACAGGGTTGCTTAAAGCAGAAATGCTGAAAGCAGGCGTTAGAAAAAACAAAAAAAAAAATCTTTCAGTCAGATTTTAATTCATTCCTCTGCGACCAATATTGACTGAGATATGAATTATATAAGTTTTCAATCAGCCGCCATCTTATAACTAAATAGCGGATCTAGCTGGTTAACGAACTCCATCAAGGCATTTGTATGATCAATTTTCGTGCCATGTTTCATCCAAATCGGATAATATTTACGGAAGTTAGAGTGTTTCCTAAAATCGATATACATATATATATATATATATATATAACATTTTGAACGGAGGGTGGTTTTAGGCTCAGGGGGCCATGAAATGAAAAGTTGTGAAGAAATTTTCCGAAAGTCGAACATTGGTCGCCATCTCAATAGGTAGATGAATCTCCCTAAAACAATCCTTTTCAGTTCTGGCCGATCAGGTGTAGGGAGATTTTATACAAGCGCCGGCCCTGCCTAACGTTACGGTGGTTTCTTCTTTCCCTCTAAATTATATCATTTTGCAGAACACATTTCCCACTAGCTAGCACTAGGTTAGCTGGTAGCGTACCCCTTCGTGGCTAAAGCTCGCCCAATATAAAGACGTTTTTGATTTCATTCATTTCATTTCACTAGCGCCGGCCCTTCATTTCCACTCATTGGTGTAAATTCCCAAAATTTCTGGGGGGGGGGGGGCTTTAGGACCACAGGACTTTGATCCCCGGAGAAAAAATTGATAAATTGGCCCAAATTAGTGGGTTTTACGCATATTATACCCTGGATAAAGGGGAGCCTGGGGGTCTCACCCGGAGAAAAAAAATTGATAAATAGGCCCAAATTAGTGTGGTTTTACGAATATTACACCCTGGAGAAAGGGGGGCCCGGGGTCTCCCCCGGAGAAAAAATTGATAAATAGGCCCAAATGAGAGAGGTGTTTTACGCATTTTGCAAGCAGTATATAGTTGCGATTTTACAGATGAATTAACCTACCACTAAGGGGGGGGGGGGGGCGGGGTCTCCCCCGAAGAAACTTTTTTAAAAAAATAGGTCTGAAATTTTATATTGGGGTTTTAAGCATTTTGAGTAATATATTTTTGTGAAAGTAGCCTACTTGGTCAATATTTTGTTGATTTTTTCCAAGAAATAATTTCCCTTTCGTTATTTGGGATACTATGCCTTTTGCCTCCATAACGTCTTTTTCACCAGAAATTCTGGGGGGGGGGGGGTACGGATTCTTCTGGGGGGTGGGGAGCTTAGACTTGATGAAGAGGGCCAAATTAGTGAGGTTTTACTCATTTTGCAAGCAGTATAGTTGAGATATTATAACGACGAATAAACCCACCATTGAGGGGTGCCCGGGGGTCTCCTCCGGAGAAAAATTTAGAAATAATAGCTCTGAAGTATTGGGGTTTTATGCATTTTGAGTTATATATTTTTTGTGAATGTTTTGGACAATATGTTGATTTTTTTCATTTAAAATAAGCATACTAAGAATTAATTTCCCTTTCATTATTGTGGATACTATGCCTTTAGCCTTCATAACGTGTTTGTCACCAAAATTTCTGGGGGGGGGGGGGCTACGGGAGGACCTGGGGGGGGGGGGCTAAGCCCTCCAGGACCCCCCTATTTACGTCAATGTTTCCACTATGCTACGCTATGTTTGTAATAAAAAAGAAAAAAAAAAGACTTCTGTCTTCTACATTATTTTCAGTTTGGATGGACGTCATCTTGAAATCGTTGATTTGTCGTAATAAAAGTCTAATACCATTAACGTTGATAGTAATACGGGCTTTCAGTCACATTTCATTCCATTCCTCTACAGCCAGTATTAATGGAAATATGAATTTTCTAAGGTTTTGTTCGGCCGCCATCTAGAAACAATGGCGGATCTAGCTGGTTAACGACCTCGATGCAAGAACAAATGTTGTGCCAATTTTCATAAATTTTCCTAAAATCGATGCATATATAGTCATGTATAAACTACCCAACCACAAACGGATGACATTAGGAACACTCTGCTTATTCGAAAACATGCATAAGCGAAACACCAAATTTACTAGATTTTTATAAGTGTTCCAAATGTCATCCTACCGTGGTTGGGTAACTATATAGCCTACATATTTCTCATTCATGAAATGAAAAATTGTGAAGTAATTTTCCAAAAGTCGAATAGGCTTTTGGTCGCTGTCTCAATAGGTAGATGCAACCTCCCTAAAACGCCTAGTGCTGGTAGGCCTACTCTGATTAGCTCTTAAGGAATAAAAATAAGACAAATATGTTAAGTATTCTCATGGTTTATAAAAAAAATCAACGCCAGGATTAGTACAATAGCGGAGATAAGCGAAGCAACCAAGAACCCGGTGCGGAATTGATTATACTTAAATTATATGGTAGGTACCTATTTTTTTATTAGTAAAGTACAAAATATATAAGGTTAGTTATGTATATAAATAAAATAATAGAAAATATATAGCAAAAAACTTTGTGCTCACATCCAAAATGTAGGAAGAGTTATTGAGTAGGTAAGTAGCAGGTGCGGATTAAGGAGACTGTTTTATTTCACAGCAGGAGACTGGAAGTCATGCATCTCCTTAAGCCGCCACTGTCTAGAATTCTTAAATGATGGGAAAGATAATTAATGGGTGGATAATAGTCTAGTCTTCATCTTTAAAACGGCGGTAAATAGCTTGGACATATGTAAAGACGCATTTCCAGTCTGGTTTTCGCATGACGACCATGTCTTCTACATCCAAAAGGGGCGCGATACCGGCCTTTTCTCTGAAAAAAAAAAACAGGCTTAAATTATACAATATTAGGCTATTAATAATTAATTATGTTTGTTGCTTTCCAACGACAGCTTCCAGCATTTCTGCTTTAAGCAGCAACCCTGTCAGCTTTGCTATAGCCGAGTGCCGAGAATCACGTGTCACATGACAGCGTGGTAAATTCAAATTAACAAATTATGGAGCATTATGCCGACTCTGCCTCAGTGGACGTATGGATGCTGCCACCTTCTAACATGCCAAGCAATCCAGAGCCCTAACGAAGACATCACATCACTTTACGGGCAGGCGCGGCACCAGATGGCGGTAACGCCAAGAGTGGGCGTTGGATAAAGTAAAGTATGTATATAAAAATAAATAAAAATATTCTATACTTACTCAGCTGTATTGAAGGCCAACTCGAAGTTCTTCCGGCGTTCTTTCGGCGATAGAGAATCATAGTCGAAGGCGTCAGGTAGGAAGTGATGGATGAGAGCACAGAAAGCGAGGCCGTTTGACCAGCTTGTTGAAAAGTTGTCTATTTGAATGTTCTGGTAGACAGAAATAGACAAAATTAAGAGACAGTTCACAACAAAGTAAGACGGAGTGAGAGAGAGTGCGAGAGCGAGAGAAAGAGAGAGGGGGAGAGGGAGAGAGAGAAAGGGGGAGGGAGAGAGAGGGAGTGGGAGAGAGAGAGAGAAGAGGAAGAATGGCGAAGTGTTTATGCGTTCCCAGTCGTTCAATATGATATGGAAGAATGCACGTTGATTCAAGCTATGGAGAACAGAATCAGTGCATTTGAAATGCGGGTATACAGGAGGAAGAAGAAGAAGAAGAAACTCAATCATTCGAATTAAGTTAAAGTGAGGAAATCGGGTTCATCAAGTAGATCGTAGTAATTGTCATTGGTTCTATATCGGGCAGACTGGGAGGAATTTTAAAAACAGAATCACTGAACATAGACGAAGAATAAAGGTAATTTGGAAATTTAATCAGCCATGGTCCAACATATAAACACTCAAGACCATTCCGATGACTTTATTGATTTTATGATCTAACGGGCAATTTAGGTACCTATCTGATCTGAATTACCAGTTATTACACAATAATTAATAACACAACATTAGTAGGTACATAAAAACGCACACAACACGATATTTTTTGTTACACCGACTCATTCCTGATTTAATGTCATAAGGTAATCAGGGTCTACCTCTATACTGTATAGAGGTGGTGCTATGGTGCGTTAGGATCTTCGATTGCTCCAGATATGATTATAAGATGAAAGGTCAGAGGAAAGCAATACGCAATGGAACAACAACAATTCATACTGAAAATAGTGGCTTATAAATTGTGGTAGTTTCACTGGTTAAGGTCTAACACGAGTATGGTCATCTTATGTTCAACTCAGTACAACAAATAAAGATATTAACAAATTATATCAGGGTGCTCAAATTTTGGTGGAAGAAGACGTTAAGCCGCACTTCCCTGGTTTCATCATGGAAGAAGCTTTGTTTAACATAATATTTTTTTTATGCCCGTATTACCTATCGCCTTCCTCTACCAGACCCTTCAAATAAATGTGAAAAGGTGGGATACCTTCCATGATAATATAAGTCTTTAAAAAATTGATTTAACCCCTTCTTCCATTTTTTGTATACTGTACATGAAAATACCTACTGAAAGTACGTGTAAGTGGCAATAGTGCGTGCGTATTAGTAGGCTGATGCTGCATGCTGAAGACTGTATGTGTTTTTGTGGCAGTTAGCGACGGCCATTGGCCAGGAAGGGTTGGTTTCAACATAAGTCCCCCGACTGCAAATCTGTACTTATGCAACTCGCTGCCCTAGAAAGGCAAAGACATGGATTCGAGCCCAATTTTTTCTTCCGGGGTTTTAATTATTTTTAATATGTACTAACTCAATGTATAAAAATGCATAAGAGGGGACTTATGTTTGGAAAGGGACAACCGGAGGGAAAACCTTACTGGTGTTTATAATCAAATTCCACATGATGTATCGAAAGTAGAGTGTTCGTTGAGAAAGTAGAAGTGTCCTTCTTCATTTTGACACATCATATGTGACAGTTGGCTTCGGTTGATGACGTCAACGTCTTTGTTGTTGTTTTGTTCAGAGATGAATACCTTATTCTGCCAACTTTTAGTTCTTCCATCTATCTGTTGTCATTCCGCGGCTGCTTGCATATTTCTACGGCCCCTCTGCGTAAACGTACACAGTACGGAACAGTTTTAGTTAGGCGGCGAAGGCATCCTGGTCCCTGATTGGCTCGCTGCCAACTCAATATTACTTACAGTCTATGATTGGCTCCGGTTGATGACGTCAATCTCTTTGTTGTTGTTTTGTTCTGGACTGGATAACTTATTCTGTCTTAACTTTTAGTCCGTCTATCTATCCGTTGTAATTCTGCGGTTCCTTGTAGATTTCAACGGCCTCTCTGCGTAAACGTAAAAAGTACGGAGCAGTTGTTGATGCATTCTGGTCTCTGATTGGCTCGCTACAAACTAAGCTTAATTCTTTTTGTTGATGTTTTTCATGAAAGCACTCTGTCAGATCGTCAACGGCCCATCAGCCTGGATTCTACTAAATCATCCTCTGATGAGAGCCTTTCTAATTGTCATCTACAATCGATATATCCTGTGGAATTGAACTTTGCGCAAAAACCAGATAGTGGGGCCCTTTTGCCCGGTTGTCTCTTAGGGCGGCTCCCACCACCGCTGGTAAAGCCGAAGGATGCCGCCATGCAGTGGAATAGGTAAAAACACGGCGGCTTCCTTCCGATTCCACATTCAGTTGCTTTACCTACGATGGCGGGTGTGACCCTTAATCGAACCCTCTAGAGTCTAGACGAACACAACCAAGGGGTGGGGATATACCTTGTAGGTCTTGGTCTTGATCTGCACCCAGCACAGTAGCCTCTCCTTGATAGTGGACGCTGATTGGCTGAGCTTGGGGTCCGTGAACGTGAATAGGGGTCCCGAACTTCTCGGAGAGCTGCCAGGTTAGTATTAGATATATCAGAATATAGGCCGAAATATGTTATGCAAAGTAGATGAAGAAGTGTTGGATGCACCCTGGGTAGTGCGGGGTTGTCAAAAAGTGTTGGGGAGTTACAACTTAAGCATTTTATTATAATTATTATATGAAGTGTATTTTTAAATATATTTTATGCATTATACATGTATATTATATATATTTTTATAATAGGCGTACTTATGGTGGACCATTCCACTTTCCCCAATGCTACGCGATTTTTCGGCCAAATTGGTATACATCCTTGATGCCAACCTACACTGGCTACAAGCGATAATGGACAAGCTTACCATTGACACAATGTATCAGGTGAAAGCTTGGCTTAGCCAAGTATGGGAACGATTAAAAAAAATATGGCTTAATTCAGTATAGTGTCGCCATCTCTGTATGCCTGTTAGTTAATCCGAAATTATATCGGAAAAATCAATTAAAAAAGATCTGAACCGAACAGGACTCGAACCCTTGATTTTTTTCTGGTTCGACCTCCACTTTATATGTTTAAATTTAGGCATCCTTATCAGAGAGTGGGTGTGGGTGGCATGGACTTGAAATTCGAACTGTCTAATAGCTTGCCATAACTTAACTAGACCGACTAACTAACAGGTTAAGGTCAAGAAGGCATTGTCATTCAGAAATAAAACCCCTTGCCACTATAACCCATAAGGTTTAGGCATAAAGACCAATAACCGAAATTAGGGGAAATAGAAAAACTGGACGTGGCGGGATTCGAACCCAAGATCTACGCCTAATCCTCTACTTACATGCTCCTATTGACAAAATTCGTGTTGCTAGAAAGGTTAGCACAGCTGTTTTTTTTATTTTTTTAGAAAAAGATAAATCGCATACAAACAATTTAATGAATGTATCTGATTGACCTTTTTAGTCGCCTCTGTAGGTTATTACCCGTGATGAGTACGACACGTCTCCGATTGCATGGCGTGTAAAGACTCGCACAAGTGCAAGCACGTTACCACCTGGCCATCGAAGTCGATAACTATCTAGCCGAACAGGTCTGTGAGCTTACTTTATTTTATAAAGACAAATATTCAATATATTGCTGTATTATAAGGTAGGTATATAACACTAACATTAAACTAACTTTGGTTGAGTAGGTACATTCTCCTCGTTATAACCGAAATTCGATATAGAAAAAACTGGATTTGGTGGGATTCGAACCCACGTGAATCCGCTATCTTGGCGAGTGACGGCTACTATATTTAATAATAATAATAATAAAGTCTTTATTTTAAAAAAAATATGTAGATGCAGCGAGATTAGGGCCTATGGCCCTCTCTTACACCTAACTGTACATAACAATATAACAAATTTCGGATGTTGCGGTCAGTAACATAGGCTACCCAACATGTTTTCCCCTGTCCAATGGGATGGGGAGAACTCATTCCTGCTGAACAATTTTCATTTTATGATGTGGAGTATCGAACAACGACCACGAACAACTAGAACGAACCCTACACTTCCCAAGATTAATCACCATTAGTCAAACAATAGAAAATTCTAAAAGCAATGTGACAGCAAAGGGAATATTCTAGATTCTCTTAAGAGGATGGTGACAGGAAATACTGGCCACTCCTAGATTTAAACTCCAAAATCTGTTGGTTTACAATGGTTTATTATTTAATTGATTATTAAAGTTAAAAAAATTTTGTAAATCGAAGTAGTTGAGGATCAGTGCCGGGTTAACGCCTGTGGGGGCCGTGGGAACAAGACATGTGGGGGCAAACTCTGTCTACCAACATTGCAGCAAAGAAAACGTTCAATTTCCCACCAATTTCAAAAATTTGTTTGGACATTGTTTTCAACTTTAATTAAAAAAAAAAAAAAAAAAAAATCACGTGGGCCGTGGGCCTGTGCCCCAAGTGCCCATGGGTTAATCCGGCACTGCAGGGGATTATGTCATACATAGTGATAGTATCGTAAGGACTTTTTTAAGTTTTAACGCAGTGATTTTTCCGTAATCGTGATCTTTTAGAAATAGGGCTTCGATCAGTCCAATGTAAGTAAGACAGTCTGCGACCATATCAACACTCTATGGACAATATTCCCTTAATTGTAACAAAGCATTTTTCGAATAACAGCAACGAAAGAAGAAACCCATTACCCTTCACCATTTGTTAGAAATTAAAATAGATTTGCCCAAATTTGGCCTCTAAAGGCGTTATGCACGGACATAGGCGTAGCTAAGATTGGATCCAGGGGGGAGGACAGGTGCAAAAGCTCTATAAAGCTGGCCATTCACGAGGGCTCGAAACGGACTCGCGCCAAGCCAAATGGCACGTCCTGTTCCATTTGGCGTTAGCCCCATTTAGAGGAGTCATCACGACTACGCTGAACCAGTCGCTCCAAATCTTTCAAATTGTACAGTGTGACGATGTGCGATGACGAGGTTCAGCGTATTCGTGATGACCCCTCCAAATGGCGCTAACGCCAAATGGAACAGGTCGCGCCATTTGGCTTGGCGCGAGTCGGTTTGGAGCCCTCGTGAATGGCCAGCTTTAAACCGATTGGATTTCGCGGGTATATAGGTATTTTAATTTTTTAAAGAATATAACATTAAAATCGGATTTATTATATCCACAATAGTTTAAGTTCGCCACACTTTTTATGTAGTGAAAAATTCATCAATTCATCTTTAGGCATGTCCCCCCCCCTGCTCCTCTATGGTTACGCTCCTACGCCCATGTATACGGGCAGTCTGATGCAACAATATAAACCTAAACATATTGCCATCTGGATTGCCTGTGGAAACTCAGTGCGCCTTGTTGGAATCTCATGATTCGCAGCAACTTGTAAAAATTCAACAATCTGAACACTGTGCATCCTGCTGCTGCTATCCCTCTACAGGTTGTGTACCTGATAGAGACCGGCAAATCTGTCAGAACGTGCAAAGGTCTGATAGGTATTGGTAACTACGCTACAGGAGCAAATGCTACCTGGAATTTAGCGGAAAGAAAACCGGGACGTCTGCTGAATCAAAACAAGAGGTTGTTTCAATATTTATATAAAAAAAGGTACGTTAGAAGATGGTAGAATAATGTGTACGGTAGTCTGTAAGTAACAGAATAACCAATCGGTATCAAGAATGGATATTGACGTCAGCAGATTTAATAGCGGAGTACTCCCAGACTTTTCAAGCAATGGTGGGACCTGACCTTTAAAGGGTAGCTTACCTGGGTGAGCCAGGGCCTGGATTTTGACGGTCAAGCTGCTGGAACTTGGCGAAAGGTGAGACTGGCTTGTTAGATGATGTTACTGCAACATGTAAATAAATAAAATAAATAAATAAATACCAAAATAATGATAAATATCTGTAGTGTTTTATTTATTTAGGGGAAATACAGCTATCTCTAATTTTGGGGTGTTAAACTGCTTATGATGTTACCCAAGGACTGCCCAAAACAGTTTGCCCTCCTGCCTACCCAAGGCTGTAGCCAGGATGGGGGGGGGGGGTTAGAAATTTCATTGGGCGTTACATAAGGTTTTTTATTTTTCCTCTCAAAATCCGATTCTATCTAGTATTAAGCCATTTCATTTCGAGGGGGGGGGGGGGGGTTTGAACCCCCCCTTGGCTACGGCCTTGTACCTACTTATACCTAACACTTTTGACCGATCGTATCTAGCCTAGGAACTGTTGTTAGAACATATCTTTTGTCCAGTTCCTTGAGTATGCCGATTTATGCAAATGGTAAAAAGTAATTGTTGTGAACTTAATTT
Source organism: Psococerastis gibbosa (assembly GCA_963971405.1). NCBI lineage: Eukaryota > Metazoa > Arthropoda > Insecta > Psocodea > Psocidae > Psococerastis > Psococerastis gibbosa. Next base: position 28,983,046 of record OZ020491.1, read on the forward strand.
CCATTTAAGTCATCTATACTATAAAAAACAAAATGTATTACTGACCTGACTTGGAAGTGAATGTCTTCGTAGACACTGAAACAAAAACCAGTTACTGTTAGACTTTTGGTATGTACCTTGGTTGCTTTTTTAGGCTTAGGTCTAATTAAAGGAGAGTAAGCAAGACAATTATAATCGAACACCCAATTGTACTCAATAAAACTTAATCTATATTGTGCACTCTCGCTGTATCTACATTTTGTTTCTTAATAAAGGCTTTATTATTATTATTAACAACACAGTAAATTTACATAGTAGCTTTTTAATAAAAATTTAGGATTGATCCTGGGATGACAAAACGTCGCTTCCCGGAAATACCGTTGTAACTCAAAAAAATCGAAAAATGAGATAGGTCTACTAGTGTCATTTTACGTTAAAAAAAAAAATAGCTCTTTCTGGGCAATATTGTATTATCTTCAAAAATTAAAAAAAATCCCCTAGAGGGCAGATACATCGCTATTGAATTGGCGCGAAACGCCATTTTGGTGTTGAGGAATAGTGCAGCATCTGGTCAGTTGCCTTAATCAACACTGTTGCATGTCAAAATATTATATAAAATAAATCTTATTCGGGAAAATACTTTGAGCAACAACGTTTTATTTTGAAACGAAACAGTTTATCTTTAAAAACTTAAGGGCCATTATAGGTTGTTTTCTAAGTAATAATGTTGTATTTTGGGATAACTGCCCACTTATAGTAAAATTTATATGCAATATTGTTGCAACTCAAAGTGGCTTCAGTCAATCCAAAATATTCATTAAGGAGAAAATGGAACATGAGTCTAATCTTGATCTTTGAAAAGTGTAAAGAAGCAGCTATTTTTTGATATTAACTAATATGAAATGGGCCCAATAGCTACCCGTTCATCTGCTGTTTAAGCTACGAAAAAGTTAGAAATCGCTCTCCTGAAAATTTTACTTTTTGGAGTTACAACGGTATTTCCGGGAAGTGACGAAAAGTCTGCGTGTCGTATTGTACCTAGTATTATTTCATCTTGCACATCCAATTGTAATAAAACAATATTGGTACAATTATCGTATTGTAAATGGACTTAGCCTACTTAAATTTGATGTTATTACTCACAGTCGACGAAGCAAGACGAAACTTCAATTTTGTTTTGTATTGTAAAATATCTAATACGATAATATAATGAACAGAAACTTTTTCTGACCTTGAGTTTGAGTTTTGGTGACTACGCCATCCTTTTCGGTGACAGTCTCAGACTGCGCTGTAATTGAAAGATTTTAATTAATATTAAAACAATTGAAAATTATACACAGTAATTAATTTAAATAATGGATAATTCAAGGGGAATCAGACCAGACAGTTCTGCTAAAAATCCATAGCAACGAGTTTGGCACTAGCTAACAGAAAGGCAGGAAAAAATGGAAGGATACGAACTTGAGTGTCGGGGAGTTAATCTGAACACTGCACTAAATCATTTTCACTAACCCCTGCCTGTAGGGGCTTCATACAAGTTAAATACTTTATCAATAATAGTGTTATTAAATGAACCCTACGATATTAAAAAAAAAAAAAACTAACTAACTTTGAATTGAGATTGTCATATACGGTAACTAACAAATCGGCTTCGTCTAACGTATCAAGCCTAGATCGCGTTTTGGGTGCTGACATATGAAAACTTGGACCATTTATTGGTTTTAAATTTTTTTTAACAAAACATCTTCCTTTAATTACTCTGAATACCACTACAACATTTACAGAATCGAGGCTACTAATTAGATAAATCACATAGCTAATAAGCAGATTACAATATAAACTTGCAAATGTACAAGCAATGGACGTAGCTATGCACGGGGATGACTAGCAACTAGGAGCCACAATAGATAACTGCAAACACCTTGTTGCCAACCGTTGAAACACATCAGATTCGCAAGCATACTTGCAGATCTGATCGATGCGAACTAAATCTGGACGATTCACAACAACAGCCACAATATTTGGCAAGGTTAAAAACATTAATATAATCAAATGTTGCAATATTAATTTACCTGTTACTAATACGAAGGTAAGGGGGCTTGGAATTAATGTTTAAAATATTTAGAAATTATAATTATGCAGCTTCAAAATGCTGGGGTATGAGGGATAAGTAGGACGTAATGATATTGACTCGTATTGGACGAACAAATAATTAAATGCACTATTTGAGATTTCATTAAGATTTGATCAGTAGTACAGCAAACAGGTATAAATTACAGCCAATTTCACTAGCTCTGGTTGAGCGCATGACAGGGTTACCAGATCATATTTTCGGAAGAGAGGACATTTCAATTGAAAAAGGAGGACATATGCAAGAGACTGTCTATTGAATACTGAAAGAAGTGACTGAATTATTACTCGTACTTTGCTTTAGAAGCGATTTTTTTTGGGCAACTGCGGTTTATTTGAAATTTATTTATAAAAACTAGTACAATTAAAATTCTTCAACTTGTACTTCACAGTACAATCCCCTTCACCGACTCATTAGGCATTAGGTTCATTAGGCATTTGTGAGAGAATAAATTCTAAATTAAAGGCCAAAAGAGAAATATATTTTCAGTGGTACTCATGGTCCAAAAGGAGGACATGATCTTGGCTTTGGAGAGCAAGTGGACACATTGGCAAAAAGGAGGACGTCTGGTAACCCTGACGCATGGATACCGCCACTTACAATCGTGGCAAGCGATCCAGAACTCAAGTAAAGGTCGGAATTTAAACCTTTGAATTCGTCAGCGGCTGAAGGATTCTACGTAGAACCGTTAAATAAGAAATTTACTGAATTACTTGACCGTCTGATACGAGCCAATGATGTACGCTACAATTGTCTGCTACGTGATAGTGACCTAACAACATGTAAATGAAAACATGCTCATTTCGTCAACATAATATCATCTAAATATGCATCTAGAGCGAAGCTTGTCTAACCACAACAGGCTCTAAGTCCCGGCACACACGCAAGTCTACAACGGCACACCAACACTCGTTAGCGGTTAGCACATCAAACACGCAATCACACTCACTTAGTCTCAACTCGTGCACGTCCTGGTTCACAGCCCGTTCCACCCTGGCACTGCCAACTTGAAGAAAATTGCATGAAAAATTGTTCAAAGTCCCGACACTACACATAGTCACAGCACTAGAACACAGCGGGAGCTACTTACACTTACGCACCGCCGATGTTGAAACACTTTTCACAATACTTTGCTCACTATGTCTCCTCTGCCCAGCTACAGAATTGAAAAGCTCTTCAAACGCCTCATCAACGTTTTCCAAATTATCATCCAGCACCAGTAAGTCTGGATTGTGCGATGGTTTTTTAACGGGTGGCTTGGGAGCCGGTAGGAACTTTTCGACCATTTTCTGCTTAACTTGAACAACAGAGTCAATTTGTTTAGGAACCGTTAAAGTATGACTGGATTTCGTTTTGACCAGGGAAATGGGTGTCTTTCGTTGCGGTGTTGGTAAGTCCGGCAAGACTAGGCTTTGTGGTCGCTTAGGTTTTGGTTGACTGTTGAATTGGTGCCACGATTCGGACTTTCGAAGGGATTGTGTGGGTGAAATGCTCGGTGACGTGTGTGGAGATAGGTCCTGGTAGGAGCCTGCCCGCGGAGGGCCCACAGGTATTTGTAATCGTGATGTTAATACGCCTTCTTCACTTCCAGCACTAATGGAGTCAACAGAAGATGCTTTGGCATGGTTCAATGGTATAGATGGGCTAGGACTTTTTGACGTGTAAGGGCTGTGAGATGTTCCGCTAAGTGAAGGAGAACCAACACTTAGTTTAATCTGCGGAACAATTGGAGGGGAATTATCTCCACTATCAGGCCCAGGTGGAGTAGCTGAGAACCGTTGTAGCATATTGGATAAACTACGAGCCGCAGTAGTTTTACCTTCTTCTTCCTCTCTGCGCATTGTTTTATGTTTTACGGTCACAGCCTGTTGTTGCTGGGCTCCACCCATAACTCTTGCAACTGCCACTTGTTCTTGTGGGGAATCTAACACGCCATCAGCAGCAGCTAATGGTAGTGGGAAAGCAGGGGTTGCATAAACTGTAGTAGTTGCTGCCACGTCAACACTGTACGTAGTAACGGGTGTTTTTAAAAGAGATGGGGACATCAGGGTTGGGGGTGAAGGTATGGTGCTTGTAGGCTTTATGGTGTGGCTGCTAGGAATATAGTTTGAGCTTTGCACTGAAAGAGGCTTGCTTGACAAAGATGAGTTTTTGTTAGGGACTGGTGCAAATGCGGAAGATTGTATTGGTAATTGTGGCGCAGGAGGTTTTGGGACGCCGTCCCTTGGAGTCATTGAATATGTTTGATTATCTATACTTGCGCATGCCTTTGGAGGAGCTGTGACATAGTTTTGGGGTGGATGATTAGGCCTGGTATAAGCATGAGGTGGGATTGTGGCAATTGGCTTCGATGTTTTCTGAGTATTTTGACCGGGAGCATGAATGTTGTGAGGTTGATAGATGTTTGAGCGGTTGTTAGCGAGGGACGAGAAGGAGGGTGATCGGGTGATTTTCTGAGTTGTAATTGGGGATTCCTCCCGCGATGAAATGCTTTCAAATTTGGCAAGCGCAGAATTAAGAATTTTATCGTTAGTCTGACTCTCCTTCAGCCAAGGAAGGGAGGGACTGGTTGGGGATTTAGGGTTAGTTTGGTAGCTTCCCACTGCTTTCTGACGATCTGTCGAAGACTTGCCGACAGGGCGGAAAGCAGACATTGGAGCATGCGAAAATTTATTAATGGGAGACTGCGGTGGCTGAGGCCTTGCAGAGGGATAAGCTGGAGGAGAGAAGAGTTGGCGATCGGAGTCACGTCGCTGGGGACACACAGTTAATGAGCCAATAACAACGTTTTCCTCTCCAGTGGTCTGAGTCCACGGTGGCTTGAAAGCAGGCTTTTCTTCAATTTTCTGATCCTGAATCTTCTTTAAGAAAATGCTGCCTTGCCTTGAAATTTTTGGACGGTTGTTAGACTTCGAAGGGGACAACACGATAGCAGTATCATCGGCAGTTTTCCAAAAAGAACGGGCGTCCATTGAGCCGGATCGTTCCTTTCTTGGCGGAGGGTCAGGAGGTGCTTCAAACGCAGTTTTGATTCGGGAGAACCGATTGCCCCATTGCTGCTCAGCTACATTTGAAGGATTATGTGACTCTTTATTCCACATAGCAGAGCCAGACGTAACGGGATTATGTTGTCCTAAAAAGGCTAAGAATTTCTTGTCATTTTCAGTCCTTGGTTGTAAAGGTGGAGGTCCTGGCGGATGAGAAGCAAAGCCTCCATTTGTTAACTTCCCATCATCTTCCGAATAATCACTATCATCATCAACTTCGTAGTAATTAAGAGGCTTGGGTATATCAATAGTGTTAGCGCGTTTCATTTTTAATTTCTTCGCCGACCTCCCATAAAAACGAACTGGTTTATCACTAGTTGCAAGCTGCAAGAGCTTCTGGGCATGGGAAATACTGCTATCTGTACTGGCAGATGACCTTTCACTCTCTGTTTGAGAAACATCCAAACTCTGATCATGCGCAAATGGGTTTGGCTGCATTGATCTGCTAATAGCTTGATTAGCAAGATTCTTTTGATACTTTGCCTGTGCGCTTAGAATCATACTAGATTTGTTCTCTTTCTCTTTGCGTTCATTATGTATACGCTGTAGTTCCTCAATCGATCGTGTACTTGCTTTCGTTACCGGTCTTTTATCGTTTTGCACCTCTTCAAGTTTTTTTTCAAACCGGCTTGCTTCATTCTTTATTTTATTTACATTCATGCTCAGTTTTTGAAAACTGTTAGTTAAAGCGGCTTGATCAAATGACTGCTTCTCTCTCGGAGGTGTAATCTTCGATTTAGCAGTGATGACGGTGGATTCGTCATCACTACTGACATCACCATCATTTTCAACAACTTCGTCGTCAGTAGATTCAAGATCGGATTCACTAATTTTGCGTTGTTTCTCTTCGTCTTCCCGCGACAATTGCTTATTTATAGCTGCCTGATGCACTGCAATCTGTACGGACTGCTCAGGAGTGAACAGAGTCAAACTAGGATCATAATCGAGAAGACTCCCACTGCTAGCCACACTATCAACCTCACGTTCCACACTACCATCTCTAGAAAACACATCAACCTGGGGACTCATGATTGTGGGAGCGTACTGAATATTTTTAAGTGGAGGACTCAATATCTTAGCTTTTTGTGGGGGGCTTCCTGGACTATGGATCACGGCTGTTTTCAATGAGGGCTTTTCATAAATTCGAACTTCAGCCGCCTGCTCCACTAACAACTCTGTTTCCACCGGTGCGAACGGTTTGGCGACGTTGTTAGCTACTTTTCCAGGTACAAAATTAATAGGCTTGAACGTTTTAACCGGCTGCGACATCAAGTCACCAGCAGAACTCTGTTTTATTACTTTGTAGGGAGCCTGGATTTCCTCATTCTCAACTGGCTCCGATGGTGTAGGCACCAAATCTTTAAGAGACGTCTCTTCTAGAAGTCTTCGGGCATCGGCCAGTTCCTCGCGAGTGACGCCAACGGTATGGCGATTCTGCCTAAGAAACCTTCGATTGGCAAACCTATTTTTGCTGGTAGGCTTAGGATCAGGTGTCTGCAATGACGTCTGCAGCTTCGCGACTAACTGCAGCAACGTTTCCTTGGTGTGCGGGTCTAATTCCGAGCCGTCGCCACCCGATGTGCTTCCGCTCAGTGATTGCTGCAGCTTATTAAGAGCCAATTGAACCTCTGCCAGAAGGCCAGGTCCTATTGGCTCTTTTTTACGCGCTCCCTTCAGCCCAGCGAGGAGCCTAAGATCTTCACCGGACTCGGTACCGGAGTCTTCCACGTGTGGCAGTTCAGATGACTCCAGCATAAGAGAGGTGCGCAGGTGCTCCACCAAGTAGGGTAATAGCAGTGACTCACCGTGCTTCTCCGTTGACTCTGCCTTGGTGCCATCTTCTTCAGCTCGGGCAAGAGCCACGACATCCTCGGTTGCTGAAAAAGGTAAACATTCGAATTGATAAACGAAATACTACCACCAAGCAACTGCCATATTAATCTTTAACGACAATGACTCTTGAGTTGAGTTTTACCTGATTTCTCAGCCATGACGGTACGAAGACGAGAGCGAATCAGACGCCGACCGTCGTAGTCACTACAGCTATCCAACTGAAACAATTATATTTACAATAAATTTTAACAATTTTACTTTTTCGTGCACAAGTGATTCAAAATTTTAACGACTAGTATTTGGCAACGCAACGCTAGCCTGGTTGCCCTGCCAGAGTTCTTCGACGGTGACTGTTGTCGGACAGAGTGCGCAGTTGAGTAGGTGGGCTACATTCTGTACTTGTCAGCACTGCCATATCTTCAGCAGCTATTTGTCGCCATCTCTCATGACTCGGTTTACATGAAAGGAGCCTCCCCGAAGACTACTATTTCACACCAGAGAGGCAATTGAACCTCTGCGAAAAGACCAGGTCCGATTGGCATTTTTTTACTCACTCCCTTTAGCCCAGCGAGGATCCTTAGGTCCTCAGTCCTTAGCTAGATTTTGGACAACCCATTAAATGCGAGTCTCCCTGGACACGAGAAGTAAGTACACCAGAGAGACATGCATACTAAAACAATCGGGGGTACCCCGGGCAAGGTTAAGAGTTGACGGCAAATTCTTTCAACACTAAGCGATCAAGATGACAAGACCATCAAAAGACTCTTCTACGAGGAAAAAATGGCACTTCCCAGAGCCATTCTTCAAACGATTTCAATAAGTTTTACAAGGTAAGCGAGACTACGATGTTACTCATTGTACTCTATGAAATTACTTTTGATAAAAGATGAGATAATCCTACCGCATTAATGAATAGAGAAGTAAATGCTCACCAGTTGTCTCAACCTCCGTTCGTCCCAAATATTTTCAATATCTTCGTTAGATGTTTGTAGTGATCCAGTTGGGACGTTCACATTATGATCCTGTAAATAAGAAGAAATGGAGGCTATACCAAGCTATACAGCTAGCAAAACATTATCAAGTGGTAGCATACAGTATTTACCTAATAGTCTCCTTCAGGGACGAATGCAGGTTATTTGGGGTAGGGGTGGGTGTAATTGTGGGTCCAAGCAATTATGTAGTATCAATTATATTAGAGCGCAATAAATTAACTTACAATAGATTTAAAACATTGGGGGGGGGGGGCAGTTACCCCCTGTATCCATCCATAGTCTCCTTATTAAATAAATAAATATTGACTTTTTGTTCTATTACTAAGCCAACCTAGTGGAATTAGGGCTATATAAAGCCCACTCTTACGCTCTTACTACTACCACTACCACTTACACTAACCCAGGACCGCCTGCTTCACATGCTCTCCGAAGCAAGCAGCAAGTGTGGGACTCAAACCATCAACGTCCGTACAGTGCGTACCACTAATCTACATGTCTTGACAAGTGCAAGTCATAAGATAAGATAAGATAAGACGTTATGACCGAGATTAGAGGATATAGAAAAAACTGGACAAGGTGGGATTCGAACCCACGTGAATTCGCCATCTTGCCGAGTGACGACTGCTATATTGCGGATGTCGTGGTCAGTATCATACCCGGCAGCTACGTTTCTCCCTACCTATTGGGATGGGGAGAACTCTACCACTTTCTACCGCTACTCTACAGGTCCTTTTTTTTTTTTTTTTTTTTTTTTTTTTCCCCGAACTATCCTGGAACCACTTTTCAGTATTTCTTCAGGATAGTCGTGTCATATTTTCCTACTGGTTATGGTCTTTCTTCTTTCATCTTGCAGGTCAAGTTGAGCCATGCCAACTCCTTCACAGCACACCAAGCCACCTCTGACTCAATCATTTCGCGCACTATGTTCACATTTAGGGTTCCGACCTTGGCTTCACATGCCCTCCTCTCGTTGTCCCACCGGCGACAGTCAAAGAAAGTATGTGCCGCCGTGTCCTCTTCCCCGTCGTATATGCACCGGCTAGTAGTACTTCTTTTACACTCATAGAGGAAAGCCCGGAAACTGCCATGTCCAGTTAGAAACTGTGTTAGGTAGAAGTCGAGCTGCCCATGCTTTCTACTCATCCATGCCCGCAAGTCTTTAATTAGGTTCCAGGTCCAACGTCCATTTAGGCTGTCGTTCCATTTTCTTTGCCACCGTTCCATGAGCTCTTCCCGCGCCCTGCTCTTCTCTGCTCCATGGTATATTTGGGACCGCTCTTGCACCAGTAATTCAATAGGTGGGAGTTTAGCCAGGACGAAAGCCGCGTCTGTCGAAACCGTTCGGTAGCTACTTGTGACCCTTAGCGCCATTTGCCTCTGTACTGTTTCCATTTTTTTCCGATATTTGGCTGTGTCTAGTGCTCTACCCCAGTTCGGTGCTGCATACAGAAATACAGAGGTCGTTACTGAGGCTAGCAGTCTCCGCTTGTTTTCCCCCGGTCCTCCAATATTCCTCATTAGCCTACTTAATGCATTACTTGTTTTTAATGCTTTTTCTGTGGTTTTTAGGATATGTGTATAAAAGTCTCTGTTTTTGTCCAACCATACACTCTACAGGTCCTGTCCTGTCCAGTTCTCCTGTTTCCCTTGGTCACCAGTTTTTTGTAAGTTTAAAAGGTATTTTTTTGCTGTTGAAAAGTTGAGTTTTATTAATTTTTTTTTACACTAGGTATCTTATGAATTTACTGTGAATTTACTCATTTAGGGGGGGGGGGGTCATCATGTCCCCCCTGACCCCCCCCCCCGTGGTTCCGCCATTGTTTGCAATGCCGGTTATTCATGGCTCCGTATGTATTTTAACTATACATATCATGGACCCGGCACTGCAAGGAAGACATAAAATTTGAAACAGAGTGCGGAAATAACTTATAGAGACAGATTTAGTCAGCAGTAACTCTGAAGTGACGTCAGCAGATGGCAAGATGGCGGACTGCCAAGTCGGAGCAATCAGCGACAAGTGGGTTACATCTGTCTGTTTAAAACCTTGACATGAGGAAAGGCCCTTGAATAATGGGGGGAAAAAGTTTATAAATCAATTCGAAGATTTCATCTTCCTTTGTGAGTTTGCGACAAGAGCTGTTGTAGGACTGCCACGAGTAAAGAAGGGTAACTTAGGGCCTAGTGCTAAATTTAATTAAATTACTCTGAGTGAGCAAACGCACCCTTCACTATCAGTTTTTTTTTTTGGAGTAAAAATTCACTTGAAATATAGTAAATAACACAGTAGATTTAAAAAAACCTGTACTTCGGACCAGTGGCGTGACTACCTAGGTACAATTCGTGGGCCCCGGTGCAAGATAAAGTCTTATGAGCCCCTAGAAAATAGTGATGGTGGATATGAGGCACATACTAGTAAATTATGATGCGCCAAACCGCCAAAATTCAAATTCAAATGTTGCATTAATTTTAATTCTTTTTTACATTTTATTTGGGAAAAGTCTGCTTTAATTTTTAAATTTTTTCATGACTTTTAAAGAAGATATCATACAGTACATGCAAGTCTAGGGATCGCGCCCTGGCTCCCCGTTGCACTGCACCGTTTCGCACAGTAGTTTGGCCACTGATTAGGGCCTTGGAAATGTCCAAGGGTTTCCGGGCTTCCGTATCCTAAAAACGTCTCGGCTCGGAATACTGGACGGTAAAATTTAATATAATATAATATTAATATACTAGTATAATATAATATATAATAATGTAATATAATGGCCATGGTGTAATATAATGTATCAAATCAAATGTATCAAATCAAATGTATCAAATGTATTTAATTCTATCTCAAAAGTACAAGATACAAATGAACAATTCCCAACCCCAAATGTAACAAAGGGTTTACGTCTTCCCTTCCCCTGACAATGGGCACATTGCTCGATAACTGTGAGAACCCTGCCTCTAATGACTATTAACACAGCATGCAATGTAAGTCCAACTAACCCTTTGTTAAATAATACTGGACTGCTCCAACCCCTAAGTACCGCTCCTTAAAAGAGAGTCGCGTCATTGAAGGGGCATGCCTATTTTGGAGCGGGACGTTTGGCGCCAACTGCGCAAGTCACAGCCAGCAGCGCTCTATTCTGAGCACATGTTTGTTCTAAAGCCACGTGCGCTCAGCATAGACTTCCGTCGTACACAATACACACATTTCTTTCACACCTATCCCCACATGAAAGTAGGTGTAAACTAGATTTCTATATGGGAGAGATGGGCGCCAAAATTATTTTTTTGAATTCTGGGGTCACCTGCTGGTACTTTTTTTTCAATGCGGCGCTTGGTCACAGGATCCAACGGTTCAGCTTCGTATTAAAGTGAGCTTCCACAGCGTTCCTTCACACAAGGGCTTGTGGTCTAGGGGTTAAGACGACGCCCCGGTTAGGTGTAGATAGTGAGTTCGAATCCCGCCAAGTCTAGTTTTTTCTATATTCTCTAATTTGAAAATGAAATATATTGTAGTTTACATATGAATTAAGCAACATTCGTGACTTTTGTTTGCCTATTTATACGATAGGATCGTCAGGACATGTAGAGTAGTGATACAGACATCGACTTTTACCCGAAAAGTTGTTGGTTTGAGTCCTACACTTGCTACATTTTCTGGTCATGCTTCGGAGGGCATGTAAAGCAGGTGGTCCCGAGCTTTCCTAGTTGACTGTAAGAGATGGTTTTATAGCCCTTACTCAGCTAGGTTGGCTTAGTAATAGAACAACAAAAAGTCTATATATACAACATATACAAACACATAGCATACAAGCATACTTGACCACAACATGAAGCTTAATTTCTTAATGGCCTGCATTGTCCCTGAAATAAGCAATTGTCAGCTGCGTTTACGTCAATTAACGATCACAAGGCTTTACCAATTTTACCATAACAGTCGATGTTTTCGGCAAGTAAATCAGTCTGCCTGTTAAAAAAGCTTGTAATTTTTTTGTGAATTTTTTATTAGACCAATTTTATACTGTAACTTTGCGGCTTTAAAATACTAAATGTAAAAACTAAATTTGAAAGAAATCGTTAATGGGTTAATTGTAAGAGTGGGCCGAAATTCGCCCATATGGAAAATAACGACAATTTCCTTTCTTTCTTTCAAAAAAAAATTGATAAATAGGCCCGAATTAGTGAGGTTTTACAAATATTATACCCTGGAGAAAGGGGACCTGGGGTCTCCCCGGAGAAAAAAAAATGTATAAATAGGCCCAAATTAGTGAGGTTTTACGCATTTTGCAAGCAGTACAGTTGAGATTTTACAGACGAATAAACCTACCACTGAGGGGGGTCCGGGGGTCTCCCTTGAAGAAAAAATTTGAAAAAATAGGTCTGAAATATCGGGGTTTCAAGCATTTTGAGCAATATATTTTTGTGAAAGTACTTGGTCAATATATTAATTTTTTTCATGATGTCTTTCATGTGAAATAAGCATGTACGACAAATTAATTTCCCTTTCCTTATTGCGGATACTGTGGCTTTCGCCTCCATAACGTCTTTGTCACCAGAAATCCGGGGAGGGGGGGCTTAGCCCAGGACCCCCCTGTTTACGCCAATGTTTGCAAGCAGAAAAAAATTGAAGAACAGGCCCAAATTAGTGAGATTTTACGCATTTTGCAAGCAGTAAATTTGAGATATTATAACGACTAATAAACCTACCATTGAAGGTGGCCCAGGGGTCTCCCCCGGAGAAAAATTTGGAAAAAATAGCTCTGAAGTATTGGGGTTTTAAGCATTTTGAGTAGCCTAATATATTTTATGTGAAAGTACTTGGTCAATATGTTGATTTTTTCATGTTAAATAAGCATACCGGTACTACGAATTAATTTCCCTTTCGTTATTGTGGATACTATGCCTTAGCCTCAATAAGGTCTTGGCACCAGAAATCCTGGGGGGGGGGGGTGCTACGGGTAGACCTGGGGGGGATAAGCCCCCCAGGCCCCCCTATTTACACCAATGCATTTTTTAACATTCATGTTGCATTGAAATCCAGACAGGCAGCCTGGGACCTCAAAACGTACAATCTCGCTTAATTTTATTGACTATCCTAGGTGGTAAAATAAACCATCACAAAGCTCTCCTTATATTGTACTAACGCAAAAATAGGAAACCAAAATAGTGAATTTCAAAATAGTTTGTTAAGAATGTGCCCACAATATGTAACAGTGATGCCGGCGTGGGCGCGATGGGTTATTTTGAATTTTGACACACTGCTTCTTTAACACTCTCTGGCTATAATAAACAATTTCCTTTACTCCGAATTTTACTGTACATAAACTATTCAACTGCATGTTGTGGTGCACCACATGACCACTAAATGGGTTAAAATTGTGAATATGATAATTGCAGCGAAGAAAAAACACAAGGGAGTCGATTTAGTAAGAAAAGAGGAAAGGACGTCAAAGAAGATAGCCTAGAGAAAATTCTACTATACGTTTTGTACAAATTCAAATCGCTCTTGAAATATCGATAATCGGGCCATATATGAAATGACATAAAGTAGACGAAATTCTCATCTACACTTTAATATATCGTATGTAACCGACACTACCACCGCGTTTCTTCATAACTTAAAAACAGAGTACGAGTTTATAGGTTAGGTTCTCACCTATAAACTTAATAACTAACCGTTAGACCTTCAAAAACTGTGGCTAAACTTTGTCTCACTAAGTAACCTAATAGGTACTTATATCGAGTTACGACACGTCTACGATCGCATGTTGTGTAGAGACTCACCCAAGTACAAGCCTCACGCTACCACCGAAGCCACTAACTTAGGAAAAAGATAAAAACAAGTTTAAATTTTTTGACATGAGGTGCCATAGAATAATGCTAAAAATATTAAGGAGAAATTCCGAAACGAAGGAAAAGGAAATATGAATGTCTCCTTAAAACCATGACAGAACAATGTCAAGGGCCGAGCAAGGTAGGCGTATACTGGACTGGACCCATCACGGGCCACGGCTTATCGGGTCCACAGTATTTTTTGTCTCTCAAATGTACATATAGTATGATAATATTATATTGATTATTGATTGATTATACGCAGAAGCCCTCAAGCATAAAACGAGATGCGAAACCTACGTTGGACTCAACACGGCCCAGGAAAGCGATGAACAGAGAAGAAGGTTGATGCAAAGCAATCGATAGATAAAGAAGGAGAAGGTTGATGCAAAGCAATCGATAGGTAAAGAAGGAGAAGGTTGATGCAATGCAATCGATAGATAAAGAAGGAGAAGGTTGATGCAAAACAATCGATAGATAAAGAAGAAGGTTGGAGAGGAAAAAATTATGACATCATATCCGTGAGAAGAGCCGAGTGGATAGAGCACCTGTTTATTAAAATGAAATACCACAAAGTCACGAGTACTCTAATTATTTCAGTCCAAGAAGGAGACGGTTGATACAAAACAATTGATAGATAAAGAAGGAGAAGGTTGATGCAAAACAATTGATAGATAAAGAAGGAGAAGGTTGATGCAAAACAATCGATAGATAAAGAAGAAGGTTGGAGAGGAAAAAATTATGACATCATATCCGTGAGAAGAGCCGAGTGGATAGAGCACCTGTTTATTAAAATGAAATACCACAAAGTCACGAGTACTCTAATTATTTCAGTCCAAGAAGGAGACGGTTGATACAAAACAATTGATAGATAAAGAAGGAGAAGGTTGATGCAAAACAATTGATAGATAAAGAAGGAGAAGGTTGATGCAAAACAATCGAGATAAAGAAGAAGGTTGGAGAGGAAAAAATTATGACATCATATCCGTGAGAAGAGCCGAGTGGATAGAGCACCTGTTTATTAAAATGAAATACCACAAAGTGACGAGTACTCTAATTATTTCTGTCCAACAAGGAGAAGGTTGATGCAAAACAATTGATAGATAAAGAAGGAGAAGGTTGATGCAAAACAATCGATAGGTAAAGAAGGAGAAGGTTGATGCAAAGCAATCGATAGATAAAGAAGAAGGTTGGAGAGGAAAAAATTATGACATCATATCCGTGAGAAGAGCCTAGTGGATAGAGCACCTGTTTATTGAAATGAAATACCACAAAGTCACGAGTACTCTAATTATTTCTGTCCAAGAAGGAGAAGGTTGATGCAAAACAATTGATAGATAAAGAAGGAGAAGGTTGATGCAATGCAATCGATAGATAAAGAAGGAGAAGGTTGATGCAAAGCAATCGATAGATAAAGAAGAAGGTTGGAGAGGAAAAAATTATGACATCATATCCGTGAGAAGAGCCTAGTGGATAGAGCACCTCATCAGCCGTTAAGATCATAATAGAAGGCACCATTGAGGGCAACACTGCCAGGGGCCGAGCAAGGAAGGCAAATACTGAAGACATCAAGCAGGAACCTTTGCGGAACCTACTGGGAACTTAAGAGAACGGCCCCGGAGAGAAGAAGATGGAAAGATGCAAACCAATCAATAGAATAAAATACGGTAGTAGAAGAAGAAGTAGCAGAAGAAGAATTATTATAACTTAATAATTGAATGTTACAATTATATTTTAAATGATTTAATGTACCTGTAACACACAGCAGTTCACAAGAACTTATGATTCGAAGCACACTACATGACACAATACGACGGGGAGGGCTACAAAGCGTTCGGTTGAACGCTGGCATTCAACTGATAGCAGCGCTCCTCGTTCGCTTGTTCAGCACTGCACCACTGAATATGAAATTCATTTTCGGCTGCACATAATTGACCTGTAAGCTATGCGTGTTTTTAACTGACTTGCCTCCTTTTAGCTCGCGTTGAATATGAAATTCATGTCGTAACTGCAGCCTCTTGGTGCGGATTGAAATGGTCCCTATAAGGGTATAATTTACTGTGTGTGTATTAGCTCACATTCTTCATTTTTAACTGGCTAGTCTACAGAGTGCTCCAGGAGTTACAAACTCACTGGAAGAGGGAATGAAATCTCTAATGTACAACAGGCTAACTAATCACTTAAACCGTCCAGTCCACCTCTTCACCCAGGGGAACAAATAACCCATATCTATATTCTACTATATATCTGTATTTTCTCGCTCAACATAAGACTAAGCATCAGGAATCAGTTCCTTAAAATCTGCGTATGGAGTGCTTTATATTATACGGATGTGAAACCTGGGCTATAGCAGATAAGGAACTAAAGAGGCTTGAAGCGTTTGAAATGTGTGCTAGGAGGATCAGCTGGAGGGACCACGTGAAGAATGAGAGTGAAGAGTGCTAGAGGTTATTGAAGAAAAGAGGCAGCTGCTACCTCATAGAAAAAGTAGAGAAGTGAAATGGGTAGGGCATTTATTGAGACACGAAAATCTGGTACACGCACCATCATTCAAGGCATAGTGGAAGGAACCAATAAAAGAGGGCGGCCGAAGAAGGAATTCATGGATCACCTGAAAGAGGACGCAGGAGCTCAAACGTACCAAGAGCTGAAGAGGAAGACGCAGGACCGAGAGAGCTGGAGGATGATATGCAGGGCAATTTGCTGGCAACCAATCGCTGAGATTGTGACCTCAGAAGAAGAGCTGAAGAAGCTGAAGAGGAAGGCGCAGGACTAATAGAGCTGGAGGATGATATGCAGGGCAATTTGGTGGCAACCAATCGCTGAGATTGTGACTTCAGAAGAAGCTTACTTTTAGCTTGCGTAGAATTTGAAACATTGATTTTGTAACGGCTGCTTCTTAGGGCGGATTTTAATATGCTCCCTAAACGTTATAGTTTACTTTAGGCATGCTATAGCCGATATTTTTCATTTTTAACTGATCCTCCGTTGAGATTCAAGGGAAATTTATGAATTTAGTTCCTATAGGCACCGGGAAACGGGCAAAGTTGAGAGGGAACCAGGACGTATTGTATAGGTACCCAATGAGAAATATAGTGGAAGGAATGGGGGAAAATTGAAATTATGGACACGATATTCATTGGTTGTTAGACAGTATACTTTAATTTTCGCCAGGGCCACCAGTTCTTTTTCAAAGTTAGTGGTCGCAATCAGGTTTTTCCTGATACTTCGACCACAGGCAACGTTAGCAATCTCTAATGTTTTATTTTCTGACATGACAATCAAGTTCATTGTTCAGATTGCTGCAGCAGAAGCAGGAAGTGTTAGTAAAAGGACAGGTCAGGATCTCTGTATTGGGCAGCGCCAAGTTCCGTAAGTGTCATTGGACTATTTACTGCATTGACAGAGTGCCAAATTTCATCTCGCATCTGCCAAAGCAGCAGAGACTCTGTCAAACGTGACCTTCATGGTGTCCTCGCAGAAGGAAAGCCCAAAGAATGGAGAAGAGGTTAGAGAAGTTCCTGGGAAAGAGGTAGAAGAGTAGAGAGGAACGGCAGTAAAAGAAAATTTATGCCTAATACTCGTAAACTGATACACTGTCCTGACTCCTGAGATATGACCTTCTTAGTCTCGTCGCATGGAAAAGCCCAGAGAATGGAAAAGTGAATAGGGAAGAGGGTAGAGAAGTTCCTGGGAAAGAGGTAGTAGAGTAGGGAGGAACGGTAGTAAGTAAGTAAGTATGTAAAAGAACTTATTGTGATGTGATCCAAAGGCCTGGTTCCCCCACGTGCACATGTATTGCTTATACATATATGTGGTGTGGAATGTGTTTTTTTGACAATTTGTAGTCTTACTGGTTTAATATAATTTACTTTACTTTACTTTTACTTAGAGAATGTATGGCAAATACTCGAAAACTAATAAACTGTCTTGACTCTTGAGATATGACCTTCTTGGTGTCATCGCGTGGGAAAGCCCAAAGGATGGAGAAGTGGATAGAGAAGTTCCTGGGAAAGAAGTAGAAGAGTAGAGAGGAATGGCAGCAAAAGAAAATGTATGCTTAACCCTCGAAAACTAATATAGCTACTGTTATGTCCTGACTCCTGAGGTATGGCCTTCTTGGGGTCGTCGCATGGAAAAGCCCAGAGAATGGAAAAGTGAATGGGGAAGAGGGTAGAGAAGTTCCTGGGAAAGCGGTAGATGAGTAGAGAGGAACGGCAGCAATAGAAAATGTATGGCTATAATACTCGTGATCTTCTTGGTGTTTTGTCATGTCAGTTAGTCCCAATAGACTATAGAGCATATATATATATGAGTAAATTTACCACCTACGCCTTGCTTATGAAACAATGAATAGCAATAAATTAATCATGCTGAAAAACAATTTGTAAATTTACTACCATTGAGGTATATTTATTTAAGATAATTTACACAGCTATTACCGGGTAATTTATTGTTTGCCATTGGTGTTTGGTCTGCAGACATGTTTATTCAAACCGGGATCTATATTGGAATTTCAGTAGAAACATTTATTCAAACACAGCATCTAATATTGGAAAGCCAGCAGTCAAATTGTGAAGGATGGAGCTCAAGTGCAAACACTCCATCCATCATCGCTGACTCTATGAAGGTCGACCTTACTTTTGACACTGCTAACCAATCAATGGCGCAGTCCATTATTCTTTATAGGTTATTGTGCCAAAACGCTAATATAATGAAGATGGGATAGTTTTCAAAAACATTTTGTTGTGTAGATTACTTAAGAAAGCTACTGGCATAATTTGTGAAGCACAATGCTTCTTGTTCTTGTCCACACGGGGTGGAAGGAACAGCCGGCTCAAATTGCATCGACTGGTGGAAGAAGTAGTTGCTACGCCAAAGCAGAAAGTAACTTAAAGCCATGTCATCAAATAAAACTTACCTTAGAAGAGTTCAAAATTCTTTGTCGCTCCACCTGCGATACTAGCGCCGAAGATGACGAGGCGCCGGAAACAAGAGGCTCCATACCGGACATCATAACGGATGCGCCCAGGAACTTGTTCAGAAGACTGCGCGCTTGCGCGTCCTCAACACTATCACTGCTTGGTATATCTGTAAAGTACCAACATGGTCTCAGAGATGGCGCTGTAAAACATTGCACATTTTCGCAAGGGCCCACTTGTTGGTGCTAAGCGTTCAGGGTGAATTAACACTAATAAGACTTAAAACTGATAATACAGATACCTAATAAGCTACCTCAGCGCCTGTGCGGGGATAGGGCGCTCGATTTTGTCTGGGACCAGATTACAGCACTGGCCAGTTGGCGCTATAGTAACGGCTACATACTGGGAATTGAAATGCAGAGGAACATTTCCTCCGAAGCATGGCCAGGAAATGTAGCAAAGTGTGGGACTCGAACCAACAACCTTTCGGGTGAAAGTCGGAGTCTGTACCACTACTCTATATGTCCTGACATATTGACTATACATATATTATATACCTTGATCAGCAGCCCTCATACGTGCCAAAACATCCTGCACTCCGGTGACTCTGCTAGAGCTCCCAATAAATGACTTAGTCTCGCTTGTAGACGTGGTTTCAGTGCGGGTTTGAGAGTCGAGGCGAGATGAGACGGAGTTGCTGTTCAGAGAATCAGATCGATTTCGAGAATCGAGACGAGATGACAGAGATGAGTTGCTCTGTGGCTTGGTCTCAGACCGGGTGTGCGAGTCGACATGAGACGTAGTTGTAATGGTTTGTGTTCCAGATTCACCTTCTAAAAATATTAAAGAAGTTAATTAGGTATGGTGAATGGAAAGCGAGAGCAGCTGGCAAACGGTCCGAACCACTTCTAGCAAAAACCATCCCCAGCAGCTTGCGGCGGTACATCGCTGTCACTGCGTTCCGAATTGCAAAAGGACATTTTCTTCCAGTTGAATAATTTCTCAGCAGCGAATCACTGGTGACCGAATGGTCTGTATGTACCAGGTCTTATAAAAAACACAGAAAAGGTTATACCGACACCGAACCGGTTTGTTTGTTTCCCAACGACTGGTTTCAGAATTTATGCTTTAAGCAACCCTGTCAGCCTGGCGCGGGAGGAGTGAGTCTGTTTATTAACTTGAGGCTCCCTAAGGGCACACTCCTTTAGCTCAGGGAGAAGGGAAGTTGACTGGCAGGGTAGACCTCCTGATTATAGTGGATTCCGAACCACTTGGGAAACATTGTAAAGTCACACGATTAATTCGGAGGTGACGAGACACTTAGACTCGTAGGTAGTCTCAGCGCGATATCATGTCTCATCATGTCCCCCTGTGGTCACTACCACGCTTGCTGTTGTTTTGAAAACACTCAAACCTAGACCTTCCGTTTTACACAGTCCAGTTCTTTGTTAACTGGGCCCAATAAGTCAAACAGTGTTTAGTTAATTATTGGGCTGATTTTATTAGTAGATTAATATATTATATTTCACGGGATTATCGCACTAACCTGTTACAGTAGGAGCATGTTGCTGGAAACTCGATGTGCGGTATATAAGGCCGGCTTTCGGATAACTCCCGCCCGATTTGTTCTCTACAGCTTCGCCAACAATAACAATATTAGTTAATTAGTAAATTAATAAGCCTGATAAAAAAATTGCTAGGGACAGAAACATGAATAAATGTCAGTTGTTTCCTGCATGGTCTAGGTTTTAGAATACGATTTATGTCTTTATGTCTGTGTTATACTATATCCTGTATATATTTCGATAGACTATTTCTGGTCTAGTATCAAAGACATTAAATGTCCCTGCTTTTACTTACGCAGAAGAAACCTAAAATGAGGGTGTGCGAAAAGATGGCTACATGGATAGAATGGCGAACGCACACAATGTGAGTTATTAATAAGTATTAGTGTCAATACATGACAGTCTTTTTATAAGTACGTGTAGAATAAGATTATTAGTAAGGCGAACTGTTATTTTTTGAGTATATACTGTATTTTTTAAATTGTTTTTTGTCAATTTTATTAGGCCTGCTGGTAAACAAAATAAAGTTAAGAATGAAAACATGGATTATGATCTTAGTCTGTTATAAAGCTAATCTATAGCAATGCTTATAGCCTAGGTAGGCCTACAGCTTGCATACCATTATTTGCTTGCGAC
This sequence comes from Psococerastis gibbosa, assembly GCA_963971405.1. Classification (NCBI taxonomy): domain Eukaryota; kingdom Metazoa; phylum Arthropoda; class Insecta; order Psocodea; family Psocidae; genus Psococerastis; species Psococerastis gibbosa. The sequence continues at coordinate 29,003,974 of OZ020491.1, forward strand.
AGGAAGCGTTGTGACAGAGCGCGGACCGAACCGCCCCGAGTCAGGGTGGACGTATGAGATTCGGTTTCCTCAGTCACTGATGATTTGCGTAGCAGCGCGTCTTTAATATCATCCAGGGGTGTTGAACATCTCCGCTCTGCAAGAAACAAATGGCATGAAATAAGAGTAGACGTCTCGCTCCCTTATACATATATCCTATATGGAACAAGTTACCCCAGGCTAGTCGAGTATACTGTATATATTGGCGGGGGCGATGCAAGACAAGATTTAGCCTTCCCAACCAGTGCCGGATTAAACCCCGGGGGGGGGGGGGGCACAAGATATGTGAGGGGCCGTGGGTGAACACTATCTACCAACATTGCAGCAAAAACATCGATTAATTTCCCGCCAATTTCAAAATTTTGTTTGGAAAATGTTTTCAACTTTCAATTTTTGATTATTAAAAAAAGGATCGTTTGTAGGGGCCGGAATTATAGGCATTTCGGGGGGGGGGGGGGGTGGGCGTGGGCACAAGATATGTGGGGGCCGTGGGTGAACACTCCGTCTACCAACATTGCAGCAAAAACATCGTTTAATTTCCTGCCAATTTCAAAATTTTTGTTTGGTAATTGTTTTCTTTTCAATTTTCGTTTATTAAAAAAAAGTATCGTTTGTGGGAGCCGGAATTATAGGCATTTCGGGGGGGAGGGGGAGGAGGGCGTGGGCCTGTGCCCCAAGTGCCATAGGTTAATCCGGCACTGTTCCCAACGGCTTACAACTGCCCCTCCCTTATATAAATTACTGCCTAAAGGCGGACTGTGACAATCAGCAGCCTGATCGAGGCGATTATAATACCGGTATTTATTTCATCCCCTGGTAGTAAAAATGTAAACAAGATAATTTTATATTGGAAAGTGCTATTCAAAATTTGTTTGCTTACAGTTATAATCCTAGGGTATTTATATAACCCCGGTATTATAATCGCCTCGATCAGGCTGCAGGTGCGAAATAGATGTCATTTTTAATTACAACTATACTTTTCCTTTTATGCCTAGGTGGGGCCAGCGATACGGCAGGTTCTATTCCATTTCTTGCAGCTCAGTGCTTCGGCTGCAGTTCCTCCTATAATTCTGAGGGCTTGGCGGACTTCTACTGTTTATTTTTTTTTACAAACCAAGCTCCATTGTTAACGTTGATATTCAGCCAGCACTTTGCCTAATTCGTAATGGACGGTTTACTTTGAACTCAGCTTAACCTACGGTTTGGTGGACTCCAATATCGACAGAAAACGCCATTCCAACTTGAGTTTCGAACCTATATAGGTACATGGTCTTCTACTGTCCACCAGACAATGTTAAATACAACAATTAGGCGTACCTGATGGAAAATCAGGGGAGGACGTACGATTAGACGGCAAGTCTTGACTAGCTAGTCGCCGGGTAACTGAGCTTGAAGTCGTAGAATACATTTCTGTAGAAGACCTGAAAAATTAAATACCGTAAACCTTGTTTATTTCGATAAAGAACATACATTGTCGCTTGTTACAGGTTTTCTCTTTTAAATAAGAGCCTTTTGACTGAACTAATATTATATATATAATAACAGAAAACTATTACTGTGCGAGCCTCAAGTTCATTAACTTGGGGCCCACAGGCTTTCTGTTTTACTTACTTACTTCCTGGTGAAGGGCCTTGGCCAGCTCTGCCACATCGCGTCACCAGCCAGCGCGGTCCTGCACTCTCCTTCGCCAGTCATCGACACCAAGGGTCGCCAGATCCACCTCGGCGTCGTCCAGCCATTGCATCCGTGGCCACCCCACTCGTCTTCTCCTTTGGGGCACCTTGTGTAAGGCTGCTGTTGTAGCCCTATTGTCTGGCATTCGTTCCACGTGCCCTAGCCACCTGATGCGGGCTCTGTTGATTTCGGTTACTATCGTAGGTTCTTGGTATATTGCGTATCATTTCTGCGGATACACCACTCTCACTTTTTGTATTATTATGGTATCATTATTTATAAATATATTCTTTCGGCGCAGGGGAGTATCGGCCGAAGAAGAGAACAGAAAAGATGTATAGAATGAGAGGGACGCCTAATGCGGAACCCCGGAAGCAATTCGGAAACAACTGGATGAACTCCATATTATGTTAATCCCAAATCGCCATAATAGGGCTGCAGTCCAGAGATCTAGAGCTCTGAGCCTTCTTAGAAATCTAATTACTACGTACCTTCTTCGATCAGAGGTCCTGCTATCTTGGCTATCCCTCCTTTCGCTCAGTTTGCTGTCGACACTTTCTCTCCTGACAGCAGAAGACTGGTTGCTGTCTCTTCTATCTTCGAAAGTTCGCCTGCTGGTTGAAGTGCTACTCTGCCTTTCCGCAGAATCCTTCCTTTGCAGACTTTCATTTCTGAAAATAAATCATGCTTGATGAAGGAGGTGTAAAAAAACATCGCCATAGCTTCCACCTGTTACCTGCGCCTATGGTAAGCTTGTCACTGCTTCTCCATTATCGCTTGACATCGAGGACGTATACCAGTTTGCCAATGGCCCAAAATTCTTACGGAAACAATAGAAATAATTACCGAAATCCATGGGGTAGTTGGCATTGAAGAAGGGACCACTTATAAGTAGGCCTATGGTTCATTAACCTCTTCGTGCATGACAGACTTCCCGCTGAGCTAGATTTTTTATTTTTTGGATTTGGGTCCCTTTGGGTTCCAGAAGTCTCCCTGATTTTTTTCAAAATTTTTCGACTACTAGTTTAGCCTAAAAAACCTGTCCTCATGTGAGGACGCCATGCAAAAAGGGTATGGCTTATTTTGTCCACACATGGGGACATCAAATGAAAGGGTATGCGATTATTTTAAAAAAAAACAGTGCGGCATTGCTGTGAGAACAAAACTGTCTTTAATCTTGAACATACTTATGGACCTTTTTAGAGATAATTATGAAACGATTCCATGCACTCAGGACAGACTGGCTCACTACACTTTTTGCAAATATACCTGGTCTTGCTCTTGCAAGTTAGTGCATGGCACCTCGAGGCATTTTTACTTTCCATCTTTTTGGGGTAGTGGTCGTTTCCATCAAACTTGATTTCTACCGAAACCTTGGCCACACCGGATTTCGTTTTCTTCAGAGGTACTGGGGAATTTGAAGGTCGCCCCCTCTTCAAGTCCGTGGTTCCTCTGGTTATAAGACTATTGGCAACACTCGCCTTGAAAGCCAGCAGTGATGCGTCCGTCGGAGTAGTTTGCTTCTTGTACAGCAGCCAGCTGTTCACAATAGAAATATTTAGCAAGTGGAAAAATATTCTTAGGTACCATTTTTTCGACTTGAAGCCGTGTGGGTAGTGGGCGATCATTCTGTCAACTAAATCCACCCCTCCCATAAACTTATTGTACTCAGCAATTGAATACGGCCGAGCAACTTCAATGCGTGATTTAGACTTGGGGTCCCAGCGTTTGACTTCATCCTCAGGTTGTGCCCCACAATAGGTGGAAATAGTATGCACTGGTTTCGAGTCTTTCCACCGAACTATGGTGATGTTATCGTCATTAGTAGTCACAGTATTCCAGCCTCTTTGGAGCAACTTTGCATTAACCAGAGTTTTTTCTGCCGCTTTGGCCCTATTTATCCGAAGGGTGCCAACAACAAAAATTTCGTTCTCCCTCAAAGTCTGAAGAAGAACCAGAGAAGTGAATAGATTGTCAATAAAGAGTTTGTGCCCCTTACCGCCAATACCATGACATAGACGCAAAACCATGTCCCCTATAGGACCATACACAGTGCGTGGAGCTGTAGTTGACTGATACGGTTCGATACAGTGGACATATCCATCGGCATTAGCTCTGGCCCAAAACTTAAAGCCCCATTTTGTCGGCTTGTTTTTTATATACTGTTTCAAACCGCTCCTACCCTTAAAAGGCACAATCATCTCATCGATAGCTTGGTGCTCCATATTATTGCCCGCTGAATGGAACGATGTATGCAGCATCTCGAAAATAGGGCGCAGTTTCCAATATTTGTCAGTGGTGCTCGGTTCGCCGTTATCAGCGAAATGTAGGAATCTTTTTATGTCTTCGAACCGATTAACAGACATAAAGTCTGCAATGCAGCTCAACCGCAAACCTTTGATACTTGACCAATACATTCGGCTCCTAGGATATTTTAGATATGTCATAATAATATTTATTCCTAAGTAAACCTGGAGCTCTTTGTATGTAAGTTTCAGCTCCTTACCAGTAATCAAAGCGTACTTATTGCTCTCTTCAACTATATGATGCATAATATTGTCTGTAAACAAGGCACTGAAGAAATCGTACGGAGTTTTGCCACTAATGGAAATTGCCTCACTTCCTGTATATTGAGGTGGCTTATTGGAGAACTCGTTGTCCTTACCAGGATACCATTTCGTGGACACGTTCGGTTTGCTTTTGCTACGAATAAGTTCTACAGAAATAGGAATATATTTGAGTTCCCCAATTTTTCGTCGTCTTGGCGGTGGTGTTGTTGTTGATGTTGATGGCGCACTGTCCGGAGAACTAGGGCTAGGTACGGGTACTGCTATTGAATCGCATATCACTGAAGGCGGTACAGTAGTAAGAACACTGGCAGAAGCAGGCGCAGAAGTAGGAGAAGTTGGCAAATTGGGAAGATGATCGATGTCTAGTAAATCAAAGATAAGGCTGTCCTCAGCTTCTCTAAGTAACTCGGAAGTCCTAAATATCACTCCGTCAAATGGTTCACGTTCAGTTTCTGGCTTCTCCCAGCCGTCGTCGTCGCCGTCGTCAGAATCATTATTATCCATGTCAGAACCAGACGGAGGGTCAGCATCTAATGCCATTAGCTCCTCAATTTCTTTCTGACTCAGCGGTCGTTTATAACCTACAAAAGCAAAAAACAAATCGTTAAATGGACGAAAACAAAGCCAAAGTAGGTATAGCGGCTGTAAAGTGGGTGCCAAACCTCTAGCGGCCCATTAATAATATTTTGGCTTAATTAACAGTGCGTGCAAAAGCCAGAAATGAATAAAATAAAATGAATTATAATAAGTAATAATGGCACATTGTTATGTCATGCACGCATGGTGTCCTCAGGTGTGGACACAAGGTCTACCTTCAAAAACACCAAGAGGATAACAAACAAATGGCTTGCCAACTATTTTGCTGTTATTTAGCACCTATTAGTAGCCTAAAATAAAAATTATGAATCCAAATTATAAAATATTTAATGTATTAAAAAAATACTTACGTTTGGAAGACATTTAATTTGCAAAAATACAACAAAATTGACTTCAAGCTTCTGGAACGTGTACAAATATCTAAAATATTGAGATGGAGTTGTTTGTTTATTGTAAATTCATATCGTCTGAAACGATTTCGATAATCGATCGTGGCATCAGACTCGTTTTCGCGCCAATATTCGAAACTTTCTACTGTCCTCACTTGAGGACGCATGCATGAAGAGGTTAAAATCGTCCTTTAGGACATAGAATGATATCTCCAAAATATGATACCGTCTGCAGATTTTAATTATTTGAATGGATTTTAATGAGCATAGGCATAATCACTGACTTTTTTCGGTAGGACTTTCGGCCGTTGGCAAACTGGTATACGTTTTCTAAATAAACCCACACCTGACACCGGCTACAAGCGAGAACTAACAGGATCATATCGATATCATATCGACTTCGATGGCCAGGTGGTAACGTGCTTGCACTTGTGCGAGGCTTTACACGCCATGCAATCGGAGACGTGTCGTACTCATCACGGGTAATAACCTACAGAGGCGACTGAAAAGGTCAATCGGATACATTCATTAAATTGTTCGTATGCGATTTATCTTTTAATGCTATCAAAATACTATAACAGGCGTCAATGAATGAATGAATGAATGAAAAACGTTTTAAAATAGGCGAGCTTTAGTCCCGAAGAGCTACTCTATACCAGCTAACCTATTTTGGTTTACAAATGATTTCACAAATTAAAATACGTAAAAAAATTTCCTGCAAAAAAAAGCAACAACAAAAGAAAAAGAGAAATAATAATAATGCAACAAATCAGGCACTCATTCATTCACTCACACACTTCACTCCCCAGAAACTAAAGACAGGCAGTCCTAAATCTCTCCAAATTATCATCTGTCCTCGTTTCTTCTGGCAAGGAATTCCAAAGACTATAGAGATGTTCACTACGAAAACGTCAGCCCATTAATTGCCATGCAAGTGGGTTTTTTGTTATGTTTTACAATAATTTGCTTTTGTCTTATTCTTCTAGGGAAAATGATTATTTTTATGACGTTGGCCGAGCAAGCACGCAGCCAGGATTTTATTTCGGGAGGGGCTAACTACCAGGGGGTTGGGGGGGGGGGGGGGTATGGAATACCCCCAGTAAAACGACGGGTCAAGACTTCCGTAATCTGCGGAAGTATCTTGCACTATCGAATCTACTGTAGGCCTATGTACACTGCTGGATCGAACGAGAACAAATATAAATAAACTAAAAAAATCATTGTTTTTCCCTTTTTTTACATTTTGGGAGGGGCTTCAGCCCCCAAAGCCCCCTCCCTGGCTACGTGCCTGTGGCCGAGCTTTCAGCGTTTAGTCTCATAATTTTAATCATTTGGCACCGTACCTGGAATGCTGTGAAGATGAGGTGATTGCTGGCCTTTTGTCCGTTGCGCCTTGCGGGATATTGTAGGCATAATCAGTTTTGGTCACGTGACCGACCGGAGCTTTCCCGTCCTTAGAAACAGCCTCACCTAGAAGAAAGAAATACCTGTTAAATCCGAATGAATTATTATTAATTATACATCTGTGTATTCCTTATATAAGGACACAACCACCTCCACAAAATAGGTATCGCTAATTCATCCGAATACCCCTTCTGCTTCCAAGAGGACAAATAGGTATCGCTAATTCATCCCAATGCCCCTTCTGCTTCCAAGGGGAAGGAAATGCCAATCATCTATTCCGATGCAATGGCATAGAAGTAGAAACCGGAACTACGACGCTGAAGGGGATGGCCCACAAAATAGGTATCGCTAATTCATCCCAATACCCCTTCTGCTTCCAAGAGGAAGGAAATGCCAATCATCTATTCAGCTGCAATGGCATAGAAGTAGAAACCCGAACGACGACACTGGAGGGAATGGCCCAGCTCTACTATGCGGCACGGCGTTGGCTGAAGAAGTGTATTTTATACGAGGCAACCACCTTCCCTGCGAGCTGTGGTCACCAGGGGCGTAAAGTTGGGGGGGGGCACGGTCGAACTTGCCCCCCCCCAGCTCCTTTGGGGGGGGGGGGGCAAAGCCTCGAGTAATGTAAGACGTCGTTCATGGGGACCACCGGGTCCCTTTGCGGCAATATGAATATAACACTCCTTTGTTAGCTTTGTAAAATCTACAGCTATACTTTACTACTATTAAATTGCATAAAACCCTACTATTTTGTACTTATATCTTCAATTTTTCCTTATCCTGCCATATATATATATCATATGGTATACTTAGTTTTGCCCCCACCATCATTCTAAAACTTTACGCCTCTGGCGGCCACGATTCAAGACGATGAAAAAGCGGTTTAATAAGTTGAAGCAATACGTATATTTTATATTATTCACAGGTAGATGACGCAGAAAGTGACATTTATAATTTGGTCTGTACATTCCAATGACATTAATCAATCTAGACGAAGGGAGCCAACACTTCTATCATCGTCCAATGACCTTTCCCAATCAAAACTGTCGATATGCCATTACAAATCACAATTTTAATTGCCTAGCCAAAGTTATTCAAGTTATTTCTATTTTAAGGCAGAGATTTCTAAATATTTTTTTGCAGATCAAGGACACCCCTAATTAATTTCTCGGCCCACAGCCATAAAGGTATAAAAATAGTTTTATGAAAAACATCATAAAAACTCTAAAAAAAGGGCAATTTATCGGACTCCTTTACAACATAGAATTCTATATAAAATATATTTAATAAACTTTACCATGTTTTTCGAGAGTAATAATATTTCAGGTGAAAATATTGGAATTTATTGTACTACGAAAGCTTGCGCCATCTCTCCAATAAAGAACTCTAGTAAGGACTAAGGAACGAAAAAAATCCAGCGGTTTGAATGAAATAAATCTTTAACAACATGCTGATTATTTTTAACTAGTCGCCGTATCCCGCTGTCGTACAATTCGATATTGATCGTCTGCCCTCGAAATTTATAGCTTTTCATTTGTTATTGTCTGTGTTATTTTCAACTCTACCCAAAAATTCTTTAAGCATGATGTAGATAATGCCGCCACTTTGGAACCAATGGTGCCACAGTTTTTTTCTATTTTCGGGCCTTATGAATTCATTTAATGAAATGAAATGAAATGAAAAACGTCTTTACATTATGCGAGCTGTAGCCCCGGAGGATGTTTTTTTCAATATAAGGTTAATCGCGTGCAAACAATTTCATGAATGTATCCTATTAACCTCTGCAATTCAAAGTAACCTATAACAGGTGCTTGTGTCGAGTTACGGCACGTCTCCGATCGCAAAGGTGTAGAGACTACAGAGTACAAGCACGCTACCACCTTGCCACCGAAGTTGCTAAAAGGACTACTCTACCAGCAAACCTAAGTTAACCTAATGGACAGCAACCGTAGCAACAGTATCTGAAGGGCTTATTCTGGACGCAAGCTTACTTCAGTGGCCTATTGTACCTTTTGGATTGCCAACTACCTCCTCGATTTTTCAGCCTCTTCGCTGGCAAGATGGTACACGTCCTCGATGTTATACCACACTGGCTGCAAGGAATAAACTTACCATTGATACAACGTAACAGGTATTAGCGTGACTTACCCAATCACGGGTACGAGACATTTCTTCAGTCAACCTTGTCAAATGGCTGGGAGATGAGGAATGGTTGAGAAGCGAGGTAAGCCCACGATACCACAGAGCAGAAAAGGGTGTGGAGACCGAGAACACAATGCGATGGTTGGGCGACGTTGAGAGTGATCTGAGCGACTCTGCGTCCGTTACTGGCACAAAATGGGCCGCGCAGACTGGCGAGGTATTGAGGATCGGTCCAGGACCCATCGTGGACTATAGCGCCACCGAGTAAGGTAAGTATTGATTTGCTATAGCAACTTACTGCTATAAATATTCTCAACATCTCCCCTGTTTTACTTACCATGGAATGCAGACCAAAAATCTCGAAGGACCAAAAAACTAAAGGTGACCGCACAAAGTAGGAGCAGGGTTGGGGAGAGGATAAGCCAAAGCACTGCCATTATGGCGGAAAACAGAATAGAGCGCTGCCATACTATCCGCACTAAAACACTGCTGTCAGTTTCCGTTGTTGATGATGTTGATTGTGCCACTGATAGTCTCGATGCAGGTGGCGATGTTGCTGATGATAACGAGGTCGATGATTCTGGCAACGATGCTGCTGCAGAAGTAACTAATGGTCCTGACAGCGAAGTAGTGTAGGAAACAGATGATGTTACTGACAGCGACGCTGGATCATCAGGTGTCGATAACGATGAAGAACAGGTGGTTAACGCTGTTGGGGAGTTAAGTAGCGACGCCGAAGGCTCTGATAACAATGCTCGCGAGGTTAATGACCGTTTTGGATATGATGGTAACGATGTAGATTCGTATATTTTCGCAGCCGGAGGTGACCAACCAGGAGAGGCAGATGACCATGTTGAATTGGTCATTTGCAATGGTGGAGTGGTAAGTAACGAGGTGGAAGGCTCTGGCAACACTGATTTAAATGTATGTAAATTTGTTGAAGGCGTCGGTTGCAATGTCGAATGGCTGTCAACAGAATTCGGCGGTGCACGTGGCAATGTCGCTATTTCAATTAACGATGTCAAATCGGCAAGTAGTGATGCTGACCGCGCCGATAACGTTACTGGAGAGGTAAGCAGCGACTTCGAAGGCAACGATGCAGACTGCAAAATCGGTAACAATGCTGAGGAAGAAATTGGTGACGTCGGATAGCTAGGTACTGATGCCTGATACGCAGTCGGTAGCGATGCCTGGGCAGACAGTGAAGCCGAATGCATAGGTAACGTTGCCTGAGAGGCAACTAGTGGCGCCGGAGGTTCTGGTAATGCTACCGACGCATCCTCTGACGTCGGATAGCTAGGTATTGATATCTGAGACGCAGCTGGTGAGATCGACGGTTCTAGCAACGATGCCAACGCTAACGGTGATGTCGAATAGCTTGATAAGGATGCTGGGGAAGCAATTAGTGACGCCGGAGGTTCTGGTAATGCTACCGACGCAAATGGTGATGTTGGATAGCTAGGTACTGATATCTGAGACGCAGCTAGTGACGTCGATGATGGTTCTAGCAACGATGCCAACGCAAACGGAGATGTCGAATAGCTGGATAACGATGCCGGAGAGTCAAAAGGTGAGGTCGGTGTTATAATTTTCGAAGCCACATTGGTGGGTTGCGATGCTTTCGAGAGCAATGTCACGTAAACAGGCAGCGAATCCGGAAAAATCGGTAGAGTTGTCGGTGGGGTTTCGAGTTGTTCGTATGATGGCGTCGAGTCGTTACGGGGGCTCGTTGGGGCTTTTACTAAGGGTGGGAACACTACGGAATCTAACGATAAGGATCGGCATGGTCCCTTTTTCCATCTTCTTCGGCGTGGCGACGAAGAGTTAATGTCTAAAACCATTGTTTTTATGTGTCAACCACTAGTGTTCACTGCTATATCGTTTCATTCAAGAATAAGTCCACACTATCGTGTAATTAAAGAAGCTCTATGAACATATGAAATCGTCTCTTTTGTTACTTTTTAGTATGTTGAACACATTATAACAAAGATAACTTAATACAAATATTAAGTTATCTTTATTATTATAAGCTCTATGAAAGATCATTAGCATAATGGTCAAACCATCAGAATTCATAAATTCGGCATGAGAGGTCGGAGTATAATGAATCGCTTAACGTGGGTAAGTATTACAATTAGATACGTGTAAACACTATAAACGGATTTGGTACAGTAGTCAGCAAACCACACTGGCAACGAAGACTCGGGTTCGAATCTCGTCGTTTCTGCCCATTTCTTCATGCCTCCCTTTCTCTAATATTATTTCACATCTGGGCTTGTGGTTTAGTGGTTAAGATAACGCCCCAGTTAAGCGTAGATTGTGGGTTCGAATCCCGCCAAGTCCAGTTTTTTCTATAAGACCCATAGGACGACGAGGATGTCCTTTGAAACGAAAGTAAGGGAAACCGCAGGACCCTCGGTCTCTCACCGGATGATACTCAAGACCGGAACACCGGGAAGATCCGTGCCACCGACCCCGTGGGAAGGATAAGGCGCCGTTAAAGTAAGTAAAAGTTTGTGTGAAACGACGTGGCAGAACCTAATGGCGGCAAATAAAACATGAAACATTGGCAGCTCCATATTCATGTCATGTACGCAGTAAACGTATTAGCGTCACAGACGTGCTCCACTCCGAAAGGGGCTGTAATGAAAACCAAAATAAAGGGAGCCACCTGGCACGGAGCGGCGTCAACAAATATTATGAAAGTGGGGCCTAAGAGATACAAAGTGTCACTCTCAGGGTTAAGCAAACAGGCCCGCCTCTGTTAAAATGTCAGCACAAGATCAACCTACGCCAGATGGAAATTGTTAGCCGCCCTTGCCGCCGTCAGCTGCCCCACGCCAAAGATATTCACGCTGAAGCTGCCAAGTTAATTACGTCGTTCCCAGCAACACCCCCACGGTATTTCAGTTGATAGGATAGTGTGCAAGTACGTCGTTCCTAACAACACCCCCCCCCCCCCCGGCATATCAGTTGGTGGCATATTGTGCAATTACGTCGTTGCCCCACGGTATTTCAGTTTGTGGCACACTGTGCAAGTACGCCGTTCCCAAGAACACCCCCACGGTATTCCAGTTGGTGGCATACTGTGCAAGTACGTCTTTTCCAACAACACCACCACGGTATTTCAGTTGGTGGGATACGTCTTCCCCAACAACAAACCCAAGGTATTTCAGTTGGTAGGATACTGTGCAAGTACTTCGTTCCTAACAACAGCCCCCCCCCCCCCGGCATATCAGTTGGTGGCATATTGTGCAATTACGTCATTGCCCCACGGTATTTCAGTTTGTGGCACACTGTGCAAGTACGCCGTTCCCAAGAACACCCCCACGGTATTCCAGTTGGTGGCATACTGTGCAAGTACGTCTTTTCCAACAACACCACCACGGTATTTCAGTTGGTGGGATATGTCTTCCCCAACAACAAACCCAAGGTATTTCAGTTGGTAGGATACTGTGCAAGTACTTCGTTCCTAACAACAGCCCCCCCCCCCCCGGCATATCAGTTGGTGGCATATTGTGCAATTACGTCGTTGCCCCACGGTATTTCAGTTTGTGGCACACTGTGCAAGTACGCCACTCCCAAGAACACCCCCACGGTATTCCAGTCCAGTTGGTGGCATACTGTGCAAGTACGTCTTCCCCAACAACAAACCCAAGGTATTTCAGTTGGTAGGATACTGTGCAAGTACTTCGTTCCTAACAACAGCCCCCCCCCCCCGGCATATCAGTTGGTGGCATATTGTGCAATTACGTCGTTGCCCCACGGTATTTCAGTTTGTGGCACACTGTGCAAGTACGCCGCTCCCAAGAACACCCCCACGGTAATCCAGTCCAGTTGGTGGCATACTGTGCAAGTACGTCTTTTCCAACAACACCACCACGGTATTTCAGTTGATGGGATACGTCTTTCCCAACAACAAACCCACGGTATTTCAGTTGGTAGGACACTGTGCAAGTACTTCGTTCCTAACAACAGCCCCCCCCCCCCCCGGCATATATCAGTTGGTGGCATATTGTGCAATTACGTCGTTGCCCCACTGTATTTTAGTTTGTGGCACACTGTGCAAGTACGTCTTTCCCAACAAACAACACCACCACGGTATTTCAGTTGGTGGCATACTGTGCAAGTACGTCTTTTCAACAACACCACCACGGTATTTCAGTTGGTAGGATACTGTGCAAGTACTTCGTTCCTAACAACAGCCCCCCCCCCCCGGCATATCAGTTGGTGGTATATTGTGCAATTACGTCGTTGCCCCACGGTATTTCAGTTTGTGGCACACTGTGCAAGTACGCCGCTCCCAAGAACACCCCCACGGTATTCCAGTCCAGTTGGTGGCATACTGTACAAGTACGTCTTTTCCAACAACACCATCACGGTATTTCAGTTGGTGGGATACGTCTTTCCCAACAACAAACCCACGGTATTTCAATTGGTAGGATACTGTGCAAGTACTTCGTTCCTAACAACAGCCCCCCCCCCCCGGCATATCAGTTGGTGGCATATTGTGCAATTACGTCGTTGCCCCACGGTATTTCAGTTTGTGGCACACTGTGCAAGTACGCCGCTCCCAAGAACACCCCCACGGTATTCCAGTCCAGTTGGTGGCATACTGTGCAAGTACGTCTTTTCCAACAACACCACCACGGTATTTCAGTTGGTGGGATACGTCTTTCCCAACAACAAACCCACGGTATTTCAGTTGGTAGGATACTGTGCAAGTACGTCGTTCCTAACAACACCCCCCCCCCCTCCGGCAAATATCAGTTGGTGGCATATTGTGCAATTACGTCGTTGCCCCACTGTATTTTAGTTTGTGGCACACTGTGCAAGTACGTCTTTCCCAACAAACAACACCACCACGGTATTTCAGTTGATGGGATACGTCTTTCCCAACAACACCACCACGGTATTTCAGTTGGGGAGATACGTCGTTCCCAACAACAACCCCCGCACGCTATTACAGTTGGTGGGATATTGTGCCCTTTGGGGGTGAGGGACGAGGACCTTTTTACAACATTTCATTAATTATGGGGAGAGCGTCATTAAATCTCCATTCTCCATGAACATGCAACACGGGGGCACTTTCATATAGCTTGAAGTAACCGCAGAATACGTAAACACACAGGACATTGATGTCAACCTGCACCAACTAGTAGCAGCAGTGGACAAGTTCAGATATGCTCAATATTGACGCATTTTAACAAGCCCCCATTATCACAGTTCGTGGACGCGTCTAAGTAGCTTTAAATGCATTGCTCTGAAAATAGCGTAAGCAGGATGCCAAGCGCAGCCCCCCCCCCCCCTCCATGAGTCGACCTCTCGTATGATAAGTATATCTCACGACTTGTAGAGTAGTGGTACGGACTTTGACGTTCACGCGGAAGGTTATGGGTTCGCGTCCCTCACATGCTGCATTTTCTGCTTCGGAGGGAATGTAAAGCAGAAGGGGTTTTCCTAGTGGGAATGAAAGAGAGGGCGTTGTAACGCTGCTAGGCTGAGTCAGCAATAGAACAAATAGCCATTATTTATAAGCACCGTAAAACAATAGTTTCTGTGTTTTTTCGAAGTACGAAGACACTGTAAGCACTGTTGCTGGCACTCGAGATGGGTTCCACTAACTGACCGTTGAGTTTTTAGCAGCCAGGAAATACCCCGCCGGCTGGCGAGGAGCCAACACGGAAGATAAATGTCCCAACATGGGGCAGTGCCCTTGAATTGGATGCAAAGAGGATCAGCAATATGTAAGGAAAATGCTTAAAAATAGAATGATGCAGTGGGGAGGTCTAGTAAGAGGCAGCCAAAGGCGAAAGGACAAAAAGGCGTTAAAATATATGTTATATACAGGAGTATAGTATACAAAATAGTATGGACACAAGTAGTTATAAAAAAATATCACTCCCCCTCCCCCAGTAGAAAAGCTCACACTATTGCTGTATAGTACTTTATTAAGAGGATATGGTAGCTAGACAAAATGTAGGTGCATATTTTCTATTTGGCGGGAACTGTTAGGTAATTCATTATAAAAAAATACTTTAACTTTAATCTCTGTAAATTGATAGATTTTTATTCCGAAGTAGCGATATTAAGAGTACCAGCTGCCTGATCATGGCGATTATAATACCGGGGTTAATTAATCCCTGGTATTAAACATAATGTAAACAAACAAATTTTGAATAGCACTTTATTCCATTATAAAATTTTCTTGATAACATTTGTAATACCAGGGATTATTTAAACCCCGGTATTATAATCGCCATGATCAACCTGCACATTCTTGAAACTTGAAAGCCAGACATGAGTCACAATTTTTTATAGGACTAAGTTTCCTGCAGAAAACTGGTTATACTTACATCATATAAAAGATAAATGTTCCACGTTCTTATTTCTCAACGTTTAACTTTTAACAGTAGTTATGCTTAAATTATAATAAAATAAGTTTTTGACATCTCCTAAGGCCCTCAAATTTAACAATTTTCTCCACTTTTCTCAAAAGCCGAACGTTTTCGGGATTTTCAAAAAATTCTGGGGACTCCGGACAAAAGCAGAACTGTCCGTACTGAATCCGGACATCTGGTAGCCTTAAGCGATATGTTATTTCTACAAAAGGCCGTAGCCAGAAATTCTTTTCGTGGGGGGTCCATCTGACGTCACCGGAGGTAAGGTAGCCTCAATATATTTAAAACTCCATTCTATCTAGTGTAGGCTACGCAGCAAATATTTCGGGAGGAGTCCGGACCCCCTGGCTACGGCCTTGTAATTCTACATTAAGAGACAGATGAATAAATAAATAAATAAATAAATAAATAAATAAATAAAACACTTACCCTTGAGAACCTGCTTCTTGACATCGACTGACCCGTCCGCGCGCGTTACGGCAGATTGCCGAACTACTGTTGCCCGCATGGTGCTCTTACTGTTGGTCGTGCCGGCCTTTCTGTCGGCTTCAGTCAGGCTTTCATGCCTCTGTATCATAGCCTTTAGAGCGTTCCTGCTGGGAGGTTCAGCAGGTTCCGGCTGCTGTTGCTGCTGTGGAGTATCATCCTCGATGAAGCTGTCTCGAAGACGGGCTGAGGGCCGCTGTCGGGGAGCTGAGACTGTTGTGCTTTCTGAAAATGTACCAGACTGTCAGGTCAGAGAGAGGGGCAAATCTGTAGAAATGATGAGCTCTAGGCGATATACCAAGGACATACGATGGAAGCCGAAATCAAGAGTGCCCGCAACAGGTGGCTAGGGCACATGGAACGAATGCCAGACAATAGGGTAACAAGAGCAGCCTTACACAAGGTGCCCCAAGGGAGGAGACGAGTGGAACGACCACGGATACGATGGCTGTATGATGTCGAGGTGGATCTGGCGACCCTTGGTTTCGACGACTGGCGAAGGGGACCGCGCAGGCTGGCGAGATGTGGCAAGGCCCTTCATGGGCGATAGCGCCAAGGAGTAAGCAGCTCGGGCTTTATGAAAAGGAAGGGGAGTCAAATATTTTATAGACATAATCGTATTGCCATTATCTCAAAGAACCTATGATAGTAGCCGAAATCAAGAGAGCCCGCATTAGGTGGCTAGGACACGTGACGCGAATGTCAGGCAACAAGAGCAGCCTTATGATGCCCCAAGGGAGATGACGAGTGAGCCGAACATGGATGCGATGGCTAGACGACGTCGAGGTGGATCTAGCGACCCTTGGTGTCGATGACTGGCGAAGGACAGCGCAAGACCGCGCAGGCTGGCGAGATGTGGCAGACCAGGCCAAGGCCCTTCACGAGCAGTAGCGCCAAGGAGTAAGTAAGTGAGGTGTTATGAAAAGGGTGGGGAGACAAATAAGGGGGTAGTTATAATATTTGAAGGGTTTGATATGGACGTACTTCCGCTACTTATTTTTGCCCTGCCTAAGGCCAAATTAATTTTTCAGACAATGTTGGTTTTGAATCCATAAGAATTTTGACCATTAGCAAACTGGTACGACTGCATTCAGCATTTCTGTTTTAAGCAACCCTGTCAGCCTTGCGGAGCGAATGAGTCTGTATATTAACTTGAGGCAACATAAGGGCTGACTCCTTCACCTCGGGGGAAAGGGCAGTGGATTCCGAACCACTTGGGGAACATGGTAAAGTCACACGATTAAATCGGAGGGGACCAGGACTCGACACGCACGTAGACTGGCTGGTATAGTCCCAGAGCGTTATCATGCCCTACCATGTTCCCCTGTCAACGTTGGGCACACTACCAAGTTTGCCGCAGTTTGAAACACGCTCTGCTCTCGTGGAATCAACCTGGTAAGGCCCTTGGCGGTACTCTACTTAAGGCCTTTCATTTGATGTGATAGCAACATAGTGGGCCCTTTTCAGTACAAAGCCGTCAGTGGCCTTATAGCTGCAGAATAATAGGAGAACAAATATGGGAATGAGCCATGATTTTAGCACTACTATGAACGTCACAGCGGGTGTCACAATAAGGTGTATCACATTTCAGTAACGACATGATATGTTAAAGTGCAACTTAAAATTCAGGTACACAATTCCTATACAATACAAAAGACCTTAAATAGAGGATTTCATTCCGGCATTGTTAAGGCCAATTAGGCCCCTTTTTTATTGGTGCATTGAAAACATTTCTACCTTATTCGTTGGGGTAATTATTTACTTTATCGCCTACAATATGGCAGGTAGGTTGAAAATTAGTACAATGAACAAAAAGTCTTAAAAAGGGTTGTGATTTCATATATGCAACTTGACATTGGAAGATTCTGATTCAATTTAATTCAATAATTCAGTGTTGTCCATTTTTGCTTTCCGATAAGTTAATTATATCGAAAGTTTTTGTGATGGTCGAAATTTCAGTAGATTGACACGTTCGAATTAAAAAAAAAAAAAACATGTACAATTTTTTTCTCTAAAAACGTTAATTTTTAAAACTGTTTTTTTAAAAGTCACATACTGTACCCCATATTGTAAATTGTTATTAACGCCAACAAAAAACCCAATAGCTCGCTTGCCCCCGTTAGTTTTTAAGTTATAGTTTTTTCTGGGGCAAAAAAAGGTTCATGAAAAATGATTAAAAAATAATATTTCTGAGGAACCTTTTTATCCTTCATATTCTAACGTTAAAACACGTTAAATAACGTATGTTTTAGGTGTTAAATAGACTAAAAAATCTAAAAGATTGCATTGCCAAGTAAATTTTTGGTTTTGTACAAAAAGCTTTTGAGGAAATTGTGGATACTGTAATTCAAGAAAGAAATAATTTTCCAACTGGGCGAATTTCGGGCCTTTCGGCCCACTCTTACAATTAACCCATTCATGACATATTATACAATATCAGCACACCCTGCCATTATTAGGCTACTACAGGTATGTTGTATTATAATAATGGTCTACCCATTCTAGACTATGCAATCCATCCCCTTGATTCAATTCAGTTCTTTGGGATAGGGAAACTCAAGGCATTCGAAATTTAACCCTAGGACAATTAGTTACCATGGGACTATTACTGTACCTATACTAATTGATAAATATGAAAGCATGTACCAGTTCCTTTTAGTGGATTTCAAAATTCCAAATAAAAAATTCCTTTCGGCTCTGGCCGATCAGAAGTAGAGAGATTCTATGCAAGCACCGGCCCCCATTTCCTCTATGCTACGTTATGTGGGCCTATGTAGATAAAAATAAAAAATACTTTATTCTTTTCTCGACCACAAAATCAACAAACAAAACACTCTTGTGTTCTAAATTTCGAACCACAATGACGACTATGAACTTTTACTTATCACATTATTTTCACTTTGACTGGACGCCATCTTGAAATGGTTGATTTGTTGTAAAAAGTGTTGATAACCATTGTCGTAGATAATAATACGGGCTTTCAGTCAGATTTTAATTCATTCCTCTGCGACCAATATTAACTGAGATATGAATTATTTAAGATTTTAATCGGCCGCCATCTTGGAACTAAATAGTGGATCGAGCTGGTTAACGACCAGTCCACCTGACGTCACTGGAGGTGAGGTAAATTCTAGATAGGTCAGTCCAACACATTACCACACAGCAATACTGGCAGGGCACGCAATGCATTTGAGCGTGAATTTATCATTTTTTCAAAAAAACATTTTTTTTTGCACAAAACCAAATTGTTTTTTGGGAAAGCAACCTGTCCGGCTTCGTTAATCAATTTAACACCTAAAACATACCTGAAGTTAGAAATCATCGATAGAAAGGTTTCGCAGAAAAATTATTATTTAGTCATTTTTCATTAAAATTTAGTTATTTTTATTTTTTTACCCCCAGAACCAACCTATCAAGGGGCAAGCGACCCCCCGCATTTCGTTGACATTAATAACGACTACAATATATGTGAATTTAAAAGAAATCCTTGGAGCCGTTTTTGAGAAATAATTTTTTTAGACGTTTTTTATGAGTTTTTTGAGAATAAACCCCCCCCCCCCAATTGAGTTAGCCCCAAATAAAAAAAATAGTCTTGAGGTATGATTTTTGTGAACCTACATGCCTAATTTCATCAAAATCGACCGAGTAGTTTGCCTGGAAATCAACGAACAGACAGACAGACAGACATTTCGTAAAAACCACTTTTTTTGGTTCCTGGGACCTGAAAACGTGTAAACCCGTTGAAATCTCGGAATCGAAAATTTCGACCATCACAAAGCTTTCCTTATACTACGTATAAATTGGAAAGCAAAAAAGTCCTTATTCATTTATTATGAATATAGAAAACTTACTGCTTGTATTGGTCTCATGCCTCGTAACCAAATCTTTGAGATGTGAAGTAGTTGGCTGTTCCAGATTAGGCATGGCGCTGTTTTGTGCTGTCGAGATCTTTAAGGCTTTCAGACCAAAAAGAGGCCTTCCTGTAGAGTCAGTGACTTCTCTGGTGGTAGTCTCCTTTGTTGTGGTCCTGGTGACCACTTCTTGGGTGTCAGGTTCGGTGTCTTGTCGTCGGAGAGCGCGTAGACCGAAGAGAGGACGTCCTTTGTCGTCAGTGGGGCCGACCCCGTAGCTGGAAGTGACCGAGTCGGTCACCTCATGGCTCTGTACCACGCGGCTACCTGAAGAATAGAAGAAAACTATGTTGTTAGGCACTAATGTCTGAGTATTCCGCCATTTTGATTCCTAAATGCCACCATATGGTTACTGCTGTAATATCCCCAACTATAACAAAACTTTTAAATAATAAATATAGACAGAGCACTTATCATCTCCGACAGCTTAGCCGCACTTACAGCTATTCAGCAATTATATCCTAAAAATCCCCTAATACACCTAATTATTAATTTAATCGTATGCCTGCCACCGACCCAATGCATTGAGTTTCTCTGGGCCCCATCCCACATAGGGATAGAGGGTAATGACAGGGCCGACAACGCAGCCAATTCTGCAACAAGTCTTCATTCTCCCCCCTTCCCTTACTTTCCCCCGTCAGACTTTAAAAATACAGCACACATCCTCTGAACAGAATGTTGGCAGACAGAGTGGAGTACTGCGAAGGAAAATAAACTAAGAACAATACAACCAAGGGTGGGGGGCTGGAACTTGTTCGAGCACCAGATGAGTAGAAGAGACCAAGTCAAGGTGGTTCGTTTGAGAATAGGCCATACAAGGTTAACACATGGACACCTAATGGCAGGCACCCCACCACCCATATGCCACAATTGTCAGGTACGACTAACTATTCCTCACATTGTCATAGAATGCCCTGTCTACTCAAGATACAGAACCTTCCCTCCTGATACAGATTTCCAGAAAGCAGTCTCGCACAATACAATTCTTCTCCAGCACACCATTCCTTTTCTTCACTCAGCAGCTCTGGCAAGCCTCATCTAGCAAACAACATACTGCTTTAATACAAGCATTGGCAAACTGCCCTTAGACGGTCACTGGGCAACCCGTTGTCCAATGCCCTCCTGATCGCAGTTTGCCATACACCACCAACTAATACCATACACACACAACACAGACAACAACACCGGCAACTAAAGCGCGTTTACCCAGTCTGGCGCTTAAAAAAAAAATAAAAAAAAAATAAATAAATAAATAAATAAATAAATAATAGTAAGATCCGTATGCAAAGCTGAGAAATTCTTTATACGCTCTTTGCCTGTCTCACAGCTGACAGTGTGTTTATACAAAAACACGTTGTCAGAGTCTGGGGCAAGGGGGCTTGTCCACAGCGACCTCAGTAGTAGTAGAGGTAAGCGTATGCCAGTTGAAGGTGCTTAGACGTGTGCCTATCGGAGAGTGTTGTGCCACCTGTCAAAATAAGGTAGGCCCCTAGGTTTCTTACACACTTACACAAGTAGGCCTACTTTATCAATATAGTCGTTAATTTTCGTTCCCTCAATCTAGTATAATCAGAATTGTAAGAAAACATACTTTAGATGTCATTCTGTTAGTTAGAGAGTGACTTTTTAAATTTTAACAGACACTTTACACACAAGTCACATTGAGACTGTTCGGAACCAACAATATTATGTATAGTAGTAGTACTGTTTGTAACAAATTGCCACATCAGAATTGTAACAAAACGTATGTATGTCCATTAACTGTCAGTTAGAGCTACTTGCAACATTTTAACAGACACCCTACACATCACATGTCACATTGAGACTGTATGGAACGTATATAAAAATGTAGTAGTACTTTAGTATATGTAACAAGTTATCACATCAGAATTGTAACAAAACGTACCTTATATGTTTAATTAACTGTCAGTTACAGCGACTTGTAACATTTTAACAAACACCTTACACATTTGACACATTGAGACTGTATGGGACAGCGATATTATACTATGTGTAACAAATTGCCTAATCAGAATTCTAATAAAACGTACCTTAGATGTCAATTAACTGTCAGTTAGAACTACTTGCAACATTTTAACAGATACCATACACATATGTCACATTGAGACTGTATGGAACGAACAGTATATAATTATGTAGTAGTACTATGATGTGTAACAAATTGTCACATCAGAAATGTATCAAAACGTACCTTAGATGTCAATTAGCTGTCAGTTAGAGCTACTTGCAACATTTTAACAGATACCTTACACATATGTCACATTGAGACTGTATGGAACGAACAGTATATAATTATGTAGTAGTACTATGATGTGTAACAAATTGTCACATCAGAAATGTATCAAAACGTACCTTACATGTCAATTAACTGTCAGTTAGAGCTACTTGCAACATTTTAACAGACGCCTAACACACATGACACATTGAAACTATAAAGACGGTGCGAATGGGAGAGCGAAAATAAACAAATTACAACGCTGGGCCCGAGGGAATATATAATTTAATTTTAGCTGATGATCCACATGGGCCAAATGGGACACCCACTCTTCAAACTTATCGAGCGATCCGTCAGCCGACGCGGCTGCCCCACTCTGTCCTTCATTCACAATTCAGAGATCGTATGCAGCCCCGATCTAAAGGGAGGGGGCATTTGCCATGGACGCAGAGTTAAGGAAAATTAATGCACAGTTGAGTAGATCGGGGCAGCTGTGAGGTTCACCTGTAAGAGTTCTCCCTTACGATTGTCTCTTAAAACATAAAGACATATCAAAATGCTGAGGAGCACTTCATCTATAGGGGGTGTCACATATTTGACAATCCTACGGTTGATATTTCATATGACCAGGTAAGTGCCGCAGACTATAATGCGCATGGGACAACGGTTAGAGCAAGAGGAGAACTATAATTATATGGGCACAACAGTGAACCAGACAGGCAAGCTCCAGACCGAAATAAGAAACCGAGTCCAAAAGACTACAGCAGCCTACTTCTCTATATTTCGGCAAGAGAGAAGTCGAACGGAAGACTACGACCAGAGTCCAACAAGCCATCTTGGAGCCGATTCCTCTCTATGGGAGCGAAAGCTGGACGCCTACAACAAGCGACCTGAGTAAAATAAACGCGACTCGGTAGAAGTGCTTAAGGCGGATTGCTTGTCGAATCCGAAATGACAGCATCAGACAAGACCTGCAATGACAAGTGGATTCCATAGAGTTCATTTGAGTCATTGGCGGATGGAGAACAAGCAGCTGCAATGGTTTGGCCACGACCAAAGGATAGACGAGAATAGGAAGCAAGACCACAAGGTGGAAGAACCATCGGCAGACCGAGGACAATCCTCAAGAAAAGAATTGAAGAACTCTCCGGAGGAAGAGGAAAAACAATGGCGGCGCTCAAGGCGTTAGCGTCCCACCGGGTCGAGTACAAGAAATGGGTCCGGGCGACCACGGATGTGATGGCTGGACGACGTCAAGGTGGCGATCCTTGGCGTCGATGACTGGCGAAGGAGAGCGTAGGACCGGGCAGGCTGGTGCGATGTGACAGAGCAGGTCAAGGCCCTTCACGGGCCGAAATCAAGAGAGCCCACATCAGGTGGCTAGGGCAAGTGGAACGAATGCCAGACAGGCAGCCTTACAGAAGGTCCCCCAATGGAGAAGACGAGTGAGTCGAACATGGATGCGATGGCTGGACGACGTCGAGGTGGATCTGGCGACGCTTGGCGTCAATGACTGGGGAAGGAGAGCGCAGGGTCGTGCAGGCTGGCGCGATGTGCCAAGGCCCTTCACGGGCCGTAGCGCCAAGGAGTAAGTAGGTAAGCATTATCTCAAAGAGAGGGGCTCGGGGCCCCGGTGTAAACGTTTTGAAAAAAATAGTGGGGTTGTAAGTATTTTAACAGCAGAAAAGTTTAAAATTTACAGAGGTTTTTTTCATTTCGGGGGGGGGGGGGAGGCTGCAGTCCAATAAGCCCCCCTGGCTACAGCCATGATTGCGCCCATGTACTAAACCAGCGTTGCAGCAGCTAAGCCATTTCAACGTAAACCGCTGGACCACTGGGAAGTGAAATAAAGGTAGGCCTACACCAGTAGCTCCAATCTATCACAGACTCCGAGGAATTTCCGTATTTATCGAGGTAACCTTGTAAATATCACCGAGTTATAATGCAAACACAGTCAAAGAATAGATTGGTCATTTACGGCAGGAAACCCACCGGTTTATACAGTGTTATTACGGTTCTTAGAATTAGGTATATCTTAGATGGGTAGATAGAGGTGAAATTACACACAGGTACTAAAGGAGCCATGACCCGGTGTAGCCTCGTTGGTTAAGCAGTCGACTACAAACCGGAAGGACTTGGTTCGAGATTTCGAAGAAGAAAATAAAGCTGGGATAAGTTTACCTAACTCTAATGGGCACCTTATGGTTCGCACAATAGTACAATAATATACAGTAGGCAAGGCCGTAGCCAGGATTTTTTTTCGGGGGGGGGGGGTGTGTGTTAGAAATTTCATTGGGTATTACATAGTGGTTTTCATTTTTCCTCTCAAAATCCGATTCTATCTAGTATGAAGCCATTTCATTTCGGGGGGGGGGGGGGGGGTTGAACCCCCCTCCCCCTTGGCTACGGCCTTGACAGTAGTACAGTATATGGGTAGATAGCGTTGAAACTACAAGTATGTGCCAAAGGAGCCATGACCTGGCTGAGCCTAGTCGGTAGAGCAGCTCCTTACAAACCGGAAGATCTAAGTTCGAGTCGGAAAAGGCAGAAGTTTTCCGTCCAACCATAAATGGATGCATTAAGCTTCGTAGAAGAGGAATAGGTACAGCACATAGGTAGATAGAGGGGAAATTTCAAAAAAAGTAGGTACCAAAGGAACTGGCGTAGCCTAGTCGGTAGAATAGTCGACTATACGAACTGAAAAATCTATGCTATGTTCGAGACAGAAAAGGAAGAAGTTTTCCGTCAAACACTAAATGGGCACCTTACTTACAATAGGAATAGGTACCGTATATGGGTAGAAAGAGGTGAAATTTCAAGTAAGTCTCAAAAAAGTTAAATAAATAAATATTTTTGTTCTATTGTGAAGCCAATCTAGCGGAGTTAGGACTATAAAGCCCTTTCTTACACTCAACTAGGAAGGCCCGGGACCGCCTGCTTCACATGACCTCCGAAGCATGACTAGAAAATGTAGCAAGTGTGGGACTCGAATCAAAAACCTTTCGGATGAAAGTTGGAGTCTGTACCACTACTCTACATGTCCAAGTTGTAGATATGCCCTTATCGGTTGGTAGAGGGCTGGGTTATCATGGTTTAATATACCTGTATAGGGCAATTGCATAGGTAGGCAGAAATTCACCAATGCAAAAATGACAGTTTTTAACTTTTTTTCTTTCTATTTCTAATGTATAATTTTGAGCCCTTTTTAGATTGGGTTGGGGCGTAACGATGAAGGCTACATGGCACAAGGTAGCCTACGCTTAAGTTAGTAGGGATACGTTCGGCCTAACATAGGTACCGCCGTACGTAACTTACAATCTTGAGCCACTTTTATAGAGGTTTAGGGCGTAAAGAAGGCTACAACGTTAAGACAACGCCACAAGGCACTTATAAATCTGTAGGGTTAGGCCTAACGTGCATATAGACATAGTACCGTACGTAACGTATAATTATGAGCCCACTTTAGAGTCCGTTAGGGCGTAAAGTGGACTACAACATTGAGACTTGGCAACTTGCATATTCTCAGTTGAAAATTTTTTCTAGGATCACTTTATGTCATCATTTCACCTTAGCCTGTAGGCTATAACACCAGTATAAGGCAATACCTACTGCAATAGGCATGTCAAAAAGGTACATCTTTAAAAATTCTGCACCATAGTAGATAACACTAACAAATTAATTACACCAGTTAGCTGACACGTCAATTTTACCTTAAAAATTAAAAAAATTATATATGTAGCCTACCTGTATTCCGGACCATTTTAACCAAACCTGGTCTAGGCTAGGCGTCAATCAACCCAGGTCCCGGGTACCTGGCCATTTACAACTAAACTGGTATGCTATGAACATGCTCCTTTACTTCACACGTTACGGGTATGCCCCAGTAACCACACCGTAAGAAACCTAACCATAAACATATTATTATGCCTGCATTAGGTTTATTGTACAGTAAGGGTTTAGCCTACGACCGTAATATAAGAAGTCTGGTAGTTAGTAACGATGCGACAGGTGTTGTAGGTTTACTTTACGATATGATAATTGTAAGAATGTATAGATGTATTGTATATTACGGTTTATCGGTCTGTATGGACGATAAGCCTTAGGTGAGTCATTCAACGGTTTTTCTTATTATTTATTTTGGAGATTTTGTCAATGAGTAAGAGTACTTTAGTATGACCTTCTTAGAAAGGACGGTAGTGACGTCATTTGTGTGGAACTCTAAGAAGACTTGTAGCCCGAGGTTTGCGCTAACACTGTAGGTACCACTTAATTTTTTTTTTTAATTTGTAAAAGTTTAATCGCGTCAAACAATTTAATGAATATAATATTAACCTCTTCAATCGCCTCACTAAGTAACCGAATAGGTACTTGTGTCGAGTTACGACACGTCTCCGATCGCAAGGTGTGTAGAAACTTGAACAAGTACAAGCACGCTACCATCTTGCCACCGAAGTCTGGGGTACTGGAAGTACTGGGGAAATATGCCTTTATAGATAAACTCAAGCTGTCCGAGCATTCAACTGACTGATTGGGGTTCGGTCCCAATGCTCTAGACGACAAAAGAAAGAAGACAAGAAACCAAGAGCTGAAGAGGAAGACGCAGGACCAAGGGAGCCCCAATTCAATGCAATTGGGTTAAAAATGTATGTCCATGACATGAACAACTCGTCGGAGCAAGAGGAAAAAACCATAGCCGAGCTCGAGGTGTTAGTGTCCGACTGGCAGTGCCGGATTCAACCATGGGCACTTGAGGCACAGGCCCCCGGCCCCCCCAGAAATGCCTAAAATTCCGGCCCCCCATAATGAGATATTTTAAGATTAAAATATAAAAAAATTAGAAATTAAAAGTTTTGAAATTGGCGGGAAGTACTGTTATTATTATTTTTTTCCTGCAATGCTGGTAGGTAGATTTATGAATTTTAGAGGAGGTTGCAACTTGCACCAGAGGCTGACGAAGCGACCTGCTACCGCCCCCTCCCCCCTTTGGAAGGGAGTTATATTCTTTGCCTCTAAAATCTCTAAAGTGTTACAGGCTGCAGCACTCAAAATGCGCAAAACCTCACTATTTCAGCCCTATTTTTCAAAACTTTTCTCCCGGGGGAGACCCCCAGGCCCCCCTTGTCCATGATTATATTGATTCTTTGTAATATGTAGGTAGGCTTTCTTGCTCTCAAAATGTGGCAAACCCCAATATTTCAGCCCTCTGTCTCCTGAGCAACTTTTCTGAAAATTGGTGCTGAGGCACTTACACTTACACTTACTTACGCCACTTACTTACTTACTTACTTACTTACTTACACTTACACTTACTTACGCCACTGACAAGTGCCTCCCCCTTTTATGAGTTCTGGGACCGTATCTGGTTTGCACCCACGGCCCCCCCCCAGGGGTTAATCCGGCACTGTCAACCGGGTCGAGTAGAAGAAACGGCCCCACGCTGCCCACGCGGTATTAAGAGGAAAATGGAAGAAGAAGAAGTAGATGAAGGAGTAGTATTGATTATTTATTACTAATAAAGAAATTGATCCGAGGCGACCCCCTCATGCTCATGCGCACGCGGTACTAAGAGGGACGAGGAAAAAGAAGAAGGGTTAAAAATGTACACAAAACAATTTTGAATATCACAGTTAAAAAATTATCTTGTTTACATTTTTAAACCCAGGTTGAGACTAAAATTAATCGCCATAGTAGGCTCGCAGTACAATCAATGGCGAATCCACGGGGGGGGGGGGGGGGGGTCATGACTTCCCCCCCCTAAATTAGTAAATTCATACAATATATAGTAAAAAAAAAATCAACTTTTCAACAAAAAAATTACCTTTTAAACTCACAAAAAACTTGTGACTCCCCTTAAATTTTTTGGCTGGATCCGCCCTTGAGTTCAATGCAGGTTAGGTGCAGTGGGTGGCGCGCCAAGTTTAGCCGCAGGATAGGCATTTATTTACAAAAATATAGGCTTACATGCGCTGTAAAGTGGCGCAACTTAGTTAAAATATGCCGGGGGGAGGGATGGGGGGTTCGAAATCAAAAGTTTGAGAGCGGCTTACGTAGTAGGCCTATATCCCTTAGGAGGTAAGAGGCTTATAAATTTAAAAACTTACCAGAATGTACGGTAGAACTGAATTCAAATTCAGTAGTAGAACTTTGCCTCAACTCAATGGACTTCTTCGGGGACGGTGATCTGAAAAGAATATAAACATATACAATACAATTGAACCGGTCCGAGTTTACTCGAACATACTTTCCTCTTTATCAATTATTACAGGTACCGAGATAGATAATACGAGTAATGTATGGTAATGTATTAGGCTATTAAAAGATTTTTCTGGGTTTAATTTCAATTATAATAATTTTTGTAATGCTTGAATTTTCTACAATGTATGTAGCCTATCCCTCTTAAGTTCATTAGAGTACGGCCGTTTATAAGTTTTATTGCTGTCCTGTTTTTTTTTTGTATTCGTATTGTATTGTAATTTCTCTTTTTATATCGCATATACCTTATTATATAATTCACTAATTGTTTCCAATTCTTTTCGCTTTTTGTTATTATATTTAATATGTTAATAGTTGTCGCTTTCACTTCAAAGCATTAAAAATCATGACAGGCCCCAAAGTCTTTACATATCGTATATATAGATGCATTTTACATTATCTTAAAGCCTGACGTGTGGGGGAAATTTAAACAAAATGGGGACACCCACACCTACAGCACGAGGCAAAAGGGAGACATTGTAAGGCCAGCGCCACGCACAGCCAAGTGTGAGCAACTGGATCCTATACTACAAGGTTTTGCCTATCTTAGAAAACTACCGATTGAACTAGAAATACTACTAACTTCCCTAAATTGCTTAGAGACCACCTCTTAGAAAAAGCTTTCGACACTGTCACTCAGGCACTAGCACAATGAAAATTACAGAACTACCTGATTTTGACGATATTTTACATTATACTTTCTTGTCGATTATATTTTGTTGATTACTTGATTGTGTAATTTAACAGAAATATATATTTATTATTAATATTTTGTAACAAAACTGTACTTAATTCCTATGTATTTTTATTATTATTTTCCTTGCCCATTTAATATACCGTATAGCATTCACGTTATTCATATCTCACTAACAGCCTCATCAATGAAATAAAATTAGCTAGACCTACTTCTCCTGCGGTTTACGGGCGCTCCATAGACCTAGAGTCACACTAGACTGCTCTGATTGATGCCACTATAGTACACTTTCCCTTGTCTGAATCACTGTCCTGAAAATTACGGTGAATGTGCGAAAGGCTCACAGTTCCGCTTAATAAGCGCGCGCCTATCAATTAATTCGGATATTAATTAATTAAATACAGTGTTAATAAGTATTCATTAGGCGGCACGCTCCAATATGGTGTAGTGGATAAAGCTATGGGGTTCAAACGGTACGGAGGCAGTTAATGTTATGCAGTGGCGGGTCCAGAAGGGGGCCATTCCTCTACCTTAGACAACTCTCAAATGAATTGAGACAGAAAAGCTACTAACTTCCAGGGGCGAAAAGTGGGGGGGCACGGTCAAACTTGCCCCCAGCTCCTTTGGGGGGGGGGGGGCTTTGCCCCCAGCCTCGAGCATTGTAAGACGTGGTTCATGGTCTTCTTCGCAGCAATATGAATATAGGCATTCCTTTTTTAGCTTTGTAAAATCTACGGCTATATACATTACTACTATTAAAATGCGTAAAACCCTACTGTTTTGATCTTATATATTAAAATATTTCCTTATCCTGCCTGATCACGTCATAAGGTCTATTTAGTTTTGCCCGCACAAAACAGACATGAGTGGAGGAGAAAAATAAAACATTTGCTGCAAACCAATCCTTAGATTGCAACTCAAGAAGAAGTTTTGCCCCCGCCATCATTCTAGAACTTTACGCCTCTGCTAACTTCCCTAAATTGCTTAGAGAAAGCATTCTTCACTGTCACTGAGGCACTAGCTCAATGACAATGACAGAACTTCCTGATTTTGACGATTTTACTTTATATTTTTTTGTCAATTACTTGATTGCATAATTTAACAGAAATATACATATCGCTCATGCACGAGAAAAGTGACACATTTCAAAGAATTGCAAAATTGAGTTATGTATACAGAAATGTCAAGGAAAATATAGCGAATTTTATGAATGTAGTGTCACATATCTAGTTTAATTTGTTTTCATAAGATTGCGTTTTGTCACTGATCCATTGTAAAGTTTGACTACTTCGGGTTGGGCAGTACTGACATAATTCGGAATGTGCTCCAGGCGTTGACGTGGTAATTACACTTCCCTTTCAAGTAAACTGTCACATCTCAAAAGTATTAAGTGCCTCGATAGTACTACAAGTAAACAGTGGCGGCGCTAGAAATTTTAAGGCGGGGGGGGGGGCATGGGCGGCATAACTTCTATCCGGGGGGGCCAATGAAAAAACGAAACATTTTTCATTGGGAGTAGGTATACGGTTCAATAATTCTCCAATTTAACAACATGTAAAATATCTGAAAAGTGGGGGGGGGGCACGGAGGGGCCGGAGAAACTGTTGGGGGGGGGGCCAGGCCCCCTCGGGCACCCCCGTAGCGCCGCCACTGCAAGTAAAAACTAAAAAATGGTCAGAACTAAAATTTGAATTATCTCAAAAGTCAATATTTAGAAATGTGTCACTTTTCTCGTGCATGAGCGATATATTTTTTTATTTATTTTTTAAAGGAAAAAGTGTGCATTCTAATTGCATGATTGCATAATCAAATGTCTGCAGGAAATGATGAGCTACAATATGACAACAATACGATAAGTCATTGAGAATTTTTAACTTACCTAGACTTTATCGGCTGCTTTCCTGGCGAAGCAGCCCGACGATCCAACGTTTTCTCGGGAGACGCTGCCCGATCTCTGTTTGAGGGCTCTCTGCTCAGCAGATCAGGCTGTTGCGGACGGGCTTGCTGTCGTGAGACCAGGTCGGGGGCCTGAGTTTTCGTCTGCTGCTGCTGCTGCTGCTGCTGAACCCTAGTGAGAAATTCGCTGTTGGACGTTTTTCGGACTTGGTCTCTGTTTTCTGCCGCTTTCTTGGCGATCCGAATTTGTGTTCGGATGAGACGTCTTTGCTCGTAGCCTACTGCCTTTTCCAGCTGAAAATATGAAAAAGAATACAATAGGTTGGCATCTGCATCAGACACTAGTTAGAAAAAAAAATAGGTTCGAAATTGTAGGGGTTTACGCAAATTGACAACAGTAAAGTTTTGACTTTGCCGGCTGGGTAACATTTTTTTTCAAATAATATCAGGGGCGAAATCGTCGAATTTTATACGCATTTTGACCGTAAAAAACTAGGTACTGATTTTGCAAAGAAAGACTAATTAATAAAACCATGAGGGTGACTAAGGGTTTCTCCAGAGCGATTTTTTGTTGCTAAATAAATAGGCGCGAAATAGCGATTTCTTTTTATACACGTCAGGCTAAGCCCGTTAATTGTGTCTAATGTAAGTGAAAAAAAAAATTGGAGTTTTTTTTTATATTTTTAACCACCAGCACCCCCCTCTCGCTGTACACGCCAGCACTTACCATTTCTTCAAGCAGATAAACATCGAAGATACGATCCAGGTCAGATTCCTTCTTGCCAACATCTCCGGAGAGCCTTCTATTGAAGACACCAGAACCAGTCTTCTTCAACGCCACTCCGAACTTCGTCGAGGTCCTCTCCTCAACAACTTCAGTTAAGCTCTCCTTACGTGTGGGACTAGTCGTCGAACGAGAAGGACTTTCACGACGAACTGGGCTCAATATGGTGCCACTATCACGGCGGCTTGAACTCGGAAGAGGTCCACTATCCCGGCGGGTTGGACTCAACCGGCTGGAAATAGGCCCAACACTATCGCGGCGAGTCGGGCTAGTTGATGGACCACTGTCGCGGCGAGTTGGGCTTGAAAAAGGACCAGAACTATCGCGGCGAGTTGCGGGTAAGCTGTCACGCCTGACAGGGGTATCACTAGGAACGCTTCTAGTTGGGCTTTGCCTAGTTATACTTTCCCGTCTAGTCGTCGAAGAAACACTGCTCTTCCTCGTTGTGATATCTTCGATGAGACTCTCCTTGCGAGGAGGGGACCTATCAGCCCTCCTGTGCAACTCCTCTGTCGGTGTTTTACGCAGAAGAGCTGGTGTTTTTAGTGTAGACTCCACTGGTATTATTTTTGACTTTGCCGACGGGATTATCTCAGCAGGTGTTGAAACGGGTCGCGTTTTTGTTGGGGTTGCATTGAACGGCGCAGGAGTATCCTTTCTGTGAGGTTTATTATCATCGGCAGCAATTGGATATCGTCCTGCAACAGCATTGCTCTTCGTTGGGCGAATAGTTTCCCTTTTCGGTTGTTCAGCTGGAGAAGCAAAGGGATAGCGATTTAAAATAGATTTTTTCACCTCAGTG
This sequence comes from Psococerastis gibbosa, assembly GCA_963971405.1. Taxonomy (NCBI): domain Eukaryota; kingdom Metazoa; phylum Arthropoda; class Insecta; order Psocodea; family Psocidae; genus Psococerastis; species Psococerastis gibbosa. The sequence continues at coordinate 29,036,254 of OZ020491.1, forward strand.
GTTTCGGTTCTGATTGTACTAACTCTTTCAGGGGAGCTTCTAGAAGGTGATTTGCGTGTTGCAGATGGCTTGGGCGTCTCTCTGACAGGCGACTCACGAGCTGGCGAGCGCCTAGTCGACGGCTTCGTATCGGGTATTTCCCTTTGAGGAGAATCGCGAATGGGAGAGGACGCCTTCTGCGATACTTTCCTTGGCGTATCCCTTACGGGGGAGGTACGAGCCGGAGAAACTCTTCTTGGTTCATCCTTTGACGATTTCCTCACAGAATCACCCGCATTCCCTGGCGAATAAGTAGATGATGTCTTCTTCTGTGGAGGAGCATCAAAATTGGGCATCTTTCGTTCAGGAGACGATGCCTTGTTCTTACGGAATGTACCAGTGGAATTTGTTGTATTTGACTCGAATTTGTCCGTATTTACCTTACCAACACGTACTGTTTCTTTACGTACAGGCTCAGGCGTTTTAGGAGCAAATTTTTGAACGTCAATTTTACCAATAGGCCTGTTCAAAATCTCCTCAACATCCTCTTCATCGACAGAACTCTCATTGTCCTCCCTCTGTGTTACCACAGTCTCATTCCGGATAAACTCAGACGAGGACACAACTTTATCAGAAGCCACGGAAGCCCTTCTAGAAGAGGATACAATTTTATCCGAAGTCACGGAAGCTCTTCTATCTTCAACCTCTTCACTAACTTCCGGTTTTTTGAAAACGGTCGGACGAGCGATGAAATCATCATCTTTTTCGAACTCATGCGACGTTTTTACAACCGTCTGACTATTTGCAATAGTTTCAAACATAGTCTTAGCTCGACCAACAGAAGTCTGTGATTCAGTTAAAGTATCCACATCCATATACGCATTGATGGTATCATCTAAACCTTTGAGAGTAATGTCTTCAGGGCGCGTTGGTAGTGGACTAGAAGCTGACTGTCTTGCACTGTTAATAAATAGATTAACACGTTCAGCTACACTGACAGTCGAAGTCATGCCTTCTTCGTCTTCGGTTGTCTCATCAAGATCAGTTATTAACTGCTTCTTTGTAGAGGCTTCAAGAAGTTCTTCATCCTCCTCCACTACAACATCAGGACGAGGACTTGGCCGAGTTGTTCTTCGTCTATAGTCAATGTCACTATCGTCGTCAGGTTCACTAACTCTATCAGCGTATCGGGGGCGTAGTTCTTCGACCTCACTGTCGCTGACTGGCTGGAACTTGATAGGACGACTCTCTGGTGACCTGGAGGATTCTCTGGAAGATTTGGAGAAGTCGGCAGGTGATGGATGTGGCAAATGCTGAAATAAATTAAATATTTTATTGAATTATAGTTTCCTTGAAAACCTTATTGTTAGTTAGTTTTACGGCGTCGCGGTACCAGCCTATTAATACGTAATCTATGTGAAATTGTACGCAAAATATCATGCATTGTGCATGTTATGTAAACATTAATTATTGTTTGTTGCTGCAATAAACAAGCAAGTTTGTTTACAAAATACTTCATATTGCTTCGATCAACTGGGCAGGTCAATCAAGTGACGAAAAATTTGCAATTTGGCTGGGGGGGGGGGAGACAAAGAACACAAACATCTAAGGGGGGTATTCCACATACGTACAACGTCAATGAAAATTATGAAATTGATGGTGGCAGCAGACATTTTTACATACTAAAAATTCTGCTGCCACCATCAATTTCATAATTTTCATTGACGTTGTACGTATGTGGAATGGGGGCCTAAACGAAATTTACAGTAGGTATCCACCACTACAACTAAATCATAAAAAATAAAAATAAACTACCAAGGTCAGGGACATCGGACATCATCAATCAATCAATCAATTTCAATATCCCTGTACAGTAATACACAGTTACAAAATTAAACATTTCCCTATGGGCTAGGCCCGTTTATAAGCCCTCCAAGAAAATGTAGCAGGTGTGGGACTCGAACCAACAACCTTTTAGGTGAAAATTAGAATTCGTATCACTACATTATATGTGCTAAACTAGTTATTGCCTATTAAATTATTGTTTTTTTCATCGTTACAAAGCATTTTTGACACCAAATCGTAGATAAATAAATACAAATTGGCTTTTTGTTCTACTACTAAGCCAACCTAGTGGAGTTAGGGCTATAAAGCCTTCTCTTAGTCGTACACTCAGCTAGGAAAGCCCGGGACCACCTGATTTACATGCCCTCTGAAGCATGGCCAGAAAAATCAGTTTCTATTTTTTATTTTTATTTACTCTACTACGTAAGCTATGAAGATTTGATCTATCCAAGTTCACCAAAATTATACTTCATACACAAATATCAGAGGATACAATAGGCCGATACCTATTATTGTGAACTTTATTTCTTCATGAACCAGGGACGGTTTCAGAAAAAGTTTTCGGGGGGGGGGGTGACCTGAAAAATATCGCGTTTCCCTTACTTGAGTAACAATTTCTCTTCATTTCCTTCAAAAGTCCATTCTATCTAGTATAAAGCTATGTTTCTCGGGGGGGGGGGGGGGGGCGACCGCCCCACCGCCCCCCCCAAGGATCCGTCCCTGTCATGAACTTAACTTTCCGTACTAAGCACGTTAAGTTCATTAAATAATTACACCAAAAATTAAAAAAAATACTCTCTATGATATAATGCACAACTTCCAGCATGGACCAAATAAAAAGAATATCAGATTAACCCAGGGGTAACTAATATCTACGTTCCACCCCCATTAAAAAAAAGTATGTCCAATTTTATTATTACTTTTATTTTTAATTTAAATGGAACCAACCTCAGTAAAATCGTCAATTATTGCCCAAACAGTACAATAACCGCACGTATAGACCTATTCTAATCACATGCGCGCGCAGACTGGTATAAACAAGAACCTACTACACAGCATATGAGCTAGAAACTCACTGGCCTATTTCGACAATGTTGACTTTGCGAGAATGAGCTATGTGTTATCTGACAATGTAAAATTTTGCGATAAAAATAATGACATTACAATATGCAAAGTGTAGGTATGCCGGTAACTACGTACTATGAGGCACGAGCCTGCATGCGTGATGTTGGTACAGGAAAATAGAAAGACAAAAATCGTAGGTTCGATTCCGGTTATTATTATTTTTTATCCCATTCTTTTGAATATACCGGCGAAAAATGAAAATATGGGCTTAAGGACATAACTAGGGTCGATTTGAAATTGAGCTTTAGACTATCCATGAGGAAATACAGGGCATAGTGTTTATCAGGGACGGATCCTTGGGGAGGGGGGGTCGCCCCCCCCCCTCCCGAGAGAAAAAGTTTTAAACTAGACAGAATGGACTTTTGAAGTAAATTAAGAAAAATTATTACTCAAGTAAAAGAAAAGCGATATTTTTCCGGCCACCGCCCCCCCCCCCCGAAAATCTTTTCTGAAACCGTCTGGTGTATATTCATAGAAAATTCAGTATCCAAATACACATTTATAGTTATGGTTTAGCTGAAAAAGGGTTTAAGTGGGTACACTAAATAACTCACTTATCGTCGCTGACAATGCAAAACCACGTAAGTTACATTTCTCTACTTTTGCAAGAGAGAGGAAAAACTATTGCGCATTCAATTGCACCTTATGTTACGCGCTAATTTTCGGTAATTTCTGTTGGGTTTAATTTCCGTTTGTTACCTATGTTTATTGCTTTCCAATTTATACGTAGTATAAGGAAAGCCTTGTGATGGTCGGAATTTTTGACGACGAGATTTCAACGGATTTACACGTTTTGAGGTCCCACGAACCCAAAAAAGTGGTTTTGACGAAATGTCTGTCTGTCGCTCTGTCTGTCGCTCTGTCGCTCTGTCTGTCTGTTCGTCGATTTCCGGGCAAACTACTCGGTGGATTTGTATGAAATTTGGCATGTTGATTCACAAAAATCATACCTCAAGACTATTTTTTTATATTTTGGGCTAACTGAATTTGGGGGGGTTTTATTCTCTGAACTCCAAAAAACATCTAAAAAAATTATTTCTCAAAAACTGCTCCAACGATTTCTTTTAAATTCAAATATATTGTAGTCGTTATATTGTTGACAAAATGCGGGGGGTCGCTTGCCCCTTGATAGTTTGCTTCAGGGGGTAAAAAAATTAAAATAACTAAATTTGAATGAAAAATGACTAAAATTTAATTTTTCTGTGAAACCTTTCCATCGATGATTTCTACCTTCAGGCATATTTTATGTGTTAATTGATTAACGAAACCGGAAAGGTTGCTTTCCCAAAGAACTATTTGGTTTTGTTGAAAATATTTTTTTTGAAAAAATGATAGAAAATTCACGCTCAAATTCAATGCGGGCCCTGCCATTATTGCCGTGTGGTAATGTGTTGGCCTGACCTATCTAGAGTTTACCTCACCTCCAGTGACGTCAGGTGGACAACCCTCCCCCCCCCCCCCCGAAATATCCGAAATTTTACCACAGGAAAATTATTTACCATGAAATTACTCATTTTCTCATCTACTAATTGATAAATTGGAAAGCATGTTCGAGTAAACTCAGACCGGTTCGTTTATAAAAATTTAGCAAGTCAATGTATAAGTGTACAACGTCGATTTCGAAAAAAAAGGACATTTATGCGGTTTTGCATTGTCAGCAACGTTATATTATTTGTTGTATATGCTACGGTTATGGTTATGGCCTGGGAATTTCCGGAGAATTGCCCTCCAAGTCGCCGTTACTAGTCTTTTAGGGAGCCTACCCATCAGTAATCTAAAAGACATGTAGGCCTAACTAGCGCTCTGATTAGCTAATAATGAAGCACAATTGATGACAGCAGGCCATATACGTATAGACCTACCTAGCTGTCCAGAGTGAATCTGCAATTCAGGACAATTGTCTGCACAACATTGGCCTATATTTATGTAAGATAGGAATTGGTTACTGGTTTACAAACATCAAACCTAGTTTTGCCATCAAGGGTTGATTTATGGTCTGATTTAGAAGCATCAATAAATCAATTGTCGAGAGAAAAATTATTATCTTCCACGATTAAGTGCATGGTAGTCTGACTGGCAATTATGTTTGCCTTTATATCGAATTGCGACGAAATGCTCTCTGACTTTAGCTATCCAACAGTTATAATTGAAGGGTCCGGTAGAAAAAGGTAGCAAAAATATATTATTATGGAAGTGCATCATGCGTTTTACCGCCTTCTTCTACCATACCCTTGAAATATGTACATGCGAAAAGGTGTCTAACACCCTCTTCGATGATAAAATTTACATTATGTGACATAGTATGTCTTCCTCCACCGGATCCTACTATTGACAGTTTGTAAACTTAGTTGTCAAACCTTTCTGCGCAGTTGTTGTCTTAACTTAATTCAGAGCACTGACTTTGAACACAAAATAAAGAAAATAAAAACTTACCATCGTATTCAACCGGTTGTTGTCTCTGACATCGTTAGTCTGCATAACCTCTCGTTCGGAAATGTCCTCTTCGTGACGAGTGGTCTCAGCTTTGATGAAATCAACCACTTCCTGTTCCTTTTTGGAAACGTTCTTCGTTGTTTTCACATCAGATGTCTTCTTCGTGATAGAAGACTTACTATCTTTCCTCGCGACCTGAATCTTTGGCTCAGATTTTTGTGACTTGAACGTCTTCGGAGCAGTTGCCTTCGGTTTTGAACTATTCACAGGCCCTGATGAAGTCCGGTGTTGAATAGGCTTCTTCGAAACAGGCTTGAAAGGAGCGATATTTTCAAGGGAGCTTAATGATGAGTTCTCTACTAAAAATTCGTTAGGTGGCGTATCCGAATCAAACTCAAACTCCAGGATATCCCTCTGAGTTTTGTTCGTCAGGGTGCTAACGTACTCATTGGTTCTGTCATAGGAAACTTCGTCTTCAAATGTACCAATATTGGTTCCTTTTGGTGTGGAGGGCTTGTTCACTGGGGCTTTATTTACAGGCGCTTTCTTTTCCCTTGAATCACTTCTGGCAAATGCTGAGCGAATCGTTACTGGTTTCGTTGGTTGCGCGACATTATTTTGCGGCTTCAATGGTGATTTTTTAACCGGTGTTACTGGTGCTTTAGGGCTGGTTTGTTTCACAGGTGTGAATTTAGGCACTGCTGGCTTCTTGGGAGAGTCAGCTATAATAGATCTACTACTAGACTTAGTTGTCAAAACTTTCTGCGTAGCTGTTGTCTTAACATTGGTTGTATGAATCGTGTTCACTGTTTTCTTGGTTGTTAATGGTGTCGGCTTCTTTTCAGAAGTTCTTTGAGGCAACTGCGATTTTGTAGCAGTAGGCTTCTTTAGGGGCACTGTTGTTGCCGTTGTTGGACCGGTCTTCATTGGCAACTTCGTTGCAGTAGGTGTTTTGGCAACAACCGGCTTGGTTTTGTCAGGAAAACGTCTTTGTGCTGGATACTCGGTTAGTTCCTTCTTTTTATCAGACACTGGGGCTTTTCTTTCTGGTAACTTCTTATTAGAAGGTACTGATGCAATTGGTTTCTTCAGTGGGGAAGTTTTTGTTGCCTGATTTCGTCGACCTGGTGATTTGCGTTCAGGGCTGCTACTAGGAGAGCTGCTAGCAGGATGTCCTCTGTTGGGGGAGCTCCTCTCTGGGCTGGAGTATGGAGAAATGCTAGATGACCGAGAAGATGAAGATTTTCTAGGTGCAGGAGACTGAGGCCTGGCTGAGCTTGGCTTACTTGGCTTGGGTCTTTCGTTGGGAGCTACTGTGTCAGCATCACTGTCAGTGAAGGTGCCATTGAATCGCTTGTTTGGAGAAGCAGGCGATGGGGCTGGTGCTTGAGTCGCTGTGTTTGGAGAAGGGTAGTCAGTGGTTGGGACTCCTTCTTTGATAGGCAGGAAGCCTTTTCTCTCAGGACTGGAAGACGGAGATGATCCAATACTAGAAGGCCGTTTTTTATTTGGATAAAGTTCTTGAGCCAGCGAACCGTCAGAACTGTATTCAGGGGACTTCTCTCTTAGCTTGCCAGGCGTGGTCTTTCGAAGCAACGCTTCACGTTCCTCAGCCGTTTGCTGCCTCTCCATTTGCAAGAAACTTGTAACATCATGTAAATTGGAATCTGTCGTAATTGACGTACCATTGGTGTACACTTGAGAAATTCCTTCGTCCTCAGAGGCAACAGATGTACTTGAACTTGAACTTCCTCTCGAACGTGGGCGACTCTGCCGCTCGGGTTTACCGTCATTAACCGGACTGGGAGACGGTGAAACTCTGGGAGTTCCCGAACGCTTTTTAGTCGCAGCCCGGGTGGAATGACTGGATAACTTTCGTCTTCCAGTAGTGTTAGTTGAAATTTTAATAGTTTCCTGGCTAGACTTTCTGGTGATGTTCGACAGCGAGGATTTCCTTTCATTCGAAAGCTTCCTTGTCGACGTTAGGTTTGCTGTTTTGTTCGTGTCTCGGGGCTTCGTTGGGGAAACGGCAATTGGAGGTGACCGGTCCACCGATTTTCGAGGGGAACCATCCCGAGGTCTGTCTGGCGACTTTGTCGGTGAACGTCGATCTCCAACAGAGGGCCTTTCTGGTGATTTTGTCGGTGATCTTCTGTAAGTGTCAACCGACTTTGGAGGAGACCTTCTGTCAAGACTCTTGGTTGGTGTCCTATCCAGGCTCTTTGTAGGTGAGTTCCTGTCAACACCCTTAGTCGGCGACCTATCGACGCTCTTTGTTGGTGACCTTCTGTCTAGGCTCTTTGTAGGAGAACGCCGATCTAAAGAGCTTCTCGACATTGACTTTGTGGGAGAGCGACGATCTGCAGGAGTATTGTAATGCTGCTTTGTCGGTGACGTGGAACGCTCAGGGCTGAGACTTGGCGCTCTCAGAGAGCTAGCAAACTGCGCATGACTAGCGCTAACATCCTGGCTGATTCTCTTAGGCGTAAAAGCTGAATTATATGTTGTTGTATAGTCAACGTCTCCTTCCATCTTTCCCAGCTCTTGTGGTGTTGGACCACCCCGAACTGGAGGGCTCTGTTTTTCATACCCAGTTTCTGGTTTTGGCGTTCGTTCAACAGGCTCAGCATGACTTTTACTTGGTTGAACGTCTGACTTAATTGGCGAAGTTTTTGAAGTTGGCACAATCTTAGGCGATTCATTGACAGCTTCTGATAAATCTTTATAGACAAACTCCTTCTTATTTTCCCCAGTTGTCGATGAAACAAGTTTCCAATTTTCTGCGTCAATATTTTCATTTCTCACAGAGCTGCGGACATCGGCCTCAATTTGGCTAACTCTATTCAGGCTGGCCACTGTGTCGCTATTTGGTTGAGTATTCTCCTGGATTTGCCTTACGTTCTCAAAAGATGTTTTTGATGTCTGTGCGTTTGATATCGCTGAATCACGTCGATCTTCCATTGATAAGTTCTTAACACTCTTGACCGACTCAGCTTTTTCTGTGCTTTGACTAAGTGTAGATGTTGACCGGATTTGGCTGACATTTTCTGTATTTTGTATGCTTCCTTTTTGTGAACCTTTAACCATAACCGTGTTATCAGTTTGCAGATGTAATCTATCATTTTTTAAACCAGATTCTCTTACAGTAGCAGCTAAAGCTTGCGCCTCGTTACGTATCAGCTGTTCGCTGCTGGAGGAATTACGACTCTGCGATTGTTCAACGTTCGAGAGAGCTGAAACACTTTCTTGAACTGCAGACTTAGTACTGCTGCTTGTTATTGATCGCTGAGCGTTCTGAGAAGTCTCATCCAATTGCTTTCCGACAGCAACAGTTCTATCAGAAACATTTTCATTCGCTGAAGTCTGCTTAATAGCAGAAAGTTCTGATGTTACTGTTGAAGAGGTGACTTGTGACGCCGAACTGGAAGAAGTTGATGACCATTTTTGACTAACAGACGATTGTTGGCTTTGCTTCATAGAGGTTGACGCAATGGTTTTTGTTTCAGTGATTTTCTCACCATTCGGTCCGATTCTAGTTGTAGTTATTGTTTGTGTTTTGCCAGGAGAGTAACTAACAGACGAGGAGCTTGTTTCCGCTCCTTCTTGCGTTGCCTTTGTTTCATTCTTAGCAGAAGCAACAATAGCAGTGTTATCACTATTATTAGCGTTTACTTCTGTGGAAGATCCCACACTGTAATGTTGTGAAGTTGCAGAATAACGTGCAGCGCTACTACTTCTTACTTTCTCTTCACTTGATTGTACCTGGACGACACTTTTTTGTTGAGTTGACTGGGTAGTTTGCTGCGTTGACCCAGTTTTGACAATATTACCAGAATGGAGTTTATCAACTACAACTCTCGATCCACTTCCCGATTCGATTACATTCTCACCCTCTGCTGCAACCGATGTTGAGGTAAGAACTTTATCGTTTTCCCCCGACATAGTGCTATGATTAGATTTTGTTCTAATATTGACCTGACCATCAATATCTTCAGATTGGTAAGTCGAGGACGAGCTTTCAACAGCCCAAGTTGTTGGAGCACCACGAAAGAAAGAAAAATCTGCAGTTGGCGATGCAGAATCGCGGACTTCTTTACTTTTCAGAGAAATAAAGCCGTGGTCGGGAAGGGCATCGGCATGAGTTGTGAACTTGCCGATTGAAGTTGTAAACGACGGAGTTTTTCGGTAGGTTTCCTCGTCAGATGTAATAGGAGTGACGGTTTGAACGTCGTTAAGAACTTCGCCAGTTGTGTAGAATTCTTTGAGCCGCTGCTCTCTCAATTTGTACATACGAGCGCGGATTTCTTTCTTTTGACCGAAGTCTTCAGTTTGTTGCCACTGAAACGGGAAAAAATGTATAAATTAAATTTAGTCTCGGAGTCTGCGGATAAATGACGCATGCGTAAACAAAGAGCTCTTCAACTACTACTACTACTACTACTACTACTACTACTACTACTACTACTACTACTACTACTACTACTACTACTACTACTACTACTACTACTACTACTACTACTACTACTACTACTACTACTACTACTACTACTACTACTACTACTACTACTACTACTACTACTACTACTACTACTACTACTACTACTACTACTACTACTACTACTACTACTACTACTACTACTACTGTTTCAATTACTTAACTACTTCTACTATAACGCCCAATATAATGTTATTGATGATCACCTACGAGTATATATTGGGTTCTCCAGTGTGGAGAACTGAGCTATGGAAGGTTAGAAAAGGAAATATACACCTTTAGTGCAGTCTGATTTTTATTCCTATAAAATCCATAATCATAAGAAAAATTTATATTATTGCCTTATACCGTAGCCTATATAATGAGAAACCAATTAGGTTGTTTCCATTTGCCGGTCCCATAATGTAGAAATAACTATCTAACGAAGTTATATTAACAAAGTCCACCTAAGAGGCTAAGTAGAGCTATACATTCACGTTAAGGTCAATCATTTGTTATAGCTTTCCTATTTATAAGTAAGTACCGTACAAGGAAAGCTTTGTGATGGTCGAAATTTTCTATTCCAAGATTTAAACGTTTTGAGGTCCCAGGAATGAATGAATGAATGAAAAACGACTCTATTGCAACAATACAATTGGTGGACAATAAGACTAGAGGAACCCAAAAAAGTGTTTTTATACGAAATGTCTGTCTGCCGATTTGTGGGCAAACTACTCGGTGGATTTTAATTGTAGGGTCACCAAAATCATGTCTCGGGACATTTTTTTTTTTTTTTTGCTTATTCAATTTCGGAGGGGTTTACCCTAAAAAACTCCTAAAAATCGACAAAAAAGGTTTTCACAAAAACGGCTCCAACGATTTAGTTTTAATTCACATACAGTATATTGTGGTCTTTAACGTAATAACATTACGTTATTAATGTAAACGAAACCCAACCGGTCACTTGCCCCTTAATAGTTTGATTTTGGGGCAAAAAACATAAAATATAGTAAATTTTCAAGAAAAATTACAAATAATATTTCTGGGGAACTTTTCTATCGATGCTTTCTAACTTCAGGACTCAGGTATGTTAAATGTTAGTGTTAAATTGAGTAGGCTTAACAAAACCGAACAAGTTGCTTTCCCATGCCAAGTTTTGGTTTGGGAAAGTAAATTTTTATTACATGAAAAAGTATATAATGCTGGTTTTAGTGGTTGAAAGGGGCCCCGTTAGGATTTTCCAGTGTTTCTCATATTATGTGTAAGTATATTGGTTTTGTACAATATATGTATATATTGGTCTGCCCGTTCTAGATCATGGAATCGTACCAATCAATTCTGTTCCTTGGGATAGGGTGAGTCGAAGTAACCGAAATGTACGATATACTGCTAATAATTATAATTGTACAATAGTTATGTATCACACATGTAAAGTATGATAAGCATAGGCCTAGTTAAGTAAGTTAAGTTAATTTGCATCCTATTGGACTTTGTCTCTTTGCAAATAAACGCTTATTTATTTATTTTATTAATTTATTTAACCCCTGGACAATTATTTACCATGGAACTAGACCTACTCATAGTATCAATCTCGGTCCCTGTAATTGATAAAGCAAGTACGGGTTCACTCGCACCAGTTCTTTCATATTACTGTCATAGGTCAATTCAAACTTATTTTATGCATTTGGTGCCCATTCCATTGACCGGCTAGGGCTATTTCCAAAAACGGTGACGTGGTAGCAGACATTCAAGACTTAGGTGGCGTTTCCACCGACCTCGCATTGCAGAATTGACGGAAATGTTCATTTTCCTCTATGCCACAGTTAAAATTGATCAATGATCATACAGTAAAATCACAAACAAACTAAAGTTAAAAAATGGCGTCATGGGATGTGTTAAGTACAAACATTTTAATACATTTCTATAAAAAGAAAAATTCTAATTTCCGTCAATGTCATTTGCATTCTGCAATGCGAGGTCGGTGGAAACGCCACCTTAGTCTTGAATGTCTGCTACCACGTCACCGTTTTTGTAAATAGCCCTAGCCGGTCGATGGAATGGGCGCCTTTTCAAAGCACACATTCTCAATCTAAAGAAAGACTTATATTGTCATATATGACCTTGACTTTTATTATGGTTGTAACTTAGGATGACCACATTCTGAACACTTCTACTACTTAATTTATTACTTAGCCGCCCATAAGATGTAGCCTAGGTACCTCATCTGTGGGTGTGCCGGTATGAAAATGCAGTTCAGACTGCAAGCGCATTACCGGGACAGTGCATTAGGCAGGCCTTTGACGTATCAATGTGAGCTTTAGAGGATACCTATGCTACATAGAAAATTGGCACCCCAAAATTAAATACTTTGAATTTATTATTTCCTTAATAACTCGGCAAGTACTTAAAAATTTGGCTCACTTAAGCTGTAGAAGACTACTTCGTGCATCATGTAATCGGGTATATTTTAGGGAGATTCATCTACCTATTGAGATGGCCACCAATGTTCGACTTTCGGAAAATTTCTTCACAACTTTTCATTTCATGACCCCCTAAGCCTAAAACAACCCTCCGTTTAAAATGTTATATATATATATATATAATATACATAATATATCTTGTGTATGTATATACTGTATATACTAGGTAATATCGATTTTAGAAAACACTCTAACTTCCGTAAATATTATCCGATTTTGATGAAACATGGCACAAAAATTCATCATACAAATGTCTTGATCAAGTTTGTTAAGGTGCCCATTCCATTGACCGGCTAGGGCTATTTCCAAAAACGGTGACGTGGTAGCAGACATTCAAGACGTAGGTGACGTTTCCACCGATCTCGCATTGCAGAATTGACGGAAATGTTTATTTTCCTCTATGCCATAGTTAAATTTGATCAATGATCATACAGTAAAATCACAAACAAACTAAAATTAAAAAATGGCGTCATGGGATATGTTAAGTACAAACATTTTAATAGATTTCTATAACAAGAAAAATTCTAATTTCCGTCAATGTCATTTGCATTCTGCAATGCGACGTCGGTGGAAACGCACCTATGTCTTGAATGTCTGCTACCACGTCACTGTTATTGGAAATAGCCCTAGCCGGTCAATGGAATGGGCGCCTAACCAGCTTGATTCACTATTTAGTTACAAGATGGCGGCCGTTTGAAAACTTATATAATAATTCATATCTCAGTTAATATTGGTCGCAGAGCAATGAATTAAAATCTGGCTAAAAGCCCGTATTATTCTCTACGATAAACACAAATAAACCTTTTTAAGATGGCGTCCAGTCAAAGTGAAAATAATTTGATAAGTAAAGTACATAGTCGGCATTGTGATTCGAAATTTGGAACAATAATTTTTATAAAAGATTTGGGAAAATAATGAAGTATTTTTATTATTTTTTTTTGCATACGTAGCGTAGAGGAAAAGCAGGGTCTGCGGAATCTCCCTACCCTTTATCGGCCAGAGCCGAAACGCATTTTTACTTTTCCGTTTCGTAGTTTTTCCAAAAACTTTTACGCAAAATTTTAGTTTCCAGTGGTTTTTATGAGAGACCCAAGGTGCCAAAAATTTAATATTTTCTATTATATTATGCATGAAGTAGTCTTCTACAACTTTTTTTAAGGACTTTTTTATGTACTCAGACCTACTTAGGCAAATGCACCCACCACCCACAGTTTTGCCATATGGGCTAGGCCAGTTTTAGAAAAAAAAAAAGATTAACTGATCTACAGTACAACCTAGCATAAACTTTATTGTATGTATGTATGGTATTATATTGTATATAAGGCGGAGGGCAACAGGAAACCACTGCGTTACAGTTCCCTAGTATAAATAAATAAATAAGGACTTTTTATTGTTTCTATTATTAAGCCAACCTAGCGGAGTTGCGGCTATAAAGCCCTCTCATACACTCAACTAGGAAGGCCTGGGGCCGCCTTCTTTACATGCCCTCCGAAGCATGGCCAAAAAATGTAGCCAGTGTGGGATTCGAACAACCTTTCGGGTGAAAGTCAGAGCCCGTACCACTACGCTACATGTCCTGTCGTCATGACTACAACTTGGATGTCATCATCTCCGCCATGATCATGACTGCAGAAGAATCCCGGGAAAGCACCAAACATACACATTTCGTGTATAAATGCTACAGATTTACCTACTTAAATCGCTCTTAAAATCCTCCGTGGGCACAGGCACTGTAAATTTCTACGAATGTTCGCATAGACCCCTCGAATAAAAATGAATAATGATACGTACTGATTATGGTTAATCCTCAGGTACACTAGGTACAATGCTACCCTTCTTTTACGTCACTTCACTGCACTTCAGGCACACAACGACACTATTAGGTATGAGCGGATGCACCAATACAAGACCTGGACCTGCGGAGCACTGCCTGCGACGAACCAATGAGACGGCGCCCACGCCTAACCCAGCCGACCACACATTTACCTCTACCTACAGAATCTATACAAGGACAGACCAATAACGAGTAATGCCTCCAGAATCAGGTCGGGGGCTGGAATTTAATGTTAGGTATTTTATGATTCAGCAAGGGAAGTATAAATGGTAGGGGTTAAATTATAAGGGAAGAACAGAAAAGATGAAGGGACTAAGAAGGTAATCAAGCTGACCCAGTCATAGAATTTCATACTGAACCAAAATAAGGAAGAACCGGTCCGAGTTTACTCGAACATGCTTTCCAATTTATCAACATTAGTAGATAGAGTATGAATAATTTCATGGTCAATAATTTTCCAGTGGTTAAATTTCCGATATCTCGGTGGGAGGGGGGGGGGGGGTTGTCCACTTGACGTCGCTGGAAGTGAGACAAATTATAGATAGGTCAGACCAACACATTAATTACCACACAGCAATAATGGCAGGGCACGCGATGCATTCAAGCGCGAATTTTCTATCATTTTTTCAAAAAAATATTTTTTGTGCAAAACCAAATATTTTTTTGGGAAAGCAACCTATCCGGTTTCGTTACTCAATTTAACAATTAAAACATGCCTGAAGGTAGAAATCATCGATAGAAAGGTTTCCCAGAAAAATTATTTTTTAGTCATTTTTCATTAAAATTTATTTATTTTTATTTTTTACCCCCAGAACCAACCTATCAAGGGGCAAGCGACCCCCCCCCCCCGCATTTCGTTGGCATTAATAACGACTACAATATATGTGGATTTAAAAGAAATCGTTGGAGCCGTTTTTGAGAAATAATTTTTTTAGACGTTTTTTATGAGTTTTTTGAGAATAAACCCCCCCCCCCCCCCATTGAGTTAGCCCCAAATAAAAAAAATGGTCCCGAGGTATGATTTTTGTGAACCTACATGCCGAATTTCATCAAAATCGACCGAGTAGTTTGCCTGGGAATCAGCGAACAGACAGAAGACAGACAGACATACAGACATTTCGTAAAAACCACTTTTTTGGGTTCCTGGGACCTGAAAACGTGTAAATCCGTTGAAATCTCGGAATCGAAAATTTCGACCATCACAAAGCTTTCCTTATACTACGTATAAATTGGAAAGCAATAATCTGATGCAGTGGTTATTTTCTTTTTCATATTTTGGGGTAGATACGTTTCTATGTACGCAATATATAAGCCCTGCGGCCTAATTATTGTGCCGCTTTCTTCTTCTTATGCCTCTTTTATCGAAGATTGGCGATCATCATGGATGTCATGACGATTACACCAGTTTTTACTTTTCTCACCACACTATTTTTTACCGCAACTTCCCCCTCCCCCCCCCCCTCCCTTTCACTGCAGTTCAGTCTATGACTTTGGAACAATTCATCACCCACCTCCTGCTATGGCTCGCGGTGTTGCCGAGGCAAAGAACTTGAGTGCTCACCCTTCAACTTGAAGTGATATACGGCGGCACAGCCATTGATTTAAGTTGGGTGGTGTAGGTGTCCCGCCCTCAAATGCCCTGTCAACGTCCGCAAAGACCACTTTTACAATAGACTGCCATATATGTGGGTTGGAGGAGGTGTGGGTAGCAGTGTGGTCCAGTTTCGGTACAGATCTTTGGCTATTTGTCCATCAGGCTAATAATTATGTAGGAAGGTACTGCTGTGATTTAGGAAGGCCCTGTTAATGGCGAACGAGCGGAAATGTGTGGTCTAAGGTCATGGGAAGGGAGTAATTACACAATGATGCAAAGTAGAATAGACTGACGGTTGCTACAATGGGGGATTGAACGATCTAAGTAATGCTGCGCAACAGGCTGGCACATTGGCGGCATCTGTCAGGCATTTTTTTTTTTTTTTACTGATGAGTTGTTAATGAAGAACAAGCAGTTGCAATGGTTCGGTCACGAGAACAGGACCACCCAGAAGTTGGCGGAAGCAAGGCCGCAAGGAAGAAGACCCATCGGCAGACCGAGGACAACCCTTGAGGAAAGGATTGAACAACTCGCTGAAGCAAGAGGGAAAACAATGGCGGAGCTCTCAAGGCGTTAACGTCCGACCGGGGCGAATTAAGGAAATGGGTTTGGGCGAAGCCCCCCCTCCCCACGCTGCGCACGCGGCACTAAGGGGGAAGAAGAAGAGACAAACCTCACAGTCCGTTTTTTAATAACATCCTATTTCACTTGAAATATCTGCGTATATAGCCTACTCTACCTAGACGCAAGATGTAATCTACCTCCACTTCACACCCTATAAATGCCCCAACTTCTCTGAACTTCTGTCATATGTACATTGAGGACATTGGCAAATAAATTGGATGCACAATGTTAGAAGATTGGTCGGACTTCAGATTGCTGCATGTGGTGTACCGATAAGAAGTCCTAAAAAGGAGGAGGGCCTACTTACCATTTTCCGCAAGATGTCTTCATCGTGAATTACGGAAATGTCCATGGTGTCGGCCATAGTGGCCACCCCCTTCTGAAATAATAAAATTACAAAATATAGCATTCATCATAATCAAAACTATATAGATAGTGTCTCCATAAGTCACCCGAGTAGCACCAACGATAATTTCCCGACTTCCCACTGCTTTATAGTATATTCAAGTGAATCGTCTAGTATTAAGGTCACTAATGTAATTAGTGACCAATTTTTCAGGTACCAAAAACCCCGTAAATACAGTCGGCCTACAAAGCATTGGTCACTGATTAAATTGGCGACTTTGACACTAGAATAAAGTGAACAGTTTTCTCTACGTCAAGAAAATCACGGCTTCTTCTGGCTCTACAGCCCTTGGTGGCAGTGGCGGTGCTAGAAATTATAAGGGGGGGGGGGCATGACTTCTGTCTGGGGAACCAATGAAAAAACAAAACATTTTTCATTAGGAGTAGCATTTGCATAAATTCCCAAAATTTCTGGGGGGGGGGGGGAGGAGGGGCTTTAGGACCCCTAGACTTTGATTCATTACTCACCCCCCCCCAGGACCCCCCTATATACGGCAATGGGGAGTAGGCATACCGTAATGGAAATAAGGTGCCCATTCCATTGAACCGGCTAGGGCTATTTCCAAAAACGGTGACGTGGTAGCAGACATGTACTATGTACTTTGACTATGTACTTTACTTATCAAATTATTTTCACTTTGACTGGACGCCATCTTAAAAAGGTTTATTTGTGTTTATCGTAGATAATAATACGGGCTTTTAGCCAGATTTTAATTCATTCCTCTGCGACCAATATTAACTGAGATATGAATTATTATATAAGGTTTCAATCGGCCGCCATCTTGTAACTAAATAGTGAATCAAGCTGGTTAGGCGCCCATTCCATTGACCGGCTAGGGCTATTTCCAATAACAGTGACGTGGTAGCAGATATTCAAGACATAGGTGCCGTTTCCACCGACGTCGCATTGCAGAATGCAAATGACATTGACGGAAATTAGAATTTTTCTTTTTATAGAAATCTATTAAAATGTTTGTACTTACATATCCCATGACGCCATTTTTTAATTTTAGTTTGTTTGTGATTTTACTGTATGATCATTGATCAAATTTAACTATGGCATAGAGGAAAATAAACATTTCCGTCAATTCTGCAATGTGAGGTCGGTGGAGACGCCACCTAAGTCTTGAATGTCTGCTACTACGTCACCGTTTTTGGAAATAGCCCTAGCCGGTCAATGGAATGGGCGCCTAAGTAACTTGTTACCAGGGCACCCCCGTAGCGCCGCCACTGCTTTGGTCGGCTTTGGACTGTTCAACAACACTTCTCCAGTCTCTGCTATCTGTCGACTCCCAACTCCGCGTGAAGGTCGGTTTCTATTTCGCCCTTCCAGTGGTTCCTAGCCAGCAGAAGCATATCAAAACCTTTAAATGCTGATCTTCAAGTTGCTTACTTTTACTTTTTCCTCGGTTTTATCCCTAGGTGTAGTCAGCGATACGACAGGTTCCCTTCCCCTCTTTGCAATTCTGTGCTTCAGCGGCCAGATCATGGCGATTATAATACCGGGTTTAATATAATACCCTGGTATTAAAAATGTTTACAAGATAATTTTACAATGTAAAGTGCTATGCAAAAAATTTGTTTGTTTACAGTTTTCATCCCAGAAGTAAGTTAATACCAATTGCCATGATCGGGTCGCTGCTGCAGTTGCCTCTAAAATCCTGAGGTCTCGGCGTCAACTCTGACCTTTAACTATGCAGGTTATTACCCTCAATAAGATTAGGAAGTAATGAACACCTGTTTATTTTTTCAATTTTCGCCCATAAGCCGTCCCCACGCGCATCCAAACTGACATCACCCGGTAATTCCGCGACAAATTTGAGACGGTTTAGGACGAAGAGGCGGGGAAGACGATCTCGCAGAAGACAAGCAAGCGTGTGGGTGCTACGCCCATCCTCACACTGTCATAAAGTACCCATGGGTGTACACCAGACACCCGACCTATTCCCTCGGCCTCTGCAATTAAGCCTATCATCAAGTTTAGGCGTCTTATGGCAATTACGAACAAACTTCCTTCAGCTGAAGTTCCCTTCGACTTGCTCCATTTCCTGTTTAAACTTTCCGTTTAATATCAGCTATGGCTATAAATGTCGCCGTTGTGGACTGGAAGAGGAAACAGCAGAACACCTTCTCTGCATGTGTAGTACTCTCTGGAGGGAGAGACTCGAGAGCCAGGGGGCTGCCTTCAGGGAACTCTTGCTAGTCAAGGCCACCGGCTTGGAGTACTTGGCTGTCTTCGTGAATAAAACTAAACTCACAGACTTGTGAAGTGTGAAGCGAACCTATAACTTTTCGAAGGGCTTTAGCCTTCGTCAGCCGATTCCAATTATAATAACATAAATGTCTTCAAAGTAGCTGAGCTTCTGAGTAATGCCTTATGGTCTCAGAGGCAAAAATCCCTAATCCGTAGGTGGTGAAGATGGACGCACGTATTGGCGACTGAACAGATATGGGACCGAGTATAAGCCGGGATACGCGAGAAACGGTGTTTTCTGTGCAGGGCATTGTTTTGTCCTGGGGTTGGAAAACTGGCCCTGAAGGCGGAGGAACACAATGAAGAGTCGATGGCATAGGGATGCAGAAAGCAACGGAAACGAGTGCAATTAACCTTTTTATAGAAAAAAAAGGCAAAGTTCCCTAGAATAAGAAGATATCTAATGTGACTTTTTAGGCCTTTTCTTGGCTGAATTGCGTTTAATTAACAATTAATGTGATTCAAGGGAATCTCTCTAAATTACAAACAAGACATAGCGCGGGAGTTAATTATTTAATTATTTGCGGCTCTTTGAATACCTCCTAAAAATGCCTTCTTATTTTTAATTAGTACAGGTACTATAACAGTTGCCAGTTCAAAAACTTGCAAGTTTGGTGAAAGTAGGCTAATTGTAATGGGTGGTTTTTAAGTGACCCCGCTATAGGTATGAATGATGCACTGGCTACAGCTAAAGAAGAGGAAATATAGTTCAGGAGCAACCAAACCATGAGCTTTAAATTGGAATCAGTGGGATACAATGTTAGCCCTCCATAAATAAAATATAAATAAATGAATCGAATTGGATAAATGGGGGTACATAGCCCGCAGTCAGTTTCAATTAATGTATGTGTAACATACTGTAAAGAACCGGTTCGAGTTTACTCGAATTACATGCTTTCCAATTTATCAAAATTAGTAGATAGAGAAAATGAGTAATTTCATGGTAAATAATTTTCCTATGGTTAAATTTCCGATATCTCGGGTGTGGGGGGGGGGGGGGGGTGGGGTTGTCCACTTGACGTCACTGGTGGTGAGATAAATTCTAGATAGGTCAGACCAACACATTACCACACAGCAATACTGGCAGGGCACGCAATGCATTTGAGCGTGAATTTTCAATCATTTTTTCAAAAAAACATTTTTTTTTACATAACAAATACTTTTTTGGGAAAGCAACCTATCCGGTTTCGTTACTCCATTTAACACCTAAAACATACCTGAAGGTAGAAATCATCGATAGAAAGGTGTCGCAGAAAAATTATTTTTTAGTCATTTTTCATTAAAATTTAGTCATTTTTATTTTTTTACCCCCAGAAGCAAACTATCAAGGTGCAAGTGACCCCCCGCATTTTATCAACATTAACAACAACTACAATATATGTGAATTTAAAAGAAATCGTTGGAGCCGTTTTTGGGAAATAATTTTTTTTGTCGTTTTTTTGAAGTTTTTTGAAAATAAAAACCCCCCAAATTGAGTTAGCCCAAAATAAAAAAATTGTTCCCGAGGTATGATTTGTGTGAACCTACATGCCGAATTTCATCAAAATTGACCTAGTAGTTTGCCCGGAAATCGACGAACAGACAGACAGACAGACAGACAGACATTTCGTAAAAACCACTTTTTTGGGTTCCTGGGACCTTAAAACATGTAAATCCGCTGAAATCTCGGAATCGAAAATTTCGACCGTCACAAAGCTTTCCTTATACTACGTATAAATTGGAAAGCAATAAATACTGTAAACTTGGGCTCTAATTATGCGTTATGTTATGTTATGCGTGTAATCATAGCCCTACTGTAAACTGCTGTACATAGGTACGTAACAAGTTCCTGACACTTAAAAATATAATTAGAAAGTACAGTCGAGCAGTCACCAAAACCATTCCAAAAATTAAGAAGAAAAAGGCCAACCACTTCTGCAAGCTAACAAAAACACCCACGACGTATACTGTCTATGCTAATTCATCATCATTGTCCAATTCCGCCGTCGTACCTAAATCTCGCAGAAACCTGTGTACCCTATAATACTATGTGACAGGTCCCGCCCACCTATTTAAGTACCCACTGCTGCTATTTACAATGGGTGACCTACAAGGTCACAGACACCATGTTGTGACCTGCAAGGTTATCCCCAGGTACAGGTAACCCATTAGGCACAAATTGCTTCCTTCCAGAGGGCCTGACTCATCTTTTGAATACGCCCACTGCGATTTTTTTGTCATTTGGCGTTACTCCCAAGTAGGGCATATCTAGGTAATAAATCATTTACGTCTTATAGTCCTATTATATTTTATTTTGTTTAGATTCATTAGTCAATTTATTATAATATAAACACGTTAGGCCGTACTAATTAATACATACATACATACTTATCGTATTAATGCATACCTTTTTACGGATTAAAACCATTATCAAGTCTCCTTCTCGATTACTATTTGCACCTATAGTGCCTCAACTCCGAACTCACCTCTATTCATTAAATTCTTAATTCTATCCTTTCTCGTCGTCTAGGAGCAGTTTCTATCAACTCCAAGCCAGTGGCTAGTAGTAGGCTGTCTTGCGCGTTGTTCGGGACAACTACCGTAGGTACCTCCTTTGCAATCATGTACCTATATAAACCGAAATACGAGCCAACTCTTCTGCAACGAATGAAACATTGCTGTCTCCTTCTGGCTATTCTCTCCACCAATGGTTCCTCAACTCCGAACTCGCTTCTAATCACTTCATTCCTAATTCTATCCCTTCTCGTCCTCTGAGGGGCAGTTCTTCATGAACGTCGAGTCAGTGGCTCGTCTTGCGTGTCGTTCGGGACAGCTACCTCCACTTCAATGCATGTATAAAATACGAGCATACCCTGAATACCTTGTACTCTTCTGCAACGAATGAAACATTGCTGTCTCCTTCTGGCTATTCTCTCCACCAATGGTTCCTCAACTCCGAACTCGCTTCTAATCACTTCATTCCTAATTCTATCCCTTCTCGTCCTCTGAGGGGCAGTTCTTCATGAACGTCGAGTCAGTGGCTCGTATAGATGACTGTCTTGCGTGTCGTTCGGGACAGCTACCTCCACTTCAATGCATGTATAAAATACGAGCATACCCTGGATACCTTGTACTCTTCTGCAACGAATGAAATATTGCTGTCTCCTTCCGGCTATTCTCTCCACCAATGGTTCCTCAACTCCGAACTCTCTTCTAACCACTTCATTCCTAATTCTATCCCTTCTCGTCCTCTGAGGGGCAGTTCTTTATGAACGTCGAGTCAGTGGCTCGTATAGATGACTGTCTTGCGTGTCGTTCGGGACAGCTACCTCCACTTCAATGCATGTATAAAATACGAGTATATCCTGGATACCTTGTACTCTTCTGCAACGAATGAAACATTGCTGTCTCATTCCGGCTATTCTCTCCACCAATGGTTCCTCAACTCCGAACTCTCTTCTAATCACTTCATTCATAATTCTATCCCTTCTCGTCTTTTGAGGGACAGTTCTTCATGAACGTCGAGTCAGTGGCTCGTATAGATTGTCTTGTGTGTCGTTCGGGACAGCTACCTCCACTTCAATGCATGTATAAAATACGAGTATACCCTGGATACCTTGTACTCTTCTGCAACGAATGAAACATTGCTGTCTCCTTCCGGCTATTCTCTCCACCAATGGTTCCTCAACTCCGAACTCTCTTCTAATCACTTCATTCATAATTCTATCCCTTCTCGTCCTCTGAGGGGCAGTTCTTCATGAACGTCGAGTCAGTGGCTCGTATAGATGACTGTCTTGCGTGTCGTTCGGGACAGCTACCTCCACTTCAATGCATGTATAAAATACGAGTATACCCTGGATACCTTGTACTCTTCTGCAACGAATGAAACATTGCTGTCTCATTCCGGCTATTCTCTCCACCAATGGTTCCTCAACTCCGAACTCTCTTCATATCACTTCATTCATAATTCTATCCCTTCTCGTCTTTTGAGGGACAGTCCTTCATGAACGTCGAGTCAGTGGCTAGTAGTTGGCTGTCCCCCGTGTCGTTCGTGACAACTACCTCCAATGCAATGTATGTATAAAATACGAGTACTAGTATACTTTATGTACTCTTCTGCAATGAATGAACCATTGCTGTCTACTTCTGGCTATTCTCTCCACCAATGGTTCCTCAACTCCGAACTCCCTTCTAACCACTTCTAATTCTATTGCTTCTCTTCGTGACGGACAGCTCTCAGTGGCTTGTCTTGCCTGTCACTCCTGACAACTTTCTCCAACGCAGCCATTTAAATTTCAAAATATAAGTATACTCTTCTGGGTACGCTTGGAACCCATGTGACCCTTATTAAATACCACAAAACGCCGAAAAAGCTACCGGAACAAGGCGATTCGCATTGCCTTTAAATAAGTGAAATCCTAATGCCATTGGCTCCAATGGCGGAAGATGGTGCCTTGAAATACCACAACGGCGGAGGAGGCAGATGAGCAAGGGGCCAGCCACCCCTCTGCCTTGAGGGAAGGGTATTGACCGAAAGGCTAAGGGAGGGCCTTACAGAAAACCCCAGAGTAAAGGGAGACCATCTCCCCACTGTCGCTAGGTCAATCTCCAACTGATTCAAAGCACTAATGGAAGTATACTCTTCAGCAGTGGCAAGTCTCTGTTGCTTTATTATGTAGATCCGTGGTGCGTAGGTGCCAGAGATCATGTACAAGCGCGTAGGTCGTACTGGTGACGAGGAGGCTTTGGCTGCGCGGCCATATGCGGCAAGGGAGGCGGCCCAGCTTGATTCTGACTCATAAATGCGAAATACTGCAATTACACCCAATGCAAGTACGGCTATAGATCTCTTATTTTATTGCACTGTGCTACATTTGCTTACAGTAGTAGTAATTAGTGCTACGCTTATGGGAGTGGGCATGCTTATGGGCGTAGGGTTGTTGGGTGTTTGTCTGGGGGGGGGGGGGGGGGCGAAAGTCTCAATCCCAACCGGTTCTGACTCTTCTTCTTTATCTACCTCGTTAGTACCCCATTTAGGAGTCATAGCTTGGGGTGTCGATGGGGATAGTTGGACTGATATTGTCTGCTGTGTGAGCGACTGGATCATATACTACAAGGATTCGCCTACCTTAGAAAACTCCTGAATGAACTGAGAGCAGCGAGATATGCTATTTCCCTAAATTACTTAGAGACCATCTCTTATTAGAGAAAGCTTTCTACACTGTTAGTTCCCTGTTAGTAATTAGTGCGACGACTGGCAGTAGGCTTGCTTATGGGCGTAGGGACAGATGTAAGTACCTCAGTTAGGAATCATAGCTTGGAGTGCAGCAACCCAGAATGAAATCGAAAGGCATTAAGGGGGAAGAGGAAGTATAAGAATTTCCCGCGCATATTTTAGCACCGTCACGTGACACCTTACTACTGCGGTATTAAACCCCTGTATTATAACAATGCCAAATCGCCATGATCGGACTGCAGTACGCGCTTCCATCGTTACCACAAGGATGTATATACAGATTGGGGATTTTCGCGTCTTCGCCTCTGTGACCGGAAGACAATATAATATACTCAGAAGCTCAACTACTTCGAAGAAAGGTTCTTCTGTCTGTCCCATGGCCGTGCCCAGGGCGTGGTCCAAGGTGTCCAGACCACCCCCCCCCCCCCCCGAAATAATGATTTTTATGTAAACCTGTATTGTTTGAAGAGTTGGAATAAATTTATTTGAGTTTGAACACTGGATAGAATGGACTTTAATTAATAAATTATGTAAACAAAATTTGGTGGCTGCCCCCCCCCCAAATTTGGTAAATCTATTGGAAATTAATTAATTACGCTCTAATTTAATCGATCCTACATATGTTTTTCCTATTTTGACCTTAGCTACCCCCCCCCCCTCAAAAAATGGGCTGGATCCGTCCCTGTACTACTGGCGCCTGAATACATCCTAGCTATTTTCTTATGGCTAGTATCTCATTACTAGATGTCATTTCCTACTGTAACCACATGTAAAGTGAACTGTCTGAAGTTAATTTACCATCAGATTTCCCTTACCACAGCCTGTCAAACCAATGAGTCAGACCGACACAAGATGAGAGTGCAATTTGTACCAACAATGCTTATTTAGAGTGTCTTGTATATGTTGTTGAGTTGTTGACTAAACATCAATACTGCAACACTTTTATGAATGGCCTTTATTGTCTACATCAGGGGTTCCCAACCTGTGGTCCATGGACCAGCAGTGGTCCACAAACATATTTCAGGTGGTCCACGGGCCAAAGTAAGAAAACAGAAAAGAAAATGGCTGAGTTATTGGAAATTTGAAATAAGAGACAGTGAGTCTTGGCACTGAACTACCAAATCCACCCGAAACCAGTTCTAAACATATGATGAAATATTAGCACGTAATTTTAGGCAGAAGCTACTTAATCTTGGTTTTAGAATTTAAAAATTTTCCTACCACAGCCATGGGGGTCCACGGAAAATCATAAAATAATCTAGTGGCCACCAGACAACAAAGTTTGGGAACCCCTGGTCTCAGTGGCGTAGCCAGATTTTTTTTTTGGGGGGGGGGTCCAGTTTTCATAAAGTTTGCCCGATTACGATAGGTTTTCAAATGGGGGTGGTGTTTCATTTGCCCCCCCCCCCGGTGATTGTTTTTTTAAAAATATAGGCCTGAAATAGTTTGTCGGTAAAAAATTTTGATTTTGCAGACGAAAACTTAATTAACAAAACTGGAAAAAGGGGGACCGGGGTCTCCCCGGCGATTTCTTTAGATACATATCTAAAAAAATTTGCTATTTTGCTAAATTTTGGGGGGGGGGGGTCCGGACCCCGCTGACCCCCCCCCCCCCCCCCCCCCCAGGCATAAATTACTTAGAGACCATCTCTTAGAGAAAGCTTTCTACACTGTCACTGAGGCACTAGCACAATGACAACGACAGAACTACCTGATTTTGACGATATTTTGACCATTTTACATTTCACATTTTTACATGTCTTGTTGACAGTGGCGTAAATGACTTCCTTGGACATTTGGTGCGGCCTGCCTTGCCTCATTAATTCACCTTTTTTGTGAGTGATAATCACTAGTGGAATGAGGAGAAAAAAAACTTTTGTTGCATAAATAATAAAATAATAATCTAAAATGTACCAGAACAAAGTAACAGCAGAAGCAGCATGTAATTTTCTTAAACTTTTATTAATTAAGACAGGCAGTTGATCAATTTTGGATACATCTTGCGTTGCATGCAGGATTTAAGGCTGAAATACTGGAATGATTTAATTAATTTCAGCTATAAGTTTTTTTTTAGCACAAACCTGGAACTGTGAGCCGAAGTGCGCCCCCCAGCAATGCTGCACCCACAGAAGGGGTTGCGACTTGCGGGAGTGTTATTTACTCCACTGAGTAGAGCCCTAGAATCAACCCGCACTTGGTCTGTAAAATGCATTCGCTGCATTGCTTAGTGACTACCCGTGACAGGGTCTTCTTATAAACTGACTTCAGTGCTAAGATTGGCTCTCAATTGGTATTGTGGGATCACGATTCACAATGCTTCTATTGTATTCAGTTCCTACAGATCTGCGATTAGGCAACTATGTAACAAGCAAGCCGTGGTAGAAGACAACTACGGTTCTATATTAAATTGTTGACATTCCAGAACATTTTCCCAATTGCTGGTCATACTAGGCAAGGGCGGATTTTAGGGGGGGGGGGGGTCAGAAGGACCGGACCCCCCCAAATAAATGAACTTACACTAGATAAAAATATAGGTTTACAGTGGAAATTAAAAATAATTATGTTTTTTAATGTTATAATCCACTGAACCTACCCTCCTGAGCCATCTCCCCTATATAGAACTCTAAAGACAACTAGATAGGGAAAATACTTATTGTTGTACAACTTCTAATATCACTGAAACCATAGTTCATAGAGCTGTAGAAGACATGTTCCTCTAAATTTTGGGGTACAATATGCCAAATACATTTATTGAACTTGATTAAAAAAAAAAAGTATTGGACACTGATGTTAGGTTGAAGGAGTTCAAGAGCTAGGCAGGCTACTAAGGAGGGGGGGGGGGCAGGTGGCGGATAGTGAAAAGGCCACCAAATATGGTGGCCAGCTGGGAATATAACGAACAAGCAGTCCCCGATGAAGTAACGGAGGCTGTGGTGGCAAGTCTGGTGGTGCAGACTTGTCTAGAAAAAGCCACAGTAGCTCAAGGATGACTATGTGAAGGGACGAATATATGCCGCCACTAAATAAGCAACCACTACTAGGACACTCTTTTGTCCTGGGGTTGGGTCCCGAAGGTGGAGGAACTCAATGAAGAGTCAACGACATAACGATGCAGAAGCATACGGGAAACCACCACTGCATTACAATTCCTAGGTACAGTCATCATGACTAAGCCCATTTGATACGTAACGACTACAATGTACTGTATGTGAGTGTTGTTAAAATCGTCGTAGCCGAAAGTTTTAGTTTTTGAAGCTTAAAACCCCCAAAATTGAGTAGTCCAATATATATAAATGAAAAAAAGTAGTCCGGAGATAAGATTTTTGGGAACCTACTTGCCAAATTTCACCAAAATCCTCCGAATAGTTTAGAATCAACAAACAGCCAGACTGATCGACTGACGGACCAATATTTCGTAAAAACCTCTTTTTTGGGTTAGTGGGACATTAAAAAATGTAAATCCCAGGAATCTCGAAATAAAAAACTTCGACCATCACTATGGTTAACTTATATATTACGTATAAATAGGAATGCAACAAGATGCATAACGTTCAAATTTCTCCTACTGCAACTGCAGGGGGCTTTTTTTTATTTTTATAAAAGGTTAATCGCGTACAAACAATTTAATGAATGTATCCGATTGACCTCTTCAGTCGCCTCGCTAGCAGAGGCGGACGCAGCGACCGGCACTGCGGGCAATTGCCCCCCCCCCCCCTTTGGAAGACAATTATATTGTTTGCCTCTAAAATACAAGTGTTAACTGCACTCAAAATGCGTAAAACCCCAATATTTCGGCCCTATTTTTCAAAACATTTCTCCCGGGGGAGACCCCCGAGCCCCCCTTGTCCACAATTTTATCCCTTCCCGGTAATATAGGACCGTTATTGCTCTGGTAATGCGTAAAACCCAAATATTTTAGCCCTGTTTTTCTAAAATTTTCTCCCAGGGGAGATTACCGAGCCCCCCTTGTGCACTATTTTATTAATTCCCTGTAAAATAGAACCCTTGTTGCTCTGAAGATGCGTAAAACCCCAATGTTTCAGCCCTATTTACCAAAAAAATTTAAAAAGTACCTCCCCCTTTTATGAGGTCTGGGACCACCTCTGCTCGCTAGGTTATTACCCGTGTTGAGCTACGACACGTCTCCAATCGCATGGCGTGTAAAGCACAAATGCAAGCACCTTACCACCTTGCCATCAAAGTCGATGTAAGTCGATATTTCCAATTAGAACAACTTTGAATCCACAAGCTCTACCAATGGCATTTAAGGACACATTCGTCTTTATGAAAAGAAAAAAAAAACAGACAGCATTGAGAGTACTCATAAAGGCTACGAAGTACCTGTACAAGTGTAGGCTCGCCTCGCTCTGTGCCTTTTATAGTCATAACAGGTCAAGTTTAAAATCCATGGCCATGTTTCTCCAATAAAGTCACAAATGAAAAACTCACTTGCTCCGACAACCTCACCTGTCACTCTCAATGTTCATTTGACCCCCCATAACGCATGTGAACACGTACAGTTTGTGACAGCCGGAATTTCTAGAGCAAAGCTTCAGATACTTTGTGAGACTATCGATCAGAGAGTTTGTTCCAAAGGTCTTTTTCTGATTAGATTTCTCCTATAAAGTTACAACTGTGAAACTAACTTGCTCCGACAACCTCACCTGTCAATGTTCATTTCACCCCCGCCCCCATAACGCATGTGAATTTGTATAGTTTGTGACAGCCGGAATTTCTAGAGCAAAGCTTCGGATACTTTGTGCTGAGGCTGTCGATCAGAGAGTTAGCTCCTAAGGTTTTTTTTCTGATTACATTTCTCCTATAAAGTTACAACTGAGAAACTGACATGGTCCGACAACCTCACTTGTCAATGTTCATTTCACCCCCGCCCCCATAACGCATGTGACTTCGTATAGTTTGTGACAGCCGTTTGTTGAGCAAAGCTTAAGGTACTTTGTGTACTATGCCGCTTAGTATTAACCTATTCCTGGCGTTAAAAATGTAAACAAAACCATTTTGGATAGCACTTTCCATTGTAAAAAAATTATCACACTGTGCCAGAATGTATGCATGAGTGAATATGGAACGATTTGCTCGAAGTGAAAAGCTCATTGCTGAAAACTAAACCCTGAAGCATCAAGCTATAAATTATGGAAAGTCACAGCTATAAGTGGAAAAACAAGTGAAAATATTGACTTGCTGAGAAAAAGGAAGCACTTCCGCCTGCTGAATGCTGAACCCTGAAACATCAAGTCATAAAATATGGAAGATCGTAGCTGTAAGATGGAGAAATAAGGGACAATTTTGACATGAAGAGAGGGGGGAACGACTGCTACAGATGGAAAGGAAAGGAAGAACGCAGCTACAGGTAAGAAGAACACACTTTGTCAGAATGTAAGTGAATATGGAACGACTGCTTAAGATTGAAATTATATTTTCCTTTAACCCTTCCTCTAAAGTAAAGAACCATATTGTTAAACCCTGAATTGTCACAATACAAAACATGTAAGCGACTGTAAGTCAGAGTATTTAAGAGTGAAAGTGAGAAGGGTATGACGGCTGAAAGGGAAAGAGAACTTTTCCACCACCCCGCTCGAATATAAAGGCCCACTGCTGAATTCTGAACCCTGAAACGTCAAGTCGTAAAATATGGAAGATCGCAGCTGTAAGAGGGAGATATAAGGGTCAATTTTGACATGTAGAGAGGGGGGAACGACTGCCGATGATGGAAATTATATTTTCCCTAAACCCTTCCTCAAAAGTAAAGAACCATATTGTTAAACCCATGAATCGTAAAAATAATAATAATTATAATTCGTGTAGCCTATTTCTCAACATTATTACCGGTAACATATCAACATACACATATATTGTAGGCCCCCTTAACCTAATGGTGTGCGGGGTAACTACCAATACAAAATATGGAAGCGGAAGGGAAGACAGACCGCAGCTACAGGTAAGAAAAACACACTTTGTCAGAATGTAAGTGAATATGGAACGACTGCTGAAAAGTCTCTTTGCTGAGGGAGAAAGAGCGAGCGAGAGGGAGAGAAGTCAGAGTGTATTTAAGAGTGAAAGTGTGTAGGGTATGACTGCTGAAAGGGAAAGAGAATTTTTCCACCACCCTTTGCTCGAATATAAAGGTCCACTGCTGATAGCTGAACCCTGAAGCTTCAAGCCATAATATATGGAAGGTCACATCTATAACTGGGAGGACTAAGTACGAATGTTAACGATGCGAGGTATGGAGAAGTACGGCAACTGCTGCTGGAGCCTGGAGTCGACCTTTGACCATATATGGACCGGGCAATGACCCAATTTGCCTCTGGAATAATAGCACGAGGAAAGTGCCTAGACGAGGGATGCTCCAAAAGCTCTTACGATTTATTATTATTGGTTTATAGTAATTGTTTAATTTTGTGTTTATTTTCGGACATTTTGGAATATTTCGTTCTTTCATATCTCCTTTTTTAAAAGAAATATTCAAATAAATAAATAAGGACTTTTTGTTCTATTACTAAGCCAACCTAGTGGGGTTAGGGGTATAAAGCCCTCTCTTACACTCAACTAGGAAGGCCCGGTGACCGCCTGCTTTACATGCCCACCGAAGCAAGGCCAGAAAATGTAGGAAGTGTAGGACTCGAACCAACAACCTTTCAGGTGAACGTCAGAGTACGTACCACTACTCTACATGTCCTGGCTATTTGTTATTATTATTAGTTTATGGAAATTGTTAACTACCAAACTACTAAACC
The DNA here is from genome assembly GCA_963971405.1 of Psococerastis gibbosa. NCBI lineage: Eukaryota > Metazoa > Arthropoda > Insecta > Psocodea > Psocidae > Psococerastis > Psococerastis gibbosa. The sequence continues at coordinate 29,067,271 of OZ020491.1, forward strand.
AATCCATAGATTGCAACTCAAGTAGAAGAAGTAATTGATTAATTTTGGGTTTCTTTTCGGCTGGGGTCTGAGGATCTATATCTGAACTGCTTTAGGATTAGTGGTTGGGGACTGGGGGGAGGGGGGAGAGAATTACTTACCCGTATCGAGATGATGACCTATATGCGATATACCGAGGACCTACGATAGTAGCCAAAATGAAGAGAGCACGCATCAGGTGGCTAGGGCACGTGAAACTGCTAATGTCAGACAACAGGGCAACAAGAGCAGCCTTACACAAGGTGTCCCAAGGGAGAAGACGAGTGAGATGACCACGGATGCGATGGCTTGACGAGGTCGAGGTGGATCTGGCGACCCTTGGCGTCGATGACTGGCGAAAAGAGCGCAGGACCGCGCAGGCTGGCGCGATGGGGCAGACCAGGCCAAGGCCCTTCACGGGCCGTAGCGCCAAGGAGTAAGTAAGGCGCCCATTCTACCGACCGGCTAGGGCTATTTACAAAAACGGTGACGTGGTAGCAGACATTCAAGACTTAGGTGACCATTCCACCGACCTCGCATTGCAAAATGCAAATGACATTGACGGAAATTAGAATTTTTCTTTTTATAGAAATCTATTAAAATGTTTGTACTTAACATATCCCATGACGCCATTTTTTAATTTTAGTTTGTTTGTTTGTGATTTTAGTGTATGATCATTGATCAATTTTAACTATGGCATAGAGGAAAATAAACATTTCCGTCAATTCTGCAATGCGAGGTCGGTGGAAACCCCGCTTAAGTCTTGAATGTCTGCTACCACGTCACTGTTTTTGTAAATAGCCCTAGCCGGTCGGTGGAATAGGCGCCTAAGTAAATACAAATAGGTTGGGGGCTCTTACGCGAGTCAAGGCGCGATAGAGGGGGAGGGGGGTGTGTTCTATCCGATTCTCAATTTATTTAATGGATTCAGGTTGTCATTTAATATACATTAAGCCAAAAAACAGGTGTACGAATTTGTAAATGCACTTAAGCATTGGGGACTATTGTGTCCCCTATTGAGAATTACCCTATTCTGGTTACAATTTCTTATCCGTCAACATCATTAACGCAATGGTAACAACATGCATAGTAAATAACAGTAACTACCAAATAATCCATCCATTTTTTGGGTGTTTTAAGTTATTGTTTATTATTTTTATTAAACAGGTTAATCGCATGCGAACAAGTAAATGTATGTGTCCGATTGACCTCTTCAGTCGCTTCTGGAGGTTAGTATACCCGTGTTGAGTTACGAGACGTCTCCGATCGCATGGCGTATAGAGACTCGCACAAGTACAAGCTCGTCGCCATCTTGCCACCGATGCCGATATATCTAATTTCACATCCTCTTAAGAATGTACGTCCTGTAGGAAATAATACCCCAAAATCCGTTGTTTTTGCAGGTTTCTTATTTTTTATTTAACTAACAATTAGCTAGATTTTAAAGATTTGACTTAGTTAAGTTGTTGGAAACTGCATCATAACAGGGCAATTTAAATTTTTGGTACCGTAGCTTTTCCATAAAAATTATTGAGAGCTAAAATTTCATAGATACCATGAAAAAGCTTCAAAGCCAAAAATTACTAATAGGCCTACCTTTATCTGTATTATGCATAAAGAAGTCTTCTACAACTTAAATGAAGCATTATTTTATTAACTTGCTTAGTTATTTAAATAAAAAATAAGACTTATAAAATATTGGGCTGCACTATTCAGATTCAAATTAAATAACAAATCTTCAAGCAACTTATTGACAGACCCGCGGTATTACAGCATGGGGTCTTCCATATTAGGAGATGTCGTGTTCTCCTTCAAAGCGAAGGTGATTCCAGTAAGGAAATTCATTGTTATCACTCAGTAGACTTCAGTAGGTGGAAATCTGTCATTTGAAGACAAAAATATAAATTTTGGGACACCTACCCCTATAGGCCTACTCGAAATTATAATTCCCCCCCCCCCCCCCCCAAGGACTCCTCCCGATTTCAATAGTTAATTAAATAACCGAAATTAGAGAATAAATAAAAAACTGAACTTGGCGGCATTCGAACCTACGATCTACGCATATTTTACTTATTTATTGATATTAAGCAGTTAACTTACTTTCTAACGTTGCCTGTTCTAACTTCTCCCTTCCCAGCAGTCTGATCGAGGCGTTTATAATACCGGGGTTAAATAAATACCCTAGGATTATAACTGTAAACAAACAAATTTTGAATAGCACTTTCCATTATAAAATTATCTTGTTTACCAGTGGATTAAATAAATACCGGTATTATAAACACCCCGATCAGGCTGCTGCTGGGGTTTCAACCGGTTATAATTTTCCGGGAACCTCTTCACCTCTGGGTAAAGAATTTTCTGCCTCATTGGGTTGTTGTGTCACGGTTTTAGGGAGATTCATCTACCTATAGAGACGACGACCAATGTACGACATCCGGAAAATGTTTCTTTGAAACTTTTACGGTTTTAGGAAACACTCTAACTTCCGTGACATTATCCGATTTTGATGAAACTTGGCACGAATATTTACCAGAAAATGTCTTGATCGAGTTCTTTAACCAGCGTGAACCGCCTTTTGTTTTTAAATGACGGCCGATCAAAAACTAAAAAAAATCATATCTCAGTTAGCATTGGTCGTAGAGAGATAGGATCAAATGTTTCTGAAAGACCAATAATGTTAATTAACACTTTTTAAGACAAATCTACAATTTTCAAGATGTATGTATATCTGTCTACTGTCTAGGTCCCGAGTCTTCCTAGTTGAGTGTAAGAGAGGGCTTTATAGCCCTAACTCCGCTAGGTTGGCTTAGTAATAGAACAGATAGCTATTTATTTATTTTTTTTAAATGAGAAGAGAAAAGAGAGTTTCGTTCGTATACAATTTCTATAGCCCTATGCCGTGAAAAATTATTTTATTATTATATTTTAAATATCACTTGACTCGGAAAAATTCCATTCCATTGTATATTGAACGGTTTGAACCAAATTGTAGATCACGCTAACTCCAGAGACAGATTGATATATAAGGCTTAAACTTAACTAATAAAACTTAGTTAACTTATTCTTGGGGTTTTCAATATAAACAAAACAATTTGAATAGTACTTTCTATGGTGAAATTATCTTGTTTACATTGTTAATCCCAGGTTAAGATAAAAAAATTCCTTTCGGCTCTGGCCGATCAGCGGGTTGATCATGGCGATTATACTAGTAATACCGGGGTTTAAAAAATACCCTGGTATTAAAAATGTAAACAAGATAATTTTATAATGGAAAGTGCTAATCAAAATTTGCTTGTTTACATTTTTAATACCAGGGATTATTTAACCCCCTGTATTATAAAAGCCATGATCAGCCTGTAGGTGTATAGAGATACCATAAAAGCACAGACAGTAAACAGTAATAGTAAAGTACAGTAGAAGTATCCACCAAAAAACCTTACTAACAGTGTATCGTAACCATCAAGCCCTTTCTGGGCATTGTTCTGTAGATCTATTCTGTATCTTGGAATTCTGTTCTGTGAATAGCCTACAGGACGGTCTGGTTCCTCCTTTTACAGTATTTAGTCGACGACTGATCTTATGTGCACGTGTCACATCACGTTCACTTTGACCGGTCGCCATCTTGAAATTTTTGATTTGTCGTAAGGCGCCCATTCCACCGACCGGCTAGGGCTATTTACAAAAACGGTGACGTGGTAGCAGACTTTCAAGACTTAAGCGGGGTTTCCACCGACCTCGCATTGCAGAATTGACGGAAATGTTTATTTTCCTCTATGCCATAGTTAAAATTGATCAATGATCATACAGTAAAATCACTTACAAACAAACTAAAATTAAAAAATGGCGTCATGGGATATGTTAATTACAAACATTTTAATAGATTTCTACAGAGAAAAATTCTAATTTCCGTCAATGTCATTTGCATTCTGCAATGCGAGGTCGGTGGAAACGCCACCTAAGTCTTGAATGTCTGCTACCACGTCACCGTTTTTGTAAATAGCCCTAGCCGGTCGGTAGAATGGGCGCCTTCAATGTTATAGTACCATTATCGTAGATAAATTTGATCCCACCCCTCTACTACCAATGTTAACTGAGATATGATTTTTTTTAGTTTTTGTTCGGCCGCCATCTTGAAACAAAATGGTGGACCCAGCTGGTTAACGAACTCGATCAAGACATTTGTATGATACATTTTTTGGTAGTTTCATCAAAATCGGATTATATCCATGGGCGCCGGTTCCACAAGGCTTGATGCGGCCGGGCCATACCAATATTCAAATTGCTCCTTCCCCCCCGAAAAAAAAATTTCCTCGGGCAATGTTGGGCCATACCAATAATTTTCACAACTCGGCGCCCATGATTATATCTGAGGAAATTACAGTGTTTCCTAAAATCTATACACAGTACATACCTACATACACCTATACATACTACCCGGCCACGATAGGGTGACATTTCAAACACTTTTAAAAATCGAATAAACTCGGTGTTCGACTTACGCAAGTTTTCGAATAAACAAAGTGTTCCGAGTTAAACAGTACAAGGCCGTAGCCAGGATTCTTTTTCGGGGGGGGGGGGGGATTCGAGAAATTTCATTGGATATTACTTAGTAGTTTTTATTTTTCCTCTCAAAATCCAATTCTATCTAGTATCAAGCCATTTCATTTCGGGGGGGGGGGGGGGGTTTGAACCCCCATGATGTATAACATTGTGAACGGGGAGTGGTTTTAGGCTCAAGCGGTCATGATATGAAAAGTTGTGAAGAAATCTTCGGGAAGTCAAACATTGGTCGCTGTCTCAATAGGTAGATGAATCCCCCTAAAATAGATGTGTCTCCCTAAAATAGATGAATCCCCCTAAAATAATGGCCATAGTAGGGCAGTAGGCCCGCTGGCAATTATAATGAAGTATCCGTAATTCTTAAATGTATTGAATTATACAGATGTACTCCAGGGACGGATACAGCCCATTTTTTTTTTGGGGGGGGGGGTAGCTGAGGGTCAAAATAGGAAAAACCTATGTAGGATCGACTAAATTAGAGCGTAATAACTTAATTTACAATAGATTTACCAGCGGGGTATGCAGATATAGACCTAATAGTCCTATAAAGACTAATATAATACTCGTATAATATTTTTAACGTACCTTCAGGTAATTGTAATGAAGTTATGGTAGTCTTATACGTTAAAGTGATGCACTAAATGCAGCGTAGTATGCAGATATAGAGACCTAATAGAGTAATATACCTATAAAGACTGATATATAATATAATATTTTTAACTTACCTTCAGGTAATTGTAATGAAGTTATGGTAATCCAATACGTTAAAGCGATGCACTACACATGCAGCGTAGTATGCAGATATAGAGACCTAATAGAGTAATAGATCTATAATGACTGATATATAATATAATATTTTTAACTTACCTTCAGGTAATTGTAATGAAGTTATGGTAATCCAATACGTTAAAGCGATGCACTACACATGCAGCGTAGTATGCAGAGACCTAATAGAGTAATAGATCTATAATGACTGATATATAATATAATATTTTTAACTTACCTTCAGGTAATTGTAATGAAGTTATGGTAATCCAATACGTTAAAGCGATGCACTACACATGCAGCGTAGTATGTAGAGACCTAATAGAGTAATAGATCTATAATGACTGATATATAATATAATATTTTTAACTTACCTTCAGGTAATTGTAATGAAGTTATGGTAATCCAATACGTTAAAGCGATGCACTACACATGCAGCGTAGTATGCAGAGACCTAATAGAGTAATAGATCTATAATGACTGATATATAATATAATATTTTTAACTTACCTTCAGGTAATTGTAATGAAGTTATGGTAATCCAATACGTTAAAGCGATGCACTACACATGCAGCGTAGTATGCAGAGACCTAATAGAGTAATAGATCTATAATGACTGATATATAATATAATATTTTTAACTTACCTTCAGGTAATTGTAATGAAGTTATGGTAATCCAATACGTTGAAGTGATGCACTATACATGCAGCGGGATATACATAGATGACCACGGGTACAAAGTCAGTAGGCGAATGCGCTCAGGTTGTGCACAGTGCATAGTCTACCCACACCACGATCTCAAATCTGGAGCCATAATATTATTGAAGTGACATACAGTATTTTACGGTGACAACGGCTGTAACATCTGTGTTGTCCTACTGTCACTTATTTTATATTATGCTCATTAACTTTGTAAATGACATTGGCACTCGTCGATAAGAAATTGTAAAAGTTCAACTGTTTTTTTTTTTGTCAGTTTTTGGGGAGATTCATCTACCTATTGAGATGGCGACCAATGTTCGACTTTCGGAAAATTTCTTTACAACTTTTCATATCATGACCCCCTGGGCCTAAAACCACCCTCCGTTCAAAATGTTATATATATATGTATATATATTGTATGCATTGGCGTAAATTCCCAAAATTTCTGGGAGGGGGGGGGGCTTTAGGACCCCAAGACTTTGATCCCCCGGAGAAAACAAATCGATAAATGGGCCCAAATTAGTCAGGTTTTACGCATACTATACCCTGGTGAAAGGGAGCCCGGGGGTCACACTCGGAGGAAAACATTTATATATGGGCTCAAATTAGTGATTAGTGAGGTTTTACGAATATTCTACCCTGGAGAAAGGGGGGCCCGGGGGTCTCCCCCGGAGAACAAAAAATTGATGAATAGGTCCAAATTAGTGAAGTTTTACGCATATTATACCCTGGAGGAAGGGGGGCCCGGGGGTCTCCCCCGGAGAACAAAAATTGATGAATAGGCCCGAATTAGGGAGGTTTTACGCACTTTGTAAGCAGCACAGTTGAGATTTTACCGACGAATAAACAGGTCTGAAATATTGGGGCTTAATCATTTTGAGTAATATATTTTTGTGAAATATATTATATCGAATAGGTCAATATGTTGATTTTTTTCATGATGTCCATCATGTGAAATAAGCATACCAAGAATTAATTTTTCTTTCGTTATTGTGAATACTATGCCTTTCGCCTTCATAACGTCTTTGTCACCAGAAATCCTAGGGGGGGCTTAGCCCAGACCCTCCCCCAATGTTTGCAAGCAGTACAAAATTGAGATATTACAACGGTGAATAAACCTACCATTGAGGGCGGCACGGGGGTCTCCCCCGGAGAAAAATTTGGAAAAAATAGCTCTGAAGTATTGGGGTTTTAAGCATTTTTAGTAATATATTTTTTGTGAAAGTAATTGGTCAATATGTTGATTTTTTTCAAGTAAAGTAAGCATACTAAGAATTAATTTCCCTTTCATTATTGTGGACTATGCCTTTAGCCTCCATAACGTCTTCGTCACCAAAAATCCTGGGGGGGGGGGGGGGCTACGGGTGGACCTAGGGGGGCTAAGCCCCCCCCCCCAGGACCCCCCTATTTACGCCAATGATTGTATGTACAGTATATGTATATCGATTTTAGGAAACACTCTAACTTCCGTAAATATTACCCGATTTTGATGAAACTTGGCACAAAAATTGATCATCTTGATCGAGTTCGTTAACCAGCTAGACCCACTATTTAGTTACAAGATGGCGGCCGATTGAAACCTTGTATAATTCATATCTCAGTTAATATTGGTCGCAGAGGAATGAATTAAAATCTGACTGAAAGCCCGTATTATTATCTACGAAAATAATGGCATTGTGGTTCGAAATTTGGAACTCAAGAGTGTTTTGTGTGTTGATGTTGTGGTCGGGAAAATAATGAAGTATTTTTTATATATATATATATATATATATTTTATATTGTTATTACATATATAGAGCAGGTAGTGTAGAGGAAAAGCAGGGTCTGTGGAATCTCCCCACTCCTGATCGGCCAGAGCCGAAAGGGATTTTTTTTTTATTCAAAGGCCTCATAAAGGTAGAATTTTGAAATATACAATATAATAAGAATTTTAATTAATGGATCTACACATAAGGGAGAAAAAATTGAAAACTCCAAAAAACCAAAAATTAATTTGAATTTCCCACGCATTTTGCACTCATATGTATAAAACAATTGAAGAAGCCCTGGCGCTACGTTAATCCCAAATCGCCACAATATATAGGGCTGCCTTACGCTGTACTATACCCATTAAAGTGGGTAATTGCGTTCATCGTTTAACTTATCCCCATTTGCAGAGATTTCTTAATATTTCGTATGCAATAGAGGCCTGGGTTATTTTGAATTAATTCTTACTTCTTCCTTAAATGCATATTTTACCGAGACGTGTCGTAACTCGACACAAGTACCTATTAGGTTACTTAGTGAGGCGATTGAAGAGGCTAATCGGATGCATTCATTAAAATTGTAGTACGCGATTAACTTTTTTTAAACAAACAAAAAACTATGCTAGCAAAGTATAAGTCTATCACCTAGTTTAGCCCTACCTTGTTAGGAGGAACAGTTGCTGTCGTGCAATAATCGTTTATCAGGGACTTAGTCTTCTTACACTCCACCTTTTCTAGCCTTCAAAGGGGAGTAGAATAGAATATTTAATTGCAAAAAAATCCCTTTCGGCTCTGGCCAATCAGGAGTAGGGAGATTCCGCAGATTCTGCTTTTCCTCTACGCTACCTACGCTATGTACATATTTTTTTTTTTTTTTTTTTTTATAATTGGCCTATTGTGCCCCCTACAACAAAGTATCTACATCACTTCTATATCACTTTCTCGAGGCCTATCTCCCTCACGAGAGCCAGGATCTTGAGGGGATTCAGAAGTGGTAGGTCTTTTACATGTAACTGCAAGCTTTCCGAGCATGCTGCTCATCGCATCGCAGGTCCTCCGCACCTTCATTGCAGAATCTGCAAGACTATAGTTGTCTCCCTAAGAGACTCCAGATATTTAACCCCAGGACCAAAGAAGCCAAGGCCTGTTCTTGGTTTGGTACTTCCTAGCCTAGAGCCATCAGTGAACCACTTGATTGTGTGACTATTGAGAATTCCTGCTGATTCGCAGCATTCTTTCATTGTCCCTAATATAGTTTCGAATTCCCTCCTAAAACAGTATTTTGGATGGATTCTATCGCTTGGCATATCCAGGCAGTGGTCAGACGTAGTCAGAGAGGCTGAGTCTCTCTTAATTGCCCTTCCACTCCTAGTAATGCCATTTCTGCTGAAGTTTCCACTGCAACATGGAGGGGTGGGAAGTCCAGTACTATCTCCATTGCTGCAGTGGGACAGGATTACATAGCCCCTGTAAAGCATCATGTTAGAGAATACGGGCTTCTGAATGTAGCCATAATTTGGATTATTCAGAGAAAAATTCTCATGTGGTTTGATTTTGCCATGTCCATGAAGCCATGACCAATGGTATGGTTACAGCAGGAAAAGACAGGCAGATATGTACATATGTAATAACAAATAAAAAAATACTTCATTATTTTCCCGACCACAACATCAACACATAAAACACTCTTGTGTTCCAAATCTCGAACCAATGCCGACTATGAACTTTTAATTTATCAAATTATTTTCACTTTGACTGGACGCCATCTTGAAATGGTTGATTTGTCGTAAAAGGTGGTGATTACCATTATCGTAGATAATAATACGTACTTTCAGTCAGATTTTAATTTATTCCTCTGCTACCAATATTAACTGAGATTTGAATTATACAAGGTTTCAATTGGCCACCATCTTGTATCCAATCAGTGGATCCAGCTGGTTAACGAACTAAATCAAGACATTTGTATGGTCAATTTTTGTGCCAAGTTTCATAAAAATCGGATAATATTTACGGAAGTTAGAGTGTTTCCTAAAATCGATATACATATATCTTAATATATATATTTCGACTGTCCGTGTGTATGTTCCGGGCCTCCTCTCAAACGATTGGACCGATTATGATCAATATAGTTGTGTGTGTTCAAGGAGATTCGAGGATGGTTTACTTACATCAACACTTTCGTCCACTGGAGAATGTTTTTATAATTTGATTTTGGAATATTTTTCATTGGTGCGTGTACATGGCTGCTGGTACTGCCGACATCAACCGACATCTAGCGGCTGACTGCGCTACATTTAATTTTCGTTTATCCCGACAGTTGGCGCTACCATCACCAACCGACATCAACTGACATCTAGCGGCAGACTGCGCTACCATTAATTTTCGTTTATCCCGACAGTTGGTGCTGCGTGTGTGTTGTGTGTGACCACAATTAATTTACAAGAGCAGTGACCGCGAGGCCGAAGGCCGAGCTGCCGCCCGCCCGCGGCAGGCGCAAATGGTGGAGGCAGCAGCCGAATGTACTACTACTACTGTATATAGCATTTTGAACGGAGGGTGGTTTTAGGCTCAGGGGGTCATGAAATGAAAAGTTGTGAAGAAATTTTCCGAAAGTCGGACATTGGTCGCCATAACAATAGGTAGATGAATCTCCCTAAAAGTGCTACCCGGCCGCGATAAGATGACACTTTATTAAACACTATAATTATTCGAAAACTTGCATAAGCGGAACACCAAGGTTAGGTATTACATTTTTATAAGTGTTCCAAGTGCAATCCTAACGTGGTCGGATAGTATAAGTCTGTCGCCTAGTAGAGCCGTACCTTGTTAGGAGGAACTGCATAGTAGGATCATAAATAGACTAGTTTCAGCTTTTGGACTTAATCTACCTACACGCGGCATGCATTCCATTACGGTGCCCACACTTTCATTATATTCCTCACATTGCAGCCTCGGTATTGCTACCTTATAATTGTCGATACAGAAATGTCCTACATTGACTACCGGTATAGGATGGTAATCTGTATAACGTAGTAGGATTGTATTTTTTTGCGTCGCCTACTCGTGTAGGTTACGGGGCACGTAAAGTGTGTAGCCTTGTCCAGCTAAACTGTGTATTTTATAGCGCCCGGTGTACAAAGCCAGATTCTGGTAGTAGAATCTAGGATCTGAAAGCGTACTTCCAAACATTTCGTCATCTCCTGTAGCCGACATCTGCAGCGGCTCAGCAACAAACAGTTGCCTCCGAGATACAATCTTAGAAGTCTGCTGAACTACTACAAAATATATGTGAATTTAAAAGAAATCGTTCAAGCAGTTTTTGAGAAATAATGTTTTTAGGCGTTTTTTAGGAGTGTTTCGAAAATAAACCTCCCCCCCCCTCAAATTGAGCGAGCCCAATAATTGAAAATGGTCCCGAGGTATCAACATCGATCAAGTAGTTTGTCCGGAAATCGATGAAAAGACAGAGCAACAGACAGACATTTCGTAAAACCACTTTTTTGGGTTCCTGGGACCTCAAAACGTGTAAATCCGTTGAAATCTCGGAATCGAAAATTGTGACCATCACAAAATCTTTCCCTATACTACGTATAAAAAGGTAAAGAATAAGCAGTAGAAATTTTAATTACCTATGCATGATCCTCGTTGGTCGGATTTGCCTTAAGGCTAAGTGAGAATATATAGACTTAAGAGGATGGGACAGCCGGGTGGTATTGGTGAGTCATGGGTAAGTTAGAGGTCTTACGTTGAGGTCTTTCAGCCATTTCTTCCTAATTTGGCGAGGACAGGTACCGAGGTGTATATAGGGCAGACACTCTCAGACCTGTCTAAGGCCAGCATTGTACCGAAGGCTGTCCCCTCCTGGATTCCAGGTGCGGAGACAGGTTTGTACAGTAAAGGGGGGGGGAGGGGTTGTGAGAAGATCGTCGATGCATAACTTTGCGCTGAAGAAAACAATAATGTCAGGACATGTAGAGTAGTGGTACAGACTCTGACTTTCACCCGGTTCGAGTCTCACACTTGCTACATTTTCTGGCAATTCTTCGGAGGGTATGTAAGGCAAGGCCTTCCTAGTTGGGTGTAAGAGAGGGCTTTATTCTCCTAACTCCGCTAGATTGGCTTAGTAATAGAAGAAAAAAGTCAATATTTATTTATAATTTTTAGCCAATGAGGGGAATGTTGTAAGTTTTTGAGGGAATCCTTATGGATCCAGGCTTACTTATAGGGGCCCATAGGTCTCTTGTCCAATGCCAACGACCCCATGGATTTCGGACATTATTTGTATTACTTCCGTATGTATTTTTGGCCATTGGCAAACTGGTCTACGTTCTTAATATCGACCTACAACGACTACAAGCGATAATGGATAAGCTGAGACAAGCTTACCATTAACGCAACGAAACAGGCGAATGCATGACTGAACGAAGTACAGATATGGGTCATTCTCCTGAAAACGGTCACTTTTGGTGTTTTTTTTTTTTTTTTGTAATTTTAATCTAATTTTTCTGGTTGATTTTTTAACGGAAACCACATAGGGACTTCTCCTTGAGGCTTCTTTGATCACCAAGTGATCTTAATCACGCTTTAATCCCACAATAAAATAAAAATAGAAGGACAGTTGAGAGACGGCCGCGGACAGTAGTCAGACCGACATTGACAGAGTTGTTATATGTAGGTATCCATGCTAGATATCCCCGGACTGTTATTCGTTTATGCAAAAATTAATATACGCGGGAATTTCGCATAGACATCGCTGTTACACACTTATTTCGGATGAAGAATATAAAAGGTCCGCATTTTACAAAAATTCATTTTCATAAAATATTTATGAACTATTTTAAGTAAATTAGTAATAGTGCCACATAGATTCCTCGTCTTTACGCGCCATTCGATGCTCGCGAGGTGATAATTCGCAATTATTATTCTTTAACTCCTTTCGCGTGATTGATCTAAATTTTTCTAAATTTTGCTTTACGAGTCTGTCTCTCTTCATCTGCCATGTTTGCCCTGAAACCTCCCCTTCCCCTCCAATTTTTTTTTAATGAATACTGATTAACTGAATACTCGAGTGCCTACTTGTCTTATCGAAAGTAATTTAGGCAGCTAAAAGTTCCCCTTTCTATAGTTACCGTACTAATTTACACCATCAAAACAGTTTATCATCAAACATCAGCAGATTGTCTAATAACTGTCCATAAAATTTTGGGACGGCTGTTAGACGGACGGTAGATAGAAATCCCGTTTGAAAAAATTTAGCGCCCTTCAAGATGGCGCTAGCTATAGTCTTTTTTAGTGCCTTAGTATTTTCTACTTTAATTCAATTTTTATTCTCCCTAGTAATGACATACACACTTGACTATGTGACTCGAACCAGCAACCTTCCGGGTGAATGGCAGTCTTTACCATTAGACTACATTATTGTACTGACATATTCCGTGTACGACAGGTACCAATCTCGACTGGCGGACATGGGTGACCCTAAACCAAATACGCTCTGGTGCGGCCCGTACGAAGACCAACAGGGCTAGATGGGGTCAGCTCGATGAAAATGACACCCTCTGCGCATGCGGCCAGCGCCAAGATTTAGAACATCTGTTCCTGTGCAGCCTTTGCCCTAACCGCTGCACACCTGAAGACCTGTGGGAGGCCAATGTGGCGGCTATGAATTTCGCCCAGTTTTGGACGCGTTTGGACACGAAAAAGTAAAGTAAGTACGGCCTTGGCCCCTACAGAGAACTTGACGCTGTTATGGGCCCTTCTCTCGGTACGCCTATGCTGCTCTCCTCGGCCCGTTCTGTGATTTATAGTTTAACGTGTAGCTAAGACACAATCCTTAACGGGGAATCGATAATAAAGGTTGTTTAAATAAACAATACTTTCGAGAATTATCGATTTCGCAATGGAATGACGAGTATATTTAAGATGTGTATTGTTGTAAGGCCGACTATAAAATTAATGAGATACTAAGGCCCGGTACACACGGATGATTCTTGCATATTATATTCCCCAGGAATATAGTCAGGACATGCAGAGTAGTGGTACGGACTCTGACTTTCACCCGAAAGGTTGTTGGTTCGAGTCCTACTCTTGCTACATTTTCTGGCCATGCTTTGGAGGGCATGTAAAGCAGGCGGTCCCGGGCCTTCCTAGTTGAGTGTAAGAGAGGGCTTCATAGCCCTAACTCCGCTAGGTTGGCTTAATAATTGAACAAAAAGTCATTATTTATTATATTCCCCATATGTACCAAAATCTCTCTGCGGGGTCCGGTCCTGTTGACACCTAATGTAGTTCGCAGAGGCGATCCCAGACCTCATAAAGGGGGAGGCACCTGTCAGTAGCGTAACTATAGGTTTTGCACCAATTTTCATGAAAGTTTATAAAATGGGGAAAGCCGTTCTCAAGGACGTACGCAGCTTTTACATTAATGACCTTAGTGTCTTGTCCTTTGCGCATGAGCCGGAGGGTTTGGAGGATATGAAGGGGGCCCGGGGTCTCCCCCGGGAGAAAAGTTTTGAAAAATAGGGCTGAAATATTGGGGGTTTACGCATTTTCAGAGCAATTAGGTTTCTATATTACAGGGAATTTATAAAATTGTGAACAAGGGTGGGAGGGAGGGATTTTTTTTGAAAAATAGGGCTGAAATATTGGAGTTTTACGCATTTTGAGTGCAAAAATGATAGAAAATTCACGGTCAATTGCATTCCATGCCCTGCCATTATTACTGTGTGGTAATGTGTTGGTCTGATCTATCTAGAATTTACCTCACCCCCAGTAAGGTCAGGTGGAAGAACCCCCCCCCCCCCCCCCAGATATCCGAAATTCAACCATAGGAAAATTATTGACCATGAAATTACTCATTTTCTCTATCTACTAATTGATAAATTGGAAAGCATGTTCGAGTAAACTCGGACCGGTTCTTATTTTATGCCAACGGCCATACCATGTTAAATACATGACTGCAGATCATGCCTCAAACTGCGGCAAACTTGGTACTAATGTGCACAGCGTTGACAGGGGAACATAGAGGGACATGATAACGTTCTGAGACTACACCAGTCGGTCTACGGGTGTAGTCACCTCCGATTTAATCGTGTGACTTTACCATGTTCCCCAAGTGGTTCGGAATCCACTATAATCAGGAGGTCCACCCTGTCAGCCAGCTCCCCTTCATCCTGAGGTGAAGGAGTCTGCCCTTAGGGTGCCTTAAGTTAATAAACAGACTCACTCCCCCTCCGCCAGGTTGGTAGTGTTGCTTAAAGCAGAAATGCTGAAAGCAGGCCTTGGAAAACAAACAACTACAAACTATTTAGAGAAGGCTAGTGAGGTCCGCCGACTACCACACGTTTCTATGCATTCTAAATAAATAAAATTAATCTTGACCAACCTAGTGGAGTTATGGCCTTCAAGCCCTCTCTTACACTCAGCTAGCTTGACCCGGGACCGCCTGCTTAACAAGCATGGCCAGAAAATGTAGCCAGTGTGGGACTCGAACCAACAACCTTTCGGGTGAAAGTCGGAGTCTGTACCACTACTCTACAGGTCCTGACTGGTTTTATACAGGCTACACAAACTTGACAATTTGTATTGGTACAGTGAGTGAGCAATTATTGGGATTCAGACCATGTCCCTCAGGTATTGTGTAATGTACCATAGTTTGCCGTATAGGGAATCTGGCCGACCATCTACTCCACTTATGGTGATGAGTCTGTACTCTGCAGAGTATTGGAGTCTACAAGTCCTCACGTAGTCAAGCTAATCAGGCGAGCCAAGTATTAAAATTTCTGGGGCGGGGGGGGGGGGGGGCAGCGCTGACCACTGACATTACATAATTTACGATATAGATGTATTTTACTTATCTTCAAGCCTGAGGTGTGGGGTGATTTACGCAAGATGGGGACACCCACACCTGCAGCTCGTGGCAAAGGAGAGACCTTGTAAGGCCAGCACTACCGACAGCCAAGCGTGAGTGACTGGATCCTATACTACAAGGTTTCGCCTGCCTTATAAAACTACAAAGTGAACTGAGAGCGGCGAGAAATGTTACTAACTCTCCTCAGGGACGGTTTCAGAAAACGTTTTCGGGGGGGGGGGGGTGGGTGACCCTAAAAATATCGCGTTTCCCTTACTTGAGTAACAATTTCTCTTCATTTCCTTCAAAAGTCCATTCTATCTAGTATAAAGCTATTTTTCTCGGAGGGGGGGGGGCGACCGCCCCCCCCCCAAGGATCCGTCCCTGACTCTCCTAAATTGCGTAGTTCTCTTAGCTCTTAGCGAAAGCTGAGGCGCTTGAACCATGACAATGGCAGCTACCTGATTTTGACGATTGTATTTTATACATTAAACTTGATCGCAGAATTTAACAGAAATATTTATTTATTTATGTCGCACCCCCGTTCCCCGTCCTACACGGTCGTAGCCAGGATTTCTTTCTGAGGGGGTCGAACCTGCGTCCACAATGGGATACGCAACCTTTTGTGTAGCGAAAATCAGTGCACCTTCCTGTTCTTCGGGAGCGGTTAACGTATAACAATTTAAAAGCCCTATAAAATGTCACATCAAAAATGTTATGTGATAGAGTGGGGTATAAAACTAGGCTTACCATGCGTCCGGTTTGGCCGGGATTGTCCCGGGTTGGAAGCCTTGCCCCGGGCGTCCCGGCCAGTCATGGATTCATTGAGACGTGGACCAATGTTCGACTGCCACAACTTCACAACTTTTTATTTCATGCCCCCCTAAGCCTAGAAACACCCCCGTTCAAAATGTTACATATGTACAGTATATGTACTACTTGACCACGCTAGGATGACTCTCCGAACACTTTGTTTATTCGATTACGTGCGTAAGCGGAGTACCGAATTTATTTTATAATCATAAGGCGCTTATTCCACCAACGTCAATAGCTATACTAAATGTAGTATTGACGTGGTAGCAGACATTTTTACACTGTCTTTAATGTCTGCTACCACGTCAATACTACATTTACTATCACTATTGACGTTGGTGGAATAAGCGCCTAAGTGTTCCAAATGTCATCCTAGCATGGTTGGGTAGTATCGTATGCAGATAGATTTTAGGAAACACTGTAACTTCCGCAGATATTATTTCATTTTGATATAACTTGTCACAAAAATCTGCCATAGAAATGTCTTGATCGATTTCGTTAACCAGCGTGATCTACCTTTTTGTTTTAAGATGGCGGTCGATCAAAAACTTGAAAAAAATCATATCTTAGTAAACGTTGGTCGTAGAGGAATGGTATCATAATATATAATGATTCAAAAAGGCCACATTTTATCTACATTAATGGTACTAAAAAGATTTTACAACAAATCAACAATTTCAAGATGGCGACCGGTCAAAGTGAACATGATGTGACACGTGCACATATAAGTTCAGTCGTTTACAAAGTACTGTAAAAGGAGGAACTAGACTGCCCCAGAATAGTTCTAAGATTTATTAAATCTGCTGAATAATACCTAGAAAGGGCTTGGTTACGTTAGACTTTCAATACGGCCCGGGGGCGTTTTTTTATAGTGCAGTATGCTAGGTAGGCTATTCATTTGTAAAGGGAAACCGCCACTTTTATGAAATCTTGCTACACCTGATTGGCCAAAGCTGAAAGGGATTTTGTGACTCTTATCTGACTATCTGCACTTGGTAATGCCCAATCGGAGTTTTTTTAGGTGGTCGAATTTCCTAGTACCCTAAATATTATTATTATATTATTGTTTTATTATTACTTTGTTTGTTGCTTGCCAATTTACACGTAGTATAAGGAAAGGTCAAAATTTTACATTTACACGTTTTGAGGTCCCAGGAAGTGTTCTTTACGAAATGTCCCAGGAACCCAAAAAAGTGGTTTTTACGAAATGTCTGTCTGTCTGTCTTCCTGTCTGTCTGTCCGTCTGTCTATCTGTCTGTCTGTCTGTTCATCGATTTCCGGGCAAACTACTCGGTGGATTTTGATGAAATTTGTCATCTACAAGGGTTGTCCGTAAAATAAAGTCTGCACGGCTCTCACCTACCCGAACGATGACTTGGTGAACCGCTAATGGGAAGTTCGGCGACGAATGGTTGAACAACCACGTTCGGGCGTTGGATAAAGTAAAGTAAAATAAAGTCTCCTATTTTTTTCTCATAGTAAATTATATTTATTTACAAAACAAGTTACACACTCTGAAAGCTTAATCCTTTCTTTATTTTTCGACATAGTCACCGTTTCGTTCAATGCACTTTTGATATCGCCCCACGAGCTTCTTTATCCATTCGTCATACCGTTCTCCAGCCACCTCATGGAGAAATTTGTTGACCGCTGCCGTGACTTCCTCGTCGCTGTATGGACTGTTCTTTTTTCTCGGGGGTGAAGTAGTGGACTCATGTCTCGCCCCCAGTCACAATAGAGTCGATAAATTCTTCCCCCTCCTCTTCGTATCGGCGCAGAAATTAACGAGGTGAATCAACACGTTTTCGTTTGTGCTTACGGGGTACCCATCGGGCCAGGGACGGATCCAGCCCATTTTTTTTTGGGGGGGGGGGTAGCTGAGGGTCAAAATAGGAAAAAAAATATGTAGGATCGACTAAATTAGAGCGTAATAACTTAATTTACAATAGATCTACCAAATTTTGGGGGGGCAGCTACCCCCCCCCCCCTGTATCCGTTCTTGCATCGGGCACAGACCTTATGGTATCCCAAAATTTTTCTTAAAATCTTATCAACAGTTTTTGAAACATCTCGAAGCATTTCAAAGTTCCCTAACCACCAAAAGCCGATCTTCGAGCAAATGAGCATCCATGCACGCGTGCAATGATCTCGTCAGCAATGGATGGCTATCCCCTTCCTGGCTCGTCGTGGCTCGGGTTCGATAATGGCTACGTTGTAGATCTTATTTTACGGACACCCCTCGTAGGTTTACAAAAATTATACCTCACGACCACTTTTTTTGGGATAATTCAATTTTGGGGGTTTTATTCTCCAAAAACACCAAAAAAAACGTCTACAAAAATTATTTCTCTAAAACGGCTCCAACAATTTCTTTTAAATTCGTATAGATTGTAGTCGCTATTAATATTAACAAAATGGGGGGAGTCACTTGGCCCTTGATAGTTTGCTTCTGGAGGTAAAGAAATAAAAATAACTCATTTTTCATGAAAAATGACTAAAAAATAATTTTTCTGCGGAACCTTTCTATCGATGATTTCTGCCGCGATGATTTCTGCATTGCTACCCTCAGGTATGTTTTAGGTGCTCAATGGAGTAACAAACCCAAATAGGTCGCTCTATGAAATTTCGCAGTATGTCTATCTACTAATTTAATTTTTTAATTAAATTAAATTAATTTAATTAATGGTCCAAATTTTCGATTCCGAGACAATTTTTTTTTATTTTGGGCTAATTCAATTTGGGGGGGGGGGGGGGGTTTACTCTCAAAAAACTCCGAAAAAACGTCTAAAAAAATTATTTCTCAAAAACGGCTCCAACTATTTCTTATTAATTCACATATATTGTAGTCGCCATTAATGTTAACAAAATGCGGGGGGGCGCTTGCTCCTTGATAGTTTACTTCCGGGGGTAAACAAATAAAAATAACTAAATTTTAATGAAAAATGACTAAAAAATAATTTTTCTGTGAAACCTTTCTATCGATGATTTCTTCCGCCAGACATGTTTTAGGTGTTAAATTGAGTAACGTAACCGGACAGGTTGCTTTCCCAAAAAACCATTTGGTTTTGTGCAAAATTTTTTTTTTTTTGAAAAATTATAGAAAATTTACGCTGAAATGCATTGCGTGCCCTGCCGTTACTGCTGTGTGGTATTGTGTTGGTCTGACCTGTCTAGAATTTACCTGACCTCCAGTGACGTCAGCTGGACAAACCCCCCCCCCCCCCCCGAAATATTGGGAAATTTAACAATAGGAGAATTATTTACCATGAATTTATTCATTTTCCCCATCTACTAATTTTGATAAATTGGAAAGCATGTTAGAGTAAACTCGGACCGGTTCTTTTTTCGGATACTATGCATCAAATTGTTTCAAAATTATATTGTAAATTTATTTTATTTTTCGTTTTGTAAAAGGGTGGGCTGCCCCTCAGCATGGGACTTGTCCTATGGGCTCCGTTTCCAACACTAATATAGGCTCTACTCTTAATCTAAAACATTCATAAAAATAAATATTGTTATATATTTATAAAATATAAAACATACAGCCTATTATTAAATAATATTATAGGCAGTAGATGGAACATTTCTGGACACTTTGATACATGATGTGTGTCCGTCACAGGCACTATAATAGGCCACATATTTACAAAAATGGCGTCGGGACGCATTATAAGTAGTGTATGTAATGTACAGTACAGTTCCCGGGAAGGCAATTATCGACTGCTGTTAATTTGTAATATCATCAAAAAATCATTTAACCAATTTACAATTTTCATAGCATTTTTTAAAGCATATATGCACCGTCATGTCTGCAAAAGACATCATTGTTAGCTGCCATATTTTCAATTTTACATAAAATTAATAAATCCAAATTTACAACAGGTCGCCCCAAAACTTTTTGGAGATATTGTCTTTTTTCTTCACCTTTTGTAACAATCACACGAAATTGCGCACAATGAGCTTTCAATAGGTACGGTACACTTTCATAATATGTCAAATCGCCAGTATCCCAGTTTATGCCATGGTATTGGTTGGTCAAATCATCTGCAAGATTCAGAGCTTTGACAACTAGTTTATTTTTTGGGAACGGTGGTGCGAAGAAATATTGATAATTAAGTCTTCGACAAGCACTTGTTATCACTAGTTCTTTCACAATAAATTCGTTTTACGAAGATTTGAAAGCTTGGAATTCCACAACACCAATATGTTTCAAGAGTGACATTATTCTTCGAAAATCGGATCTAAAATGATCAGAAAATTACATCTTGCTTCATTTTTTTATCCGGCTGAGCAGTTAATTGATTTTCCGGATAAAAACATCAGTATAAATTAACACTGCTTCTCTGCATGTATGGTTGGCTTCGGCCACAAGATAACATGGCAAGCGCTTACGAATAAAGTCGTCTGTTTGTACATCGAATAGTAACTGAAGAAAATCTTCATCACTTTCATCTTGACTGCTTGATTTTTGTCTTTTAAGAGCAATGTCACTGGTAAACAGGGTACATATTTCAATGAAGTCTAAATTAATTAATTTCATTTGCATATTTAGTATTGCAATATCACGTGAGGTGAGATAAGAGATTTTAGATGAAACGGTTGCGATAAATGCTTGTAGTTCAATCGTACAGTATGATAAGTTTGAGTTGATTTAAAAATTATAGTTTTATAATATGAACCAGTAAAAACTTCTAATTCTGGGGTTTGCAAGTACAATGAACTCTTGTTATTGGTAACAAAATCAGATATAGCTTCTTCAGAACCACATAGTTTTTCCCACATTAGGGGTGTAAAAGTCACATGTTCAATTTGCAAAATTCACACAAAAACATAAAATAACTTGCTTTCCTCATTGTATCTCAATCCGGTAATGCAATGAACATTTTCACCGATCGCATAATACCTCGCACTGATCCACTTCATAGCTGACTATCAGCAATCAACTCATATTAATATTATTATTAACCAAATATGAAACTTCAAAATTTATTACTACAAATATACTATTAAAAAGCTTAAGTTGCAGTAATAAAATAACATTTTAATCAATCATCTTACAGTAAATGGTTATTTAATGCGATATAAAATATAAGTTGATTATCAATCGTTTTTAAGTAATGATTTTATTTTATAATGCCCATTGATGGCTAAAGTATCAATATTATTCTCTAATACAAATCTTTTGTCATCAAACACCGAGAGACCTAATTTTTCTTGACATATAGTAAAAATTTTGTGATTAAAACTACGTAAACCTACAATATTAACTATATTAGTACATCAACCCATTAGCACATTACGATATTTTTCATGAGTTATTTGTTTCATAGATGTCTGGTTAATTCCTTTTGCTACTTGTTTATTTAGATCGTTTTCGAATAATAAAGAATACATTTTCGGGTTTAGTCCGATCCATTCAACAACTTTTCTATCGGGATAGGCTATTCAATTTTCATAAAATTGACTTCTTTAGCATTTCGAGTACTGTATAAAGGATGATTTTTCGGAAAATTAGATGTGTCAAAATGCGTATCAATATAATTTTTTATGTCATGATAAAAACCACGAGTAGGCTACTTCTTATCTCCAAAATCAGACTATCTGTATCTGACCAAATTTTTTTTTATATATTTAGGTACTAAATAATCGAAATAAAACTCTAATAGGCTAATTTTGGATAATTCTAAAATGATGGCTCCGCAAATAAGGGGTCGATTAAGGGTGCAATTAACTTTATTTCGTTGCACAGTAACCTGATCATCATTAATAATATTAAAAGATTTAAAACTTGGTTGGTTTGTTAACTTCATTGCTTTTTTATATTTTTAACTAAATTAACATGGCACCTATTTTCAACTCTTTCCAAATTTTTGTCATACAAACTGTTAACAAATAGTTTGTGAAGTTGGCTTTGAACTTCAGTTTTAGCTGCCTTCCTCATCATTGTATTGTATGTAACATAATCTTTATAAATAGGTTTTTGATCAAATTCCGAAACACGATTAATATTTTTATCACTAGATTATGATAGTATTTTAGGTTTCTATTGTGCATCACATATAACCTAATTTAGGTTTTAGGTTACCCAATAACTTTGGTACTCGACCTATCTTTAATCCCAACGTATCAAACAAGTCGCGTGATAAAGGTGACATATGGTTATAAAAAATCAAATCTCGTTCGCAACACATTGGACAATTATTTAAATAATCGTGCAGTGATTAAGGGATAAAAACATCAGCTTCAATCAAGTACACTTTTGGTTGATCAGGTGTCATATTTTGAAAATCTAATTCTTTTATTTCATTCTTATCTAACCATCTATAACCACCTATCGCCAGACTTTGCATCATAGCCCAAATACATATTAAATACAAATACAAATACAAATTATTGTTATCTAACACAACAATTTCCTTATTAGTTGTAGCTACTGATTTACGTTTGGTTATAACAGCCATCCCCCCTCTTAACATTTTTAATGCAAATAGAAACATAATATATTCTGTCATAAGTTGAATTTGTATGACAGTATATTTTAGTGCAAGGTCAAGACTTAGAGAGGGAAGTGTTGGATAAAAAGCTGGATCGATAGAAAATGTATTAAATGTTATTTTCCTATATGTTTCCATTACTTCGGCTAGAAGAATTGTATCAATCAACAAGTATAGATTTGAATAATCAGCTAACGTTTTACAGTTGTATGTTTGCCAAATTTTACAAACATGATCATTATCTTCTGTACTGATTTCCTGTTTAGTTAACGAATTAAAAAAATGTTTGGGGGATAGTAGGTTCATTGTACTTATCAAAACTATCTACGTAACCATAGCAAAAAAATTGTTTTTTACTTAACAGAGCAAAGTCCTAATCAGTGGGAAATATTTCACGAAAAATTGGGAAATTGTGATTCGATGCTTTTAAATTTTCCACAAGTTTGTTTAAACTGCTATTTAAATGTTTATAACTGTCACAAAATCTTAAATTTCCTACTGTTATTGTCAAAAATTGTTCTTTATTTATGCCCACAATCTCTATTGGTTCATCAATTAGACCCAGATACTGTACAAACATTTTAAAGTCATATTTTGATCCATTATGGAAAAAGATAGGTACGTATCTTTTATGCTTCAAACTTAGCGATAAATTGCATTTATTGTGGAGTGCATAACGATATCGCGAAGTAAGATGACAGTGGTCTGCAATTTTTTCATCATGAGATATAAAAGGTTTAAGACAAAGAGCACATACTGTAGCATCTTCAAATATCTGCAGCTTTGATCCCGCTCAGCTTCCTTGGATTCAACTTGCTAAATCCGCTGGCGTAACATAACTCTATTTGTTTATCGCTTAACCGTTTTTCGAACATCGCTTAACCGTTTATCGATCATCGCTTAACCGTTGACCGTCCATCACTTCACCTTTCCGTTCAACGTTAATCCCGTTTAAACATCTATGGTTAATTTGATCATATAATAAATTAAAAATTATTTCCATTTATTTAAAGGAAAGCGTTGACCACACTGCTCAAATACCTCAGCATCATCGCTGTCCAGAAGTGTCTCATCGCAAGGGGATAATTGAAACAACTTCTTGGCAACACGTTTCCTCTCAGCTGGCACGGCAGCACGAGGTGTCTCATCAATAACGAGCGGGTCTTTTCAGTATTTTCATTCTCGAAAATGAAAGCATTCCTAATTCTGCATTCTCTTGATAAAAGTGAATGTAAGAAGTACATTTCTTTGTTTGATGCCGGGCGTAAACAACGTCATGTAGGATTTTGACACAGTATCATCAAATAAATTGCCTTTGCCATCAGACAATGTCATCAAATATGTGATGTGTATTCTGTATATGATGATGACAAAGTTACCAACTGTTGAAACAGTTCTTTTTGATGAAGGTAAAAGATGTCTGTACAAGTCTGGTTGATCAGAGTGGTGAACTCGTTGACTTTCGCGGAGAAACCATTACTACAATTCTTCACATAAGACCTGTAAAAGACCAATAATGTTAGTATTTAAAGAGACATACAGTGCAGCTGATAGCATACCTGTAATATCTACAGAACAGTTACAACCTAAAAGGAATCACAAACAAAAACCTAGTAAATTATCGACTGATAATATTCAATTTTTACAATCATTAGGTTATAAAGTGGTAAAAAAAAATGTCTGACATTTTCAATATAACATCTGCCGCGAAAATTGATGAGAGTATTACTAATTATGAGTTTAGAAATATTAGTTCATTTGTGCAAAACTTCAATAATAATGATCAGGTAAATTTTTCGATTTCTGAGAAAGAAAGCATTTGCTTAATTTCTGATTCAGAATTACTCATAGATTTGACATTAGATCGAGAAACTAGTGATGACGGAAAGACAGTATCACCAAATGCAGGACTAACAGATTTCGCGATTCCACACCTTTTTTCTGAAATGAGTTATTACATAAACGGTACATGTGTTGAAGGTATTCGAAACCCTGGTTTAACATGCACAATCAAGACTCTTGCATCCATCGGCATTGGAGAAGCTAATAACTTGGTGGGATCACTATTGACAAATACCAAGTCGCCATAGGTTCTGTAGATACTGGTGATGGCTTAGCATTATCACCACCATTAAAATATATTTTTGGTTTCTTTGAAGATTATCGAAAAATATTGTTCAATGTCAAGCATGAATTAATTCTACAACGGACCTCAAATGATTTAAACAATTATATTAGCGATCGGCAAGATACTACCATTAACATTAAAATAAACCAAATTTTTTGGCGTGTGCCATTTATTACTCCATCGGACAAAATTAAACTTCAACTACTTAAAAATGTGCAAAACAATACTGTTATCCAACTTCCTTTTAGAACTTACAGCTTGAGTAGCAAAACTGGACTACCCGAAGCAGAACAGGCCATATGGACCGTAAAAACAGTAACCTCAATCGAACGGTCAAGACATTTATTTTTTTCTTTCCAAACTGATCGAAATAATTCACTGCTTAAAAATGCTAGCGTATTTGATCATTGTGACATAAAAAATATAAGCGTTCTTATTGGTCCCACAAAGTATCCGTACGCTGCGCAAAACGCTGACTTCGCTAACGACAAAATAACAACAATTTATCAACAATTCCTTAATTTTCAACGAAATTATTATGGAAATCGAACCGTTAACCCAATCGTAACTATAAAAGATTTTAAAACTTTTTTCCCATTTTTGCCATTGAAACCATGCACCAACCGGAAGTTGGCTTATGTTCAAGCCAAGACATCAAAGTTGAAATTGAAGCAAGAAAAAAAATACCACTTAACACTAGACTTCATTGTCTTATAATCAACGATCGTAATTTGGAGTTATCTTTGTTTAGTGGTCAAGGGCTGAAGCTGTTGGCCACTAGCGGGGTCACAGGTGGCGGATAGTGAACGGCCTCCAGATATGGAGGTTAGCTGCGAATAACCAATAAGCAGTCCCCGACCAAACAGCGGCAGGACTGGAGGCGGGGCGGCAGTGACCTGTGGGGGGCCACTGTCCAGGAAATACCCCAACGCCTATGAAAGCCTGTGTCAAAGCGAGCCAGCACCGCTATAAGTGCTCCCCGGGGAGGTGGCCCCGTTAGTCTGGTAAGACAACCAACCTAGAGAAGGTTCTCGATCCAAACCAAGACGTCAGGCGTAGTCGGCCGGTTGAAAAGGAGACTAAAACAAAACAGTATGGCAGACGAAGAAATATATGAGAGAGATTTGGCTAGGGCGTCCCCCATAAGCGACGCACTGCAGCGAGACCCGGTTGCAGTGACAAGAACCCGAGGATCAGCAATCAACAAGGACCAAAGAAGAACGAGGAATAGAAGAAAGAAGAAGAGAAGAAAGGGAAGAGCAAGAAATGACGTAAGTAGAAAGACGATGATCCGCTTCGCCTCACTTAACGTGGGCTCGATGACAGGCAGAAGCTTGGAAATTGTAAAGACTATGCAAGCCAGGAAAATCAATATATTATGTGTCCAAGAGACCAAATGGAAAGGTGAAAGAAGCCGAGAACTGGGAGATGGATACAAACTAATATACTATGGAAGGGAGAGTAAGAGGAATGGAGTAGGAGTCATTCTGGAACCCAGCCTGAAGGATTCTGTAGTCGAAGTAGAGAGACGAAGTGATCGAATTATTTTATGCAAACTCATTTTAACGGACAAGTTAGTGTTAAATGTTATCAGTGCCTATGCCCCGCAAGTGGGGTGCACGGGTGAAGAAAAAGAAATTTTCTATCAGGAGTTAGATGACCTAATGCGGAAAATACCGGACAATGAATGTTTTATAATCGGAGCAGATATGAACGGGCATGTTGGGAAGGACAGCGATGGGTACGAGGGATGCCATGGCGGCCGCGCTTTCGGGGTAAGAAATGAAGCAGGAAAGACCCTATTGGAGTGGGCGGTATCACAAGACTTGTGGCTGGCCAACACATGGTTCTTAAAACGAGATGAACATTTAATTACATACAAGAGTGGTAACGCGAAAACGCAGATCGACTTCATAATTATGAAAAAGACGCAAAGAAACTGCTGTTTGGACTGCAAAGTTATCCCGGGGGACCCAATCGCAGAACAACACAGGCTTCTTGTCGCAGATTTGCAGTTTAAAGGAAGAAGGAATAGACAAGTAGAACTGCAGCCGAAAATAAAGTGGTACTTGCTCCAGAGCGACCAAGACAAGAGAGAGGTGTTTAAGCAGCGAATTGAAGAGCATTTACAAGGCCTAGATGCACAATGGCAAAACCTTACAGCAAATGATGTTTGGGTCTCATTCCAAAGAAACGTAATATGTGAGGCCGAAGAAGTACTTGGCAAGTCGAAGGGGGGCAAGAAGATAGAGCGGGATGCCTGGTGGTGGAACGAAGAGGTACAGAAAGCCCTGAAGGAAAAGAAATGCGCTTTTAGAGCATGGCAAGGTGATAGAGTGCCTGAGAAGCATGAAGAATATAAAAATTGCAAGAGACTGGCGAAGAGAACGATAAGGGCAGCAAGGGACCAGGCTACACAGAGGTGGTACGAAGAATTGAGCACGAGAGAGGGGGAGCAGAAGATCTACAAAATAGCTAAAAATAAAGCAAAGCTGCAGCAGGACATGGGAGCTATAAAATGTATCAAGGATGAGGCAGGACGAGTACTAACAAAAAGCGATGATATTACGAAAAGATGGAGAGACTATTTTGACACGATTATGAACACTGGGGGAACAAGAGAGGAGTGGCAGGAAGACGTGCGCGAGGGACCCGTGCAGGAGTTTGACGAAGAAGAAGTCAAGAAGGCACTCGACAAAATGAAAAGAGGAAAAGCAGTGGGACCAGACAATATACCAATTGATGTCTTCAAGGCACTGGGGAGCAGTGGGGTGAACTTCATGACAAAATTGGTTAGTAAAGTCTTAAATGGGGGAGAAATCCCAGAGCAGTGGAGGGCAAGTACAACCGTGCCCATCTACAAACAGAAAGGAGATGCCCAATCGTGCAATAACTATAGACCTATCAAACTAATGTGCCATTGTATGAAGTGGTACGAGAGGGTAATTGACACCAGATTGAGAAGCCAGATAGAGTGCAACATTTCAGAAAACCAGCTTGGATTCATGAAAGGCAGAGGCACTACAGACGGTATATATGTTGTGCGAACAATGCTGGAACGGCATAGAGATCATCAAAGACAACTGCATTACGTTTTTATCGACTTAGAGAAAGCCTACGACAGGATCCCGCGGGACCTAATATGGGACTGCCTGAAGAAGCACGGAGTGTTGGCGGAGTATATAAGGGTAATCCAGGATATGTACCGGGGGTGCACCACGAAAGTAAGAAGCGCAGCAGGATTGAGCGAAAGCTTCTCTGTCAATTTTGGGCTACACCAGGGCTCTGCACTAAGCCCTTTCCTCTTCTTGATAGTAATGGATGCGGTGACGGAACAAATCCAGGGCGAAGCTCCGAAGAGTATCCTATTTGCAGATGATGTCGTCCTCACAGCAGACAGTCGCCAAGATGCTGAAGCTAACCTGAATACATGGGTAAAAACGCTGGAGAAGGAGGGACTGAAAGTGAACAAAGATAAGACGGAGTACATGGAGTGCGTTAGACAGGAGCCGGGATCCATCAGCATAGGCACTCACACAATAAACAAGACTAACAAATTTAAGTACCTGGGCAGTACTATTGAACAGAATGGCGGATGTGAAGATGATGTCAAATGTCGAATTAAGGCCGGGTGGATGAAATACAGGGATATGGCACCTATATTGACGGACCGCAAGATGCCGATGAAACTCAAAGGCCGAGTGTATAAACAAATGGTACGTCCGAGCATACTATACGGGTCGGAATGCTGGCCACTCAAAAGGGACGAGGAGAATATGCTACATGTAGCCGAAATGCGTATGTTAAGAAGAGCATGTGGCTTTTCTCTGATTGACAGAGTGAGAAACACCGACATAAGATGCCAAATGAGAACAAGAGACATCCACGAAAAGCTGCGAGAAAGACGACTAAGCTGGTGGGGGCACGTCGAGAGGAGGGGGGACAACGAGTTGATAAAAAGAGTGCGATCAACACCCGTACCAGGAACCAGAGCACGTGGACGACCAAAAATCTCACTGGCGAGTAAAACACGGAAGGACCTACTAATTGCCAATCTCTCGAGGGAACAGGCCCAAGACCGGGTGACCTGGAAGCGTTGCTGTCGTGCCGCCGACCCCCCGTGAAGGGAAATGGCGCTGAAAAAAGTAAAAAAAAGTTTGTTTAGTGGTCTCTTAAAACCTATAGTTTCAACTATAAATTGTTGTAAACTAAATAAATAAAATATGACTTACCCATTTTCGTCCTCTTTATCCTTATATGATGATGATGATTGATTAAAACGTATAAACTTAACGCATCTATACCATTCTCGGATAGAGGAAAGTGAGCCGCGGTTAAAAACTAAAATTAAAATTAAAATTTTTTCTTTGCCATCTGCACTTCCTCTCGGAATGAGAGGAAGGTGAGGCGAAAAAATGCAGCTAGCTGCCGTGAAGGCTTGACGCCAAGTGCATGAGAATATGGCTACAATTTAGCAGCCCACCCACCCACAGATAAAGCCCACGCGAGAGATAAAGTATGCGCATTGTGCCTAACCACTTAGCAACCCAAAAAGCCACTTCAACCGCCAAATATGATAAAATAAGGGTTTTGCGACGGATGTGGCAGGGGGGACGTGCCGAAACAATGACCCAGCCGATCCCACGGTCCTTTATCGCATCCTACCCACATAAAACCAACAAAAACTGTCAACCTGCAAATAACCCTTGTCACATGTCAAAGTGCTGGCGGATCAAATACAGTACCGCATCTACATCCCACCGCTCGCGCTTTGATTTTCCAGCCAAACACCCGGGGACTAATTTGGCTCTTATCAAACGGCCAAACCAACCGAGCAACTGGCCGCCGATCACCTTATCACACGTCCAATACTTAGCTTATCTCCCGGGAACCCAACTATAAATAAATAAGGACTTTTTATTGTTTCTAATACTAAGCCAACCTAGCGGAGTTAGGGCTATAAAGCCCTCTCTTACACTCAACTAGGATGACCCGGGACCGCCTGCTTTACATGCCCTCCAAATCATGGCCAGAAAATGTAGCCAGTGTGGGACTCGAACCAACAACCTTTCGGGTGAAAGTCAGACTCTGTACTCCTTACTATCTTTACCTTGTCCCTTTCTTCTTATATCCACCTACAACAGACTACCACTCTTCTTACACTAAAATTCTTTCTTACCTTCCCAGGAACTGTACTGTACATTACATACACTACTACTATACCAGCCGTTTTTAGGGTTCATCTACTTATTGAGATGGCGACCAATCTTCGTCTTTCGGAAAATTTCTTCACAACTTTTCATTTCATGACCCCCTGAGCCTAAAACCATCCTCCATTCATAATGTTATATATATATATATATATATATATATATATAAATGTATAACATATATATATATATATATACGTGTGTATATGTTGGTGTATGTATATATGTATATCGATATTAGGAAATACTCTAACTTCCGTCAATATTATCCGATTTTCATGAAACTTGGCACAAAAATTGATCATACAAATGTCTTGATCTAGTTTGTTAACCAGCTATAGATCCACTTTTTAGTTACAAGATGGCGGCCGATTGAAACCTTGCATAATTCATATCTCAGTTATTATTGGTCGCAGAGGAATGAATTAAAATCTGACTGAAAGTTCGTATTATCATCTACGAAAATGGTAATCATCACTTTTTACGACAAATCAACCATTTTAAGATGGCATCCAGTCAAAATGAAAATAATTTGATAAACAAAAATTTCATTGTCGGCATTGTGGTTCGAAATTTGAAACACAAGCGTGTTTTGTGTGTTGATGTTGATGTGGTCGGGAAAATAATGAAGTATTTTTTATTTGTTATTACATACATAGTGTATGTAGCGTAGAGAAAAAGCAGGGTCTGCGGAATCCCCCTACTCCTTCCTGATCGTCCAAAGCCGAAAGGGAGTTTTAAAATATAAATCAATTCTGACGATTGTGGAAAATCAGTGCTAGTGAGGGGCACATATTATTATGTATCAAAATGACGAGAAATATTTCTTCTAATACTGAAAATATTTTTTATAGCTCTTCAATAAATAATATATATAGCCCACTGCGAATTTTGACTTTGTACGAAAAACGTATTTGGTGGTGGTGGTGTTGGTGTCCCGCGGGAGGGGGGTTTCATTGGCGCCAATGTTAAGATTGTCCGTAATTGCTTCTAGCTGGTGTAGGTTGACATTGAGGACGTATGCCAACTTGCCAATGAACAAAAATGCATGTGAAAATAATATATAAATATGTCCGAAATCCATGGGGCCGTTGGCATTGGACAAAAGACCAATAGGCAATTTCATGTAAGCCTCAGTCGATAAAACATAGGAAATAATTATAATTATTACCCCATCTTGACAGGTTTTCCATCGAAATTCTGGTGCAGTAAGTTCTGGGCACTTGACCTTGGTCTCGGGTGGCATTCTTAATAGCTTGACTTTAACTATTATATGGCTTATGGTGAGAACCACCCGCTTAACGGAATTATAGAGAATATAGAAAAACTGGACTGGGCGCTGGTCCAGTGGTTAATAGGATGCCCCGGTCTGGCGTAGATCGTGGGTTCGAATCCCCCCAAGCCCAGTTTTTCTATATGTCCTCTAATTTCGGTTATAACGAGGAGGTCACCTCTTCAACCAAAGTTAATTTTTTGTTAGTGTTATATACACCATATAATACTGCAATATAATGTATTAACCTATTGCTGCTTCATAGCCTATAATAGATTCAGATTAGATTGCTGCTTCATAGCCTAGATTAGATTAGATCGATTAATTGTTTAATCTATAATTACCGACAAGCTCAATTAAAATGACAACGGATAAATTATCATAAAGTGATGTGAGCAATAGCTTCATTATTTCAATGCAATCTTCAGGAAAAGTCTTATTTCTTTCATTTATAATAACCGATGATATCATCATAAGTATCATTTTATCGTTGTCTTTTGTATATTTGCATCTTTTGTTCATTGTTCACTTATATCCTATATAAAGCCAAATACTTTAATAAACACAAAAAACTCATGGACAAATTATTAGTAAGTAGATGCCGTATATTAAGAGCCGTGAACATTTCCTTATTCAATGTGACTCCCAAGAGAGCTTGGTCCTATCGAAAGTAAACGTAACTTTACCTCTAGAAATTTTGTACTGTGTTTATTTCATTGCTAATAAAATAGCATGATTGATTGATAAATTAATATTTTTGGCGATTTTTTAAATTTTTTCTCCCTTGGATTACCTAATTAAAATTCTAATTATTTTTAAAACTGTACCTGTGCATTTTAATTATTATTAGTATTATCTTCAATTATTAAACAATGCTACCATATTCTCTTGTATTCTAATAATTTACTAATTTGAATTTCCCGCGCATATTTTAACACCGACACGTGACACCTTAATATACTGCGGTATTAAAATATAAAGCACGGTACTGTTTATCAACTTGTATAGAAGAATATATATATACAGTCTGCAATCGCCCTTCTATACACGCGATTTGTTGTTGTAAGGGGGGTATTCCATATACGTACAACGTCAACGAAAAATTGAAAAATGACGTTTTAGCAGACATTAAAGACATACTAAAAATTCTGCTACCACGTCAATTTACGTCATTTTGACGTCATTTTTCAATTTTTCGTTGACGTTGTACGTATGTGGAATGGGCACCTTAATAATAATTGTTCATTTGTTCACAGGTAAAAGAATCCTGTATTAGCACGTTCCAGAACATCGCAAATCCCTTGGGATACGTTCATACTACTAGTGCCTTTAGCGTAAGTTGAGAAATTACAAATTTAGCTTATCAATTTAAGGCTGGCTACCTGCTGCTATTGATAAAACTCTGACTTACAAACAACTTACAAACAAACTTACAAAATAACATATTTATGTTAGATCGTATAAACAGAGCTTAATGAATTAACTTACAATAGTTGTTGGCAATGAAAAACAAAACATTTGTCATTGGGAGTAGGTATAACGAAAGTAAGTAACTTGTAAAAGTAACTTGTAAAAGTAACTTGTAACCAGTTTAAATTCCGATGCTTTTGAATTAGAAAAATTCTGCTATATAACATGTAAAATATCCCAAAGGGGGGGGGGGGCGGAGAAACTTTCGGGGGGGGGGGCGTCACCGGGCACCCACTGCTGTTATATCGACTTCGATGGCCAGGTGGTAACGTGCTTGCGCTTGTGCGAGTCTTTACACGTCATGCAATCGGAGACGTGTCGTACTCATCACGAGTAATAACCTACAGAGGCGACTGAAAAGGTCAATCGGATACATGCATTAAATTGTTTGTACGCCTATGCGATTAATCTTTTTTTTTCTTACTAAAAAAAAAAATATATATATATATATAGGTTGACATGCCAAGCACACACCTCTTCGGCTTGAGGAGCTTTGTAATTCACGTTGCATATTTTTATTTTTTTTTAGGGAGATTCCTCTAGGCCTATGTATGTATGTTTGCATGTATGTAATGTACGTATGAATGTACAATTTAAGAAACACTCTAACTTCCGTAAACATTATCCGATTTTGATGAAATTTGGCACAAAAATTGATCATACAAATGTCTTGATCAAGTTTGTTAACCAGCTTGATTCACTATTTAGTTACAAGATGGCGGCCAATTGAAACCTTATATAATAAGTCATATCATGTATATATCATATATATATGTATGTGTATACATATATTTATGTATGCATGTACATATTATGTCTGTATGTACATCGATTTTAGGAAACACTCTAACTTCCGTAAATATTATCCGATTTTAATGAAACCTGGCACAAAAATTGATCATGATCGAGTTGGTTAACCAGCTAGATCCACTGTTTAGTTCCAAGATGGCGCCTGATTTAAACTTTACATAATTCATATCTCAGCTATAATATTGGCCCCAAAGGAATGAAATAAAATCCGACTGAAAGCCCGTATTATTATCTGCGATAGTGATAATCAACTCTTTTTACGACAAATTAACGATTTTATGATGACGTCTAGTCAAAGTGAAAATAATTTGATAAGTAAAAGTTCATAGTCGTCATTGTGGTTCGAAATTTAGAGTGTTTTGTGTGTTGATGTTGTGGTCGAGAAAAGAATGAAGTATTTTTTTTCATTTTTAACTACATAGGCTATACATAGCATAGTGTAGAGAAAAATCTGGAGTTGCATGCAATCTTCCTACCAAGAGATGCATTCGAGTTGGAATTGACACTCAACAAGGTTTTTGATCAATTGTTTCTGCCGTTTCAGGTTCTAACTCTCATAGATGGTGATGGACATTCTCGAGTATAGAAGAGCAGTTTAGATGCCTCTTTATCAACTTGTAAAAGAATATACAGTCTGCAACCGCCCTTCTACACTCGATTTGTTGTTGTTGTTAATAATAATTTTTCATTTGTTCACAGGTAACAGAATCCTTTATTAGCACATTCCCGAACACCGCGAATCCCTTGGAATACGTCTATACTACTAGTACCTCAAGTGTAAGTCGAGAAATTTCAAAATTAGCTTATCAAGGGTCGCGATTAATAAAACTCTGACTTACAAAGTACGATTATGTAAACACAGTAAATGTAAGGTGCCCATTCCACATACGTACAACGTCAATGAAAATTATGAAATTGAAGGACATTTCAATTTCTCATTGATGGGGGTCATTCCATATGTTTTTCAAAAATTGACAATTTTCAATTGAAGCGTATGCGCCAAATTTTTGAAATTTGTTTCTTGAAATTGTATTTGTTTTCTTCGTCGCCTTATTATTTAATCCTTATTATAATTTTTATACAGAAATGCTTTATTTTTAGAGAAATCAATTAAAATAGTTGTACTTGTCATATCACATGACGCCATTTTTTAATTTTAAATTGTTTGTGATTTTACTCTATTATCAATTTATCATTGATCAATTTTAACAATGGATGGCATAGAGTAAAATTGAAATGCCCTTCAATTTCATAATTTTCATTGACGTTGTACGTATGTGGAATGAGCACCTAAAACACCTTATGATTATATTATTGCTTTCTTATTTTTACGTAGGCTAGCATAATATGGAATGTATTTTCGATTTCGAGATTTCAACGGATTTACACGTTTTGAGGTACCAGAAACCCAAAAAAGTGTTTTTTACGAAATGTCTGTCTGTCTGTCTGTCGGTCCATTTGTCGATTTGCGGGCAAATTTCTCAGTGGATTTGGATGAAATCACGCGTCGGGAGTGTTTTTTTATTAGGGCTACGGTACCTTGATTTTGGGGGTTTTACCCTCCAAAATCTAAAAAAAAAACTACTAAAAAAGTTTCTCCAAAACGGTTCCAACAATTTCTTTTCAATTCACATATTGTAGTCGTTATTAATGTTAACAAAACGTAATGGGTCACTTGCCCCTTGATTGTTTGCATCTGGGGGTAAAAAAAAATTTTATTTTCATGAAAAAAAAACTAAAATTTAATTTTGCTGCGAAACCTTTCTATCGATGATTTCTACCTTTGTATGTTTTAAGTGTTAAGTAGAGTTCCTAACCAAACTGAACTGGTTGCTTGCCCAAAAAAGGGGATGCCGAGGGACTCGAAATTTAACCTAACAATTAAAAAAAAAAGTTAATCGCATACATACAATTCAATGAATGTAGCCGATTTACTACGGTTTTACTCATATTATCCACATTCCTACTAATTCATAAAAAAGCATGTTCGAGTAAAGTCGGACCGGTTCATTTTAATGATTACAGGTTATGTACAATTTATTTAAAGTTTTCGTCTTACCAATTCGTGAATTCAGTACACTCGTACACTTTGAAGAATATACTAACCTACTAGAATAGCTTCGGTTGCGGCAAACTGGGCCCAAATATGTTGATTTTCTATAGACATAAACTGGAGGCCCCTAATAGAAAAACAATATTTAAATATACATACAGTATATTGTATATGCGAGTATGTATGTAGTAGCCGTATACGTAAATATGGATTGGGTTGCATTTTTTGTGGACGTTTAGGCTACAATGTATAAGCGACTGTATAACCTAACGAAAAAATTGGTTGTCTGTAAGTCGGTTGAAAAGTCGGTTTACGAACGATAGTTTAACGTGACAACGCCTAAATTACTAAATCTTTAGTAAGTTATTTAAGGAAATAAAGGCCTTAAGTATTTTCAATTGGAAAATGGAAAGAGTAAGAAAGGTGGAAAAGAACTAAAGTAGTTTGCAGTTTTCAAATTGATATCAACACCTCCAAAAACGCGGCTGAAAAAGGTCTATTTTCGATTAAAATCGGCAAATCGGCAAATTCAAACACGTTAAGGATGACGTTACACTTTTCGTACATGCACTCAGTATTCCAGCCAGCGCTCATCGATTTATTAGACGTTGTCACGTCAAAAATCAGTCATCAATTTTCATGATGGCGACCAATGAAAAATATCAAGAATTTATTCCAGCGCCAAAACTGCAAAAAAGGTTTTTTGCGCATCACCCTCAAAAACATAATTAACTTTAACATTCATGATGGTGATCAATTATTCACATTTCGACAAAGTGCCACTGAAATTCAAATGAATTGTTTCAATTTTTATGGTACCGTAGTTGATGTTACAGTGGACAAGTAACTCTATGGCGAAAGAAATATCTATCGGCAACTTTCAAGATGGAGGCCAATCAGAAATCGGAAAAATTTATTCGATTTATTGATTATGGAATTAAGTTAGAAAAAAATCACAAAACCGGCTTTTGAGCATTGCCTTCGGGATTAAAAAAAAATCAACCAGAATATTCACGATAGCGAACTTTTATTCACTTTTCGTAAAAATGTGGCCACTTATTAGCGTTTTCAAATAATTTGTTTAAAATGCTCTGTGTGGTTGTACATATATATATATAATAGTCAAAAAACCTAGAACTTGGCCATCATTCCCTCTCTTTGCGTCTCTCGGTTTATTCCCGCTGCGGCACTTGTTCTTATACAAGACATTGCGAATTTTTTACTCTATCAGTGGGGACATGGTACAGAGACCCAGACCAGCAAATACTAGAAGAATTGAGCACCTTGTAGTACCAAGGGCATACATAGCAAATTTTACCAAATCCTACCAATATATAGCACCAAAATTATTTAACTTACTTAATATTTGTCCTGGGTCGCTGTCAATAAATAAATTTTCCAAATTCGTCCGGGAATGGCTGATGAGACGGGAAGAGGTGGAATCTTTATTTGAAATAGTGGACTAGACTGTTATGTGTTTACGAGAGATCTGTTATTAATATGTAAGTGTAGTTTAATAAGTTAAATTAAGTCTAATTGATTTTTTTCTTTTTTCTTTAGTTTTAGAGTAGGGTAAATTGTTATAGGTCTTCATGTGGGGCTTTACAATTATTGTATTTAAATTGTTCTATATTTAATACATTCATTCATTCATTCATATATATTTTTTTTGGTTGTGTATTATATATCGCATAGCACAAGCGATTGCACTATGGCGAAACAAGTTTGCCAATAAATTTCAAGATGTCAGTCTATCAGATATTTTAAAAAAAACTGGTTGCGATTCTATAGCCTAAGTTAGAAAAAATCAAAAAGTATTTGTATTCTGAAAATTAGTAGGTTAATAAAAAGAAAGCTTTGCGATCGGCGAAATTTGTGATTATGAGATCCCAACGGACTGACACGTTTTTGGTTTTTCGTGTATCTCGCCTCAGGTCCTCATCAGACACTTATAGCTGCCATGGCTATTTCCACAGCCTAGTAGGACAAGCCCTCCTGGCTTTGGAATACGCGTGGATAGACAAATACAATACAATAGGCTTTGTAAAACAACACAAAATTATTGACCATTATAATAGGTTGTGCACATAGCGGCCAGCGCACACGACTAGGGCTCGTGCTAGTAGCGCACAAGGAGAATTTCACATACAATGCATTGTAGTTAATAATCATTTTTTAATCATTTTTGCTTTCGAATTTATACGTAGTATAAGGAAAGCTTTGTGATGGTCGAAATTTTCGATTCCGAGATTTCAACGGATATACACGTTTTGAGGTCCCAGGAACCCATAAAAGTGGTTTTTACGAAATGTCTGTCTGTCTGTGCGTCGATTTCCGGGCAAACTACTCGGTTGATATTGATGAAATTCGGCATGTAAGTTCAAAAAAATCATACCTCAGAACCATTTTTTTAAATTTGGGGCTAACTTAATTTGGGGGGGTTTTATTCTCAAAAAACTCCAAAAAACGTCCAAAAAAAATTATTTCTCAAAAACGGCTCGAACGATTTCTTTTAAATTCGCATATATTGTAGTCGTTATTAATATTAACGAAATGCGTGGGGTCGCTTGCCCTTTGATAGGTTGCTTCTGGGGGTAAAAAAAATAAAAATTACTAAATTTTAATTAAAAATGACTAAAAAATAATTTTTCGGTGAAACCTTTCTATCAATGACTTCTAACTTCAAGCATGTTTTAGATGTTAAATTGAGTAATGAAACCGGATAGTTTGGTTTTCCAATAAACTATTGGGTTTTGTGCAAACAAATTTTTTTTTGAAAAAATTAAAGCAAATTCACGCTCAAATGCATTGCGTGCCCTGCCATTATTGCTGTGTTGTGGTAATGTTTAGGTCTGACCTATCTAGAATTTAAGTCACCTCCAGTGACGTCAGGTGGACGCCCCCCCCCCCCCCGTGATATCCGAAATGTAACCGTAGGAAAATTATTTACCATGAAATTAATCATTTTCTCTCTCTACTAATCGATAAATTGGAAAGCATGTTCGAGTAAACTCGGACCGGCTCTTTTGGATAAGATAACTTAATATTGGATTTTTGCTGTTATAACACAACCCCCCCCCCCTCAATTTTCATGATGACTTAAAAAATTATTTTCTTTGTGGTACCATTCTATCTATGCTGGTATGTTTTAGGTGCAAACTTGGCAATGCAGCGCAGCAGTGGAAACGCCACAGTGGAATGGCATATTCTCTGCTATTTCTCCATTAATTCTGATTCTTTTGACACTTTTCTTAATACACATATATATATATATAGTATGTTTACTCATAATGTTTCGGAATCGACAGCAATGGAATGGGAGTGCCCTTATTAATGCATATTATTCCTTCAATAAATTAAACCATATTTGAGGCGTGTAAACAAAAACCAGGTTAAACGCCAAAATCATTATTTTGAGTTATCACGATTTTTTTAATGTCATAATGCATGGCAACTTATTGCTTGCCATCTATTTACCAACTGCAACTATAATTTTGCCACTATCACTTAATGGCGCTGTTTCCAAGACCTTCGCTATGTCACTTGATTCAAGGCCATAGCCAGGGGACTTGGATCGTATTAAAGTTATAAAATTAATTTCGCATTTTTGGCGCTTAACCCGGTTTTTATTTCCACGCTTCATTTTTTAAACTAATAGAGTTTTATCGTTCTTGTTCATAGATTATTATCTTAACACATTGGCTGCCTGTTAGGTTTTTGGGAACTTGTCACAACGTCACCTGTATATCATATATGATATACAGGTGTGTTCCCTGGGGAGCCGTGTAGCTCATATATGATGTACAAACAGACCTTCCTTAAATACCCTGTGGATCAACATTGAACTACACTGCAATGTTTATCTTATCATAGAAATATAGAGCGGACTCTAACGAAAATTTCGGTGCTTTACAATAGCGATGGACTCAAAAATTTACCAAGTTAGAAACGTTTAAGAAACAACACTGTCGTTCATATCTGATACCCAAGGCAGCCAATGTGCTATTATATTTCGCAACCTTTCCATAAAGTATAACTAAAATAAGTAATGTCATAAAAATAATACAATTTTCAGAAATTGTGTATTTACTGAACCATTAGAACATAGCAAGGAACGATTAATTTCATTTTTAGGGAGCTTCATCTATACCTATTGAGACGGCGACCAATGTTCGACTTCCGGAAAATTTCTTCACAACTTTTCATTTCCTGACCCCCTTAGCCTAAAACCAAAATGTTAAATATATACAGTTTAAATAATTATGTATGTTACGGTTCTAATGATTAATACATATAACATGCAGTATATCTCAGTAGTACTCACTAGGATATTCTTAGGAAATGGATTGTAATAGCCTTTTTATTGAAGTTGAATTAATGAAACGTGTATTGAAATAAAAAACAGTTATATGGTAAGATATGGTAAGATCATTTTATGCAAGACTCGTCAACCATAATTATGTAAATTCAAACTAAACTTGCCAAAATGTGGTTGACTTATGGTAGTCAAACTTTGAAAAGAGTTTTTGTATTATATTTATGGGGGTGTAATTACACACAAAAGGAAGCGAAACTGTGGTGGCACAGTGACTAAACTATTGGGATAGCGTGGACTTTTGTGACTTCGGTGGCCACGTAACTCGACACAAGTACCTGTTTGGTGACTTAGTGAGGCGATTGAAGAGGTAAACCCTCTTAACAAATTCTGTAACTAGGTAGGTTGCTTTTTCAATTGAAAAATGTTCTTCCACGCGCACCCGTAGACGTTGGGGAACAAAAAAAAAGAACCGGTCCGAGTTTACTCGAACATGCTTTCCAATTTATCAAAATTAGTAGATAGAGAAAATGGGTAATTTCATGGTAAATAATTTTCCTATAGTTAAATTTCCGATATCTCGGGGGTGGGGGGTGGGGGTGGGTTGTCCATCTAACGTCACTGGAGGGGAGGTAAATTCTAGATAGGTCAGACCAACACAATACCACACAGCAATAATGGCAGAGCACGCATTGCATTTGAGCGCGAATTTTCTATCATTTTTTCAAAAAAACATTTTTTTTTTTTCAAAACCAAATAGTTTTCTGGGAAAGCAACCTGTCCGGTTTCGTTACTCAATTTAACACCTAAAACATACCTGAAGGTAGAAATCATCGATAGAAAGGTTTCGCAGAAAAATTATTTTTTAGTCATTTTTCATTAAAATTTAGTTATTTTTATTTTTTTACCCCCAGAAGCAACCTATCAAGGGGCAAGCGACCCCCTGCATTTTATTAATATTAATAACGACTACAATATATGTGAATTTAAGAGAAATCGTTGCAGCCGTTTTTGAGAAATAATTTTTTTAGACGTTTCATTGGAGTTTTTTGAGAATAAAACCCCCCCAAATTGAATTGGCACAAAATAAAAAAAAATGGTCCCGAGGTATGATTTTTGTGATCCTACATGCCGAATTTCATCATAATCGACCAAGTTATTTGCCCGGAAATCGACGAACAGACAGACAGACAGACAGACAGACAGACATTTCGTAAAAAACACTTTTTTTTGGTTCCTGGGACCGTTGAAATCTCGGAATCGAAAATTTGGACCGCCACAAAGCTTTCCTTATACTAGGCCTACGTATAAATTGGAAAGCAAAAAGACAAACAAACATGAAAATTGTTCAATACAATCAAACTTTGCATATTTGCTACATATCTGATTAGTTCAGCTATTGCCTGTTGGGTCTTGTCTTCGGTTTGTAATGACAGCGAAGTAGCCCAGTCTGTGTTTTGGTGTCTTTAATGTATGATGTGGCTGTTGAAAAATGTGCTGTTTATTTATGTATTTGTCATTTTTGAGGAAACTCTCTGCCAACAGGTACGATAGCCTGCTGCTGTTCACAGGCGCGGTTTTTGCAATTTTTTTCAGGGACGTTCTGACACTGAAAACTATTACTATTGCTTTAGTTATTCAGTATGATTTAGTATGGTTACAGTTTTCTATTACCTCAAGAAGAGACAAATTGTGGGTAGTATTTAAACGCTAGAATGTTTTTTAGATTAAATTATTTCAACGCAGAATTTTTTCAGAAAACTAAATTTTCAAAATAATTTTTTTTAATGCTGGTGCCTTGAATATGTAGCCTATTTGGTTTCATGCAAATTATTAAACCGGTCCCCATCATATTATTAACAAGATTATATCTTAGTATAAATATTACGTAAAAACACAATACGACCGATTTCAGCCTTATGTCGGTGTAGCTGCCCCCCCCCCCCCAAATTGAATTCAATTTAAATCAATTGTAAATTCATTTATCACGCTATGATTTAATCGATCCTAAATATGATTTTCCTATTTTGACCCATAACTACCCCACCCCCACAAAATGGGAAAATGGGCTGGATCCGACTCTGATTAGGCCTACACCCATTACCAGAAATGCCTCTCTACAGAGATGCGACATTTTAACACACCCCTTATCAGAAATGACTCTCTACAGAGGTGCGACAGTTTATTTCTCTTTTTTTAAGGTCAGAGAAAAAGGAATTGCTACCGAAAAAGATGTTCCATCAGCCTTATATGTGGAGGAGCCGGCTGCTGCTAGGTCAGCAATCAGCAATCGTCAAGGTATCTGCATTCCTTTTACAATTGAAAATATGCCAATGGCCACATGCCAAGTTGAATCCACCAGAACAGAGCCTGTTAAAAGCTGCAGCAAAGTTGGTAGTGAGCACAGTGTTGGCAGGGGAACAATGTGGGACATGATAACGCGCTGAGACTATACAAGTCATTCTACGTGCGTGTCGAGTCCTGCTCACCTCCAAATTAATCGTGTGACGTTACCATGTTCCCCAAGTGGATCGGAATCCACTATAATCAGGAGGTCCACCCTGTCAGTCAACTCCCCTTCTGCCTGAGGGTGCCTCAAGTTAATAATCAGACTCACTTCCCCCGCCAGGTTGACAGGGTTGCTTAAGAGGATATGCTACGTAGAAAATTGACACCCCAAAATTAAATACTTATCATTTTTATTTTATTAACACAGCAAGTTATTAAAAATTTGGCTCATTGAAGTTTCAGATGACTATTTCGTGCATCATAATTATAATCGGATATTTTTACTTTTCGGTTTTGTAGTTTTTCCTACATTCCCAGATTAGCCGAAATTTTAGTTCCCTCTGGTTTTTATGAAAGAAGTATAAGGTAGCCAAAATTATAATATTTTCTATTATACGGTATGTTGCAAGAAGTAGTCTTCTACAACTTACTAGTACATGAGCCAAATCTCAACTTGCTTTGTTATTTAAATAAAAAATAAAAATTCACTAAATACAACAAATTTTGGGCTCTCATTTTCTACGTAGCATGTTCTTCCTAAAGCAGACATACCGGAAGCAGGCGTTGGAAAACAAACAAACCACATCAGCCAGGACATGTAGAGTAGTTGTACAGACTCCGACTTTCACACGAAAGGTTGTTGGTTCGAGTCCCACACTTGCTTCATTTTCTGGCCATTGCATCGGAGGGCGTGTAAAGCAGGCGGTCCCGGGCCTTCCTAGTTGAGTGCAAGAGATGGCTTTATAGCGCTAACTCCGCTAGGTTGGCTTAGCAATAGAGCAACAAGTCAGTATTTATATTTAATTTATATTTATATTTTTAATTACAGTTTCAGCTGCTGAAATCAGAGAAGCAAAGGTGGTTAAGCTTAGAAAATCAGCAAGATATGTTCTACTGAGTGACGAGGATCCTCTTCTTGCGTTGGAGATTCAGCCTAAATTGATTAGTCTCACCAGTTTGGATGAGGAGATCACGTCTGTTCCACGTAAGAAAAGAATTTTCTTACAGAAAATGTACCTTACTATAAATGTAATTATTACTATCATTATTCTACGATTATGGAAAAAATTAAATTACTCGTAACTTCGTGGTACCGGTACTTAATTTTAATAAACATACAAAAACTTAGGTTTTAGTATTAACTTGTTGTAGTGGTAGTATGGTTGGACAAAGTCCC
The DNA here is from genome assembly GCA_963971405.1 of Psococerastis gibbosa. Classification (NCBI taxonomy): domain Eukaryota; kingdom Metazoa; phylum Arthropoda; class Insecta; order Psocodea; family Psocidae; genus Psococerastis; species Psococerastis gibbosa. Next base: position 29,111,162 of record OZ020491.1, read on the forward strand.
AGGCCACGGTGTGGGCCCATAGGACAGATAACTTGTTGTAAGAACTATAGTTAGTAAAAACCAAATAATCGTTAAAAAAAATTTAACTTTGTCTAAGAAACCCTAGTACAAAACCCTTGGGTTCAAGGCCAAGGGGGGTTCATGGGGGTGCAACCCCCCCCCCCCCTCCAAATGAAATGGCTTGATACTAGATAGAATTGGATTTTGAGAGGAAAAATAAAAACTAGTATGTATTATCCAATGAAATTTCTGAACCTCCCCCCCCCAAAAAAAAAATCCTGGCTACGGCCTTGCTTGGGTTTTATTAATTCTACCATAGTTGTTATAGCAAGTTTTACTAAAACACTTAGTGTTTGTTTATAGGCTATTTATATTGTACATATTGTTATTAAGAGCAAATCTACTGTATGTCCAGCCGCTACACATTTTTTGTACAGAGTAGTTTTTCACAAAAAGGGGACATTCGACATGTGGCCATGTATAATGAAAGTTTGTGGTAGTCGAAATTTTCGTTCGAGACTTAACATGAAAAAAGAATCGCAATCTTCAGATCCCCAATCATAACACTTCCCTTTTCCAACATTCTCACATTTACCTATCACTTTCATTCTATAACAGCTGCCTTCCTGAGTTCATAAAAAATCGACGACCCAAAAAACAATTTATTGGTAAACTTAGATATCATCTGTCCCAGAACCTACTGACAAATATTACAACAATAGCATGAAAATCCCGGATTCAACAGAGTGATAAACATTTTATCTTAAACATTTATCTTATTTTATCTTATAGTATATGAACTTACTTACTTACTTAGTGATGTTATTCAGAGTCTACATTACATTAATTAGTATAATATAGTTTTAGTTTAGTTTTAGCTTTAGCCTAAATTAGGTATACATCTATAATAATATACTGTATATATAATTAACTATAAGTTAACAGTATTTAGGGGGCCCAGCAGGGGAGAAATCCTTTGGGCCACCCCTACTTCATTATATTCTCACTGTATATCTATAATATTTAAGAAACACAATACATTTATTGCTTTCCAATTTATACGTAGTATAAGGAAAGCTTTGTGATGGTCGAAATTTTCGATTCCGAGATTTCAACGGATTTACACGTTTTGAGGTCCCAGGAACCCAAAAAAGTGGTTTTTACAAAATGTCTGTCTGTCGGACTGTCTGTCTGTTCGTCGATTTCCGGGCAAACTACTCAGTGGATTTGAGTGAAATTTGGCATGTAGGTTCACAAAAATTATACCTCGGGACAATTTTTTTTTTTTTTTTGGGCTAACTCAATTTGGGGGGTTTTATTTTCAAAAAACTCCAAAAAATCGTCTAAAAAAATTATTTCTCAAAAACGGCTCCAACGATTTCTTTTAAATTCTCGTAGATTGTAGTCGTTATTAATGTTGACAAAATGCGGGGGGTCGCTTGCCCCTTGATAGTTTGCTTTCCAGTCTGGGGGTAAAAAAATAAAAATAACTAAATTTTAATGAAAAAATGACTAAAAAATGCGAAACCTTTCTATCGATGATTTCTACCTTCAAGCATGTTTTAGGTGTTAAATTGAGTAACGAAACCGGATAGGTTGCTTTCCCAAAAAAATATTTGGTTTTGCCCAAAAAATTATTTTTTGAAAAAAATGATAGAAAATTCGCGCTCAAATGCATTGCATGCCCTGCCATTATTGCTGTGTGGTAATTAATGTGTTTGTTTGACCTATCGAGAATTTACCTCACTTCCAGTGACGTCAGGTGAACAACCGCCCCCCCCCCCCCCCGAGATATCGGAAATTTAACCATAGGAAAAATATTTGCCATAAAATTACTAATTTTCTCTATCTAATAATTTTGATAAATTGGAAAGCATGTTCGAGTGAACTCGAACCGGTTCTTTATTTTTTATATAAAATTTTACGGCTGGCCTGGGTCTACCCAACCCATAAAATCTTTGCGAATGTATCTCTTATGTGAAGATTTTATTGCAGTCAGCGATGATTACATCAGTGGGGAAGCTCTTTCATACAAAATGGGGCTGGACGATTGGGCTGTGGTGGCAGCCACTTCACCGCACAGCAGTCAGCTACAATGGTACCAAGTCAGCGATGAAGAACTGGTAAGCAGCCATCCACGTATAAGTTGAATGTTCCGGTAAAAGATGGCATTAATTCGTATTAAAAATGAAAGAATGTGTGGCACCATATACAGTAACTTACGTATTTCTGAATTGGAAAGGAAAGGAAAACCGGATAGGCTGTTGGTTCCAGTACCACACTTGCTACATTTTCTGGCCATGCTTCGGAGGGAATATAAAGCAGGCAGGCCCGGGCCTTCCTAGTTGAGTGTAGGCCTAAGAGAGGGATTCGATAGCCCCAACTCCGCTGGGTTGGCTTAGTTGTACGAGATATTATTTGCCTTCTTATTTTTATGAGTTCACATCGTCTAATAATTTTGCCTTCTTTCCTCATGAGCTCACACCGAATAATAATTTTGCCTTCTTTCTTCAGGAGTTCACACCGTCTAATAATTTTGCCTTCTTTCTTCATGAGGTCACACCGAATAATAATTTTGCCTTCTTTCTTCAGGAGTTCACGTCGTCCATCTACCTACCAGGAGTTGTAACCGCTTTACGTCATTTTGGACCTCTGCTCGCTGCTGTCGTTGATCGTTCCATTTACGTGTACCGCACTGACGTCTCAACTTCTTCTGATGTTTGGCTTATGTACAGTGTTCGATTGCCCAGCCCTGTTACCGATATCGCTGTCACGGCGGAAGCTATGGACTGGATAATGGGTGTTGCGCTTCCAGACTCAGTGGAATTTTACAGGATAACCGTCGACTCAGGTGATAATATCGCTACTTCGGAGGAGAAAGGACGCGACTCTCAATCTATCAATTTACAGAAATTGAAATTACATTTTTTTATAGTGAACTGACAATTCCCACCAAATAGAAAACGACACAGCTGCCCTTTCGTGGAAAATATACGCCCTAGGCCTACATTAACGCCGTTTTTCTAGCAATTTGATTTTTTTAAATAATTTTTTAGCGTTATTAAGTCGAAATCGACAGTTTTTGAGTTGTATCGTTTCTCTTCCAGAGTAGCGATATGTGCACGTTATAGAGGCTGCATATAAGGCTGTTGTCAGTAAGCAACTTCCTGGTCTAATGGGAGTTAGTAATTTTTTGAGACAGTTATTGAGCGGCTTGGCTTTTGTCAGCAGCCATACACAGGTGAATCTACCAGAACTGAGCGTGTTCATAACTGCAGCAAACTTTGTAGTGTGCACAGCGTTGGCAGGGGAACATGGTGAAACTGGCAGTCAGTCTAAGTGCGTGTCGAGTACTGGTCACCTCCGAATTAATTGTGTGACTTTACTATGTTCCCCAAGTGGTTCGGAATCCACTATAATCAGGAGATCCACCCTGTCAGTTAACTCCCCTTCTCCCTGAAGTGAAGGAGTCTTTCCTTAGGGTGCCTCAAGTTAATAAACACACTCACCTCCCGCAGGCTGACAACCTGTAAACTGAAAAGGGTCGAATTCCGAATCCTAGCCCTTCCTTAACGAAAATGTCTTGATGAAAAACAAGTAATAGCCTACTTAGCCATGGGGCACAATAGGCGACAAGACTTAAAATTTATAATCTAAAACGTACCCTAAAATAAGAGAGCAAATCTTAGGCACAAGGGCAAAATCTAACTTAAATTTCTTTTTAATTTCCAGATACTCTATCAATAACAAACGAAGTGTCAGTAGAAATGAACGGAGTCACAGGATTAACTGCTTTCAAAAACGGTTTCAACACGTATTTTGCCGTCAGTGGACCGGATGCGGAAATATGGAGAATCCTCGAAGACTTGGAAGTTGAAACAGTTTCCGCTGACTTGGGTCACGTGGCCATCTGGAAGGCGGTGCCGTTGGCCACTTTTAGACACGAGCACGCTCTATTTGCTGATAATGGAACCAACGTTTTAGTGTACTTGGAAGACCAGCACGGAGGATTCAGCTCAAAGGGGTTGTTGAGCCAGATAACTAATCATAGAACTAGTAAGATAATTGAATCGTATCTGTACTTGGCTAAGTCATATGCTTTCGCCTGTTACATTGCCTCAATTGTAAGCTGGCACACTTGGTAGTGTGCACACAGCGTTGGCAGTGGAACATGATCATAACGCGCTGAGACTGTACCAGTCAATCTACGCGCGTGGTGAGCACTAGCGGACCTAGACATTTTTAGGGGGAGGGCTGAACTAGTGGATGGAAAGCCTATAGTCAGGAGGTCTATGATAGAGTGAAGACTTTTTTGAAAGTGTGTTTTATCTAGTTTAAGTTGGGTAAGAGAAAGTGGGGTGGGGCGGCTTTAGCCCCATTTGCCCATAGCTGGATCCGCTAGTGGTAGCGAGTCCTGGCCACCTCCGAATTGACCATGTGGCTTTACTATATATGTTCCTCAGTGGTTCGGAATCCACTATAATCAGGAGGTTCACCCTGTCAGTCAACTCCCCGTCTCCTCGAGGTAAAGGAGTCTGCCCTCAGGGTGCCTCAAGTTAATAAACAGACTCATTCCCCCCGCCATGCTGACAAGGGTTGCTTAAAGCAGAAAATTTTCTGCATTTATGCTGGAAGTAGGCGGTTGAAAAATAAAACGTTTGCCATTGGCCAAAAATGCCTACGGAAATAATATAAATGATGTCCAAAATCCATGGGGTCGTCGACATAGGACAAGGGACCAATTAATGGACCACTTTAAGTAGGTTCTTGAAAAGTCCTTCTGGACATTATTAGTAAGAGAATTATTTGGTACCTAAATTGTCGTGTAGCTCAACATTTTACGTAAAATTTACTTCTGTCATCCTCCGCGAGTCCTCCATTAGCATCTTCTTCTTTAAATCCCTCTTCTCGATAAGATTGGCGATCATCATGACAATTTAGGAACGGCTGCTCCAATAAGGGAAGTCGTGCTCTTGCCAAACTATTGCCGCAGGTTTTTGAACCAGGATGTTCTTCTGCTTCTAAGCTTCGATCGTCAGGTGGTCGTAACTCAACCTACTAGCCTACAGAGGCGGCTATAGAGGTTAATGTGATACATTCATAAAATTGTTTGAATGCGATTAGCCTTTTTTAAACAAAAAAATATATATAGCCTATATAGTAAATAATATCTTCTTCTTCTTCTTCTTCCGGCTCTACAGCCCTTGGTGGGCTTTGGCCTGCTCGACAACACTCCTCCATTCTTCTCGGTTTTGCACAACGCTCCACCATCTGGAGACTCCCAACTCGCGAAGGTCATTCTCTAACTCGTCCTTCCAGCGGTTTCTTGGCCGTCCTGGCAGTCGTCTTCCCGTCATGCTTGCTTTGTACATTTTTCGTGGCATGCGTTCTTCAGACATCCTTACAACGTGTCCCAGCCACCTTAATCGTTGTGCTTTAATGAACCTTACTATGTCTTCTCCGTTGAGAGCGGCGTCGATTTCAGCGTTGTTTCTTATATGCCATTCTCCGTACTCGTAAAGGGGTCCATATATCCTCCTTATTATCTTCCTTTCGAGTACACGTAGTTTGTTGGCATCGTTTACAGTGAGATTCAAGGTTTCCGATCCGTATGTTGCAACTGGTCTTATAAGGGTTTTGTATATTCGTAGTTTTGTGGCTCTAGAGATAAGTCTTGACTTGAGCAATTTTAGGTTTGCATAATATGCTCTATTGGCTGCTGTTATTCTTCTGTCTATCTCTGCGCTAGTTTTGTTTTGATTGTTTACTTCTGCACCAAGGTAGATGAAGCTCTTTACATTCTCGAAAGCCATTCCTTGTACAGTCAGGTTGTCACTTCTCCGTCTCCTTTCTAACGCTGACATTACTAGATACTTAATAGTAAATAATATACTATAATAAATTGGTTCATATTATTCCAGGAGACTCGGCTCTTCTGACAGATGACCTAACTCTTCTCAGAAGCTGCTCTTCAGGCCAATCTTTGCTAGTGCCCTATTCTAACGAAAAGGGAGGCGTTCTGATTCGTATTAATAGCGTGGTGGTTGACATTCCGGATCCTGTAAAGGAAGAGATAGCCCAGCTAATGAAACTGAAGCAAAAAATAATGGTGAGTAACTCACAGTACGATCTTTAACTTAATAATAAGAAGCTTAGGAAGGTAGCTTACCATCAGAACCATTTTCCAAAAAATTGTTGAACATGTAGAATTTGAAATGAGCAACACAATTGACTGCTTATAATATAGGCTATATATATAAGTTCCTTAATAATGACTTTAAGAGACGGGGAAAAGTGTGAAAATCATATATCGTATCAAATATCAGTCGTAGAGCTACCGGTATCAAAAATATTAGGACAAACAGCAGAAGAAGTTTTTTAGATCATTTTGATATAGTCAAATGAGTTATAAGGAGACAATTGGAAGGGGAAAAGATTCAAAAGACTTATAATATGTACTATATAATATATCCATCGTAGTGCTTTCAAAAATATCGGGACAAACAGAAGAAATTTTTCTGAGCATTTTTAAATAGGCTATGATATTCTAACATAGATTTATTTGATTTAATTTGATTTGTACAACAAACGATTGGCATGGTAGTTTCCAGGGAGGAGTTCAAGAAATGTAGGCAATCACTGTTATAGTGAGATAAGGCTACATCATTTAAATAGAAATGAAGAGAAGAATTTCTGCCAATTTAACGGATATTATTCCTGAAAAACTAGTTTTCTTTTTTTTTCTTTTTTTTCTTTTTATTTTTTTTACAAAAAACGTGTAGGGGGAGGAGGTGCTCCCATCCATTCGCCATGTGGGTAACCTCGTTGGTAGACTGAGGTCACGAAGAACCGCGGACAGTTCTGCTGATGATGACGTGGCCACATTCTTATGCCAGAAAACACTGCATTCAGAATAGTCCAACATTGATTCGTCTCTGCTCTCACCAAAGTACACTAAACATCAGTTGAAGGGGTAGACAACAGTCTATAAAATATATCTTATTTCCTGTGATAGGATCAATGGGATCAGCAGGAAGGGGAAGCCGAAGAATTGCTGAGTGAGCTATCAATGATAAATGACAATGAAAACCAGGAGCGTAAGCAGGAGTCTTTGACTGTGGAGACATTGACTGTCGAAGACGTTCTGTTCTCCCCCCTTTCAGAGGAAGATGCAATGCATGTGGAAAGTACGGAGTTTTCTCATATGCCTTGGACTGTTGAAGACTCTGAGGAAGATTTGAGTGTTCTTTTGAAGGATTTACATCAGCTGGCCAGCGATATTCAGGTACGTTCTGACATTTATGTATAGTCTACCTTGTTTCTAAAGTGATCTAGACCCTCTGCTGCTGTAGCAGCTAGCATAGTTTTCCATGAGCACCTGGTAGGAAGACGCATCCCTCCGATAATGCGTAGGCTGAGCGACGTGAAAAGCGTAAGGTGCATATATGGAGGAGTAAGCAAAAATCGAGATAGAGATAGAGATCCTGGAAAAAGAAGACATCGTTCCTTTCGCAAAGGCCCAACCATTTGTAACAAATGGCTCAGCTCCGGGTTCAGAGCAGGAATAGAGGGCAGCATGCGGCAAGGTAGCCCAAGGAATCGTTGTAGAGACGAGGTGGAAAGTGACTGGTGAAAGATGCCCGCAGTGGCTATGGCGCCCATTCCATTGACCGGCTAGGGCTATTTCCAAAACGGTGACGTGGTAGCAGACACTCAAGACTTAGGTAGCGTCTCCACCGATCTCGCATTGCAGATTGCAAGTGACATTGACGGAAATGTTTGTTTTTCTTTTTATAGAAATCTATTAAAATATTTGTAATTAACATATCCCATGAAGCCATTTTTTGATTTTAGTTTGTTTGTTTGTGATTTTATTGTATGATCATTGATCAATTTTAACTATGGCATAGAGGAAAATAAACATTTCCGTCAATTCTGCAATGCGAGGTCGGTGGAAATGCCACCTACGTCTTGAGTGTCTGCTACCACGTCACCGTTTTGGAAATCGCCCTAGCCGGTCAATGGAATGGGCACCTAAGCAGAGGAAGTCCAAAGACCGGGATGTCTGTAGAGAAGTATGGAGCTCACCCCTATCTTTTAAACGCTGAGGAAGAAGAAGGATGAACTAGGATTAAGAAGCTAGCAGGAGCTAGAAAGATGGGTCAAGGAGGAATGTCCTTGAGGCTAAGAATCTATAGGGCCTTATCACAAATAGGTTAGGTAACGTGTTTTTTTTACGAGAAAATCATTGGACCTGATCCATAATAATATGAAAGGCATTGAGTACGGCATTTCAATTCATTGTGAGTAAGCGACTCATCAATAACTTTTATCATCTTTCAGGAATTAGGAGAACAGTTGGAAAACGCAGTACTACCAGTTCAAAATCCTACTTCAGTCACACAGAACGATCAATTTCCTAGTGTAATCAAAACGGGGTTGCGCGTGGAAGGACATGTTTTTGTTGAAAAAGCAGTAGTTACAGAATTAAATGGACACGTTCTTCAGGACTGGATGGAAGATACTTTTCGGTTTGTAATCAATCGAATTACGAATTCTATTTAAATTACCACCTGTAAAATTGCTCGTCGTTTTACGTGTAGTTTGTTTGTTTATTTCCAACGCCTAATTTCAGCATCTCTGCTTTAAGTAACACTGTCAGCCTGGCGGAGGGACTGGGTCTGTTGTTGGCTAACTTGGGGCACCCTAAGTGCAGACTCATTCACCTCGGAGAGAAGGGGACTTGACTGACAGGGTAGACCTCCTGGTTATAGTGGGTTCCGAACCAATTGGGGAACATTGTAAACTCACATGAATAATCCAGAGGTGACCAGGACTTGGCATGCACTTAGACTGATTCCCCTGCTAACACTATATGCACACTACCGAGAGGGGGGGGGGGGGGGTTTCAGAAATTTGGATATTACAGAGTAGTTTTTATTTTTCCTCTCAAAATCCGATTCTATCTAGTGTCAAGCCATTTCATTTCAGGGGGGGTTTGAACCCCCATGAACCCACCCTTGTCTACGTCCTTGCCTGTAATCATCGATATAGGCGGTGCAAGATAAGGAACGTTCTAAGTAGATTCAACTTATGACAACTAAAACAGGTTATTCATCAGAATAGTGACAAAAACATTTTTAGTGCAAGGCATGGCGGCATAAAAGAATACCAACGGATAGACCGTGAATAATGTTACCAACAATACTTTGGTTGTTAAACATAAGTTTTCCAATGGTAATATATGACTAAGAATATGTATTGATATTTCAGGTTTGATCGCCCACAGAAAATAGGGGGCACCAAAGTCGTCCAGAAAGCAACGACTCGTTCTTTACAATTTGATACCCTTGGGGGCATACCCAGTGAAGAGTTAGTGTATGCTGATGATTTGGAAAATGTGGTTATCAATGGCGATGTCATCTTCGAAAAGGACGTTATGATAGTGGATAGTGTAAAGATGGCGCCAGGAGGTACTGTTAATGGCATGGATCTGCATAGAGATATTGTGAGAGTCGACGTTATTCCAGAAGGTATAGACATTGGTAACAACATCGCGTCGCTTGGAAAGTATCCGTAAGGAGTACTGGAATGCACCACTATTGACTATCTGCCAAAGCATAACGGTGCCTTGTAATATTCCTTACCGGGACTTTTAAAGCGATGATGAGAACTCTTCTTACAAGGCCAGTTAAAAGCAAGCCATTGATGGGGTGGCCGGGTGGGTCTGGCGTAAAATAAACATGAGAAAGGTTTGCAGTTTGTTTATTTACGTTGAACTATTCTTCTCTCTTCTATCGAAGACTGGTGATCATCATGTAAATTTTAAACTTCCGTTTGGTAAAACCGAAATACGGTCTTACCGAACGGAAGTCAATTATTTAGAGTATCGAACGTACTTAGTCATGATGACTGTACTAGGGAATTGTAATGCAGTTGTTTCCCGTTGCCTTCTGTGTCCTTGTACCTACAAGTTCCCCTGCCTTCGGGGCCCAACCCCAGGACAGAAGAGTGCGTCACTATGGTGGTATATACCAGACATATCCATCGGTAAAAATAAAAATGCTTCTTCGGATGTAAGTAGTCGCTCTTTAATTTAATCATTTTCTAACAGGTGATGTATCATTCGAACGGGTAATTGTCAACAATATGGACGTCGAAGACACAATTAATGGGGTACCAGCCATTTTGCCTACTCACTCTCTCGACGATATTGATGTCAACACTATTCAACAAGTCCGCCTGGACAAAGTGACTGTAACGGACTATTTGATAGCATCCACTATCAACGGGCTGAATGTGACCGACGTTATTGAAGCTTTACGCAACGCCAACGAAGGGTCTGAGGTAAGCATGATTAAAAATGTCAGCTTGTCGTACGATGTGTCAGACCCAGCCAGGTCAGGGTGATTCTCAGGTTTTATAACACATTTACACATAAATGCAGGCTACTAGCGGGGTGGTGAATAGCGAAATGGCTACCAGATATGGTGGCTAGCTGCGAATATACCGAATAAACAGTCCCCGACCAAGCAGCGGCATAATTGGAGGGTATGGTCGTAAGTCTGGTGGTGCAGGCTGATGGTCTAGAAAAAGCCACAGTAGCCCGAGGCCCCGAGGATGACTATGTGACGAGGCGAATAGTTGCTGCCACTAAATAAACAGCCGATATCCAGCGGCCCGATCATGGCGAATATAATACCGGGGTTAATATAATACCCTGGTATTAAAAATGTAAACAAGACAATTTTGCAATGGAAAGTTCTATTCAAAATTTGTTTGCTTACAGTTTTTACCCCAGGAGTAAGTTAATACCAATCGCCATAATCGGCCCACTGGGGTAAAATTGTAAGCAAGATAATTTTATAATGGAAAGTTCTACTAAAAATGGTACATCTTACATCTTTAACGCCAAGAATAAGTTAAGGCTAAACGGCTTAGTGGTCCTCTGACTGGTGGCCTTGTATAATATATTTATAATATTTTTCAGATAGCCACTGTGTCCAGTTTGAACGTTGAAAATATCAATGGCTTCAAATTTCCCGAAGATCTCGTCCGTTTATCTGAAGTTGGGACAGTTGAGAGTGTGAAGCATTTTGCAAAGCTGAGCGCCCAGGATCTTGAAACGGATTGGAGCACTTTCCTTGATTTAGTCGGTGATTATGAACAGGCTCCACCTCCAAGCAAGGTTAGCCAGGAGACATTTATCCGACTCCAACAGTGACAATTTGTAATAATAATAGTTTATTATTTATTAATAAATGAGTTTAATACTTTGCAGGCAATGAAAATGCGAAACCACAATACTGACGACGATGGCATGTTCTACGCTGATGGGTTCAGTAATAACGAATTGGATGATAGCGTTGAAGAGGATCTACTATCTTTGGACGCTTACAATGTGGAAGTCTATGGTTCAATTATAACGATATCCTCTGTAAGTAACTAATTCGGGGTACTTACAAGTGTTGTGGAACTTTCATTCTTGAATTATATAATAAATAATTTTGTAACTTTCTTAGTGACATGGGCAATTCTCCGATTCTCCGTCCTTGTGGCTTTTCATCGGCCAAGCTCCGAGTGATCATTGATTCATTGATTCCATGTTTTTGTAAACAAACAACATAATTATAACTTTTAGGTGAATGAATACAACCTGGCGCATATTCAGAAGAAATACTTAAGCAAATCTCTACCTCAAACTGTGCCACCAGAATTCTTCGGCCCGACGCTAAACATTACAGGCAATCTTACGACAACCCTCGTAAATAAAAAATTCCCAAATGTATTCCACGAAGTCATCGTGAAAGGGAGTTTATCTACAGCGATTGAAGATGAAACTAATTTGCTGTTTGAGGATCTTGTTTCAATTAATCAACTGGATATCGCAAATGGATCTATTAATGGTGTAAACATTACTGAGCTACATAATGATTCTGTGTACAAAGATGAGAATGACGTTGATATAAGAGGAGCAAAGACAATTGTTGGAGGGATAGCTGTGAAAAATATGCACGTACAAAATATCAATGGAACACCTTTGAGTGATATTATAACTGTCAATGGTTCATACGCTCTGAAGAATTCTTTAGTTGTTAATGGAAACGTCATTGTAAGTGATGGTTTACTCGCGTATGATCACGTAAACGGAGTTAATATGACAGTGCTTGGTGAGAGAGTTTCTACTACGCATGGCGCCATTTTGGTCAATGGAGATTTAGAAATGGCAAGTGATGCTGAAGTGGGACATTTAGTCGTTGGTAATTCAATTGATGGGAAGAATCTACGTCAGATTTTGAATGATGCCGCTCGCGTTGACGAACTCTTCAAGATGCCGAAGAATGTTACCTTTAGTGAGCAGGTAAGCATATTCCATTTCGTAGTCACGATGTTTTTTTCGAAAGGTGTTCCGTCACATTTGAAGCGTATAGAAGCCAAATACAATACAATACAATACAAAAATTAGAGTCCCTGACCAGCCAGAGCCGGATAGACCGTGTCCAAACAAACAGTATAACTACGGCCAAACTCTTTTTGAGATAAACGCACTTGAAGTTTTAACCCTTTTCATTGATGAACTTAATTCGAATGCATTTTATTCAGGAACTGAGCATGCTAAAATAGATAAGTGCTTCAGGAAGACCATGGTGCAGTTATCTCAAAATTTTAAAAAATTGCAGTTGTACGTTTTGGCGTCCATACGCCTCAGCCTCAGTGTCCATCTCTCCATACCACATTTGTAGAAAGATTGGGAATGCATAACATTTAAACATGGAATGGGTCACACTTCAATAAAAAAAGCCGATCAATAATAATAATAAGGAATAATACCCAATACCCAAGCAGAAAGTCAATATTTCCTACAAAAGACCCTGTGTTTCCACAAACTATGCCATTGCCTCATCGGCTACAAAGTCTGCATTCATGTCTAACCCAAATTTTACTATTTCAGGTCACTATTAATGGCAATCTAAAGATAACCAAATCTATTAACAAAATCAACGCGTCCTTCTTCGACAACATTGTCCTCCTAGACCGCCCAGCCCGTTTGGACCGTCTTACCCTCCAGAAAACGGCAATGTTCCGCCATCTTATCGTCGAAGACAATATGAAAGCAGCACTTCTCGACAGCTGCGACACTGCGTCGTGGGAAGAGGAAGCCGTCCGTTTGGACGAGAAAGGGCTTATTCATGGAGTAATTCGACTAACGGATGCTGAAGTTCATGGCCTCGTCGTTGCTGACGCAGTAAATGGGGAATTTTTAACGAATTATGTTCATCTCACCGTAGATCAACTGTTTCCGGGCACTGTTTCGCTGGAAAATATATCAGTTTCATCGAATATTCAAGTTGATATGCACGTAAATGACGTTGTACTTGCTGAAGAAAGGGATGACACGCTTATGGTAAGTATGTCCATATTTGCGGGGCCGGATTAGTCCATATATCTTGGCTTAGGTAGCTGAACGAAGATAAGATATAGACAACTTTGTAAATCCTGTTTTTGCTTCGCTATGGTCCTAGGTTGTCTTACCATAGCGAAGCTACTCAGCACAGCAACCGTCACACTTCTTCTTCTTTAAATGCCTCTTCTACAGAAAGATAAGCAATAATCATGGCAATTTGGACTTTGGAGACTGCTGCTCTGAAAAGGGAGGTGGGGCTCTTCCTAAACCTCTACCCTAGGTTTTTACGGGAGCCGGTTAGACTGCCGGGAGTCCTCTCTCACTCTATCTTCCGTTGGATTATTACATGCAGAAGGTAATACTTTATAATTCTTCCTCACGTGGCCGAAGTATGTTATTTTCCGTTTCGAACCGTCAACAGCAACTTGGCTTCTGTATCCATTCGCCTCAGGACCTCAGCATTAGGGACACGATCTCTCTAGGATATGCGCAGCGTTCGTCTGTATACCCGCATTTCAAATGCACTGATTCTGTTCTCCATAGCTTCTGTCAAAGTCCATCCATCCAAAGTTGCAAACAATTGCCAAATACCATCAGCCCAACAAGTCTTTGCTTTCTGACAAGTTTAGGCAATTGATCCCGTATTCGTCTTTCTTCTTCTGGCTGTACAGCCCTTGATGAGCTTTGGGTTGCTTGCTGATAACACTCCTCCAGTCAGTCGTCTCGGTTTTGTACAACGCTCCACCATCTACGGACTCCCAACTCGCGAAAGTCAGTTTCCGACTCATCTTTCCAACGTTTTCGAGGACGTCCGGCTAGTCGTCTTCTTGTCATGCTTGCTTTGTACATCTTTTTCGGCATTAGCCAATAGACTTAGTAGAAATAGGGCGCACAGCGTTCAAATTGCATAGACTGCAGGTACCTTTTTTAGTCAATTTTCTAATTTCCAAGGAGAAGCCAAAAGCTATGCCGATTGCTCTAATCTCCAATCTAGTGTGCATTAATCTTAATATCCCTTACTATCTGTTTAAGCAACATGGAAATCAAGAAGTGACTGGCGCCAAAATCTTCGGAAAATCAGTGGTCATAGACGGCGACTTAAAAGCAAGTCACATCAGTGAACGACCTCTGGAAGAACTCGTGACTACTTATACGCAGCAGGCCATTGCAGCTAACGTGTCAGTTGTTGGGGGAGTGACGGTTTTCGGAGACTTGCACGTCGGAGGCTATTTAGGGGGCGTTGATCTCGAAAATTGGCACAAGAGAGCACTTCTTCCGCTCCCGAATCAGGTACGCTGTTCCCCTTACATGAAATCTTGCCTAGTTTTCAAAACTGAACAAATACTCCTCAAATCATAGCTACAGAAGAAAATATTCTTGAACTATGCGACATTTATAGACCAATAGAACAGTTGTTTTTGATTGCTTGGTGTTCTTCAAATGCCTCTTCTAGCAAAGATTGGCGATCATCATTCTATGGAATTTTAATGCAGTGGCGTCGTGTAGGCTACTGCATCCTTAACGCCGTTGGTCCTCTTCATTGAGTTCCTCCACCTTCGGAGCTATAGTTTCCCAACCCTAGGACAAATGCCCTTCACAGAAAAGAATGTTCCGGCTCAAAGTCGTTCCCCTATGTGTTCAGTCGCCATTATGCGCTTCCATCTTTACCAAGCGGATTAGGGATTTTCGCGTCTTCACCTCTGAGACCGTAAAGCGTTACTCAGGAGCTCAGCTACTTTGAAGGCAAAGTTCGTCGTTAGTGGATGGCAATTGTAACATTGATAACAAAATCCCTTGTAGAGCATATTGAAAATTTTTGTGAAACTCGTCTCATTTAATGTTTTGTTCTGTCTTGCAGACTATTGAAGGTTCATGGACCGTCAAAGGTAACATAGAAGTTCTCAGCGACGTCAACGGAAGTGGTGTCCTCAAAGGTTCAAATTTGCGCAACGTGTCCCAGTCTTACGGTATCAAAGAGCAAGAAGCTCATAGCCAGTATCAATCAGTCTGCTTCAATGTTTCTTCAGTTTACAACAGAACTAAACACGAACTACAGCTACTGGATATGCTAGATGATGTGCAAGGACTGGAATTCTCGCACAATATATTATCTATCATTTCCTTTAATGTAAGTTTCTTTTTCTTCTTCCGTGTTGTTATTGTTGTCAACCATAGACTCTATTGGGAGTCTTTACCAGCAGACTGTATAAGGATGCGGGAGGATTGGCTCTGGGGACAGAGAAGACGGCAGGTATGTTTCTATTACAATCTTTGTTATGGTCCATATAACCATGTAGAAGGCTGTACCAAATAAAAGAACAAATTATTAATTTACAATATATAATCTTTATGCATAAAAATTACGTGTACGTGTTTGTTCGCGATGGACTCCTAAACTACTGAACCGATTTAAATTTGATTTGCGCACCGTGTGCAATTCGACCCAACTTGAAAGATAGGATAGCTTACATTTCAATTTATAGGCGCAATAGTATTTTTATTTTATTATTTGTCTGCATTACATGGTTGCATAATCGCAAATTCCCAGGAAAAACATAAAAAGACATCGCGATTTTCAAAAACCCTGCTGCGGACAGTACACGGGATGGGTGAAAAATGCGGAAGTATTACATGCCCAATGAAAAATATAATGCAGACAACGGAGAATGTGGAAAATTAACGGAATCCCTGACACGACATTCATTGACTGTTAGGCGGTACGAAGTTCGCCGGGTCCACTAATAATATATAAATATAGGTTGAAAGTTGAAAGTTGAAAGTTCCGCCATAAATAGCAAGAAAAATGGTTCGAAATGGTTCGCAAAAAACATAATTTTCACAGTTCACAAGTTTATATTTCTACTTCTAGGTTGCTGGGCGCGATTTTATGGTAGTAACCTTTTTCGACCATTGCCAAGCTTCGATCTACAAGTGGGATTCGTTACTGGGAAAATTTGTGTTACTCACCAGGGCTGAATTGGGCCCGGTTCACGTCTGGACGACACTGCGGTGGCACTCTTCAGTGGCAATTGTCACACACAACTCGGGGAAGGATGTTTGTCATGTACGTATGTATATCAGCAGTGCCAGATTTACCCAACATGCAGTGTTAGTAATTTTTAGTTGGTTTTTCCAACGCCTGTTTTCATCATTTCTGCATTTAAGCAACCCTGTCAGCCTGGCGGGGGAAGTGAGTCTGTTTACTTGAGACACCCTAGTGGCAGACTCCCTCACCTCGGGGAGAAGGGGAGTTTACTGACAGGGTGGACCTCTTGATTAGAGTGGATTCCGAACCACATGGGGAACATGGTAAAGTCACACGATTAATTCGGAGGTAACCAGGACTCGTCACGCACGTAGACTGACTGGTATAGTCTCAGCGCGTTATCATGTCCCACCTTATTCCCCTGTCAACGCTGTACTCACTACCAAGTTCGCTGCAGCTTATAACAGGTTCTGTTCTGGTGGATTCATCAATTGATGTGGCCGTTGGCATGATATGCTCTACGATCTAGCTGATAGAGCCCCACGCAACGGCACTGGTCAAAATGAATAAAAATATATTTTGCTACTATTTTTTCGAAATTTTCTCACTGGGGAGACACCCCGAATTTGGGGAAATTCTTCTTCCTCCTCCCTCCTAGTTAAATATATATATTTATATTCTATGTAGTTCTGTGCTCTTAGTGCCACATGCGCAGGGCAAGGGGGTCGGGTCCCTCTCTCATGCTTCGCCCGATTGGTTGTCGCCGCCTTGAGCTCTGCCGATGTTTTCCCCCTTGTCCCGGCCAGTTGTTTTATTATTTCTTTGAGTGCCGTCATCGGTCAACCGATGTGTCTCCGTCCTTGTCGCTTCGTCTAAGCCAGCCTCTCGGTGGTACTTTCTCTCCCATTCTTTCGATGTGGCCAAACCATTATAGCTGCTTGGTCCCAGTCTTTTGTTTAAATTCATTTGTTAAAAAAACACACCGGTTTTATTAGAGTTGACGAAATACAATTTCATCGGACTTTATTAAAGATATTTTTTTAGGATGGCCGCTCATCCGGTAATGTTTGGCAGTTTAACGGGTCTACGCTGCAACATGTGACCTCCATGAAGAATTTCCAGAGTGTAATTTCCGATAACTCTTCGGCTTATCACTTTTTTACCGTGAACACCGCTGGCACGGTCTCCAGATGGGAGTTGTACGGAGGTCCGCCTCTGCGGGCGAAGCAATATAACCAGCTGTCAGAAGGTAATTAATAAGTTAATGTCATTAAAAGAAACTATTAGAAGAATGAGGTGAAATTTATCAGAAAGAGTCCGTCAGAGGATAGATATAGGTTCAAGAACAAAGCGACAAGAAAAGATTTCGGGGGAAAGTACCATTTTCTTAGACTATGGTCAGAAAGAGACTACAATGGTTCGCCTTAGTAGAGGAAACTGGCAATATTAACGGTGGTATTACCTATTCAGATGTACCCCCCCCCCCCTCCTCCTTGATGACTTGTATTTTTTTCAGGTACCTACTCCTTCGTTCCCTGGGAGCTTGGGGTCGGCCTCGCAGTCTGGGATGGCGACACAATTCTCCACCTCCCCGAAGAACCGTCCCCCGTCGAAAATATACACCTTCCCGGGGCCTCAGTAGCTGTAACCAAGGATGGGACACTAGCGGCTCTGTCGGACGGACACAGTACTATACTGGTAGTCAGAGGTGCCCCTGATGGCCAAATTATTGATCGTCTACATTTCTCGAAGCCTACCAATGTCATGTGGCTGGACATGGGGGCTCCGGGACAGCTGTATCTTATCTTTGCTAGTGACCATCAGAAAGTGCATATGTATCGTTACATGGGTAAGTTATTGTGGGCAATTTACCGTTCATATATTTACAAGTTTGTAAACGCAACCGCCTCAGTTATATCTAAGTTAATATCGGTCGTAAAAGGATGGAAAAAGTTGTAGGTAACTGTAGTTTTATCAACGATAATGCCAATTAGGACACATCTACGCACCTGCGCGGTCCTGCGCTCTCCTTCGCCAGTCATCGACGCCAAGGCCAAGGGTCGCCAGGTCCACATCGACGTCGTCCAGCCATCGCATCCGTGCTCGTCCCACTCGTCTTCTCCCTTGGGACACCTTGTGTAAGGCTGCTCTTGTTGTACTATTGTCTGGCATTCGTTCCACGTGCCCTAGCCACCTGATGCGGGCTGTCTTGATTTCGGTTACTGTTTTTTTAAAAATATCCTTTATGTTCAAGACACGTGTATTCTTATTCAGGCGACATCTTGACTAATCTCTTTGTTTACTCACACACTCTAGTGCCACTATCTCTTGTCACCAGCCTCTACCACAACAGATACAGTTATCGTAGGTTCTTAGAGTTTCGGTATATCGCCTAGAGCTCATCATTTCTACGGATACACCCTCCCTCTCTCTCTGATTTTGCACTATACATAGCCTACACTAATCAATTTCGATAATTGGGGCCAATGGGTATTCGAAATATCATATATGTAGTACGGCAAGATGCGCAAGAGACTTATTCTAAAGAATGTGATATTCGATTTTTACACGTTCAATCCAATTGTCTCTTAAAACGGTTTGTTTTCTTTTACAGGAGTATCCGGGATGATAGAATATCTAACACTTCACCATCCATCCTCCTCATTGGTCGGTATTGAACCAATTACAAACCAGCCGCACGCTATTCTGGTCCACGGCAAGTCGTTCAGAGTCCTAAAACCGGTCATGCACGGCCAACCAGATCTGCAGCTAGACTTTGAATGCTAATTGCCTCAACCAATCAACGTTGGGAGCCCTTTATTGTTTTACATGTTTGTTATTGTTATCATTGTTTGTAATATGTTGTTTCAGGCCTATTTTTTTTTTTTATTAGATTGCGAACCTAGTGAAACTAACTGCACTCCTAAGGGGGGTATTCCACATACGTACAACGTCAATGAAAATTATGAAATTGATGGTGGCAGCAGACATTTTTACATACTAAAAATTCTGCTGCCACCATCAATTTCATAATTTTCATTGACGTTGTACGTATGTGGAATACCCCCTTAAGGAAGAAGTAGAGTTGTATTCCCGCCAAAAAAGTTTTTGAATTGAAAAAAATATTTTTGGCGGAAGTGAAAGTCCCATATCCTAGCAAAAGGGACAGAGAAATTGCCACACAAACTATATTCTGCACTATAGAAGTGACCGATCTATTATGCTTGGCTTTTGTAGTATGGAAATTGAAGTTGGGATGCACTTCGAAACCACTCTCAGGCTAATTCGTTGCATGCTGTTCGAGTTATTTAATTGTTTAAGATTGTTAATAAATGTTGCTTGATTTTAATGTTGAAATGCCTCGGCTATACAAAGATTCGTACTCAACCATTGTGCCTTAGATGAGCACACAGGCACATAGGTATAGGTAGTATGTAAATCCTGTTGGACGTTTTTTTGGATTTGTTGATTGAGAATCCAAAAATTTTGAGAAATAAACTGTTGAGAAATATTCATTTATAATGTCGTAGAGAGTTATAACTAAGTCATTTGAATGTGAACAATTGATAGAAAATTTTGTGAAAAGTTATCATTATCATGTAAAATGTGGTAGGCTATAACCTGAATTAGTGACATAATATTAGGCTAGCCTAAACTACATGATATACAGTAAAAAACGCTAGATTGTATTGTGCAAGCGGTAACTTTAAATACAAAGAAGTTGCA
Source organism: Psococerastis gibbosa (assembly GCA_963971405.1). Classification (NCBI taxonomy): domain Eukaryota; kingdom Metazoa; phylum Arthropoda; class Insecta; order Psocodea; family Psocidae; genus Psococerastis; species Psococerastis gibbosa. The sequence continues at coordinate 29,131,279 of OZ020491.1, forward strand.
CTACATGAACTTTATGTTTTGCCTCTAACCTGCCCCGCGTATGAGTTCATAAGCCAATCACGTTACGAAGATATAAAACAAGCATGACAGAAAGACGATTGGCGGGACGTCCTCGGAAACGCTAGAAGGATGAGTTGGAAACTGACCTTCGCGAGTTGGGAGTCCGTAGATGGTGGAGCGTTGTACAAAACCGAGATGACTGGAGGAGTGTTGTGGCCCAAGCTAATCAAGGGCTGTAGAGCCGGAAGAAGTAGAAGGAAAAAAGAGTGCCCTGCAGAGATAAGACTGTTTTTTTCGCTTAGGCGGGGTTTCCACCGACCTCTCATTGCAGAATGCACATACGTTGACGTGGTAGCAGATATCATTAATAAAGGCGGGGTTTCCACCGACCTCTCATTGCAGAATGCAAATGACATTGACAGAAATTTTTGTTTTACTCTATGCCATAGTTAAAATTGATCAATGATCATAGAGTAAAATCGCAAACAAACTAAAATTAAAAAATGGCGTCATGGGATATGTTAAGTACAAACATTTTAATAGATTTCTATAAAAAGAATAATTCAAATTTCCGTCAATGTCATTTGCATTCTGCAATGAGAGATCGGTGGAAACCCCACCTAAGTCTTGAATGTCTGCTACCACGTCAACGTATGTGCATTTTGTAAAGAGAGGTCGGTGGAAACCCCGCCTTATCCCGGCTCAAACTCGGTCCCCTATCTGTTCAGGCACCATTGCACGTTTCCATCTTCCCCATGAGGAGGTACAGGTTTGGGATTTTTGTGTTTTCGCCTCTGAGACCATAATGCATTACTCAGAAGCTCAGCTACTTTTAAGATTATAGAATACAGCAGAAAGTCTGGTGGCCTAACGGAATTGAAAACACATTATTAACACGTTAAATGGCTTTATGTATATATATTTTTTAACTACAATTATTTGTATTCTTATCTAAAATAATAATACTGTTTTCATAACCTTTGGTAACTAACGGAGCTAATTAAGTACTGTAATCCACCCTACAATATTTACACGCACCACGATAAGGCGGCTATTCCACCGACCAATTTGCTTCACTAATCGTGGTAGCACACATCATTAACAAGTCTCTACCATGTTGTAACTTAATTTATAATAGATAAGTTAAGTATCTACATAATAGTCTCCTTAAAACAAAACAAAGAAAAAATCTCTAAATACAAGTGAAGCAAATTGGCCGGTGGAATAGCCGCCTTATAGATAAGTTTCCTTGAGGAATACTGGCACACCGACATGCATTGGAGCAAAGGGAAGTCACCTTACTGCAAACACAGTAAAGAATTCTCAATGGAGTATACACAAAGAAATATGTTAGCTGGAATGGCAGGAGCTATAATATCCCTTACGGGGCTCCCATTAACCATAAGCCAACTATCAGAGTACCAACGTAAAATAACATTCTACAATCTTACACATTGCAGCACAGCAGAAACCAATGCGACTTCGATGGCAAGGTGGTATCGTGCTTCTACTTGTGCGAGTCTCTTCACGCCATGCGATCGGAAACGTGTCGTAACTCAACACGAGTACTAATCTATAGAGGCGACTGAAGAGGTCAATCGGATGTTTTCATTAAATTGACTGCATGCGATTAACCTTTTTAAAAATAAAAAAAATGAAAGTCTTAAAACATTGCAGCATAGCAGAACGGATACCTCGACCTGGTCAAACCTCTTTATTTAGCTTGTGCAGGCCCACCTGCCGCCATTTGATAACGGTCTACAGCCCCATGAATGGTATACAAGTGATTTCTTCCGGCTTACCCATTCGAAACTAGATTTTTTTTTTTTTAAATATAAATATTATATCATGTTCATATTTTAATGTATTTTTTTGTTATTTATAAATAGCTTTAATTTTATACGCTATGACGCGGGCGTTTTGTGTTACCTTTGCGTTTACTCAATTCCGGGGCTGCAGACCACTCTAAATGAACAACTTGCATATAGAAGTAAAACAACAGCCCTCCTCTGATTGGCGGGTCAATTTGATATAGAACAACACGTGATCGTTCGTAATTGCCTGCTTGCATTAGCACCAGAAATTCAAATTTGTTTCAAAATTTATAATCGTTATGACTTTTTTCACCAGCTAATGACGTCACAACGAAATAGTCTATGTATAAAGATCATGCGTCTGCCACTGAGTACAGCATGTTTGTTTGTTTGTTTCCAACGCCTGCATTTAGCATTTCTGCTTTGAGCGACCCTGTCAGCCTGGCGGGGGGAGTGAGTCTGTTCATGAACTTGATGCACCCTTAGGGCAGACTCCATCACCTCGGGGGAAAGGGGAGTATACTGACTGAGTGGATCTCCTGATTATAATGGATTCTGAACCACTTGGGGAACATAGTAAAGTCACATTATTAAATCGGAGGTGACCAGGACTCGACACGCACGTAGTCAACGCCAACGCTGTGCACACTACCAGGTCAACCGCAGTTTGAAACATGCTCTGCTCTAATTGAATCAACTTGGTAAGGCCGTTGGAACAGTATGTTTGTCATAGAAGTGCATTCATTTCAGGAAATTAAGCAACAAATAACATAAGAACAAATACTAAACATTAACCTAATTAGTATAAAGGAAACATTTAAATGCAACAGGAACATCTTGGTTTATAAAACAATCAAAGTTCTTTGGCTAAAAGGAACAAGTTAGAAAGTTTGAAATTAAAAATAGTTGTGACATTGAAATATTCTACAAGCAATTAGATAGCTTAAGTCCAAACAAAGTAGAGAAAGTTTAGGTAATTAAAGACCGAAACGGGAGATAAATTGAAGGCCGAGATTTCCAAATATTTAATAAACCATTGATATCCTGTATTTCTACACTCCATTTTTTTCTGGGCATGCTTCGGAGGGCATGTAAAGCAGGTGGTCCTAGTTGAGTGTAAGAGAGGGGTTTAAAGCCCTGGTTCCGCTAGGTTGGCTTAGTAACAGAACAAAAGTCATTTAATCGCCCAGATTACACACTAGTATTTATTCAATCGAAGAAATATTTGGAATGTTTATGTTGATGTATATGATTTCAATCTGAATTTAGGTATTAAACTTTCCAATTTTTCTTAGACCCATATTTATTGGACCAATATTTATTCGTTTCGTTCGAAATTGAGTAAATTACTTGTTACACCGCCGCAAAGGAATGAGAAAATAATTAAAATAAAACCTTTAAAAAAAGGATGCCGCTAACCGAATTATTTACGGCCATTTTCGAAAATAAGATTATTTACAAATCGTTGCGGGCAGTGACACGACGAATTAATTAATTCAGTCTAAAATATCTTTCTTTACAAAATATTTGGAAACCTTAAGAGAGACAACAAATTAAAAAAAAAGACAAATAAAACAAGACACTACTCTTAACTCTTCCAAACACAAATCGCTACGTTCCCGCCAAAAAACATATACATGAGATTCTTACACTCGTATGAGATCACGAAGGCATAGCTCTCTCCCACCACCGCGTGCCACGAAGGTCCAAACTTCTTGTCCATGGCTTCTTTGATCATTTTCGAGGCAGCTTCGTTGTTGGTAGGATGTTTTTCACATGCCGTCACACAGAGATCCATTGCTTCAGCTCGCATTTCGTCTGTCATGTCGCATACCTGGATAATAAAAAGACATAACGTTGGTGCACATGGTGTCTGACGTTTAGGGGCAGGTTGATAAATGAATTATACGAGATGAGTACACCACAGGGGGTATGAAGGTGGTTTTTTGTATTTAGGGCGCGAGGCCACTTTTTTTGACAACTAATTATCATAGTAATTAAATCATTGCTAGGAGTTCAGTGTGCTGGCGAAAGGCTTAAATTGAGATGACACTGCTAGTGTCGTCTCCTAGGATTAGAGTGTCAATTTTATCTTGTACATTGTACGGGCCGTCTGGTAGATCGAGCAATCTGTGAGTATGTCTTTCACAGTAAGTAGGCAAGCACACTGGTTGCATTAGGCCGGTAGGTCTTTGCTCATTAGGTACGTGTGAGTTAAATGCGTATGTCCTAAGTGCAACCTCGCGAGTGATATTTCAAGGAGTATGAAGGTATCGTAGGGGGTATGAACTCCCCTCCCGCCGCAATACAAATTTTAAAACAAAATTGGCCCTTATAGACGCAGATAAGCTAGTGACCCAACGTGTGGCTACCTAACATTTTACTCTCGCAAAAGAACTGCCTAACACCCAACAAGACCACACTAATTACGGTATTATGAGCTTGCTCGGGTTAGCAAAAAAAACCCAGAGCGTAGTGTATCACTCAAGGATGTAGGAATTCAGTAGGCGATTATACCCAAAACGCTTACCCGAATCAGAGGATAGGTATGGATTATCTTCTTGGATGATTCCTCCTCCTTTTTTCCTTCAGGCTCCATAATGTTACTGTTGCTAAAAAAAATTAAATTAAAATAAGAGAGCCAAAATTAAAAAAAGTTTACATTAATTTCGTGTTTTTGTAAACAAAGAGTAGACCAGGGGGCTGTCAACGCTGTATAAAAAAATAAAATGGAATTTTGCCTTTCTTCCACTAAGAACCGTCTTCTGCTAAGTGGACGGAGATTATTTTTTCCGCACCGCGGCGCTTGCAGCGTTCCCGCTTAAATTCAAATGTTGGTCTGTAACATTTTAGTTGCCATATTCCAATGGAGATTAATATTATTTTTTTTATATTCCATTATAATGGCAGTTGACTGTATTACAACGCTTATATTATGTAATGTGCCATTGGCAGTGTAAAGTCTAATAAGCTTACGCATGATAAGTAGATAAGTATCGGTAATACAATAAGCAGCGTTAGTCAATTGCAGTTCAAACGTTAAATTTCCACATTTCAATTTTATTCATATACTTTTATACTGTACTGAACATTCCCATTAATACGGTAGTTTATTTTTACTCTTTGGCGCTACAGTCTAGAGCCCGTAATGTCCTAAAAAACTTTTTCATAGCCCGTACGTAGCACATTGTTTATTACTCTAGATTATTATTAGTAACCCATTCGTCCTATGTCGAATGCCTAATACCAACGACCAAAATTGATTGTTTTTTCCATTAGCAATCCGTTAAACGTCTTCGATGTCAACTTATGCTATCTACTATACGAGGGATAATGGACACGATGAGAGAATGAGCCATGCTCAACATGGACAAAATGTGCATAAACATAGCATAGTCGTATGAATGACATTACCAAGTCAAAACTGAAACCCATGAACGACCTTGGTCTACTAGGCAAGCCACAGCTACCCCGATGCCTTGTAGCCATTGCATCCGTGGTCGTCCCACTACTACCTATTCCTTCTCCCTAGGACTTATCACCCTTTTGACTGGCATATTAATTGAATTGAAACAGCCCACAACCGAGCAATATCGGACTCTTCTTTTGCTAGCTTTCGGCATTTTTCTACTAAAACTAAAATCTAAAATATAATAGTGCCCAGTTGAAAATGTAAACAAAACAATGTCAGTGACAGTAATGGCTTTTGGCTGGTAGGCTGGATGGCGTGCGTCCTTCAGTCCTTGATTTTGGACTATCTTTTTGAAAATATGTTTCAAATTGAGATTTTAGTGATAGTTTTAGAATTTGTAAAAAAATCATTACAATTTTTAAAATACATTTTATTCCCATGAATATTTAATTTGATATTTAAATATTTACAAAAGAATTTAACTTGAGCTCTGTTGTTCAAGGAAAGTGGACGGAGAAAAAATTTCCGCTGCGCGGCGTGGCGCTGCTATCGCGAACTGAATCCCTATCCCGGTGACGAGTCTAGTTATCTGTTGTCTATGGAGTAGACAACATAACAAAACTTAAACTAATTGCTTTCTTTGCCAACATAACTAAATTCCTGATTATAAAGTTATAAACATGATTACAATTTAGCTTAAAAACATTAATTTAATTTATAATTTTTCATAATAATAATAATGCAGTTATCTTATATAATAGCTAGCTGTTAATTATTCTAGTTGATTGTAAACTTATTTTTAGAAGTGACGTAAATCATCTTCTGGTAGCGTCTGCTTGTTGTCATTTTATGTTTGCAAATTTTAGTATATAAAATATAAAATTATAATTTCTATTTAACCATGGAATCGACTTTGCAAATTGTGGCTATGTCGGTGGAGGCAGGACTTTTAGCTTACAGTGTAACAAGCTATTTTAGATCGAAACGTTCCTTAAAAAGACTAGAGGTAAGTTTAAATTATTCAGCTGATGTTGTTTGTCATCTTCAGACACTGTCAACGGGTGCAGAAAATGTCAAGTAAGCAGCGTGGGTTTTACTTTGTAAAGCAATAATTACATCTGGAAACTGGACACGACTACCTGCAGGCCCACCACCACGCCTTGGCATTGCAGATCCATGTCTTCTCTGCGCAACCGGAAGCATGGTGAGAAGCCATGTTGCTGTAGAAACTTCTGCAGATTTGGCAAATCTGAGGATTCTAAGGAGCGGAGTAGAAAGCCTCTCCGTGCGTTTAGTTCTGGACAGGCAAGGAGGTGGCTTCTCACCATGCTTCCGGTTGCTCAGAGAAGGCATGGATCTGAAATGCTAATGCGGTGGATGTGGGCTTGCAGGTAGTTGCGTCCAGTTCCCAGGTGTAATTATTCCTATTAACAGATCAATCAATCATGTATTTAAATGTTAGAACCATATATGGCATACATTACGACATTTTTTTATAAATTATGTCATAAGTTAAATATAATATAATATAGCCTAGTATAAGTAGCCGATGAGGATCCTTGTCAAATATTACAATACACAATTATAATTATAATTATAACTCTCCCAGCCTATCCTCCAATGCCTCGGCCAGGGAATAGTATGCCCTCCGTATAAGAGCCTTCTTCACCCGAACCTTGAAATTGCTCCTGCTCAGTGCCTTTGTGCCTTCTGAAAGGTAATTAAAAAATTTAAAAAAATTAAGAGATTGAGCCACGCTGGCTGGATATCCCAAGTGATAAAATTCCACCAATCCTCTTGTAATGTAGGTTAGTCCGGCCGGTGTTATTAGGGTCAGTCTGACTCATTAATGAATGAATGCATTTTCTTCTCATATGAATTTTGGATTATGTTCAATTGAGTCATAAGTCATGTATTGGCCATTTTAAAAATACAATGGTATTCTCGGTGTCGTTACAACTCTATTACGTCAAAGAGAAACACAGAAACATATAATACATAAGATATAAACTCAACTGTTGTAGTTGTGGTCAAAAAATTCAGGCACGGAGTAAGGGCGGTTCACACCAAGAAGCCTAATCACGCCCTTCCTAAATTGGGATGGTGTTAAAGTTGGAAGCCTTAGGAGGCTGGGTAGGTGGTTATACAACCTCGCACCTAAGTGGTGGGGTGAATTTCCCATGGCGGCTGTACGGTATTGCTCCTGGTGCAAGTCACCCCCACTCCGTGTCTGATGGTGGTGAGTTTCTGCATTTAAAGCATATCGTATTTGTGCAAGTGCCTACGAATATACGTCAGGGTCTTGAGTATAAACATTGATAACAATAAAATTGCAACGTAATGCAACAAGTTTCGACATGGTTCGCGGGTCTCCACATCTTGCGCCTCCCGCGGGCTACAGGTCGGCCTTTGGTGCCGCGGGGAACCATCTTTGTTTGATTTTTTTTTTTTCTTCACGATCAGTTTATGTAGTAGATCCAGAATTGATCACATCCAAAGGATGGATGAGAATAGAAACACCTGGAGGTTGGCGGAAGCAAGGTATAAAACCTTGAGCGCTTTCGGCAGGGACTGCAATCTACAGAGGGAAACCCACTAGCACAGTTACACGAAACCACGAGTAATCTAATTTTTTAAATGTAAATTTTTTCTGAACAATCGCTCAAACCTAATTCTACTGCCGTCCTTTTTATTTCAGAATGTAGATCAAAGAAACGTTGGACCTCAACTGTTTGACGCTGTCAACGAATCGAATGGAATTGTGCCATATGTGAGCCTTCGCGGGCTTGTAGAAGCTCTAAGCCCGCCTATACACAGTTTCAACACACCATCAGCCACTGGCGTTGTTCAGAAAGTCACTGTTAAAGAGCATGTTGTTTCGCAGACCAAGGCTGGATTTTGGTACGATATTGTTTGTTTTCCAACACCTCAGCATCTCTGATTTAAGCAACCCTTAGCCTGGTTGGGGTAGTTTCTTAACTTCAGCACCCTAAGGGCAGACTCCTCCACCTCAGGGAGGAGGGGAGTTGACGGACCGGCTGAACCTCATGATTGTAGTGGTTTCCGAACCCCTTGGGGAACATAGTAAAGTCACACAATTAATTCGGAAGTGACCAGGACTCGACACGCACTATGACTGGCTGTCTCAGCGCGTTATCATGTCTCACCATGTTCCCTTAAATCCTTATGTAACCGGGCAAATTGAAGAGAGGGTATTAATTATTTGTAAGGGCTTTTGGATGGAGGCTTACTTTAGTGTTGTTCGTTTTATCTTGCTGGCATCTCGTACACGTTCTTGATGGCAATCTACACCTACTAAGAGTGACACCGTCAATGGACAAGCTTAGACATGCTTACTATTGACGCAATGAATGTTAAATTACCCGAAAAAACGACGCCCCAGTTAGGCGTAGTTCGTGGGTTTGAATTCCGCCTAGTCCAGTTTTTTCATATCCTCTAATTTCGGTTATATCGAGGAGGTTACCTCTTCAACCAAAGTTAATTTAATATCAGTGTTATATACCTAGGTATACCATAATATAATACTTCAATAAACTATATATATACAGTAATTTCTGAATCATTTAAACCCGTACAAGAAATGCAAAAACCAGATTGAGGACGATAATTCTTGTACTACGATATTTCGATAAAGTGGGACTGGTATCAGCAAAAGTGGAGAGGCTGGATGGAGTGAAGAAGACTCACGTATCACACCAGCTGATTAATTATTGGTGATAATGACGATTTAGAACTAGCAGCTGCAATGGCTTGGCCACGCCCAAGGGATGGATGAGAATAGGACAACCCGGAGGCTGGCGGAAGCAAGGCCACAAGGTAGGACAACCCTCGAGGAAAGAGTTGAACAACTCGCCGGAGCAAGGGTAAAAACAATGGTTGAGCTCAAGACGTTAACGTCCGACCGGTTCGAGTAGAAGAAATGGTTCCAGGGCGGCCCCCGCACGCTTTACACAAAGAGCACGATTATATATAGTATAGGAATATATTGTAGTATTATAAAGTTTATAACACAGGCTTTGGTTGAAGAGGTAACCTCCTCGTTATAACCGAAATTAGAGGATAGAAAAAAAAACTGGACACGATAGGCGTAGATCGTGGTTTCGAATCCCGCCAACTCCTCTAATTTCAATTTGCATTGTTTCAGGGTGGATCATAAGCGACCAATAAACACGATAGTCAACTCTGTGCCTTTCGTAATTCGGTCGCTTGATGGGGATACCAAAGTCGAAGTTTTGGACGCCCTTTCAGCCGAGGTTTTGGACATGGAGGTGGTCGCCGATCGGTTTGATCCTGCTCCGTCGTCCTTCCTGCAGACACTTTGGCAGTTTGTCACAGGTAAACCCCCATGAACCTCCCCTTGGCTACGGCCTTGCCCTCTAGTACTAGCCTGCAGCTCAGCCCTTGCTCATCGTAACATTAAAAAATAATACAAGTATCGTGAATATGTACCTGTATTTTGTCATGCTACCATCTCCTCTTAAATAAAAATTATAATCCAACTAATTTTGGCAGGATCTTGGGGTGGCCAATATTTACGTTCAGCTTCTTAAGAAAAAAATCACACTTTTGCTGATGGGCTGTTCTGATATACTCAATCTCAGCTGCCCGCTGACCGCTGCCCCCAAACTGTACACGTATTGTTCTGTATTTAATACGCATTCATTCCTTCAATAAGTTTCTTTTACCTTAATTACAGGTTATCGTAAACAAGGTGTTCATACCAAAGAAGAACTCTTGAAGGAAGGCACTCTAGTAAATGTAATTGGAGAAGTAGTTGGTAAAGATGACTGTTTTGCTATTGGACCTCCTAGCGACGGCGCGCCATTTTTTATTACTACAATGCCGTTGAGATCCCTACTACGTCGCATTGAATCTGATATTGGTTTCTACAAGTAAGTATTATAAAAAAAAATGCATTAAAAAATGCAATGCTCTTTCAGAAATTTCCGAGGGGGTCTCCAACTTACAGTCCATTGAAGATGACATAACAAGCTTAGCCTAACAAATAAAAACAGTGCTACATTTTTTTTCTTTTTTAAATATCACCCAAATTAAAAGTTAACACACTTAATCCAGCCCAGCCCAACATCCTGTTCCCAATGGCTGACAGAGACAGAGTTGTTCTTATGTAACCTATTGGTTAGAAGAGAATAAGTTATGTTATTATTATATGGTATTGTCACCCTAAAATCAGAAGGGCGTAACCAACATTTTTGGTGAAATTGGGTTATGATCAGATTTAGTGACGTTTGTCATAAGCTCTACCTTTGCATAAACCGAAAAAATTAGATCTTAAAAAATGAGGCTGACATTCGATTTATAGGGCGTATCTGACTATTTGTAACAAACTATGCAGCCACAGGAACGCATTTATCGCGAAATGTTGTTTTTGATAGTTCGCCCTTTTGACTTTAGGGTGACGATGTATTAGTTATTCCTCAAAAATTTTCACTTTTTTGAAGTCCTATAAATCGGAAAGTAAGCTACAAAAATGAAAATAATTATGCGCAATTTTTTTGCTCCCATAGAAGTACAATTAACCCAGATGGCTTATAATAATGAATGCTTACTTAATAAGGATAGACATAACTGTATTACTAGAAGAAAATTGGAATTAGCAGTAAGCCAAAAATGAAAAACATTGAAAAAACATGTAAAACAGAGCCCCAATAAACGTGGCGATTCAATTTTATAATCAGCTGCCAAAGAACTTAGATTGTTTTTTAATTTTTGTAAAGTAAGACATTTTAAGGTATTTCTTCATAACTAACGTAATTTACACCATTGACGAAGTAGAAAACAATTTGCAGTTCATTGTTCTAAAATCCGAGTAGATGGCTGTTGTTCCGTATTGTGCTTACATATTTAGTTGTGCTTAGGCCTAGTTGTAATTTGGAAGGCGGCAATTGTTTTGTTTTGATTTGTTCTGTTTCTCATGACGAAATTTTACAGGTGTTAGTTATACTATCACCTTATGTCTTAATAAAGGAATATTTATTTATTTATTTATTATTTAATAAATAGTAACTAAATCCAGCACCTGTCCTTTTTGCTTTCCAATTTATTCGTAGTATAAGGAAAGCTTTGTGACGGTCGAAATTTTTGATCTCGAGATTTCAACGGATTTAAATGTTTTGAGGTCCCAGGAACCCAAAAAAGTGGTTTTTACGAAATGTCTGTCTGTGTGTCTGTCTGGGCGTCGATTTCCGGGCAAACTACTCGGTCGATCTTGATGAAATTCGGCATGTAGGTTCACAAAAATCATACCTCGGAACTTTTTTTTTATTTGGGGCTAACTTAATTTGGGGGGGGTTTTATTCTCAAAAAACACCAAAAAAACTTCTAAAAAAATTATTTCTCAAAAGCGGCTCCTACGATTTCTTTTAAATTCACATATATTGTAGTCGTTATTAATATTAATGAAATGCGTGGGGTCGCTTGCCCCTTGATAGGTTGCTTCTGGGGGTAAAAAAAATAAAAATAACTAAATTTTCATGAAAAATGACTAAAAAATAATTTTTCTGCGAAACCTTTCTATCGATGATTTCTACCTTCAGGCATGTTTTAGGTGTTAAATTGAGTAACGAAACCGGACAGGTTGCTTTCCCAGAAAAGTATTTGGTTTTGTAAAAAAAAATGTTTTTTTGAAAAAATGATAGAAAATTCACGCTCAAATGCATTGCGTGCCCTGCCAGTATTGCTGTGTGGTAATGTGTTGGTCTGACCTATCTAGAATTTATCTCACCTCCAGTGACGTCAGGTGGACACCCCCCCCCCCCCGAGATATCGGAAATTTAACCATAGGAAAATTATTTACCATGAAATTACTCATTTCCTCTATCTACTAATTTTGATAAATTGGAAAGCATGTTCGAGTAAACTCGGACCGGTTCTTTCATTATCTGCTCCGCCTGAAATGCCCCTATAGTGATAATTGTTTCTATTACAGATGGCTGTCCGTAAGTTTGGGGGTAGTGGCAGCAATAACGTGTGCTTGGGTGTTGTACAGACGATGGAGAGACTGGTACGTCAAAGAAAAGGAACGCAGAAGGCACGATGGGACACGCAAGTAAGTATTCTACGCTGCTGTCCGTAGTTTAGTTACGCACGTGTACATATTTATTATGACGTTTTAGTTCGTATGAAATAGTGTTTTTAAAACGGTGTGATGTCAAGGACTGGTTTTATAACCGCAAATTGCGGAATTTTGAAGGTTAATTTTATAAATACAAATTTTAAATTTCCCGCCTAAATATATTCGGTTGGAAACCCTTGGTGAAGTCAAAATACAACCAATATGGTTGCCAATGGATTAATCATATAAATACGAGTATATTAACTGGAACGGCGGGAGCCGTAATATCCCTTACGGGGCACCCGTTACCCATAAGCCAACTGTCAGAGATAAGTACTAAACTAACGTAAATATCTTACACATAGCTGCATTACAGAACGGATACCTGGACCCGGTCAAAATTATGTTCTTATCTTGTGCAGGCTACACCAGCCGTCATATTGATAACGCTCTACAGCCACGGGATGGGATTAATGGATAATTATCATAGAAATATATTAACTGGAACGGCGGGAGCACACGTTATCCATAAGCCAACTATCAGAGATGAATACCAACGTAAAAAATATCGAAGTCTTGCACATTGCAACATAGCAGAACGGATACCTGTGCAGGCTATTTACCCAGCGAAATTGCGTACTTATCTTGTGCAGCCTACACTAGCTGCCATATTGATAAACCAGGACTTAGTCCAGGCTCTGATATAGCTGCCTTAGCTATGTCAGGACATGTAGAGTGGTGGTATGGACTCCGACTTTCACCCAAAAGGTTGTTGGTTCGAATCCCGCACTTGATACGTTTTCTGGCCATACTTCAGAGGGAATGTAAAGCTGGCGGTCCCGGCCTTCTTAGTTTTGTTTAAGATAGGGCTTTATAGCCATAATTCCGCTAGGTTAGCTTAGTAATAGAACAAAAAGTATTTAGCTAGGTTAAGGTAAGGATAGGTGCAAGACATAATGTGTGGTTACAACATGCCAGAGGTTGCAGTGGGGACTACTATACCCGTCCGGTTTCGACCTAGGGGGAGGGGGATGCATTTGGTAAAATTCAATATACAATATTAATATCAAGGAAGTAATATTACAATACATATATATGTATTAAGACGTAATATATCCTGTAAAAGAGACCTTGGATCGGTTTACCTTTACATGGGGAATGAATTATTTGACCTGTAATATATCGCATACTATTGTTTCCATTTGAAGTTACCAGTCGCCGTTGTAGTATTTTTAACTACAGTATATCCCTTAACCGTTAGCTTGTGCATTACCGGTACTTCTTTTTTTCTTTTCAAATAAATGCTTCCTGTAACCAAATTGAGCATCATTAATTTCGTTAGCATGATTACTCGTTGAGGCTCACCCATGGTTTTAATTGAAAATGGGCACCCATTTTGAATTCCTAGGCTAATTAAGACTTTACGTCCCGTAGAAAATTGGCAGCCCAAATTTAATAACTTTCTTCTTATATTTTATTTTATTAACTAGGCAAGTTATTAAAGATTTGGTTCATTTACGTTGTAGAAGACTACTTCATGCATCATATAATGGGGTATTTTTAATATTTGGTACCTTAGCTTTTCCATAAAAGTTATAATAATTTAAAAACAAATGTTAAATTTCCAGTAAAATAGATACCATGAAAAAAACTACAGAACAAAAAATTAAAAGTAAGTTACCCTATTAATAAGTTATTATAAACTTGCTTAGTTGACTAAATAAAAAAATCAGAATCATTAAATTTTGGGCTGCCAATTTTCTACGGGGCGTACACCCTTAATTATCCACTTCTTGACGCTGATTTTAAAAAGTAAAATCCCAATTTTTTTTTAACTTTTTCACTAATCAGCCAATTTCTACTATAAAACAGATGACAAGTTGTACCGAACTTTGTATATTTCAAGTTAATCTACTTATGGGATTAGTCTACAAATACAATATTATGGTCCTTGACGAGACAAAGCCGGATCGACTGTACCGCCAATTGCAACAAAGGATTGCAAATAAAAAATAAAATAAAAATAGCCACCTGAGAGGGAATTGGGGGGAGGGGGGGGGGGTTGAACCTCTCTGAAATATTGTAGAACTCTAGCCGTACCCAGTCCTACAATCTTACCCTTTGCTCACGGCCTTACCAAGTTGAATCCACGAGAGCAGAGTGTGTTTCAAACTACGGCAAACTTGGCTGTGCGCACAACGTTGGCAGGGAGAGACATGGTGGGACATGACAAGGCGCTGAGACTATCTATACCAGTCAGTCTACATGCGTGTCGAGTCCTGGTCACCTCCGAATTAATCGTGTGACTTTACCATGTTCCCCAAGTGGTTCGGAGGTCTACCCTGTCTGTCAACTCCCCTTCTCCCCGATGTGAAGGAGTCTGCCCTTGGGGTGCCTCAAGTTAACAAATAGACTCACTCCCCCTCCGCCAGACTGGCAGGGCTGCTTAAAGCAGAAATGCTGAACGCCGTTGTTAGAAAAAAAACCAGTCATACCCCGATAGGTTCCATGCCAGCTGATCTATAGAATGCTTCAACGGTTTGATTGCATCCACCATTTTGTTGGCAAATGGTTGAAATGGATTACAGTCGGGCATTTGACATATACGTGATTCCATCTCTTGCTCGCCGTCGAAGCACGCTTGGACCCGGCAGTCCCGCCAGCGAGCTTCCTCTCCTCGTCCACAGGTGACGCTGCAGTCGCCCCAGTCGGACCATGGGCCCCAGTAGGCTGTATCTCTGTTATAGGGCTTCCGTAGGACGTTGTTGTCAACGAGGCTCTTCAGTGTTTCGACTAGTTGTGGCATTTTCTTGTCGTCTGCTGGTGGGTCGGTTTTTTCTGAGTTTTCGCAACCTACCGGATTAAATGGGGTCATGATGTTGAGTTCTGGGTAGGCGGCTATTCCACCGACGTCGTTTTTCATTGTGCATGTGCATGACGTGGTAGCAGACATCATTAATAAGTCTCTACCATATTAGAACTTAATTTTTAGTAGATAAGTTAAGTATCTACATTATAGTCTCCTTAAAATATGGCAGAGACTTATTAATGATGTCTGCTACCACGTCATGCACATGCACAATGAAAAACGACGTCGGTGGAATAGCCGCCATAGGAGAGATTGAACGCTCGCTCCCGCCTAGGCTATTTTTGTAATTTCTTGTGCCACTTGCAACCAGTCTGAGCATGCCTTGGGTACGTCCGAACAATAGTAGTAGTAGTAGTGTTCGTCGGGTTAATAACGACTTAGACCTCATATTTGGGCCCATAGAGCGACTCCGACTTAACTGTCCTATGCCAGCCCATAGGACAGTGGACCTCCTGATTATAGTGGATTCCGAACCACTTGGGAAACACAGTGAAGTCACATGATTAGTTCGGAGGTGACCAGGACAAGTCCTACCATGTTTCCCTACCGGCACTGTGCACACGACCAAGTTATCTGCAGCTTTGAACCTGCTCTGGTCCGCTGGATTCAACTTGGTATGGCGGCCGGCTACGTCCAAACAATAACCAACCCCATCATGGCTGCTAGGCGTGCTGTGATTGATTGCTGTGACTGGTGCAAAACCAGAGTCTACTTCAGAATATTTCTCTGAATTCGTATGTTGAAGAGAAAGTAGACTTTGGGATTTTTTCACCAATCCGGTTTACCCCTTTGCTCACATGACAAATTACTTAGCGAATTGTCGGCGTTCGAATCGTCAATGTGTTATGGCCTTATTTTACCATATAGGAGGCATTAAATGAACTTAATGATCATTTAATACAATATAATACAATGGTAACTCTTAGCCTAATCTCATCTTGTAACCGCTCTCTCTTTCTATCTTATCTTTGAGAGTTGTCTCGTACTTGTGTGGGAACTGCGAATTGCTCTCTAAGTCGCCGTTACAAGTCTTTTATCACTTCAGGGAGCCTACCCATCTGTAGTCTAAAAGACATGTAACTGGCGCTCTGATTGACTAATAATCACGTACAATTGATTACAGTAGGCTATAGGTACATGCACTATATTACCTCCAGACTCCAGTGCCGGTAGGGAAACATGGTAGGACTTGTCCTGGTCACCTACGAACTAATCGTGTGACTTCACTGTGTTTCCCATGTGGTTCGGAATCCACTATAATCAGGTGGTCCACTGTCCTAGCGGCCCACACCGTGGCCTGGGACTGCGTCCAACCATTCTACTACTACTACCTCCAGACTCCTAGCTGCCCTGAGTGAATCATTATTATGCCATTTAGGACAACTGTCAGCACTAGACATGTGTATTGGTCTATTGAACCTAAACTCGATTCCTGTATACCCGTAATAGACCATTTCATCATGACTTGGATAACTGGTATAGTAGATCCAATATAAAAAAATTATTGCACCTTAGCAAAACGGATGCCTGAACCTGTGCAAAACTTCTTTCTTAGTTTGTGTGGGCTCACTAGTACCGCCATATTGGAACCAACGACAATAAAATAGAATACATTGCGCCTAACCATAAGCTAAGTATGGCCGATAGAGGGTAAACGTAGGTGGTATTAAATCAAATCGCCAAGGAGGAAATATTTCCAGGTTGTAGTGTTGCAAACAAACAAAAATCGGGAAATGTAAACAAATCAACAGGCAGGGCTGACAATAGAATGGCTGGCGCAGTAAGTTCTGCGCACTTGACCTTGGGTCGCTCAGTCAGCCAGGCTCGCTAGGCAATCTTAATAGCTTGATTATGATTGAATTGTGCTTATGGCGAAAACTACCCGTTTACACTGGGAAACATCGTCTAATTGTAACGCTCTGCAGTGATTTATGGTTATTTGGGATTAACATAATACCGGGGTTTATTTTTTAATACCGTACCACAACAGTAAGGTGTGACTTGACGGTGTTAAAATATGCGGGAAATTCAAATTAATAAATCATTGGAATACAAGAGAATGGTTGCATTGCTATATACTATAGTTTAAGGGAATACATTAAAATGTACATGTAGAATTTTCAAATATAATAAGAATTTTAATTAATGTGCCTACATCTAAGGGAGAAAAAATTAAAAACTCACCAAAAATATATGTAATAACTATAGTCAGCACCTGTAGAGTAGTGGTACAGACTCCGACTTTCACCCGAAAGGTTGTTAGTTCGAGTCCCACACTGGCTACATTTTTGGGCCATGCTTCGGAGGGCATGTAAAGCAGGCGGTCCTGGGTCATCCTAGTTGAGTGTAAGAGAGGGCTTTATAGCCCTAACTCCGCTAGGTTGGCTTAGTAATAGCACAACAAAAAGTCAAGGTTTATTTATTTATATCTCAATTTGAATTTCCCGTGCATTTTTCACTAATTTGTTTAAAATAATTGAATAAACCCCGGTATTACATTAATTCGAAATCGCCATAATAGGTTCCGAAATGGTCCTTATTGCTTGTGGATACTGTTTATAAACAAACCCTAACTGTAAATATTTACAATTTGTAATGTTGAACTTAAAGACTGTAGGTTTACGTTTTACCTCTTATTAGTGAGAAGTATAAGCTTACCGTTTGGATTGTCGCATTCTTCTGCATCAGGCCAACCGTAATCATTATAACTTTCTGATAATTTGCCCACTACTTGCCAACAATAAAAATTGAAAATAATAATGTGAAATACTGTTCTGTTTGTAAATTTCATTTTATAAATTATTTTTAAAGTAGTTGCCTCTATTAAAGTAGCTTATCCATATGAGTATGACAGATCAAGGCGATTTGGTATTATAACCTGGTAGACTGGTGCCGGAGCAGTATCATTTGATGGCATACCATGGTCTCAATAGCGTAGATAGGGGGGTCCTGGAGGGGGGGCCAAGCCCCCCCCCCACCAGGATTTTTGGTGACAAAGACGTTTTGGAGGCTAAAGGCATAGTATCCACAATAATGAAAGGGAAACTAATTCTTAGTATGCTTACTTTACATGAAAAAATCAACATATTGACCAAGTACTTTTACGAAAAATATATTACTCGAAATGCTTAAAACCCCAATACTTCAGAGTTTTTTTTTTCAAATCCTTCTCCGGGGGAGACCCCCGGGGCCCCCTCAACGGTATGTTTATTCGTTGTTATAATATCTCAATTGTGCTTCTTGCACACATTGGCGTAAATAGGGGGGGGGGGGGGTCCTGCCCCCCAGGATTTCTGGTGACAAAGACGTTATGGAGGCGAAAGGCACAGTATGCACAATAACGAAAGGGAAATTAATTCTTGGTATGCTTATTTCACATGAAAGATATCATGAAAAAAATCTACATATTGACCAAGTACTTTCACAAAAACATATTACTCAAAATGCTTAAAACCCCAATATTTCAGACCTATTTTTTTACAATTTTCTTCGGGGGAGACCCCCGGGCCCCCCTCAGTGGTAGGTATATTCGTCTGTAAAATCTCAACTGTACTGCTTGCAATTTTTATCTGCGGGGGAGACCCCCGGCCCCCCCTTTCTCCAGGATAAGGTATTCGTAAAACCTCACTTGCCCTTGCAATTATAAGTTTGCTTTCTCCGGAGGGGGGCGGGCTCCCCTTTCTGAAGGGTATAATATGCGTAGAACTAATTTGGGCCCATTTATCGATTTAAAGGTTTCAAGGTCTTGGGGTCCTAAAGCCCCCCCCAGAAATTTTGGGAATTTAGGCCAATGCATGGTTTGTTTCATACCTATATAAATTATGGTATTCTGGGGGCACTCTGCAAGAGTAAGCAAGGTACTCCTCTTACTGCAAAAACAAGCTGTCCGCATTGTCACAAAAAGTTCGTATCTTGCTCACTGCAGACCCCTTTTTAAAGCCGCTAGTCCTCACTGTTCATGGCCAATATGTCTATAATTGCCACATAGCCGTTAAGATGAATCCTGCATTGCCAGCTCGGAGTTCAGTGCACTCTTATAATACTTGATCGGCGAAAGGTTTTGATATGTCTAGGAACTAGGTGTCGTCTGAAGAAGTCGAGACATTCTTATCCGATACTTGCACACCGGCTTTACAATAAGCTACCATTTTTAGTAAGTCAGTTGGATCCAGCTTGTTTCAGAACATACATTAAGAGCAGGCTTATTGACGCCTCACTATATAATTTGGACGAGTACGACCCCAGGAGCTGGACTATTTAAGTAACTCCTCCTTTTTTCGTCCAAAACCCTCTCGGGTGGCTATTTTTGTTTGCCATGGTCGATCCAATTCTGGCTGGTCAGGGACTCTAATTTTTGTATTGTATTGTATTGGTGTTATTACAATACTGGGGTTTATTTTTTAATACCATAATAGTAATGTATTAAAATATGCGCGGGAAATTAAAATTAATAAATTACTGGAATACAAAAGAATGGTTGCATTGTTTTACAATAATTTAAGGAAATGCATTAAAATGTACAGGTAGAATTTGAAAATATATAATAAGAATTTTAATTAATGTGTTTACATCTAAGGGAGAAAAAATTGAAAACTCATCAAGGTGGAGGCACGTGCTTCCTACTGTAATGTCACTTGATTTACTTCCCACGGTTCTAGTTGTAAAATTATATTGTTTTTTGTTACAGGGAACGAAGGAAACGTGTTAGATCAAACCAGGAACTGAGCGAAGAGCACGCTTGCGTTGTTTGTCAGGTTAGTGAAATATAAAAATACGAATGGAATACAGCTACTGAGTGAATTAGCTGCCGTAACCTCTAATGGTAGGCGGTTCCAGTGGCGAATAGTGTATAGTAGCCTCTAGTTTTTCCTCTAGTTCCGGCGAGTAGTTCGACTCTTGCCTCGAGGGTTGTCTTCTTTCCTCTACCTTGTGGCCTTGCTTCCGCCAACCGCTGGGTTAATTAATTAGCCACAAAATAAAAAACAAGATTGAAAGGCTATCTAGGTCAGTCTCCATGAATTCTCTGAAGGAATAGGGACAGACTGAGATTAAGGCGATCGAGCCTACAGCTTGTAACTCAGCAAATTTTGTTTACAAATACCATCCCCACTATTCAACAGAGGATATAAGCACGGTACTATAAAAATATAAAATTGTAAGTTTGTTAAGGCGGGTATTCCACTGGTCAATTTTCCCGTCAAATGTGATTAAAAAGAGCTACCATATTATAACTTAATTTATAATAGATAAATTAAGTATCTACATAATAGTCTCCTTATATTAAGTTATAAAATGGTAGCAGACTCTTTTTAATCACATTTGACGGGAAAATTGACCATTGGAATACCCGCCTTGCGGTATTTCACTTTATTTTAATTTGTAAATACATTTTTTTCATTATTTATAATTTATTTCGTATGTGCCAATCTATGTTTTGCTTGTTTCAGGTTAACCCGAAAGAAATAATTCTGCTTCCATGCGGCCATGTCTGTCTATGTGAAGACTGCAGTGATAGGATAAGGACTGAGTGTCCCATATGTAAGAGACCAATTGAAAGCAGGAATGAGGCATACATATCGTAGCCCATGTTACTTATAATACAAGGATTAGACTAACGGGAATGGAAAAAAAATGGCTGCCCTTTGTTTACGACAAAGAAGGCTGTTTACAAACATGGCCAACTCCAAGCTGTAGAATTTTTCAGGAGAGCGGATTTTCTGTTGAAACTTGCATTAAGTTTATAGCTAACCTTCTCAGCGCTTCTGTGCGCAATCTGGCTGCTTTTGTCACTTTATTTTACAACGTGCAGGTGGATGTTAAGATTTTCTGCTAGGTCGGATCAAAACTCTATTTTGAGAAAAAATAGAGTTGGCCACGTTTGTGACCAAGCTCCTCGTAGATTCCTTTAAAAACTCGTTGGCACAAAGTCAATTATGGTGCACTCATATTGCAAAACTACACCGAGCACACGTCACAGGAGAAAATCCCGGTAAGTTGACTGAGGGATACATATCGTAGCCCATGTTACTTATAACACAGGGATTAGACTAACGGGAATGAAAAAAATGACTCGGCCTGCCCTTTGTTTACGGCAAATGTAGATTCCTTAAAAAATTCGTTGGCACTAAGTCAGTAATGGTGAGGGTAATGCTGGGAGGTGGGTGCACACCTACCTTTATAGCAAAACTACACCGAGTTGAGCCACACATCATAGCAGAAAACTCCCGGTGAGTTGACTGAGGCATACTGTGCATGTGTTACGCGATCAACAGTCATCTTACAACATAGTGGTCCCATTGCAAAACGCGTCTTCAGTTTTAAATTTTTTCAGGAGGGCCAATGTTTCCCTCCAATAATATTTTGATTGCAACAGTGCCACCCCTATTGGTTATTTAGCTGTGGTGTCACGCGGCCTAAAAAATGGCGGCCAGGAGTAGGCACGTTCTCCGAGGATAGGACACATGGAGAAGATCAGTTTTGCTGTGATTCACGATTTTTCTATTTTAGTTACACGGGATAGGATTCTTATTGCTGCAACATGACAGTCTCATATAAATATATTAACTGAAACGGCCGGAGATAAATGATATATCCCCTACGTGGTTTCATATATCAGAGATAAGTACCAATTTAAAAAACATCGAAGTCTTAGACATTGCAGTATAGCAGAACTGCACCTGGTCTGTAATCTGTACTTAGCTTGTGCAGGCTATTCACCCAGCGAAATTGCGTACTTATCTTGTGCATGCAACACTAGCCGCCATTTGATAACGACAGCCCCGGAATGGACAGTCTTAGTTTGTACAACTCTGGCAGAGGAGTCGAATGGGATATTCAACTTAATTTCGATGAAAAGTGGATTAGGCGCGATAGGACTACTCAATTGGTAAATATAAGAATCGTATGTTAACTGTTGTTCGTGTAACACTTGTACAGGATGCCCCAGTCAATTTAACGTGATTTCGCTCCTGTGCTGACGTATGTCTTAGCTGCTGCCGTAGAGTCTTTGTGCACCGAGTATTGTTGATGCATTTTTTATTTACTGCTATCATGTAGTATTGCTGACTAAGCACAGTATTTTATGACATGTATTGTAGCTGTAGTATGGCAGCTAACCGGTATTTGCAATAAATGGAGGGAGTGCCTGGCGCCATAAGAGACGATTGGGAAAAGCCTTATAAGTGTAAAAATCAAATATCTGATGAATTATCTATCGTCGAGCTGGCAAAAATATCAGGGAAAGAAGAAATTTGTCTGAGCATTAATTGTGTATACATGATATGTACCTATTTCTAACACATGCCACAATTATTGACTTTAATTAGTCCAAAAAACTATTGGTGTGTTAGTCCCGTGGAAGGAATTAAAGAACTGTGGCCAATTGATGTTAAGGAAGGCCATATGTCATGTATTGAAATGTAGAGGGGAGGTTATACTGAATTAACGGCTCTACGATCTATTTTTCCTAAAGTGGAATAATTGAAAGAGAGGGTCGAAAGCCCCAAAATTCGCCCAAAGGGAAAATAAAGACAAATTTCTTTTTTTAAGTACCCCCACTACGCGTCTGTTGTACGAAGTCCAAAAGACGTGGACTTATGATTTCGATACAAAGTACCGTACACAATATAAGTAAATGTAGTTAGGAACGTATGCAGCAATTTTACAATAGCATAAATGATTACTGTACATGTACATTACTATTTCTAAGTAATAATACAATTTGTTGTTATGTATTGTATTACTATTTTTCATTTCTTATCACAAAGTTTATGGTTTTAGGCTAAGCGAATTAATAAAGGGAAGTTGTGGCAATTTAATTAATTAATAATTTATTTTGTGCAAAATTTATATTCGTCGTTTTTACCGCAACAAATAAAATAAAAATTCCTATAGAATAACCGGCTGTGATTGGGGGCCGATTCTCAATTATAACGGCCATGCTTAACTTACGGAGAATCCTCGCTCTGATTGTCGATTGGTGGGCTAGGGTATAGCATTCTTTCCCGCCATAAATAATTCTTGGATTTACAGCAACTTTATAAAGTCTACTTCGTCTTCATTAAAACTAACTAATATCAACAAATTCAACTGCTATTTCGTCGTAAAATGATTAAATTAAATATAACGTGATACGATATATTTCGCTCCGTAAGTTAATCATGTTTGGTAATTTTGCCACTTTTTCTTAGCTTTCCTATTTATACGTTGGCATAAGAAAAACTTTGTGATGGTCGACATTTTCTATTTAGAGATTTCAGTGGATTTACACGTTTTGAGGTCCCTGCGGACCTATTATGGCGATTATTTATAATCCTAACCAGCAGGTGCGGATCTACGGGGGGGGGGGGGGGGGCTATTAGGGTCCATAAAATGCGTAAAACCCCACTATTCAGTCCTATTTTTCACAAATTTTCTCCCGGGCCACCCTTGTGTTCGATTGTATTAATAACCTATAATATAGAACCCTTATTGCTCTGAAAATGCGTAAAACCCCAATATTTCAGCCCTATTTAAAAAAAAAAAAAAAAACATCGAAATTTAATCTTAGCCCCCTCCTTGTTCTCATTCTAGATCCGCGCCTGCTAACCAGGGATTAAAAAATGTCCAGTAAGTAGGAGGCGATAATAATAATAAAGTCTTAATTGAAAACAAAATGTAGATACAGCGAGATTAAAGCCGTCGGATTCTTCTTAGATTAAAACTGCAGAGTCTTGTCTTTCGCTCTAGCTTCTTCTAATGCTTTATTCGTTTTACTATTCTTCCCGATGCCTACTTTTGGTAGTCCTCTGTTTAAACCTTCCAACAAAGTGCACGCCTGAAAACAAAGCTTCGGTTAACTAGAATTCTAATTCTATATAGCAGAAATGGGACATTCGAGTGCATCAAAAGAGATTTTTTAATCCAATTTTACGATAAAAACAAGCTTCACTGCAGTCAGGACATTCTTGCCGCTAGTGTAGCCACTTCACAACTGCCCCACACAATGCAATAGGGACCCTCGAACTTTTTCTTGTAATGCCTCTATTATCGAAGATTGGCGATCATCATGGCGATCATAGACACGTTTGGGAAAGCAACCTGTTCGGTTTTGTTACTCTATTTAACATATGTAACACACTTGAAGTTAGAAAGCATAGATAGAAAGGTGCCGCAGAAAAATTATTTCTTAGAAATGTTTCATGAAAATTTAGGGGTGGCCAATATATCTACGGTCAGCTTCTTTAAAGAAAACGAAATCACACTGCCCCCAAAAATAGGGGTGTTATTATAGACAAAAAAACAAAAATTTTGGTAGGGCCATACCTTACAAAGAGCCTGCGAAGCAATGTATCCGCATCTGGAGCAAGTACTTATAAATAGGGGCTTTCTCATAGAAAAAAAATTGTAGCGCCGTACCTTACAAAGAGTCTGCGAAGCAATGTATCCGCATCTGGAGCAAGTACTTCTATCAGGTAATTTAACGCCCGTCTTGACACTGAGACTTTCACCCGCCCTTATTATGTCCATAATAACAGAAGGGCGTATCTTTTCCAGGTCCTTCAAATACGCTCTGGCGTATCCTCTATAGGCATTAGGCGCAAACACGCATTCCGTCGAAAAGTAAATTAGTTTCTTGAAATATGCGTACATAACTATTTCCTTCTCATAGGCGTACTTTAACGGTTTACATCGAGGTAGGGTTCCTTCACTCTCCTGTAAATAAATAAATGAATAACAATGATTTTTTGTTCTATTAATAACCCAACCTGGCGTAGATTTTAAGCTGGAAATACACTATCCAACTTTGCTGTACAGCTTGGCCTGCCGCAGACCAGATTGGATCGTATCGCAAGTTGAGCGACCCGGTGGGTAAGTTTTGTATCCTATAAGAAAACTGGGAGTGGCAGATTTGGTCAGCTGCAGATTAGGAGTGCATATGTGCAGAATCTACCTGTAGCCTTCTATAGTATATTGGACCTGCTGACGACCAGTGACAATGAGAGCACTGTATAGTGGAAGTCGAAGCAGGAGGATGAGACAGGGCCCGGAGGGACCAATGGGATCCAAAGGACGTGAATATGGCCGGCGGCGTATTCATTATGTGAATATACAGTATGTACACAGTAGAAGTCAACCTCGTCTTGTTTCATAGAGTAAGTCTCTTATTCCGCATAACGTGTTCAGACTTACCCTGACCTCTGAGCCTGGGGCATCATACAACACACCTACCAATGCATGACGGTGCCATGCAAGAATCCTTACCGATACTTTTTGGACCTAAGTAGTCGGGAAAATACTACTAGGCTACTACTACTAACAATAATAATAAACGCTTATAATGAAAAAAAAATATTTTCGCAGCGAAAGTTAGGGCTTAATTACAATTAACTGCTTAAAAGAGTAGTGGTAACAAACCAAAATTTTCTCATTCACACAGCCATTCAAACTCACTGAATCACCCACTCACACTCACACTTAGGGTCGCGGCCGCCTTGCCAAGTTGAATCCAGCGGACCAGTGCAGGTTCAAAGATGCAGATAACTTGGTAGTGTACACAGGGCCAGTAGGGATACATGGTAGGACTTGTCCTGGTCACCTCCGAACTAATCGTGTGACTTCACTGTGTTTCCCAAGTGGTTCGGAATCCACTATAATCAGGAGGTCCCCTGTCCTATGGCCTGGGACTGTGTCCAACCATACTACTACTAGGGCCTCTCTTGCAATTAACTGCTTAAAAGAGTATTGTAGCATCAAAGAGTAATATTCTCATTCAAACAGCCATTCCAATTCATTTACCCACTCAATCATTATCTTACACTTCACTTACAGTAACAATAGCCGTGCATCTCTGCAGTCTGGCAATGTCACCCCTGAGTACGTTCATGATCACAGTCTCAGCAACGTCATCTGCATTGTGCCCAGTCACCACACAGTTCACGCCCAGCATGTTAGCACCCCTGTCCAACGCCTGACGTCTGAACACTCCACAAAATGTACAATTGTTGTTCCGCCCGATTTCCCTTACTATCTCGTCCATAGTCCAGCCGTAGAGCTCCTTGTACGAGAGAATTTTCAGGTCCATGCCGTAGTCATCGCGGTTTCTTTTTACAGTTTCTAGACTGTCATCTCTGTAACCTGAAAGTTTAAAAGAGAGGAGTTCGCTTGAGGCACACAATGACGGGTTTAAGGCCCGGCGCCCAGCACCCGCGCAGCACCTGCCCAAGCCACGCGTGGGAGGTTCTGTGAATAAAAGTTCACTATGGAATGGAATGAGTTGCCGCACATTGGACCCAGCACACGGCTACCCCAGTCAGTTGTGATCCACGCGTGGAATCGTCTGTGTTTATCGCAGAGTTTTCGTGGCCGTGGGTACCATTCCTATAGGAATACCACTGCAGACATCACGAATTCTGGGTGAAAACTGGGTGCAACATGCGGTCCTCGATCCATCCTATGGTCTGGGTAGTGTATGGGTTGCGCGGGTGCTGGGCTCATTATCCGCCGGGCCATACTATCCTGTCGCTATTGCCGAGCAGGTGTTGCAGTGAGACCAGAAGCGGCAGAACGGCTCTGTGACCAGGGTAGACCGGCCAGCACATTGCAGTATTATATATTATACATGACACTGACATTAAATTAACTTTGGGTGAAGAGGTAACCTCCTCGTTGTAACCGATATTAGAGGATATGGAAAAAACTGGACTTGGCGGCATTCGAATCCACGATCTACGCCTAACCGGGGCGTCGGCTTCACCTCTGGACCACAAACCCCGACAAGTGCAGTAATCTCCAAATCCTGTAATTACTCTAATTATGCTCTTATTGACATGAGTATTGCTAGACAGGATAGCACAGTTACACAACTATTGCCGGTCAACAGGAAATGCGCCCTGTCAGGGGGACGTCATAGTTCTGGCAACTCGGTGGGGGGTAGTTTGCCATAAGATAACCGTGTGTGAGTCAAATACGCGACAGCCGAATTTGCTACCATCTGTGAGGGCAGCAGGCTGTTGCCCACTAGTACAGACGGAGCTACAAAATAAACAATAGCCTGATAAAAAGGACCTAGACCCATCTGTAATGGCCCATTGGTTCTTCTTCTTTTTATTCTTCGAGTGCCTCTTACACGCGAATGAGCAGAAGAGCCTGTGATTTGCGAATAATTCCGCTAGGTATACTGGATGTGAACGATAGAAAAGGGTAATCATATAAATACATTACCTGTAATGCCTTCATCTACAGAGAGTAAAACAAGCCGCAAGCCATAGTTATGTCTTTCATTGAGAAGCTTCAAAATATAGGCTAAAACAGTGGAGTCCTTGCCGCCAGACGCAGCAATGGCAACATAGTCACCTGGCCGGAATAACCGGGATTTTGTAATTGTGTCGTGTACTTCTGCTTCGAATGCCGCGAAGAAACATTCCTTGCACAGAGAATCCCGAGTTTTAGGCCTCTGTAAGAAAAAAAAAAATAGAACCATTTTGACAAGTGATTTCGTATTTTACTTTATTTTTTGGGTAGTTTTAGAAAAACTTGTTATAACAACCCGAATTAGTAAAACCCAAATAATCGTTAAGAAATTAACTTTGTCTAAGAAACCCACTTGTGCTAGTATAAAACCCTGAGCGCTTTCGGCAAGAACTGCCATCTACAGAGGGAAACCCACTAGCACAGTTACACCTTATCTGCGATTTGAGACTTGCTCAACTCGAGGAGAAGATGCAAATTATAAAAATAATTATTTTTTGGGCTTTGGCTTGCTGTACAACAGTCTTCCAGTTTTGTACAGGTTTCCGAGCCGTATGCTGTAATAGGTGTGATAGAGGTTTTAGGATATTTATCCTTAACTTAGTGGCTTTTGAAATATGTCTTGACTCGAGTAATCTCAGGTTTGCAAATCCCCTCATTTAACCTACCTGGAGACAAAATCTTGCAGTAGATGTCCCCCTCCTCCAGTACCTTTCTACCCTTGTAAAACAACACTACTACTACTACAACACTAAGGGTGAGTTTCGGTCGGGAACCCTACCTACCCCAACTACGATTAGAGAATCTTCCCGCACTTTCATGGGTATATCATTGCTTCTCCTCCCAGTTGAGGGCAAAAGGGAAGAAGATTGCAGTGCAGTCCACGAAACCGCTGGAAGGACGACTTATTAGAAATAAAGTTGGGAATTCGTAGATAGTGGTTCTGGTGCAAAGTGGAAACGACTGCAGGAGTTTTGAAGAGCACGGATCACTAACTAACCAAGTAGGTTCCTTTTAAAGGCATTGACCAGACTAAATTAGCTTAAGATAGAGCAAACCTATCCACAATTTATTACACTACCCTCATTGTTGGCATTTCCTACAGGATACGCATGCATGGTAGCCTAGTTTTTACCTTCAAAATTGCGTTCTTGCCGCACAAATTCGAGCATACAAATGGCATATTTTTTTAATAAATCTCTAATGCATTTCAAGCTAAAATATTAAAAATCTCCTTCGTAATTGTAAAAATGTAAAATGTAAATTAAGTGGTATATAATAAACAATTAAACAAACAACTACGCCATTTTGATTCAACTACTGCCACGTCCTATTACTTTGATCTATTGCCACGACATTTTTGAAAACTCCCGCCTTTTTTTGGCGCCTAAAAAGTTACATTAGTTTATTATTATTATTATTATTATTATTATTATTCCATTTTATTTGCGTATGCGAGTTTAACTGCTATCTGTGGGTTATTGATAATTTTAGTGTTATTTTTTTGTTGAATATTGACTACAGTACGTCAGTGACATTGGAGACTACAAATGAATGTGAAATCCATCTCGATCGTCATTATTTTACAATTATTATTATAGACACAATCTTAACATTAAATTTTTAAACTACTCGTTAGGTGTCACTGCTTCATCAGTAGTGGCGACAGTGGCATTAGTGTCCTCATTTTGAGTTTCTTCGAAATTGTCCTCGTTCTCTTCCTCCTCCTGAGACGGATCTCCCCCCTGATCCCCAGTTTCAGCTCCGCCATTGGTCTTGCTATCGTCCTTTTTCTTTCCCTTCTTCGATTTCTTCTCCTTTTTGTTACGCGCCCTCAATTCGTAGTCTTCCAGTTCCTGTGAATTAAAAGACGTTACATAGGCCTATATACAGACACTGGGGAAACAGAGCAACCCCAACCCCTCTCGAGTCCCGGCTCCCATAAGCACAGGGTATTAAATACTCCCAATTTGGGCCTGCTCCTAGACTACAGGGTTCATTTTTTCGAGTCCTTTCTTCTTCAGTGGCGTAACGTGCACGTAACAAGTCCTGTATAGCGTGGCTACAACATAATATTGAACAAAATGTATACAAATTAACCTTATAGGTCTTCTATAGGAAAAACAGAGAGAAATGTAAACTGCCCCCAAAGGCGGATCCAGTGGAAAATTTAGGGGGTCATAACTCACAAATTGTATGTAAGTTTAAAAGGTAATTTGTTTGTTGAAAAGTTCAGTTTTATTCAAAATCTTTTACTATCTTATGAATTTATTTATTTAGGGGGGGGGGCATACACATTTTAAAGTCCATACATAGATAGGCCTACCTTCTTTACAGTAGCATCAAACTCCTCTTCTGCTATCTGACAGTAATTAACTCTGTCCATGGGTTCCATAGCAGTTGCTGAGGCGGGGGACGCGACTTCAGTCATTTTGGCGCGTCCTTTCAAACGAATCTCACGGATTTTTGCTTCCAGGATTTTCTCACGACGGCTCTCCCTCTCAAACATCTAAAATGAAATTGTTTGCATTCTTCTTCTAGATCACAATAATAATAATAATAATAATAATAATAATAGTGTCCAGAAGGGCTTCGATGAAGAATAAACAAACAAAAACGTACTGTTTTGCTAAAACACCAGTTTTTGTTTTGCTAAAACACTAAGTTTTTCATATATGAGTTGAAGAAGAACGCAATGATCCACAGTGAAATTCTTTAATAGTGACCGGTTTCGGATGAAATCCATAATCAGGCTTTTATCCGAAACCGGTCACTATTAAAGAATTTCACTGTGGATCATTGCGCTCTTCTTCTACTCATGATGTTCTCCAAGTTCCACGAAGTCACCAAGGAAACTCTCACAAGGACACTAAGTTTTTGTTCGTTTATTAGAATGAAATGCCATGATGTCACGAGTAATTTAATTTTTTCTATTAGACGAAGAAGAGTTGAATCTGATTCGTACAGAAAAACAATTGGTGTTGCAGTTCCGAGGAAGGAGTTCATAAAATGTGGCCAATAGGCTTTAGTGAATGTCATATATCGAATATATCGAAATGTAGAGGAATATTTCTGTTAATTTAATGCATTTTATCGACATTTCCTGTGAAAATCGGCTTTAAACAAAACACGCATAGTGGGGGTAATACGAGTATTTTCTTAACCAATTGTTTTCCAAGGCAATGTAATTAATGAATTGTCATATACTGTGTATAAATATCGTAAATATCGTACCGCTGTTAGTAGAGCCTTGTCGTTCTTGTGATTGGTGGCCAGGTTTTCAGAAAACTCGACCAGGTACGTATTACCCCTGTCGTTGCCCACGGCAACCATTTGTCCCCCCTCATGGACTCGAAGACACCTCAAAGGGTCGTCGCATACCTGACAAAAAATATACACGTGAACTGTTTTTTAGTATGCTTCAAATAAACGAAGGGAAAAGTAAGTACAGTAGTCACACATTAGTTGCTTTGTGGGATTTTGTAACGGGTTTAAATATTTTGAATAATGGCGGGAGGTTAGAGTAGCCATGTGCAAGCGCAATGCCTCAGAGAGTAGGAACACACCCCAACTTGTCGTGAAAGTGCATGAGCCGGTTTGGTGCGAAGATTTTTCCTAGAAAACTCTCTTTAACGGCAAAAAATCTTCACACTCTCGCCAAACTCACGAAGGTCAGTTTCCAACCCATCCTCCTAGCGTTTTCATGTCAAGCATGCTTTGTAAGTCTTTCTTCCTAAGAGTGGCAAAAATAATAATCGGATTTTGTGGACCCAGATTTGACCCACTCCGAAGCCGGCCGCCATGCCAAGTTAATGAATCCAGCGGACCAGAGCAGGTTCAAAGCTGCAGACAACTTGGTCGTGTGTACAGTGCCGGTAGGGAAACATGGTAGGACTTGTCCTGGTCACCTCCGAACTAATCGTGTGACTTCACTGTGTTTCCCAAGTGGTTCGGAATCCACTATAATCAGGACACTGTCCTATGGGCTGGCATAGGACAGTCAAGTCGGGGTCGCTCTATGGGCCCAAATTTGGGGCCTAAGTCGTTATTAACCCGACGAACACTACCCATAGATAGACCCCTCCGAAAAAAATCTTGGCCACAGCTTTGCTTGAATACTGTACCTACATCTACGATGACCTACCTTGACGCTGAGTATAGCCTCTCTCTGCTGCTGCAAGATGTCCCAGACGTCTATCGTACCGTCAGTCCGGGTGGTGAAGAAGACAGAATAACGTGCTGGACTCCAGCTGCCATCAGTCAGCATTGCTTCGTGGTAGCTGCAGGGACGGATCCAGTCCATTATTTGGGAGTAAGGGGGGTAGTTGTGGGTAAAATAGGAAAAACATATATGTATAGTATCGATTAAATCAGAGCGCAATAAATTAATCTACAATAGATTACTATCCGTCCATGGGTAGGGCCTAGCTGAAAAAAAACATAGCTGCACCCCATATGGCCTTAGCCAGGATTTTTTTTCGGGGGGGGGGGGGTAAAAATTTCATTGGGTGTTACATAGTGGTTTTAATTTTTTTATTTTTCCTCTCAAAATCCGATTCTATCTAGTGTCAAGCCATTTCATTTCGGGGGAGGGGGGGGGGGGGGGTTTGAACCACTGCAGTGCAAAAACCGAAACTGTTCATCGTTGAACTAGGAACGAGGTCCTATTTCGCAAAAGAACGAGTGATCTGCGTTGGTTAATATTATTATATGGCATTGTAATTTTGGGAATTAAACTATTATTATTATTAATTCTGTTGGCCCCAGAGGCGTAAGTTTTAGAATGATGACCGGGGAAAAACTATAAGTAGACCTTATGACGTCACCAGGCAGGATTTAAGGAAAAATTGAAAATAATAGGGTTTTAAGCATTTTAATAGTTGTAGAGTATAGCTGTAGATTTTAAAAAGTTAAAAAAGGAATGCCTATATTCATATTGCTACAAAGGGGACCATGAAGTATGTAACGTATTACAATGCTCCTCGAGGCGAGGGGGGGGGGGCAAAAAGCCCCAAAAGGAGCTGGGGGGCAAGTTGAACCGTGCCCCCCCCCCCCCCAACTTTACGCCCCTGGTTGGCCCTATATTTTTTGGTGAGTTTTCAATTTTTTCAGACACATATTATTTAAAATCCTTATTATATTTCAAATTTCTACCTGTAGCCTACATTTTATTGTTTACTAGTATTTCCTTCAATTATAAAACAATGCAACCATTCTCTTGTGTTCCAATGCCTAATTCATTAATTTGAATTTCCCGTAGATATTTTAACACCGGCACGCGGCACTTTACTAATGCGGTATATTAAACAATGAATCCGAGTAACTTATTAATAATATAATAGCGCTGCAGGTGACCTCTAGAATTCAAAAATTATTTTTGGCGCCCTCAATTGTCCCATCTCCCCTAGCCTAGCCTAGCCTATATAGAAGGTGCCCATTCCATTGACCGGCTAGGGCTATTTCCAAAAACGGTGACGTGGTAGCAGACATTCAATACTTAGGTGGCGTTTCCACCGACCTCGCATTACAGAATTGACGGAAATGTTTATTTTCCTCTATGCCATAGTTAAAATTGATCAATGATCATACAGTAAAATCACAAACAAACAAACTAAAATTAAAAAATGGCGTCATGGGATATGTTAAGTACAAACATTTTAATAGATTTCTATAAAAAGAAAAATTCTAATTTCCGTCAATGTCATTTGCATTCTGCAATGCGAGATCGGTGGAAACGCAACCTAAGTCTTGAATGTCTGCTACCACGTCACTGTTTTTGGAAATAGCCCTGGCGGGTCAATGGAATGGGCACCGATCTTTAGTTCCACCCAGTCCTCCTTACCGATACTTTTCCACTGTTGGTGGGACTGGGTCCTGAGAGTTACCGTCTTACTGACCTTGTCCAAATTATAGAAGACTCCTTGCAATCTTCTGACCATATTCGAGCTGTCCAATCTCCGACAGTCAGAAAGTTCTTAACGAAGGCTGTATTACGTTGTAACGCGCAGACAGGGCCTAAATGGGCTCTGAAATGGCCCGCGAGCTTCTCATTCGCATTCTTCCCTAAAAACCAATAAATATGTAGCCTAAAAAATAGGCTCCTATATGATGACATGCCCACGAAGTCAAGAAGAGACCAAATACTTCCACGACCTTTGGGTGTGCACCGACCATGGTGTCAGGTTGGTAGAGTACTGGCCCAGAAACTAGGAGTCTCAACCTCGGACGAGCACGAAAAACACAAAACAAGCAAAACCTATACTTGGGCTACAACCGACATTGAATACCTCCATCGAATAAAGTTCTATCCCTCATTTTCATGGATGTTCAGTGGACCGATCATGGCGATTTTAATACCGGGGTTAATACCCTGGTATTAAAAATGTAAACAAGATAATTTTACGATGGAAAATGCTATCCAAAATTTGTTTGTTTACAGTTTTAACCCCAGGAGTAAGTTAATACCAATCGCCTTAGTCGTCCCACAGGAGTGATTAAAATGTCAAAGTCAGGGGGGGAGGCTATGGCCCCATTAGCTCACACCTGGATCCCCTAGTGGCTCTGGATCACCCTGTATTCGGACGAATTATTCTTCAAGCGTGACACTGCGCTCAGGTACTGTACCTAATCAAAAAAATGGTAAAATGGTTACCTTTCCGATTGCCGGATATGACATAGCCATTTTCGGTGCCCACCATGAAACGCGTGGGTATGGTGGTTTCGTACTCTAAGCTGGATGCGCCATATGCTCTGGACAATTGCTGCGCTTCCCCTTTTTGAACATCCAGGATTAAGGTTTCCAGAGGTTCTGATAACTTCCGGTTGTCCCACCATTTGATCTGGAATACAGAAAGCAGTCTATACTTTCTTATTGGCGCAGATTGTGCTGTTTAGTCGATTCTGCCTATGGCCAATAAACTGATATGCTTATAATACGTAGGATAGTACAAAAATTGGTACAGCACAGTGGCCGACACAGAGGGGAGGGGGCAACGTGGGTCTTGACCCCCTCCTCCCTTCCCCCAACCCCTAATGACCAGACTACTGAACAGGGCACAAGTAACCTCAAATACCTGATCCTCTGATCAGGCCCGTACCCAGGATTTTTTTTTGGGGGGGGGGGGGTGCAACAACAAATTTTTTTATAAATGATACGTCCGTAGTAATTCACCTATGAGGCTGCATATACAATGACCCTCCGATCAAATTTTGGGGGGGGGGGCATTGCCTCCTTGCCCCTCCCCTGTGGTAAGGGCCTGCCTCTGATTCTCACTGGACGCTCAGAAGAACTCTGTTCCAGACTTAGAGTAGATTCACATCACGTCAGGTACTGGATCTCTTTGACTAAGCTCCTGAAGACTGACTTCAACAGATTCAGAACCTCGACGGCCCGACGCGACGCGACGGGTCAAACTTGAAATTGATCCACATGCCTGTTTTCATTCTGGATCTCTATGACTCAGGTCCAAAAAACTGACTTCAACAGCCTTGGAACCTCGACGATTGTCCCAGAAGGCCACCTGAACAGGCTACAATTAAGGCACAAACCAAAAAGTACCCTGATCTACCTATGGCCAATGGCCATCGCTGGACACTGAGAACAACTCAGTTCCAGACATGCAGTTGATACTTGATCGACGTCGCATTATGTAATGGATCTCTATGACTTAGACGCAGAAGACTGACTTCAACCGGTTCATAGCTTCGGCATTCGATGAGTGTTGCTGAACAGAACTGACCAGGCCACTAACAAACAAAAAAAAATATGCCCGATCTACCTGACCGTCGCTGGACGCAGAAAAGAACTCAGTTCCTGACTTGGAGTTGATCCACATCACATTATGTACTGGATCTCTATGACTCAGCTCCAGAAGACTGACTTCAACAGGTTCAGAGCCTCGACGAGTGTCCCAAAAGGCCACCTGCCCACTGAAGAGGCCACTGACCAGAACATGGGTGTCTTTGGGGTTGTATTCCAGACAGACCAAAGGCGCTGTAGGCTCAAGGGTAAGTTCAGGCTTGTTAGGATTCTCTAGAACAAGATGAACAACGACCGTTGTTTATTTTTGGCGTGCAGTTGTTCGTAAAACAAGTGTCTATTATAAATTGAAATGCTTGGTTGGGGACTGCTTATTAGGCGGCGTTTCCACAGACATTTTTAAACTGTCTTTAATGTCTGCTACCACGTCAATATCACGCTCACGGTCAAAAACGAGGTCGGTGGAAACCCCGCCTTATTCGTTTTTTCGCAGGTAGCCACCATATTTGGTGGCTTTTTTGCTATCCGCCACCTGCGACCCCACTAGAAGCCTGCAGTTCAGCCTTAGATGTGCTTAAATTAAAGGCCATATTGATATTATGCCTTGTGCTCCACAGATGATATTGACCTAAAAGGGGGGGGGGAGAGGTGTGGTTGAAAAACCTTACCAACTTCCCAAATGTAAGAATGCGTCGACAGATCAGGTGGCGCCCTCTGAAACTCCAAATTGCAATGAGTTACCGCCAATCGGGTGCCGCCATCTGGAGACCAGCTCAAATGTGTTATGGGTCGCTTCACAGGGGCGGGGTCACGGTACACGTTCACTGTTCGCGAACTGCTTCGCTCCGCGCCAGCGCTCCACTCCAAATCCGCAAAATACGACTCGTATATGTTGACTGCGTTGTTCTGAAGGATGCAATGCTCCATTGACTAAAAATGAAAAAGGAGTAGTCACTTGCTTGCAAAAAATTAAGTGACATTAAGTAACACTGGTATTAGTTGCGTCCACATATACTTGGAATCAAAATTTAGAGGAACATTTCTTCTAGCTTATGACATCTCATTCATGGCTCCATAAGATAAAATAAATAAATAACCGTGTATTTTTCCTAAAACAATTTTTATCCAAATACAAATACAGTTGAAGTGCCCCCTCATGCCAGCGGTGTGCGAGGGTAGCACTCACTACCTAAATATAGCCTACCTAATTCATTATTGTAATTTGTTGAGTTCGTCCCTGGTCCATAGTCTTATAATTGTACTGTATGTTGCTGTTCTCGTGTTACTGTCAGTGTTGTCTAAGGGGGGATACTTGTATTTTTTCAAGTGTATATCCTGGGTGAGTGCGTTGTAAAGAGTCGTTGCCTTGTATCGTAGGGATCGTCTTGAGTTTGTCAAGTTCCAGTGGGGAAGCGGTATAGTATGATAGGCTGCTGATCGTGTTACGGCTCTTGATCTATGAATGCACGTGGTTGTGCCTGCAAAATTTTTTGTCATAAACTTTAAAAAGTTTTGACAGTAAAAGAGATGTATGGGCAGCAGTTCGTGTGTTTTATATACTGAGTTTGAGTGCGCCAAGATCGATATTTCCGGTGCGGAATTGGAAAAACGGACTGAGGTGGTGTCTGATTGTCTCTCGGTTTATCTAAAACTTGGTCGCTGTCTGATTTTACCCTGTCAGTCAACTCCTCTTCTCCCCGAGGTGAAGGAGTCCGTAGGGTGCCTCAACTTAACAAACAGACTCACAACCCCCCAACAGGCTGACAGGGTTGCTTAAAGCAGTAATGCTGTAAACAGAGGGGAAAGAAGAAGAAGACAAAGAAGAAGAAGAAGTGAAAGAAGAAGAAGAAGTGAGAGAAGAAGAAGAAGTGAAAGAAGAAGAAGAAGTGAAAGAAGAAGAAGAGGAGAAAGAAGAAGAAGAGGAGAAAGGAGAAGACCCCGAGGTGAAGGAGTCCGTAGGGTGCCTCAACTTAATAAACAGACTCACAACCCCCCAACAGGCTGACAGGGTTGCTTAAAGCAGTAATGCTGTAAACAGAGGGGAAAGAAGAAGAAGACAAAGAAGAAGAAGAAGTGAAAGAAGAAGAAGAAGTGAAAGAAGAAGAAGAAGTGAAAGAAGAAGAAGAAGTGAAAGAAGAAGAAGAAGTGAAAGAAGAAGAAGAGGAGAAAGAAGAAGAAGAGGAGAAAGAAGAAGAAGAGGAGAAAGAAGAAGAAGAGGAGAAAGGAGAAGAAGAGGTGAAAGAAGAAGAAGAGGAGAAAGAAGAGGAAGAGGAGAAAGAAGAAGCAGAAGAGAAAGGAGAAGGAAAAGAAGAGGAAGAAGAAGGAAAAGAAGAGGAAGAAGAAGTAAAAGAAGCAGAAGAGGAAGAAGGAGAAGAAAAAGAAAGTAGATGAAGAAGAAGCCCCCCAGGCCCCAAGCATGCTGCTCTCTTAAGTCTTATTGTGTAATGGCTCTCTTCTCCCGTACTGCAAAATCAGCATACTCTTTACTCATTAACAACGCCGGATACAAACCAGAGTACCAACAGGCTTACATATAAGTAAGTCATCCATTCACCTGAGAAAGATGAAGAATGGTGTGTATATAAGCCTCATCCTTTTCGATTTTCTTCTTGTATCGAACCGTCTGTTCGGCGTCTTGAATGTTGACATCCTTGGGCCAACCTCCCTCTGTATGGTTCATACCATGCCCAGCATACTCAGCTCGAGTGGTATTCACCTTAGAAGCAGCAGTAAAAAATTAAAAAAAAAAAAGTTTTTATTTCTGGCAGTTACAGGCAATCCCTAACGTACGTCGTGCATACAACACTGTCGTTGAGAGAATTAGTTGTAGTCATAAGTCATAAGAAATACGGTCTACATCGGAAGAACTAGTAGAATCCGGGGTGATAGGCCGTGGTCGATATCAAATTGAACTTCCAAACGTTTCGTCAACAGCTGCGGTTGACATCTTCATCAGTGGCGCTGCGTAGGCTTCGAAGGTTGCACCTCAGTGGCTCTTTACCGACGTAGGCCTGCCAGCACACCCTCTGATTTTGACGCTACTTGGTTGGAGACTGCTTATTCGTTATTCAGCTAGTCACGACATCATTGTGGCCTTTTCGCTATCCGCCACCTGCGACCCTGCTCTAGCTATGCTTTATCATGTCCTGTTATGCGATGAATCAGAAGAATACGGGATGATAAGCCGCGGTCGTTCTGAAAGCGTACTTTCAAATGTTTCATCATCATCTGCGGTTGACATCTTCAGTGGTACTGCGTAGACTTCTAAGATTGTATCTCGGAGGCTCAGCAGCTTCATCTCAGTTTCTACTGATTCATCACGTAACTCCAGCCGTGAAAGCCTTTGTAATTATATTAGTCCTGTTATATATATGAAGTTATAAATATTAAAAAATCGTTTAGGAACCAGTGAAGTGTGATTCACTTGGGTGAAGTGAATAAACACATTTCGTGTTTCCTCCTATTTACAGTCTTACGGTAATTACAATAACAGTGATAATGTAGTCTTAGCCTGCCACTGTCATGAATTTCTTGAATCTAACTATCCCTTTAATGCATTTATTAATGTATCCATCAAGAAAATACACTTCATGTCTTCTTCTTACCTCCCCTTCAGCCTGCTGCTTCCTACACTGCACCGACTTCGTCATCGGACTAATAAATACATAATCATCCATTTCTTTTTTGTTTGGTTTAATATCTTCAATAATACGGGGGCCATCGTCGACGAAAAAACACTGTCTACCGAAATCTGTTCGCTTTTTCGTGTAAGTGTACGTCACACCTTCCATACTGGATTGTAGCTCATGCGATTGATAAAACGATTGAGTTGTCATGGTTACAATTTGCTTGGTAATTTGAGGGCGTTTGGGGGGGAGGGGGCGAATCCAGCCCATTTGGGCGGGGGGGGGGGGGGGCAGGGACCCTGGCATTTTCGGATACCACGGCCCCTTCCTCAGGTCAAAATGCTGTTGTAATGCTAGTTATTAACACTCATTTTATTTTATTTTGTTTAATTTTTAAATATGCTACGATTTTTTTCCTTTGGTTTCCGGCCCCAAGCAACGGACAGTCCACCGGCAGTGGCGGACACAGAGGGGGGGGGGGCGTCACGGGGTTCATGACCCCCTCCAAAATTTTAAAAAGTCGGCAAAATGACCACTTAATTCTCTAAAAAAAAACGGAAATTCTAAAAGTGTTCTTGTAATAATTCTTTAAATCGTTTCGTTTCGTCCTGTATGTACCAACTAGAATTGTTGGAAAAAACTAAATCAATGATTTAAATCAAATACCGTCTTGCTGTTTTTATTCCGAGTTTATACCTGAGGCGGCATTTTGAGGGATGACCTAAAATATAAAGCTGTGTCCACCACTGCACTGCCACCTATATATTATTATTTTGGGCAAGACTGCGCCCAGGTTTTGATTACGGTGGGGGGGGGGGGTCCAAAATGTATTTCCCCATAATTTATTAATGAATTAATGGAGGAACTCTTCAAACCATTTTATTCCGAGTTTATACTTGAGGCGGTATTTTGAGGGATGACCCCCCCCCCCCACCGCAAATATAAAGCTGTGCCCACCACTGCACTGCCACCTATGCATTATTATTTTATAGGCAAGGCTGTGCCCAGGTTTTGATTTCGGGGAGGGGGTCCAAAATGTATTTCCCCGTAATTTATTAATGAATTAATGGAGGAACTCTTCAAACCATTTTATTCCGAGTTTATACTTGAGGCGGTATTTTGAGGGATGACCCCCCCCCCCCACCCCAAATATAAAGCTGTGCCCACCACTGCACTGCCACCTATGCATTATTATTTTATAGGCAAGGCTGTGCCCAGGTTTTGATTTCGGGGGGGGGGGGGGGTCCAAAATTTATTTCCCCGTAATTTATTAATGAATTAATGGAGGAACTCTTCAAACCATACAGGTTTGCATACAAAAATTTATTTCGGGGGGGGGGAGGTCCGGACCCCATGGACAATCCCCCTGAGCACGCCACGGCCATCGATTTTGGGGTTTATCTAGAGGGATTTTCAAAAGCAACCTTGTTTATTTGCACACTTTTCACTGATGCAGGCCTTAATTAGAGTGAAAGCCCACTAAATGTTTATCTCATTCTTTTATCTAGCTCTCTTAGGCTATCACGTTTTTATGATACTCAGCGCAGTCACCTGGTTTTACTACCTAAGACTAGCTAGGTACGGGAACAAGACTGCACTATTGGTAAGTAGAGCCTATTATTGTGTCATTGCGGGATTATTAATATTGTAGAAAATATATTTCAACCCTAAAACGGGCCTAGCCCATAGGGAAATGTTTAATTTTGTAACTGTATTACTGTACTGGGATTGATTGATTGATTGTATTACAATTAGGCCTAGCGATTGAGACTTTTTGTACTTATACGCCCCGCCCTGGAGTTTTTAATATTTATTAATTTTATTAATTTGAGTCTATCTTATTTTTTACCTCTGGAACCAAATTATTAAGTGGCAAGCAAGCTATTGCGTTTTATTTAGCCTATATTAATTACGACTCAAATGTAAATTTAAAGAAAATCGTTGGAACCGTTCGAGACAAAGAAAAATTTTAGCCGTTTTTTTAAAGTTTTTTTATAGTGATTTTTTTTTAATTGAGTCAGCCCAAAATAACAAAAACCGTTCCCGAACTATGATTTTGGTAAACGGGCATGGCAAATTTCATCCTACCCCTGCACTGGGTAGTTTGCAGATCGACGAACTGACAGACCGATAGACAGATATTTCGTTAAACCAAATTTTTTCCTGGGTCCTCAAAACGTGTAAAACCACTGAAATCGCGAAATAGAACACACGACCACCACAAAGCATTCCTTTTATAAATAGGAAAGCAACTAGTCAGCTTGTCCCTGTTCGTGAGAATTGCCGTTGTCCCGAGTCCTGTGGCCAATCAATTTAAGTGATGGCCACATATCATGTATCAAAATGCAGAGGAGTATTTCTTCTACGTCATGTGACTTTATATATAGCTTTATAATAGATATTTCCTGAACAATAATTCTAATTTGTGCCAAAAAGTGATAAGTGGGGATGTCTTAAATTTCAGTATTGAAGAGGTTTGCTATTCAGCACACATGGAACTTCTTCCGGAGTGGAAAGGCTGCAAACGGCCGCAACACAAAGTATTGGAAGGCCAATATGCACGGCTTGAACCTTTAGACGTCAACGTCCACCTCGACGACCTCTACGAGGCTTCAACAGCTCCCGGTGCCGATGACCGCTTCAGGTATTAGGAAGTAGAGAGTATTAAATTTTTTGGCTACCGCTCAAAACCTGCATTAGACAAAGGGTTAGACATTGCCTGCTGTGTTAATAGTCATTAGAGACAGAGGCCTCATAGTCATTGAACAATTACGGGGGAACCCATTGTCAAAGGAAGGAGGCTTCGCCCTGTTTGTTCGATTACTGTGAGGCCCCTGCCTCTAATGACTATTAACACAGCAGACAATGTAAGTCCAACTAACCTTTTGTTAATAGTACTACACCGTGCCTTAACTTTTACGAATAGGTTAGACTTACACATTCCCTGCCGTGTGAATAGTCATCAGTGACATGGGCCTCATAGTCATCGAATAAACAGGGCAAAGCCCATTGTCAGGCAAGGGCCGTAGTCTAGTGGTTAGATAGCTGGGAGTTCAATCTGGAGAACGGTAGTTCGGATCTTCATGCGGATTTACTCAATAATTCCAGGTTACAGTACAAGAGTAATGAGTCAGTCGTCACAGGACTAAGCCTGATGATGAGAGTAGCACCCACACCCGAAACGTCGCCCCTTCCCCTGACAATGGGCTCCGCCCTAATTGTTCGAAGACCGTAAGGCCCCTGCATTCAATGACTATTACCACAAGCAGGTAAGTCCAACTAACCCTTTGTTAAATATTATTGTTGTTGTATGATGACATGCATTGTTAAAACCTCTTCAGGTACCTATGGGACGTCCCTCCTACGTCCAAGGAGGAATACAGAGCCTGGATGATCAGCGCTCAGAACACCGAAGATGTCCTGCACTTCGCCATCCGGGACAAGGCTACAGGAAAGGTTGGAGGTCGGCAAGGCTTCCACAGAATCGTAGAAGATCATGGAGTCGCTGAAATAGCTCATGTCATGTATGGCCCTCTAATATCTCGAAGAACAGCTGCTACCGAAGCTGTTTACCTCTTCGCTAAACACGTATTTGACGAGTTGGGCTACAGGAGACTGGAGTGGAAGTGCAATAACGGCAACGTTGCGTCCAGGAAGGCAGCTCTTCGGTTCGGTTTCACACAGGAAGGGCTTTTTCGCCAGCACTGGGTGATGAAGGGGGCGAGTCGAGATACGGCCTGGTTTTCGATTATCAATAAGGATTGGCCAAAAATTAGGGAGGCGTTTGAGAAGTGGCTTGCGCCTGAGAATTTTGATGAGAGGGGTGTTCAGAAGAAGCGGTTGGAGGAATTTCGGGTTTCAATTTGAGTCCAACTTCGAAAAAAAATCAAGTCTCGCTAGGGGTATCAACTTTCCTAAGGTAGGCTCTACAGTGGAGAGCCGAGAGTCAGGGAAAATCGAAAATAGAAATCAAAATATAACATTTAGAGACAATCGAGGGGTGAAGATGTATACAAATCAAAAATCATATGAAATATGTACCTATATGAGGTTCTGTAGGGGCAGTTTTGGTCACCAGGTTCGCTGACGACAAACCGATATCCATATTATTCAAAATGGCCGCCGTTTGCATGTGAAAACTAAGCTCCTAGCATCTAATTAATTCTTTTAATATTTTTTATAATATTTTTACTATGCCTGGACCTTATTTCGCTCCATATAATTTAATATATATATTCTCCATGATTTATAGAAAAATATCACTTTAAAATAATACGTAATTAAAAATAATTTTAAAATAGTATTGAGGCTTATGGAAAAATCAACGCTTTGATATCATTGCAACTGGTGCTGCCATCTACAAAATGACGTCACAAATGAACCTCATCGACCGTAGAGCCATAACAAATGTAGCATTGCTTTGAATTTATTCCCGGACATATCCCTCATCGCCATATGTATATATAAGGGAGTAGGCACCCGTTCCTAATAATTGCTGTATACAGTAAATTATTTTGTAATTATACGTACGGTACGAAGAGAAGGATAACTCAGTAGGTAATGTTTTGAAGTATGACTTATATATGAAAATAAAGACATGTTTAAAAAATAATAAAGAAATTGTTAATTTGTCTGTGTTAATTACGTATATTTATTAAAATTTTGATATTAGAAGTAGGCTCTATAGTAAATGGCCCTAATTACACATTCTTGTATTAATCCAATCGAAGGAATTGTTGAATTGCTTGTGTTGAAGTAGGCATACGATTTGAATCCGAATTAATTAGTTAGGTACAGTATATTAGTCTCCAATCTTTATTAGACCCACATTTATTAGGTTGATTCCAGTGTGTAATAGGGGAGAATCAAGCAATTATAAACTGTGTTTTTTTCTGTCCTTTTACTGTTTAATGAAATTTACAAAAAAAATTACAAAACAAGTTTTAATTTCCAATTACTAACACTCTAGAATTAATATGGTAGCCTACCTACCTATACTGTGGCCAGTGGCGGTGATAGAAATTTTATGGTGGAGGGCCCATATTTTTTAAGGGGGGGGGGGGTCAGTAAAAAAACAAAACAGCTGTTTCTTGAGATGTCCACCTTGCTCTAAAACTATGACTTTTCGCCCTTATGCCATAACTCCTGTCCGCCACGTGCGGACTCCTAATCTACCCTACGATTTTTTTTTCTGATGATGTACGGTGATCGGAACTATTACATTGGATGAGAACCGAATTCGGGGCTTTGAATTCGAAAATTATTGTACCTGTTTTATAGGCAACGAGGAGGGCCAGATTTATGGGGCACCTTATCAGGCATGAAAGCCTTCTAAACACCATTGTTGAAGGCTCAGTCGAGGGCACAAACCACAGAGGCAGGCCGAGAAAGGAGCACATGGAGGACGTAATGGAGGACATGGAGTGCGGGACCTACTGGGAAATGAAAAGGATCGCGGAAGACAGGGAGGAGTGGAGAAGAAGAGTCAAGTTGCTGCAAACCAATCGATAGATTGTAACCCCAGAAGAGGCAACGGGAAACCATGGCATTACAATTCCCTAGTACAGTCAGAGTCTTCATGACTTGTAAGTAGGTACCTACCTACATTCGATACTTTACATACTTGACTTCCTTTAGGCGCTTATTCCACCTACGTCAATAGTCAATACCACATTTACTATTGACTATTGACGTAGGTGGAATAAGGGTCTTTGGGTACGGTATCGTCGGTATTTATTGGTTTCTCTTTAAGAGTGTACGTCCCGTAGGAAGGGGCAGCCCAAAATTTAAATTTGTTTATTTTTTATTTAATTAACTAAGCAAATTATTATAGATTTGGCTCATTTAAGTTGTAAAAGAAATGCTTCATGCATATAATAGGAATTTTAATTTTTTGTACCGTGTTTTCAATTGCCACAATAATAGTCTGTCATCAATAGAAGATTAAGAGGCATTTCAAAGATGAAGAAAGATTAATTATGGTTATCAAATTATATTTATTGAGTTAAATAATTATACTACTGCCTACAGTATATACGACAACCAATTTATTTTCGAAACTCTTCCTTGCTCATCAAAATTCCGAGGCGAAAGCCAACTTTCAAACGCATCCCACACTTTAGGCCATTCTTTGTCAATTATAGAAAACCAGTACGAATCACGCCCCGCCCCCTTCACAACTAAAT
This sequence comes from Psococerastis gibbosa, assembly GCA_963971405.1. Taxonomy (NCBI): domain Eukaryota; kingdom Metazoa; phylum Arthropoda; class Insecta; order Psocodea; family Psocidae; genus Psococerastis; species Psococerastis gibbosa. Next base: position 29,176,268 of record OZ020491.1, read on the forward strand.
GCTGCCGAAAAATTCCTTCCTCGACGAATCCAAACCTGAGGGCAGCTCGACGAGACGCTGCGTTCTCGTTATGGCACTTCCATTCGAACCTTCTGTAGCCTAATTCTTCGAATAAGTGTTTTGCAAATAGGTAGACCGCTTCTGTCGCGGCAGGTCTTCTGGATATCAAAGGTCCGTACATGACGTGGCCTATTTCGGCTACTCCGTGGTATTCCTCGATGCGGAAGAAGGCTTGCCGCCCGCGTACCTGTATAGAAACCATAATGTTATTAACAAAGGGTTAGTTGAACGTACCTCAGAGCATATTTTAAGAAATTTTCACTGGGTGGCCCAAATTGAAATTGCATTGTATATAAGTTAGGTAGTGTAAATTTCGCTTGTATCCACCCCCCTCCCTCCATAAATAAGTTCAGATTAGGCCTATTATTTTTAACAATGGGTAGTATACCTAGTTCTAAATAATCACACATTTTCAAGATTACAAAAACCATTTATATTTCAAAAAGCAAAACGTTAAAAACATAATTGGCGACATAAATACGACGGACAACGTAACTTTCGACTATTTTTTTTTTTTTTTTTTTCTAATTTCTAGTTTTGTTAGTCTTGGAATTTGAAATTTGTGCCCAATTTCTATGGGGCAATATGCCCAAAAGTAGGGGGCAAAATCACCACACTGAGGGGCACGCTTGCCCCAATGGGGCTTCCTTAAAATACGCTTTGACTTACCTAGTTATTAGCGGTAGTCATCCAAAAATTAGGGGGAAGCCCATTGTCATTGGATAGGTGAAGTGAGATCCACCCATATGGTCATGACCCCCTCGCGAGGATCCGCCTCTGCAAACGGCAGAGATTGTGTTATTTAGCCTATGAATTGAGAGTACCTTTGACACCCCTCAAGGTCGTAGCCAGAAATGTTTTCGGAGGATGGCGTCAAGGCCGTAGCCAGAATTTTTTTCGGGAGGGGTCCATCTGACGTCACTTAAGGTAACTTCAATATATTTAAAACTCTATTCTATCTTGTGTGCACTGCAAATATAGTTGGCTACGGCCATGATACCCCTGAAGGAGGTAAGTACTAGCAAGGTAGGCAAGTATAGGAAAATAGGCTCGCACTAATAAGAAAATAACTTACTGGATCCCATATATATACCTTTCCTGAAGCCTTGTCCACGATGGCAAAGTAAATACAGGGCATCTTCCAAATTCTGCCTCTTCGTTATCCAGTCCTCCAGATCGTCTTTGGACGTGGGAGAGTCTTCCCAGATGTACCTGAAACGGTCTTCTGCGCCCGGACCGGTTGATGCTTCGTACAGGTCATCCAGGTGCTGGTTGACGTCTAAAGGTTCCAGTCGTGCGAAGCGGCCTTCCATGACTTTGCGCTCGGGACGTTTACAACCTTTCCAGTCTTTGAGATTTTCCATTTTTATCACCTACGAGTGTATGAAGTAAATTTTTAATGTGTAAGCTTGTGGCGGTAGTGGAACCAGGCAAGATTATATATTATAAAATAGTGCCACTCAGCTGGTGGGGACACGTGCAAAGGAGAGAGGCATCAGCGCTTATATACGCAGAGTGGGAGAGACGATGGTACCTGGACGCCGAGCACGTGGGCGCCCAACGCTCACCCTGGAGAGGAAAATTGTAAGCGAAATGCACAGTGGCGGCGCTAGAAATTTTAAGGCGGGGGGGGGGCATGGAGGGGCATGACTTCTATCTGGGGGGGGGGGGGCAATGAAAAAACAAAACATTTTTCATTGGGAGTAGGTATACCGCTCACTAATTCTGAAATTTAACATGTAAAATATATCAAAAGTGGGGGGGCCCCGGAGGGGCCGGAGAATCTGTTGGGGGGCCAGGCCCCCTCGGGCACCCCTGTAGCTCCGCCACTGGAAATTCAAGAAACCGGGCTCACAAGGGAGGACGCGCAAGACAGAAACGTCTGGAAACGCCGCAGCTCTGCCGCGTCGACCCTCCATGAGGAAATGGCGCGGAAAAAGTAAAATTAAAAGTAGTTTGTTTATTGTCCTACCCCCTATATAGGCTATTCGCTAATGATCGGGCTTAAAATTTACAATACATAAGAAGGCGTGTTATTAATTCTACAAATAACTTACAATTTAAATTGTCCACAAATAGCCTAACTTACTGCTGAAATCCTATGACTGCGAAGAAAGTAGACAACTCAACGGCCTTGTGCAAAAATAATAGGTCTAATCCTGGTGGCGTCATAGAAGTTTTTATGTAGATAACAGGTACGAATTGCAGACTACAATATTTTATTAATCATCAGTATAGGCTGGTGCGCAATTTTTCCCTTTGAGGTACGGTAAATTGAATATTTCGAAATTTTATAATGGTACTTATTCGGCACAAGAAATCTCTACCAGAATACATCTTGCAACAGTGGCATTCAACAAAAAATCCAAAATGTTTGAATCAAATAATATTGACATGAAAATAAGAAAACGAATGCTTAAAACACTGGTATGGAGTATACTGCTGTATGGCTGCGAAACTTGGTGCATACATGAAAGTGACAAAAAGAAACTAGAGGCCTTTGAGATGTGGTGCTACAGGAGAATGCTGCAAATTTCATGGCGAGACCATATCGCGAATGAGGAGGTGCTTCGTAGGCTAAACGAAAAAAGAACATTAACGATAGCCATATCTACGAGGAGGGCCAGATTTATGGGGCACCTTATCAGGCATGAAAGCCTTCTAAACACCATTGTTGAAGGCTCAGTCGAGGGCACAAATCACAGAGGCAGGCCGAGAAAGGAGCACATGGAGGACGTAATGGCGGACATGGAGTGCGGGACCTACTGGGAAATGAAAAGGATCGCGGAAGACAGGGAGGAGTGGAGAAGAAGAGTCAAGTTGCTGCAAACCAATCGATAGATTGTAACCCCAGAAGAAGACTTATTCTAAAACCTTAAGACTGAAGTAAATGGGCTCCCCGCGAGATCCCGCCCAAAATAGGTTGATTTCTATTTTTTTCTTTTATTAAAACGTACTGTAAGTTACAAAGATTTGGTATATATTCACATAAGTAGGCCTAGTAGATGTCTGTTTCAGACACCGTATGATAAGGTAAGCCAATTTTAATTTTTTTATGAAATTTTTGGAGAAAAGTAGGCCTATGCAACAAAACTGAAAACTTCTTTCCTTAGATTAGCCTACTGTACAAAATCGTTATAACTTAGACATAATACCTATTTAGTGAGGCGATTGAAGAGAATCGGATACATTCATTAAATTGTTTGTACGCGATTAACCTTTTATTAAATAAAAAATTGTAGTACCGTATATTAAATCAAATATAGCCTAATATATTATAAACCATAACTGATTTTGGGTTGGCCAATATTAAATAGGGACTCCTTTTCCTCCTAAAACTTATGATAAGCAATATATATAGTACACTCATATATGAAGTAGGTATCGTACGTAACCATGTAGCCTATAGTATTGTTTTTTAAGCGCCTTAATTTTGCCAATTTTTGGCGCGAAATTCAAACATATTCTTTATCCTAATCTATACCCACGTAAGGCGCATATTCCACCGATCTCGTTTTTGATAGTTACCGTGATATAGACGTGGTAGCAGACATTAAGGACAGTCTAAAGATGTCTGCTACCACGTCAATATCACGGTAACTATAAAAATATTAGGTCGGTGGAATTTGCGCCTTACTGTTTTATAAGTCTCCGCGAATAGTCGCGGCTACAGTAGTCGCAGTCGCACAATATATTCTCGTCTCTCAAGGTCACAGTCAATGTAACAAACAAATATGGCGGAGCGTAGCTAGCCTGCAATCTTGTTTTTTATCAATCGTTTCGCAGTGTTACTGCTCTCTGCAATTTCAGTGCTCGGTAAGTATAGTAATTTATCACTCGCAGAACCTACATACCAAGAACTGAACAAGCTAAGGCCTAACCAACCCTTTTATTCGCCCTGCAGCAGTTATTTATTTCATAGAAGAGAATCATTCATGACGCAGACTACCATGTGCTTAAGGGCCGGGCGTATATTGAACCCAGCCCACGCACAGCACACACCCATGCCAAAAAAAAATACCCAGCCCATGGAATGGATCGAGCAACGCACACTAAACCAAGTATTTAGTATTCACCCAGGATTCGTGATGTCAGCCATAGTTTGGGGATGACTGTTCCAGAGGAATGGTACCTATACCCACGCCCAAGAAATCTGTGCAAGAAACCCACGCGTGGATCACACCTGTTTGGGGTAGCCGTGTGCTATGGGTCGAATGTGCGGCATCTCATTCGATAGTGTGCTTCACAGAACCTGCCCCGCGTGGGTTGGGTGTGTGCTGCGCGTGGGCTGGGCTCAATATGCGGGCCGTCACATACGGAAGATTCTCCTAGTCGCGATTTGCCGACTCTTTTCCACTGTAGCCATAGGGCTAAATGAAGATTTCTTGACGATTTCGGAAGCTGGCTTGAAGCCGACCGGACGAAAGTGCACGGTTATCACCTATAGACGCGCCAGATCATAGAAATCTTCTGAATCAGACTCTGTGATTTTGCACCGACCATCCACCAAGCCCTATCCCTATACAATGGAAAAGGCGTCGGCAAATCGTGACTAGGAGAATCGCCCGTGTGTACAAGGCCTGAGATTTTAAGACCCGGCATATTATACATATACTATACGCATAACGTTTTGGAATCTCTCTCTTGCAGTGGTAACATGGAAACAAGCATACCCAAAGACTGGAAAGGTTGCAAGCGACCAGAGTTCAAAGTAATAGAAGGCCGCTTCGTGAGGCTTGAACCTTTCGATGTCGATCTTCATCTCGACGAACTGCATGAGGCATCAACAGGACCGGACGCCGCAGAGAGATTTAGGTACATATGGGAGGATGTCATGACGAAGGAGGAGTTGAAAGAGTGGATGATCAGAGGACACAAGCCGGCGGATTCGTTATACTTTGCTATGCGGGACAAGGCTTCAGGAAAGGTAGACTATTCTAGTATTGGTCTTTTCGGTTTTCTAACACGGGTCAGTGCCGGAGAGAGACTTAGGTGCATCTGGCAGGAAGCCATGACGTAGCAGGAGCTGAAAGGTTTTTCCAACGGCTGCTTTCAGCAACGCTGACGTCAGCCTGGCGGGGGGAGTGAGTCCGTTTCTTAACATAAAGCATTCTTGGGAGAGACTCCTTCACCTCAAGGAGAAGAGTAGTTGGCCGACAGCGTGGACCTCCTGATTGTAGTGGATTCCGAACCACTTGGGAAAGATAGTAAAGTCGCACAATTAATTCGGAGGGGACCAGGACTCGATACTAACTTAGACTGACTGGTAGTCTGAGCGCGTTACCAAGTCACACCATATTCTCCTGTCAACGCAGTGCAAACTACCAAGTTTGCTTTGCAAGTTCGTCAGGACATGTAGAGTAGTGGTACAGACTCCAACTTTCACCCGAAAGGTTGTTGGTTCGAGTTCCATACTTCACTGGATACATTTTCTGGCCACGCTTCGAAGCTCATGTAAACCTTGAGTAGGCCTATAGTTGAGTGTAAGAGAGGGCTTTATAGCCCTAACTCCGCAAGATTGGCTTATATTAGTAATAGAACAAGTAAGTCAATAATTATTTATTTAACTTTAATAGCACTTAAGTTTGCTCTTATTTCGTCCGTATCTATAGAGACCTTAAACCAAAGCTATAAATTCAACTTTTTGACAATGATTGTAATTCTTTTAAGGTTGGCGGTCGACAAGCATTTCACAGCATAGCAGAAGAGTATGGAGGAGCCGAAATTGGAAATGTCTTCTATGGGCCTTTAATATCAAGACGACCTGCAGCTACTGAAGCCGTCTACTTATTCGCAAAACACTTATTTGATGAACTGGGTTACAAAAGGGTAGTGTGGAGATGTAATAATTTAAACGCAGCTTCAAGACGGGCTGCACTTAGGTTTGGTTTCAAAGAAGAAGGGATTTTCAGGCAGGATGTATTTATTAAAGGCACTCTCAGAGATACCGCATGGTTCTCGATAATTGATAAAGAATGGCCGAGATTGAGAGAAGCATTTGAAAATTGGCTCTCGCCGGCTAATTTTGATGAGCAAGGAGTTCAAAGACGGAGGTTGGAGGAATTCCGTCGCTAACTTGATGAGCAAGGAGTTCAAAGACGGAGGTTGGAGGAATTCCGTCGCTAACTTGATGAGCAAGGTGTTCAATGACGGAGGTTGGAGGAATTCCGTCGCTAACTTGATCAGCAAGGTGTTCAAAGGCGGAGGTTGGAGGAATTCCGTCGCCAACTTAGACGTAAATCGGAGAACTAACACTGCGCGTTTTTTCACTGTCGGGTTCCACAGGAAATATCGATCGCAGAGCCGTCATAAATAGCCATTAAATTATAGCAGAAATGCTCCGCTACATTTCGAAACAAGAATAATGTGGTCTTCGCTTACTCCAATTCTTCAGTTCTTGAACTCCTTTCACGGGACTACCATCAATCGTTATAATTGTACAAAAATCAAATTCAATAATTGCGGTCCATCTGTGCCAAAAAGAGCCTGCTTATCATATATCAAAATAATCCGAAGATGTCTCCTGTTTGACAACTCTTTGCTTGATATTCCTTGAGACATTAGATGTTTACACTCCTAAGGTTTTTCCCCTCCGATTGTCTCTTAAGTCAATTAACAATCAAACTAATTTTAGCCAAGAATGATATTCTCGCAAAATTATAATTCTTTCAGGTCTGTGCCACACACCTTTCAATTAAATTAAATTAAATTAGACCATAGCGCTTCTTTTCGCCGTCTCAGCACTGTTTGCTGAGACGGCAACACCTTAGATGAGACACCACATATCGTATATCTTTTTGTATTATGACATAGACAGGTTTTATTTTTTTATTTTTAATTAATGCTGTATATTAGGATAAAATTGCATTGCAATATAGGTAGGTACTCTACGCCGAGGCGGCGACTTCTTAGGTATATGTCTCTACTATCTTTCTTGACTATGACTCATTGACCCGTGCCCTAGACAGGGTTTTTGTATATTTTTAATTAGTGCTGTAAAATGGAACAAAATATACTAAAGTATTGCATTGTACTAGTAATATAAGTAATATAAGATGGCGACATCTTATTAGCTATAGATGTGCCACCTATCTTTTTGATGATGACTCGTACACCCTACACAGGTTTTTTAAATTTTTAATTATTGCAGTAAAATGGGACAAAATATCCGTATTGTATTGCTCATGCGGCACCCTATAAGTATCAGAGTCCCCTTATTTCACAATAATCAAGTGCCGATGAAGCACAGTAACCTGATTTCTGTCTGGGAGATCAAGATGTCTGTGGAAAGGCACTAATACCCCATTGAATCAAAAGGAAGCCAAAATTCGTTCATTAACAACATTAACAGTACGTCCGATCCTTTGGGACTTTTTGGGGGTTTTAGCAGATCACAGAAGCTTAGCCATTCCTTTCGTACGATATATTGTCAAGTGTTGGCGGGTCAGGTTGGAGTCAGATTTTAGTTTTTATGCAATCTAACAGTGCCAAGGTCGTACGCTGATAGTGAACTTCTCTAATTTACATAACATCGCGGTTTAAGAACTCAACTTTGATAATGGCGAATTAGATATGAAGAACGTTATCAGAAGCCTCTCTACAGCTGTTGTCAAGTACTCCAAGTCTCCAATCGAGAAAAAAAATTATTTTTAAGGAAACACTCACATGAATTATAATGCGGCGTTTTGTCTTGATATTTCTGTTAAGACTGTCATGTTCTCACCGCTCCTCTTTTTAAAAAAAAAAATAAATTCTGTTGGCATATTGTTCTTCAGATAAATGTAATTTTCATTTATTAATTTTTTCGTCATTATCATGAAATATGAGACCTGCTGGGTTCAGGTCCCACAACATAATAACAATCAGTTCTGTGCTACACTATTTCAAAAGTTCTGGATCCATTTTTGTCTTTATATTTCTGTTAGACTGTCATGTCCCACAACTCATCATTTCAAAAAAATAAATTCTGTTGGGTTTTAAATGGATTGTTATGTTTGGCATATTGTTCATCAGATAAATGTAATTTTCATTCATTAATTTTTTCGTCATTCGCATGAAATAAGAGATCTGTTGGATTCAGATCTCACCACATATTAACAAACAGTTCTGTGCTACACTTTTTCAAAAGTTCTGGATCCATTTTTGTCTTGATATTTCTGTCATGTTCTCACTGCTACTCTTTTTTTTTAATAAATTCTGTAGTATACATATACTGTACGTATTGCATATACGTTTCTTCAAACAAAACGTTGAAGTACTTAAGTCAGAGATTTATACATAGAACTCTTACATTTATAAAATGTATATAATGACAGTACAAAATAAGTAAGAGATGACATGCAATGGTCCGAAATTTTCTAATCATAATATTATTAATGTCACTAAGTTAAGAAAACAGGACTGACTACACGGTTATAATTCGTATACGATTCTAGTGATTCCAAATTTCAAGTTTTGGGTTAAAATCATTCAAACCAAACTGGTACCTTAGAGAGGATTAGGTACCTTATAAAATGTTAAAAACAAACTTGACAAATATTCCTAATTGTTTTTTTTTTTTACAAAATTTCTCTTCCTATAGCGTCCAGCTGGGTACAAAAACTGATAGGTAACCAAAAAACTAAATGAACCCGTTAGGCATTACATCAAATAAGATAAAAAAAGTGGGACAACTGGTAATATTCGAATTTAGGCCTAGCTATTAAAAAAAGCTGTTTATGAAAAACTATAGCCCAACAGTGGTTAAAACATTTTAAATAAAACTTATCCAACAGCGTTAAAAAATGTTTGGGCACCATTTTGTAACGGCTACTTTTACCTAAAAGCGTGGTAGCAGTACAATGAATGATTTAAGAGATTAAAATAATACTGTTATCCTTATCAATATACAATTGGTTAATTATGCATAGTTAGTTTCAGCCTCGTACGTATCAACAGGTACAATGGGTATTTAAACACATGTATTCTCTTAACAAACATTTTTCACACCTGACAGTCATCTACCTACTTAAAATATGTAAATTAATAGAAATCATAATCGATAATTTTTCTTGTAGTTTTGAAACTTAAAAAAAATTATTATCGTTGCTAAGCTCGTTAATCCTTCAAAATGCAAACCAATGTGGAGAAATATGTGATAATTGTTTTAATTTAAATAAAGAAAATGCAAACCGAGGTGGAGAAATAAGTGATGGAAGATGGAATTAATGAAAAAAAAAAATAAACCTGCTATGACAATCAGAAAATTTTTGATGTTGAGTCCTTAAATTAACGAGTATGACATGTACATACAATATGCATATTTATTGCTTATGTAAGAGTAAGGTAGGCAGTAATTTGTATAGTTCGTCTGGTGGGCTCAATATTGTGTATAAAGTGCCTCCCGAATTATCAAAAAGCTTTTAGTGAATAATTTGCACATTTTTTTTTTTTTTTTTTGAATCAACAGGAAGCTGGCCGTTGCGTTGACATTAGCAACCCCTGGATCACCACAAAACAGGTTGACTTAAATTTTTGAATTAATATAATACTTAAGTTACAAAGATTTGAGCTCGTCGCTTGGTACAGTACTAGGGGATTTTTTTGTGAAACTGATAGCTCACATATTTTTATCAAATTATCAAGTTCATGGAAACGTTATAGCAACTAAAATGACAAACACCTTATAATATGGTATATGAAATAGTCACCTACCAATAGACGAGGCCAAATCTTTATAACTTACGTATTCAATTACATAAAAATACACAAACCAACCTATTCGGGGGTGATCCAGATCCTTTTAAGGCAGAAATTTCAACTCAGAAATACATTGCAAACAAAAGACGACTGAGTATAATTACTGCTATATCCCTTATGTCCATTTGAAGAATAGAAAAGAAAATGACGGAAGATTTGTAGGCTCGTCAAATCACTTAGGTGAGTTATCCTTAAATTGTAACAGTGAAAAAGAAAAGCCCAAAATTCGCATATATGGTAAATAAATTTATAAAATTTTTCTTTCCATAAGGTTAAGAAGTATATAATCTGAGCAGCGAACTCCCAAATTAAGCTGACTTCATAGCAAGTAGAGCCCAAAGAACTTCATGAAATTATCCAAAAATTACCCCCACGTTGTTTGTTATTATTTGCTCTTTGTAACACAACCTTCATAGTTGCAGTTTTTAGAATATCTAGGCTCTGCAAGAATATTAGGATTGTTAAAATGCAAAAAAAAAAAACTAAGCACACGCAAAAACTTGTCCACATTTCAGCAAAGTACAAGTTAAAATACATCAAGGCTACATAGTATAGGGTTAACAAATAGTACGTTTTATATAAAAATAATTAGGCCTAGTCTAAGTTGTCTAAGTATATAAATAGGCTAGGCTAGTAGGAATATGAGGTATAAGACGCTAGAAGTAAACCTTCAGACAAAAAATGCATAATAAATATTTTAACTACGCGGACTTCCAACTCAATCAATTAGAATAATTTTATTATAATGTACACAAAAATTGGTTTCTATGTGTCAATTTACTATTACTCACTGTTTTTTATAGTAACTAGATATAAACAAATACGCAATTTCGATAAAATGAAGTACATTTTACATGCTAACAAGAGAAATTTATTCTGAATCAAAACACTTCTTCTACGGTACAGTTTAATTCCTGTAGCGTATTAGGCTACAACAAATTAAATTTTCCTGCTTTAAAGGCAAATCTGATGACCAGTTTGTAGGTACCGCCTACCTAACTAAGTTCTGAGCGATCTGCTTAGCTCACAAAGCGAAACAGGTTAAAAGGAGTCATTCAGTCCATAACGGGAATATCACCAAATATTTAGAAAACAGCGGGAGAACTAATTAATTTATTTCTCGCTCCACGGTTCCTATGTAGACAAAATTAATGTTATCTAATATCCCCATAAGTTATACGAACGTTGATAAGAAAACATAAATTTACTTGAATGAACTATTGCTAATCTATTAAGTATGATAATGTGAAAGGAAGAAACTGACGACGGAATCCAGAAATAGGACTTTCTCGAATTTTATAGTTCACTGAACAAATTTCATTTGGCTTTATCACAGTTTATACATTTTAGGAGATTTTTGCCAAAATAGCGGGCCTGCAACAAGAAATTAATTAGCTCTCACGCCATGCTGTTTTTTCAAAAGCTTTGAAGGATTCTACTTGATGTTGTATCGATAGGCTAATTTAAGTAGTATATAGTAGCAAAAAATTTTTTTTACACATTTCAGAATACGCTAAGTTAAAGATAACATAAAATTATTTAAGAACGCAACTAAATTTAATAAGCCGCCACACGCAAATTATCTAAAACATTTCTTAGGTTGCGCCATAATCAATTGTCTGCTTCAAAAATTACTTACACTAACAGTCAACAGATTTCAGACCACCTGTTTTTAAAATTCTCAGGCTTTGACCAGCAACTCTAAATACGGCACATCACTTCTTTAACAGAATGACCTTTTTTTCCGAATTTGAGATTCATTGTGAATCAACCCTGTTTAAACAACTAGAAAACACCCTGGCATAACAATTGGTTGGAGTTGCTGTCTGGTTTATAATAAATGGACTACTTTCGTGGAGAAATAGAGTAAGGATGTCAAATCCCAATTTCATGATTGTTTGGGCGCCAATATTAAAGTCCCCGACCCCAGTCTTAGTATGTCCTGCAGACCTATTATGGCGATTTGAGACTAACTGGTGTTTATTTTTTAATACAACATTAGTAAGGTGTCACGTGGCGGTGTTAAAATATGCGCGGGAAATCCAAATTAATAAATTATAGAAATACAAGAGAATGATTGCATTGTTTTTCAATTGAAGGAAATACTAATAAACGTTAAAATGTACAGGTAGAATTTTGAAATACAATAAGAATTTTAATTAATGTGTCTACATCTAAGGGAGAAAAAATTAAAAACTCACCAAAAATATTACTATATCAATTTGAATTTCCCGCGCATTTTGCAATGTTTAAAACAATTGAATAAATATAAAAATAATACGTTAATCCCAAATCGCCATAATCGGGCTGCTGAGGGCCTACAATGATTAAGTATTAGATTATTCTTGGGGTACAAATGTAAACAAAGCAATTTTGAATAGCACTTTCCATTATACAATTATCTTGTTTACATTTTTGATCGTATTATCTTTTATCTTATTAGGTTAAGATTTAAAATAATCGCCATAGTAAGCCCACTGGTTAAGGAAAGATATAAGTGCTTCCACCCTTAACAAAAAATTTGAAATCTTCACTGTATTTTTGTAGGATGGTGGACCTTTCTTTTACTTTTGAAGGCCATATTTATGGTCGTAGAACTAGCCGCCCCTCTGGGAATAACACCTCACCTACAATCAGTCACTTTCACAAACACAATTAATTTAAAATAAATATTCACACGTTTAGAGACCAATTAAGTTAACACGAGGGGACAGTTCTATTGGTTTTCTCCCGGTAGTGAACCCCACCAGCGTCTTGTACGAGATAGTGCGTTAGTCTGGACGGGAGACACCCGGCGTTGATTTGATAAAACTCGACGAGCTGCAAAAGGTCGTAAAATTTGGTATTTCCACCGTCAAGCGTGTAAAACATGGTCTCCTGGTCAGGCTCCGAGATCAAATTGATCTCTTTGTGGACGACCTTATTTCCAGTCTTCAAAGTGAGAACGTATGCGCCGGGATTGCTTTGACAATCGCGTACCAGGAACACCCTGCAAAATCGAAATAATTGGATAAGAGACATGTGGGGACCACGTAGTCCCACATATACAATAACCAGTCTGCTTTCAGCCTCACCTTTTTCCCGGTAGATGGCGCTGTTCACATTCACACAATTCAATATTCCTAAATCTTCTTTTTACATATTTATTTCCTTTATTCAATAATATCTCTAAGCTACCCTCTGTGTCTCATCAGCTCCTTTAGCTGGAGACACAGAGTTGGTTTTTCTATATGGAAGCAGGCTGGGTTAAATCTGTTATTAATTGTTAGCATGTATCGTTCTTTACACACACCTGCAGCCTGATCGAGGCGATTATAATACCGGTATTTATTCAATCCCCTGGTAATAAAAATGTAAACAAGATAATTTTATAATGGAAAGTGCTATTCAAAATTTGTTTGTTTACAGTTATAATCCTAGGGTATTTATTTAACCCCGGTATTATAATCGCCTCGATCAGGCTGCAGATATTGTAACCACTGTTTGTTAATTTACTCTCACTCTTACCAAGTAGAGTGGAAAAACTACTTCAATACAGTCAATCTACATTCAACCGCCTATTCAATACCATCGTCCAGCGACTTCCTACAGACACAATACAATATATTTTTTTGACACCGAGTAACCGAGTATTTATGACGAAATTAATTCAATTGTCGATCCACAACTTGTGACACAGGGATCTAGAGCTATACAGAGCCCAACCAATCACAAGCAAGCATGACACATTGTGTTAAGCCCTTTTTCTACTCAACACTAGACGTGGGCGGGCACAACCGCAAAAATATGAAAATTCATAAAAAAATTCAAACTTTGTCTAAAAGCAGTCTACTTCCCTGACTTATTTACAACTATTTTATAAAATCATGTTAATGAAGGTACTTTATCCGATTTTTCGGAAGTAATAATACTTTAGCAAGCCTACTATGTGTTCAATATTAACTTAATCTGGAGGTTAAAAAATATGTCAACAAAACAATTTTGAATAGAACTTTCCATCCTAAAATTATCTTGCTTAAATTTTTAATTTTAGGTTTAGTTAATAGGCATAGTAGGCCCACAGATGAGAAAATGTATAGATTTTCCGAAAGCTTGCATTTTTTATGTGACCACCTTCATAACTTTGAAGGTGTGGAACGAGAAATTAATTACTAGTATATCCCCCTATTACACACTCCAATAAATATAGGACTAGGAAAAATTGGAACGTAAATTCAGACTCAAATCGTATACTTCAACATAAACATCCCAAATATTTTTTCAACCGAATGGATGTAGGCCTACATCAAGACTGAGCCCACAAAATGTACGGAGTTACACATCACTGCACGACTTCCCTTTTCAGAGCAGCAGTCTCCTAGGTTCAAATTATTTCGATAGAAGAGGCTTTTAAAGATGAATTAAAGGCACTAGTACTGTCAGCAATAAAATAAAGTAATACAGCTTACCCATTAACTGTACCATGCTTTGCTACAAGCGCAGCTGCCATATCTCGCGACATTGACGCATGGAACCACGGCTGCGCCAAATGGATGCTACTTTGGCTGCCTTGTGTGCTTACTGATTTACCTAGAGAGGAATAAAAGGGTCAATCTAGTAAAAAAAAATCCTAACAATACACAAAACAAATAATTTAGCAGCCTATATTTTAACTGCTAACTCATTATGCTACAATACAGCTGCCATATCTCGCGACATTGCCACATGGAACCACGGCTGCGCCAAATGGTACTTTGGCTGCCTTGTGTGCTTAATGATTTACCTAGAGAGGAATAAAAGGGTCAATCTAGTAAAAAAAAATCCTAGCAATACACAAAACAAGTAATTCAGTAGCCTATATTTTAACTGCTAACTCATTATGCTACAATACAGCTGCCATATCTCGCGACATTGCCACATGGAACCACGGCTGCGCCAAATGGTACTTTGGCTGCCTTGTGTGCTTAATGATTTACCTAGAGAGGAATAAAAGGGTCAATCTAGTAAAAAAAATCCTAACAATACACAAAACAAATAATTTAGCAGCCTATATTTTAACTGCTAACTCATTATGCTACAATAGTTTCAATAGTTTGCTAAGCGGTACCAGCTTATTTTATACTATACATGGCAACAACCTCTGACGTCTTTCTCAAAAATAATTGTTGAAAATTGATGGATTAGTTACATACTACCTATTAACCTATTATATGAAAAAACTCATGTAATTTAAACTGCAATAGATGCATTATCGCCCATTACTTGAAAAGAGATACTATCGAATCAAACACACTGGGCGCATGTATTACCCACATACAATGTAGTTTAAAATTTTAATTTAAAAATCGAAAAATCCCGCTCATTGTAAACATATCCTAGAGTTCTATATGGGGGAGATGAGACATACGCTTTCCATCAAAAAATATAGTTTTGAATTTCGTCTCCTATGACCAGCCAATAAAAAAAACAGATACCCGGTAGTCCCAGGATTTAAAAAACTATTTTTGGTGCGCTCAAATGCCCCATCTCTCCTATGGCGGGTATTCCACATACGTACATCGTCAATGAAAATTATGAAATCGAAGGACATTTCAATTTTACTCTATGCCATTGTTAAATCAATTGATCATAGAGTAAAATTACAAACAAACTAAAATTAAAAAATGGCGTCATGGGATATGTCAAGTGTGTCAAATACAATTATTTTAATTGATTTAAAAAAAAAAACAGTTTTCATCCATTAAACAGATCGGTGAAGGTCGATCTTACTTCGGATCTCCTACTATTATTAGGTTTTATTAAAAATAATAAGTGAACGAAGAAAACAAATACAAACAAAATTTCAAAAAACAAATGCAAACAAATTTCAAAAATTTGGCACAAACGTTTCAATAGAAAATTGTCAATTTTTGAAAAAAAACATGTGGAATGGCCGCCATCAATGAAAAATTGAAATGTCCTTCAATTTCATAATTTTCATTGACGATGTACGTATGTGGAATACCCGCCTATATAAAACTCTAACATACCCGATGATTGCCGTGCGGCAGGCCGCCATCTACGTTTCCATGTGTAGCCTTCTGCTAGAGCAATGGCTTTGGCTTCTTTCGGGTCCTCCACAATTCGACCGACGCTTCCCGTAAAGTCCATGGCAACACGAGAACGTACGCTTTCCTAGAAAGGAAAAACTTTCGTTAGGCGCGGTTTCCACCGACCTGCAAGTGCAAAATACAAATACGGTGACGTGGTAGCAGACATTCAAGACTTAGGCGGGGTTTCCACCGACCTCGCATTGCAGAATGCAAATGACATTGACGGAAAATTTTGTTTTACTCTATGCCATAGTTAAAATGAGGTTTTATAGGGACAGTTTTGGTCACTAGGTTCGCTGACGCCGTTTGCATGCGAAAACTAAGCTCTTAGCATCTAATTAATTCTTTTAATATTTTTACTATGCCTGGACCTTATCTCGCTGCATATAATTTAATATATATATTCTCCATGATTTATAGAAAAATATCACTTTAAAATAATACGCAATTAAAAATCATTTTAAAATCGTATTGAGGCTTATGAAAAAATCAACGCTTTGATATCAGTGCAACTGGTGCTGCCATCTACAAAGTGACGCCACAAATGAACCCCATTGATCAATGATCATAGAGTAAAATCACAAACAAACAAACTAAAATTAAAAAATGGCTTCATGGGATATGTTAAGTACAAACATTTTAATAGATTTCTATAAAAAGAAAAATTCAAATTTCCGTCAATGTCATTTGCATTCTGCAATGCGAGGTCGGTGGAAACCCCGCCTAAGTCTTGAATGTCTGCTACCACGTTACCGTATTTGTATTTTGCACTTGCAGGTCGGTGGAAACCGCGCCTTATTGGGGAAAATTAATTCCACGTTTTGACGGCTATTCCACTTGTCACTTTTCCCGTGAAATGTGATTAAAAAAAGTCTGCTACCATATTATTATAACTTAATTTAAGAAGACTATTATGTAGATACTTAACTTATCTATTATAAATTAAGTTATAATAATGGTAGCAGGCTCTTTTTAATCATAGTTGACGGGGGAAGTGACAAGTGGAACAGCCGCCTTTGTAAAGCACAGCGGTTAGTCTCTCATTACAGCGAAAACGTTTATAACCCCATTAATCTTACACTTTTTAAGGGTTAATCGCATACAAACAATTTAATAAATGACGATTGACCTCTTCAGTCGCCTCTGTAGGTTAGTACCCATCTTGAGTTACGACACGTCTCCGATCGCATGAAGTTTAGAGACTTGCATGAGTACAAGCATGCTACCACCTGGCCATCGAAGTCATTGAATTATATTATGTGCTCCAAAGGATAAACGAGGAAGGTCCCTAATTATCATCATATCCGTGACGAAAGCCGCAGCTGATCAGACATAAGGGACTCTTTAAAATCATAATAGAAGAGAATATCAACAAAAAATCATAAAAAATAACTGAAATCCGCATAAACTACAAGAGGAAAAACATTTTATTGAACTAAATACACTTATTTGGAAGAAACTGAGTGACTCAAATCCAACAATTGCAGACTCTGCACGAGTGTACTTAAGCCATTAGACAGAATACAGTACCGTAGTAATATTCACCCTTTTTTTAGAGATAACACTATGAATATTGACATTATGACCTAATTTCTTCACTGCAGCTGCAGCAGATATAGAGCATAAAGGCAACTGCAAGCGATTGTTGTTATCTGTGATGCAGTGGGCTACAAATGCACAACGCGAAAGTAACACAATCAAAATGCAACGTCACTTTTTAAACACTTATGCATAGCATTTAATTTTTTACAAGAAGTTCGCAGATAAACTTGGTGGGAGGTACTGCAACACTTCACTAATTGAGAAAACGTTTTCATATTTTATGAATACGTCAATTCTGATTGGTGGAAAGCCTTCAACCATGTTTGGCCACCTATTAGCGTCTTTAAAGGTAATTAAATTACTTCGGAAAGAGTTCAGACTTTAAAGGTCGACTCTTTATGACTACTCCTAAGTGACTTTGTCATTTCACCTTAAAATATAACAAGGCAACTTACATTGGGTAATATAAAGTTATTGTACTGTTTAGGGCTCATATTCTCCAGATGCTTGTTTCTGAAGGACCTGTAGTTTTCCCTCAGCTGCTTACCATACTGAAATAAGAAAAAAACATTATGTATAATAGGATTTCGCACAGACATAAACTGATGTTCTACAAGTAGGCTAAAACACCCAGCCTTTGTAGTTTGCCAATTTAGGGGGTTCTGCA
Source organism: Psococerastis gibbosa (assembly GCA_963971405.1). Lineage (NCBI taxonomy): Eukaryota > Metazoa > Arthropoda > Insecta > Psocodea > Psocidae > Psococerastis > Psococerastis gibbosa. Next base: position 29,194,346 of record OZ020491.1, read on the forward strand.
TTTTACGTACATTCAACAGAGTAGTGGAAGCCATACAAAGTTGAATGTGTTATTGAGGATCAACGAAAGCAGAAAAACAGTATTTGGCACCATTGAATCGGTCGGCAAAATGTTGGTTAACAGCACCCATAGCAGTTGCAGTTCAAGAGCGTTGTTTTTATTTCGAACACGCACATACAAAAGAGTAGAGTAGAATCCAAAACAAGTTGTATGTAATATTAAGCATCGACGAAAGCAGTAAAGCAGTAGTGTTTAAAAAAATTGAATCCATCGGCAATAGGTCGGCTAATACCCCTAGCAGTTGCAGTTAGCCAATCTAGCGGGTTTATGAATGAATGAATGTATTAAATATAGAACAATTTAAATACAATAATTGTAAAGCCCCACATGAAGACCTATAACAATTTACCCTACTCTAAAACTAAAGAAAAAAGAAAAAAAATCAATTAGACTTAATTTAACTTATTAAACTACACTGAACACATGAATTTCACGTACTGCTATTCCACATGCAACAGAGCAGCAGAGTTCATACAAAGTTGAATGCATAATTGAGCATCAAATAAAGCAGTAACATAGTGTATTACACCATTGAATTCGTCGGCAAGAGGTCGGCTAATATCCCTAGCAGTTGCAGTTAGCAAATCTAGCGGATTTATGCATTTCACGTACTGCTATTCCACATGCAACAGAGCAGCAGAGTTCATACAAAGATGAATGCATAATTAAGCATCAAATAAAGCAGAAACTTAGTGTTTAACACAATTGAATTCGTCGGCAAGAAGTTGGCTTATACCCTTAGCAGTTGCAGTTAGCAAATCTAGCGGATTTATGCATTTCACGTACTGCTATTCCACAAGCAACAGAGCAGCAGAGTCCATACAAAGATGAATGCATAATTAAGCATCAAATAAAGCAGAAACTTAGTGTTTAACACAATTGAATTCGTCGGCAAGAAGTTGGCTTATACCCTTAGCAGTTGCAGTTTGCCAATCTAGCGGGTTTATGCATTTCACGCACTGCAATTCCGCATGCAACAGAGTAGCAAAGCGGTTCAGTGACTCAAATGCATTGCGTGCATCTAATGACAGCTTAAGTACCGATCGCTGTATCATTACCTTACCACTAAAGGTATTGTCTGATTCCTATATACAGTATATGTGCGGGAGTAACTTCCTTCCCTGGAAATGCAACCGGCAAACCGCGACGATTTATGGAGCCATATACAATGGAAGAGGAAAGGAAGTGTATTTTCTACTAGTTATACATGAGTAGGGTTGCCATAATTGTCAGACATAAAACCGGGACAAAGAGCCGAGATCTAGTGCAAATTTAAAAAAGAAAAAGTCCATTTTATCTAGTGCATTTTTTTATTAGATTAGTAAGTTTTGCAAATAGGTACTATTTTCACTTATTATTATTATTTTCTGGTAAATTCTCAGTATTTTAAAAATCAGTAAATTAAAAATCATGCTAGTTATTTATTTTGTCTGAACCGGGACATTTAAGGACGAAACCGGGACGAATGGCAACCCTATACATGAGGACCACATGCAGGAAAAGCCGGGCAGAACCCACGTTAATATTGGGAAACCTATATAGTAATACTTAATTTACTTAACGTGTCCGGGAATAAGACACGCTTATCCTAAACATTGCTTTATAACTTCTTTCTTCAGCCAGTACCCTATCGGCCATCAGACGCCGTAACGCCCAGTCCAAAGAAAGGCAAGTCGGTAGGCGATCAGTAGGAACGCTGTGTCCCGCCAATATTCAAATATGCAGCAACCCCATTCAGTTTAGCTTACTACTTAACAGTGATCCAGCACACGCGGATTCTGTCGCTGTGACAGGATAGACACTTGAGAGCCGCCAGAAGTTTGTCAAATTGCAAACTCCCGCCAAAATTTAAAAGTTCGACCACCCAACTCACCTTAGCTAACCGTAGAGCCGTGATCCAGCACACGCGGATTCTGTCGCTGTGACAGGATAGACCCTTGAGAGCCGCCAGAAGTTTGTCGAATTGCAAACTCCCGCCAAAATTTAAAAGTTCTACCACCCAACTCACCTTAGCTAACCGTATAGCAGTGATCCAGCACACGCGGACTCTGCCGCTGTCTCAGGACAGACACTCAAGAACCGCTTGAGACGTGTCGTTGTATTGCAGAACTGATTTCCAGCCGAAATTTAAAAAATCAAGAACTCCACTCACCTTAGCTAACCGCATAGCCGTGATCCAGCACACACGGACTCTGTCGCTGTCACAGGACAGACACTTGAGAACCGTCTGAGGTGTGTCGTTGGAGTCGCTGGACGGCCAAAGAGGTCTCAGACAAATGCCAAACTCGGTGGGCGCTCGAAATTGGTTTTTGGCATTCAGCGTAGTGTAAATACTGTAGTGGCAAAGTTCCGCGTAAATTTCAGCCTCCTCTTCATTATTGGCCTGTGGAGAAAAAGAGAAAGTCGTTAGCAAGGCATTCAAGGCCGTAGCCAGGGGGGGGGATTCATAAGGGTTTCAGGGCTCAGAGTTTACTGCAGATGTCGACAGCAGACGTTGACGAAACGTTTGGAAATACGCTTTACCCCGTTCTATAATCCCGGAATCAAAACTCAATAGGTCACTGGCCGCTTGATAGTTTAATTCGGGGACAAAATTAATAAATAAAGAAGATTCAATTTTCATGAAAAATGACTAAAAAAAAAAATTCTGTGGAACCTTTCTATTGATGCTTTCCAACTTCAGTTATGTTTTAGATGTTAAATATAGTAACAAAACCGAACCGGTTGCTTTCCAAAGAAATTTTTTGGTTTAGAATAATAAATTATTGATAATTCATGCTAAATACTAGTAAATTTCATACCCTGGCATTTTAACTACGCTGTATTACATTGGTCTGCCCGTTCTAGACCGTGCAGTCGTTCCATCGTTAAATTCAGTGCTTTGGGTTAGGGAAAGTCCACGCAACCGAAACATAACCCTAGGACAATAACTGTAAGTAACTGTTGAAATTGACTATGCATTACTATACTGTTATATCGAAATTTTCCCAGCGATACAAGTCTCTTAGAGTACTAGTGCTGGGGTAGACAATGTAAACTGTGCTTGAAAAATTTGTAATAGGCCCTATATTATTTAATTACTTACTTATTTACCATTATCTAACTCAGTGGCGGGTTGGAAATCGGCCCTGGAATTTTCGAATACCTTGATCAGGTCATATAAAGGCGGACGCGTGCTTACATTTGAAAAAATGCTGTTGTACGAGTAATACTTGTTACTAACACAAATTTTACTTTTTTGCTTTCCAATTTATATGTAGTATAAGGAAAGCTTTGTGATGGTCCAAATTTTCGATTCCGAGATTTCAACGGATTTTTGAGGTCCCAGGAACCCAAAATAGTGGTTTTTACGAAATGTCTGTCTTCTTATTCATCGATTTACGGGCAAACTACTCAGTGGATTATGATGAAATTTGGCATGTAGATTCATAAAAATCATGCCTCGAGATTTTTATTTTTATTTTGAGCTAACTCAAAAAACTCAAAAAAAACTTCTAAAAAAAATTATTTCTCAAAAACTTCTCCAACGAATTCATTTAAATTCACATATATTGTATCTCCAACGAATTCATTTAAATTTACATATATTGTAGTCGTTATTAATGTTAATAAAATGCGGGGGTCGCATGCCCCTTGACAGTTTGCTTCTGGGCGTAAAAAAATAAAAATAACTAAATTTTAATGAAAAATGACTAAAAAAACTAATTTTTCTGCGAAACCTTTCTATCGATGATTTCTACCTTAGGCATATTTTAGGTATTAAATTGAGTAACGAAACCGGACAGGTTGCTTTCCCAAAAAACCATTTGGTTTTATGCTAAAAAAAATGTTTTTAAAAAAATGCTAGAAAATTCCCGCTCAAATGCATTGCGTGCCCTGCCATTATTGCTGTGTGGTAATGTGTTGGTCTGACCTATATAGATTTTACTTCACCTCCAGTGACGTCAGGTGGACAACTCCTCCCCCTCCCGAGATATCCGAAATGTAATTATAGGAAAATTATTTACCATGAAATTACTCATTTTCTCTATATACTAATTGATAAATTGGAAAGCATGTTCGAGTAAACTCGGACCGGTTCTTTTATTTTTGAAATATGTTACGATGTCTGCCGTCTGCCCACCGGCCTAGTCCGCCACTGCTTATACTAATTGATAAATAGTAAAGCACGGGTTCACCCGTACCGGTTCCATAATATGTGCCTGCCTGTTGCCAACTCATTTACATGATTAGCTTACGAGTATAATGTATAATGACACAGCTGTTACTAACAGGCGAAAAAATGAAAACACAATGGGAAAACCTAATTCGGCAAACACATTTGAAGCTATTCGTAACACAATCTGAATTATTCCATCATGAAACATTACAGTACATTAGCATACATGCATTATTCAACATGTAAATCATACGATATAACGCGTGTGTCGCTGCATACTAGGCTGCAATGATGAGTCACTCTATGCACATGTGCCCGCTCAATGCAGCGGTATACTGTGGAAGAACAAAGACACTGATAACGCGTCAAGAAAGAGAGAAAGCAAATGAAAAGAAATGAAAACGACTTTATTGAAAAAAGGCGAAAAATAAGACTATAAAGTCGTGTTTTCATGCTAACCCTAAAAACAAAAATATTGTATTATTGACGCAAAATTAAATAGAGAAGAAACAAGAGAGAAAGAATGAAAAAAGAAGGCTAAAATATATATGAGGGGGGGTTTCATATTCATCACCATTACAGGGCCGGAGAGAGTCTCAAGGGTCATCTAAGATATATTGTATAATTATTTTCTTCAAGCTACTGAGTGAACTAGCCAAGGGCGGATCCAGCCGAAAATTTAGGGGGGGGGGGTCACAAGCTTTTTGTAAGTTTAAAAGGTAATTTTTTGTTGAAAAGTTGAGTTTTATTCAATTTTTTTTTACTAGGTATCTTATGAATTTACTCATTTAGCGGGGGTCATGACCCCCTGACCCCCCCCCCCCCCGTGGATCCGCCATTGGAACTAGCTGCCCTAACCTCCAGGCTCCAATGGTAGGAGGAAAGGAGTAATATAATTACAAAGATTTTCGCAGCCGGAGTTACGAGATGAGGCAGTGGAATCCGGGCTGATAGGCCGTGGTCGATATGAAAGCGTGCTTCCAAACGTTTCGTCAACATCGGCGGTCGACATCTTCAGCGGCACTGCAAGATGTCAACGGGAGAACAAAGACACTGATAACGCGTCAAGAAAGAGAGAATGGAGTAATATACAGGGGCGTAAAATTGGGGGGGGGGGCACGGTCCAACTTGCCCCCCCCCCAATGTAATGAATTTATCACTATGTCAACCTCATAGGTACTTGTGTCGAGTTACGACACGACACGTCTCCCACCGCAAGGTGTGTAGAGACTCGCACAAGTAGAAGCACGCTCATGTGAGATTACTATAAGGTGCCCATTCCATTGACCGGCTAGGGCTATTTCCAAAAACGGTGACGTGGTAGCAGACATTCAAGACTTAGGTGGCGTTTCCACCGACCTCGCATTGCAGAATTGACGGAAATGTTTATTTTCCTCTATTCCATAGTTAAAATTGATCAATGATCATACAGTAAAATCACAAACAAACTAAAATTAAAAAAATGGCGTCATGGGATATGTTAAGTACAAACATTTTAATAGATTTCTATAAAAAGAAAAATTCTAATTTCCGTCAATGTCATTTGCATTCTGCAATGAGAGGTCGGTGGAAACCCCGCCTAAGTCTTGAATGTCTGCTACCACGTCACCGTTTTTGGAAATAGCCCTAGCCGGTCAATGGAATGGGCGCCTAAGTTAGTGTAGGTACTACAGTATAGTAATAGTTATACACTTCAGATGACGCCCCGGTTAGGCGTAGATCGTGGGTTCGAATCCCGCTGAGGCCAGGTTTCTACATCCTCTTATTTTCGGTTGCTACGAAGAGGAATGTTTTCCAGGCTTAGGACACACAAATAGTCCAGGGGCGGACACAGCTGGCCTGAGCAAGGAAAAGTGTAACCTTGGCACAATTAAAATCTCAGGTAGGGGGTGTACAATAAGCCAAAGGCTGCAGTAAGGTAATAAAAACACGACCAGTTTCCACCCAGAAAAAAAAACCTTATTTGCCCTAACATTATTGCCCAACACACTCTTACCGGGTACCAGTATTTCCAGGTATTTCTCCCGCACCAATGAATTTTCCACCAGACCACTTTTATATATTTGAGGCTATGGAATGAGAAAAATTATTAATTAGATCAAAAATACAAGTCCATTTTGTGTTAACAAAATTTTAAAATCTCTGCCTGTTTATGTCCGATCGGAGTTGACTAAAAAAAAAAAAAAAAAAAAATGGTAACCCTGCTTATTAGGCTCTTAGGCCTAAGATTGTTTCATAAACCAAAAAACAGCAGGACACATATTAAAAATCACCCCTTTAGTAAATAGCTGGATGGCAGAAAGACTACAGTAGCAATATCACCCCCATGAATTGCAAAAAGGGAACGTTCAGGGGTGGGCTGACCTACCCCAAGCATCTGAAGCATCTCTTATCGATCCCAGCCCAGACCTACCCCAACTCTGGCCCCACTGCCCCCAGATCTCATCGTAGAGGAAGCTTTCCGTTGCTGTTGGCCACCCCTGGGCCACCCTAAAATGTTGTTGAAGTGTAACTTCTTATGGTGGGCTCTTAAACGCTGGATTGTTATCTGTTCGTGTGACGCAAAAGATGAGTAATATAAAATATTAGGACGTAAAAGCACTGCAGGGCATGTAAAGCAGGCGGTCCCGGGCCTTCCTAGTTGAGTGTAAGAGAGGGCTTTATAGCCCTAACTCCGCTAGGTTGGCTTAGTAATAGAACAAAAAAGTCAATATTTATAATGGACATATACCACGCGGCACGCGGTTTAGAGCTGATATCTTAAATGATTAGCAGGGCAATATAATATAAGGAGTACACTTGAGTTGGGAAGAATTTGAGATCGACAGTTTTTCAGAGTGCCATTATGTGATGAATCGGTAGAAACCGGGATGACAGGCCATAGTCGTTTTGAAAGTGTACTTCCAAACGTTTCGTCAACATCTGCGGTCGACATCTTCAGTGGCACTGCGTAGGCTTCTAAGATTGCATCTCGGAGGCTCAGCAGCAACTGTGTGGGCAGGGGGATGTGCTCTGATATTTATACTAAGCTGCGGGGTGGTGGGGGGCTGCTGCTCAGCCTCCGAGATACAATCTTAGAAGCCTACGCAGTTCCACTGAAGATGTCGACCGCAGATGTTGACGAAACGTTTGGAAGTACACTTTCGAAACGACCACGGCCTATCATCCCGGATTCTACTGATTCATCTTGTAAATCCGGCTGTGAAAGCCTTTGTAATTATACAATATGCCATTTTTATGACCATGCTTCATGTTCATGTAAAATTAAATATATGATGCCTCTACCCCCTATTAATAATAATATTATTTAACAAAGGGTTAGTTGGACTTACATTGCCTGCAGTAGCACCCACTCCCGAAACGTTACCCCCTTCATAAATAATTAGATTACTCGTGACTTCGTGGTATTTCATTTTAATAAACAAAAAATAACAAAAACTTAGTTTTGTTGCATTTGCATCTTCTCCTCGAGTTGAGCAAGTCTCAAATCGCAGATAAGGTGTAACTGTGCTAGTGGGTTTCCCTCTGTAGATGGCAGTTCTTGCCGAAAGCGCTCAGGGTTTTATACTAACACAAGTGGGTTTCTTAGACAAAGTTAATTTCTTAACAATTATTTGGGTTTTACTAATTCGGGTTGTTATAACAAGTTATTCTACCACTCTATGTTTTTGTTATTTTTTGTTTATTGTTACCCCTTCCCCTAACAATGGGCTCCGCCCTAATTGTTCGATGACCATGAGGCCCATGCCAATGACTATTAACGCAACAGGCAATGTAAGTCCAACTAACCCTTTGTTAATTAGTATTACACCATTGCCATTACCCTTTACCAATTAATAATAATGCCTACTTACGAGTGGCCCATTGGTTCATTGTCTAATGCCAACGACCCCATGGATTTCGGACATTAGACAATTTATATATAGTTTCCGTAAGAATTTTGGACAATTGGCAAACTGGTATACGTCCTCGATGTCAACCTACACTGGCTACAAGCGATAACGTACAAGATGCGACAATCTTATCATTGGCGCAGCGACTTAATCAAGTACACAGCCGCCCCTATTACACACTAGAACATTTTGACTAATATTCGATCCAGAAAATATGGGTCCAAGAAAAATTCGAAAGTGTATTACCGAAATTCAGATTTAAACCGTATACTTCAACATAAAATTATATTCCAAATATTTCTTCAATCGAATAATTGAGTAATTGAGCAAAAGCAATCCTCTCCATTTTTTTCAGTTTTGAGATATTCGCACCATTTCTTTTATTTTTCAATACTCTATCCGATGAATCAGATATTGAGACGCAAAAGCAATTCTAATACTGTTAAAATTAGCTTTAAAAACTGTAATGTTATACCTCATGGCGTTGCGGCACAGCAGTTTTTTGCGGTTTCTGAAAAATCGACCTGGGTGGACAGGATTGCTTTTGCTAATAGGCAACTCAATTACTGGGCCGAATAAATGTTCAAGTGTGTAATCAGGGCCGTTGCCAGACGTTTTGTTTTTCCAACGCCAGATCTTAGGCGGCTATTCCACTTGTCAACAATCCGTCATTTGTGCTTCAATAATTGATGAGATTTTATTTTACTCTATATAAAAACAAAAATTAACAAAAATGCACAAATGACAGAATATCGACAAGTGGAATAGCCGCCAAAGCATTTCTGGTTTTAAGCAGCCCTGTCAGCCAGGCGGGGTGAGTGAGTCTGTTTATTAACTTGAGACACCCTAAGGGTCTTCAGGGAGAAGAAGAGTTGACTAACAGAGTGGACCTCCTGATTATAGTGGATTTCGAACCATTTTGGGAACATAGTGGTAACATGATTAATTCAGAAATTTAATATTTTCTATTATATGATGCATGAAGTAGTCTTCTACAACTTACATATGAGCGCAATCTTTAATAACTTGCTTTGTTAATTAAATAAAAAATAAAAAGTCAATAAAAACAACAAATTTTGGGGTTCTAATTTTCTACGTAGCATGTCCTCTTAAAAAAAAATAACCTCTGTTCATATCCACTTTACAGTAAATCCCAATCACCATTGAAATATAACAAGAAGTGAAACCCTTTGTCCTACGTAAAGTGAAAACAAAGGGTGAAATAGACAACTTTTATTTTTATCCCTCTAATCAAATCAAATCCAATTTTGCAACAAAACAAGTAATACATAAAATGATAAATTGTATGAAATTAGAATAAAATTTAAGTTAGCTAAATTAAATTAAAAATAATAATCGTTATGCATACAAATGAGCACTCTCTCCAACACCGAAATACAGTAAGTTATTACAGCTACGATAAGTATCAATGGCGGAAGCATTGGGTACGGTAACTCGAGTTCATCACGCATGCGCCCTGCACAGGATAAGTAAGGGGGTGGGTTAAACAGGGGCGGAGGGAAGAAGGGGGAGGGGAGGTTGCGAACCTTTAGTCTGAATCGCTGTTTTCCTCATTGCCAATTTTAGAGCTGGGAAAATAAAGTCCGCGGAAGTTGTATAATAAAAGAGCTCTCCCGAATTATCGGGTTTTGGCGTCAACAACTTTTTTTTTTTCTTTTTGGGTAAACAAATCAATAAAGTCTGTGTGAATGTGCCTTGTGCCAGAGTATAACAAAGGGGTGGGCCAGATTCTACGTGGAACAGAAATTATTCACATAAGCTATAAGAGCGTTAAAGCTGGCCATTCACGAGGGCTCCAAACGTACTCGCGCCAAGCCAAAAGGCGTGTCCTGTTCCATTTGGGGTTTGCGCCATTTAGAGGGGTCATCACGACTACGCTGAACCAGTCGCTCCAAATCTTTCAAATTGTACAGTGTAAAAGTACCTCTTCCATATCGTCACACTGTACAATTTGAAAGATTTGGAGCGACTGGTTCAGCGTAGTCGTGATGACCCCACTAAATGGCGCTAACGCCAAATGGAACAGGACACGCCATTTGGCTTGGCGTGAGTCCGTTTGGAGCCCTCGTGAATGGCCAACTTTAGCGTCCGACCGGGGTGAGTTCTGAAAATGGGTTCGGGCCCAACCCTCCTCTCCCCCCCACCCCCCACGCTGCAGAAGCGGCATTAAGGAGGAAGAAGAAGCTATAAGAAATTGTTGTTTTGCCGTAGACTGGTAAACCGGACAGATTTGGACAAGGGCGGATGTGTGGACATTTTCATCCTTGCCCAAAGGTGCCCCTCTGAGCCACAAGCACTAACAAATTGTACATCAAAACAGTAAATAAATATATTTGAATTTGAATGTCAACACAAACGATCAAGACTACTAAACGTAACACCTAGAAGTTCGAAGGTCTCCTTGCGACTATAAAGAGGCATATACCAAAAGTTATAAGAAATTTTTTTCAAAGTAGCTAGCTTCTGAATTAAGAGGCGAAGACGCGAAAATCTCTAATCTGTACCTCTTCGTGATGAAGATGAAAGCGCGTTATGGCGAATGAGCAGATAGGGGACCAAGTTTCAGCCGGGATAAGCGAAAAACACAGTCTTTTCTGAGCGGTACTCTTTGTCCTGGAGTTGGGAAACTGGCCCAGCCCCGACGGCGGAGGAACTCAATGAAGAGTCAACGGCATAAGGATGCAGAAGGCAACGGGAAACCACTGCATTACAATTCCCTAGTAGTTTTACTATATATACAATATATATTTCAGTTAAATTAAATATATGTAAGGTATAAGATAAAATCGTCAGAATATCGTCTAAATCAGGTAGTTCTGTCATTGTGATTGTGCTAGTACCTCAGTGACAGTGTAGAAAGCTTTCTCTAATCAAATTAGGGAAGTTAGAAGCATTTCTCGCCGCTCTCAGTTCAATCGGGAGTTTTCTAAGGTAGGCGAAACCTTGTAGTATAGGATCCAGTCGCTCACACTTGGCTGTGCGTGGCGCTGGCCTTACAAGGTCTCCCCGTTGCCTCGTGTTGTAGGTGTGAGTGTCCCCGTTTTGTTTAAATGTCCCCCGCACCTCAGGCTTTAAGATATGTAAAATGCATCTGCATATGTACAGACTTGGGGCTGTCATGATTTTTAAGTATGATTTTAGTATAATCATCATGCCTACAATTGCCATGATCTTCGATAAAAGAGGCATTAATGAGAAGAAGGCGACCGATTGGCCACAGTTTTGGAACACCTAGATATTAAATAGGGAATCCGTGTACATATTTATATATTTTTTTTAATAAATCGGTACCCGTTCATTACAAAGCCCATAAGGCAAACTGTTCTTATTTCTACTGTATATTGTCTTGTAGAGATTGGAAATACATGATTCATCAATTCAAAGCTGTGCCCCCTCAAGCCGAAGCGTGTGAGGGTGGCACATCAATCTAACAATAACAGTAATTACTTAAAATACATACATGAACATGCAAACATGTCCTTGTTATACTACCTATATAATACAACAGTGCTTAGCAGGCGCGGATCTAGAATGAGACCACGGTGGGGGCTAAGATTAAATACCAATAAAAAATATGAATTGCAAAAAATTGCCAAAATAATCAGAGGTGGTCCCAGACCTCTTAAAAGGGGGAGGCACTTGTCAGTAGCGAAACGATAGGTTTTCGAAGGGGGCGGTGTATAATTTGGCGCCCCTCCAACCATTTTCATAAAAGTGTAAAAATGGGGAAATGGACGTACGCAGCTTTTAAATGAATGGCCTTAGTGTCATTTGCACATGAACCAGAGGGTTTAGAATTTTGAATACGGAAGGGGGCCCAGGGGTCACCCCCGGGTGAATTTTTTTGAAAAATAGGGCTGAAATATTGGGGTTTTACGCATTTTCAGAACAATAAGTGTTCTATATTATAGGCAATGAATACAATTGAGCACAATGGGGGCCGGGGTCTCCCCCAAGGAGAAAATTTGTGAAAAATAGGACTGAAATAGTGGGGTTTTCCGCATTTTGAGGAACCTAATGGGGGGGGGGGGCTATACCCCCCTTCCCGTAGATCCACGCCTGGTGCTTAGATACAGGTTCGTTTATCGTAAGGCACTATATACCCGGGTATTGTCATCCGCCATTTTGTATCCTATATTTCCTATATGGTAAGTATTGTAAGAAAGTATAAGATTGAAAAAAAAAAACGAAAACACGTTTTAGTATTTTTTTTTTATATTAAACACTTCCCTAATTGGTAGAACGTTTTTTAAATAATAATAAATAAACAATGATAAATTTCTAAAAATAAATAGGTAAACACCCAATGCTTGGCTTATACACCAGACTTATAATGGATACAAAATGGCGGATGACAATACCTGTCTAATATAGAGCACTAGTTTATCGTAAACAATACAAATGCAAACACAAGTACTGTATGTAGTTAAGTAAACCAAAGGGTAAGTTACACAATAAGGTCGGCTAAATTATGTAGTTAATTTTCTGTACAATAGGTTATTTCGCGTTTGTAGGCCGAAAACGGAAATACAGGCTTGCCAGTCCTATGTAAATTTTGGTGTTCAGTATTTTAATTGTACATGTTTGTTAATGTAATTTTATAGTGTTGTTGCTTGATAGAGAAGCATGCCGGACCACAGACCCCCAAAGGCCGTGTGGGAAGCAATCCCCCGCGGAAGAAGACCAAGAGGAAGATGGGCGGACCAGTTCCAGGAGGACCTCCTTCGAGTTGGCGTCGAGGCAGCAGTTTGGACAGCGGCTGCTGAAGATCGGCAAAGATGGAGGGAAATCGTCAGAGCGGCCAAAAGTCCCCCTGGGCTGATCGCTGAGTGCTGAGCGTCACGAGTTAGTCTTATTCTATTAATAATAATTTTGGGGAGTGGTATTGTCAGAAACGCTGTGGATATTGTGACAACTTGTTATAAGGATTTGAAATAGGCAGTGTCAGTTATTTTTTACAAATCAAGTCCCATAACTGTGGCCGATCAGCGTAAGTGGCTGTCAAAATGAAGAGGAAAATTTATTAATCCTATAATATATATACTGTATGTATATTATATATTAATTTAACTCAACAAGCAATATTATTTTCCTAGGAAATGGGATTTTATTTTTAAAAAAAGACTGTTTAAAACAGTGGTTCCCAACCAGTGACAGTCTGCGGACAACTCAGGCCGACAATGCGTCAATGCGGACCACCCCTTACATTTATTATGATTTTTACAGCTTACAGTGATTTCAATGTACGACTAAGTTAATAAAGTAAGTAAATTCGTGTCGGGGTGGTACTACCCGTGGTACAGGAGTTTTCAGGTTGCATCAACAGCCTCCTGTTTAACCTATCGACAGTCAGGGAAGACTGCCGGGACCGCCGGCTTTACATGCCCTCCGAAGCATGGTAGTCAGAAGATAAATAATTGTACCACTAGAAAATTTTGGCATTCGGGTGGGGCTCGAACCAGTCACCTTCTGGATGATAGTCCGAGTCGTTACCTCTACGCCATTCTGACTACTGACTAAGTTAAACTGTGAAACTTGGGCACTCATGTTTTTTATAAGTTGTTGCTTTCCAATTTATACGTAGTATAAGAAAAGCTTTGTGATGGTCGAAATTTTCGATTCCGAGATTTCAACGGATTTACACGTTTTGAGGTCCCAGGAACCCAAAAAAGTGGTTTTTACAAAATGTCTGTCTGTCGGTCGGTCTGTCTGTTCGTCGATTTCCGGGCAAACTACTCAGTGGATTTGAGTGAAATTTGGCATGTAGGTTCACAAAAATCATACCTCGGGACCATTTTTTTTAATTTGGGCTAACTCAATTTGGGGGGGTTTTATTCTCAAAAAACTCCAAAAAAACGTCTAAAAAAATTATTTCTCAAAAACGGCTCCAACGATTTCTTTTAAATTCTCGTAGATTGTAGTCGTTATTAATGTTGACAAAATGCGGGGGGTCGCTTGCCCCTTGATAGTTTGCTTCTGGGGGTAAAAAAATAAAAATAACTAAATTTTAATGAAAAAATGACTAAAAAATGCGAAACCTTTCTATCGATGATTTCTACCTTCAAGCATGTTTTAGGTGTTAAATTGAGTAACGAAACCGGATAGGTTGCTTTCCCAAAAAAATATTTGGTTTTGCCCAAAAAATTATTTTTTGAAAAAAAATGATAGAAAATTCGCGCTGAAATGCATTGCATGCCCTGCCATTATTGCTGTGTGGTAATTAATGTGTTTGTTTGACCTATCTATGGACAACCGCCCCCCCCCCCCCCCCCCCCGAGATATCGGAAATTTAACCATAGGAAAAATATTTGCCATAAAATTACTAATTTTCTCTATCTAATAATTTTGATAAATTGGAAAGCATGTTCGAGTGAACTCGGACCGGTTGTTTTATTTTCGGTTTATTGTTCTACAAAGTTGATAGCTACCATTAAGTCACCGCAGGCATTCTCGCGGACCACCGCTTGGGAACCACTGGTATAAAAGGAACGAACAGTCAGTTCCTTGAAAACCTGCTGCACAAGAAATGGTTTCTTTCGGGAAACTCCCCCCCCCCCCCGGGTTGGGGGGGGGGGGCTAGATTTTAGTTTTACCGGCATAATGTTATGCCAAGTTGAAAACAGAGGTGTACCCTTCTCACACTATTTTATTTTTAGAGGTTTTTAGTCATAAAGAGTGAAGTTTTACATTATAAAGTCGAAACATGAAACACCGAAAGTGCAAATGCGGTTTGGCTGTGTTCGATTGTTCGAATTCCCGCTCCAAATTATGCCGCCAAATGTAAAAGTTTTTAAACAAGTTTTTCTGACTTTAGTTAAAAAAAAAAAGAAATTATTCATTTGACATGACTGACTGTGTTTTGTTGTGATGTGAGGCCATTGGCTATTGAAGGCGGGGCTTTGAAAAAAAAATCCCCATGGGGTAACTATTGGGCTCCGTGGATTTTTATCCCCCCCCCCTCCCCCAGAAAGGTGCCTGAAATTAACACTGACTAGAAATCGAACCTGAACTTGAAAAGAAAAATATTGCCTTTTTTGTGTTATTACTAAGCCAACCTAGCGGAGTTAGGGCTACAAGCTCTCTCTTACACTCAACAAGGAAGACCCGGGACCGCCTGCTTTCTATGCCCTCCGAAGCATGGCCAGAAAATGTAGCAAGTGTGGGACTCGAACCAACAACCATTCGGGTGAAAGTCGGAGTCTGTACCACTACTCTACATGTCCTGAGTTTACGGTCCTGAACATAGTAAATATAATAAATACTCCCTACGTAGACTACTATATTCTATCTCAGAGGCTTATTAGCAATCGCGGATGTTGAAACGTCGAGAAGTACGCTTTGAGAATTTCTGATTAAGCCCGGATTACACACCATCATCATATTCATATATACCTAGGTATAGACTGTCTCTTCAAAATTATAAATAGAAACCACATTTAAATGCTGAAAGGCAGGAAGAGGGTAGGACTGCCAGATTTTAAATAGCCTACCCTTAAACATGCAAAAATTAGCCACAAGCTATTGCATGCTCAAAGCACATTTAGCGGTATTATTATAGACTAATAGTTTAGTTTCTAATATATTTCACTTGTAGCCTGAGGCCTAAATACAAATACATTAGGCCTACTATAATTCATGTAAATTAATAATGATGAAGAGGGACATTTTTTTCAAATTGATGAGTCATAATTAATTCCAGTTTTACTTGATTTTGCAAGAAAACCAAATAGTAAATTGTGATTAAAAAATTCTAACAATTAAAACAGCGTTCCAGCGTCCTTTAAACTCATTCCAAGGTCAAAAGCTCCGGGTTAATTTCTGGACAACACCGTAAAATTCACTAATTTAAAAAACTTTCCAAGTACTCAACTCAGCATATGACAAGCATAGAACGAATTCGACTCATCTTACAATACCTTTATACACCGGTGCCCAAAATGTCCTTGAACTAGAGCCTACAGGGCCAGGGGAGCCGCACCCTCACAGCTTGACGGCTCGGCAACAACTGACAGGATCCCATCAGCTGATCGCCGGTATAGCCCTACAGTGTGCTTAACTTATCGATCCAACACTTACGCTAAGAAGGCCGGTCTTGCGGTATGCCAAGCGATGGTTATGAGTGGGTTTCTACGGTGAAAAAGCCGGCAAGTGTGCCAGGATTGTTTGAGAAACGTCAGTGGTGGCCAAAATTATGGTATTTGTTTATATGGAAGGTTATAATTTTTCATTGTTATAAGGCGTTATAAGGGGCAAGCGGACACCATACCAAGTTTCTTGTTGTTTCAAGAGTCAAAGTTCTCATAATATTATCGATCGTTTAGCCCTAAATGAGCAGTAGGGGAATTAGAAGAAATGCTCTAATACATTTAAATACACGGTAGATAGCCGGCACTAACCCCGCTGGGCCACAGTATTTGATATTGGTAAAGGTTAATGGTAATGGTGTTATATTATTTAACAAAGGGTTAGTTGGACTTACATTGCCTGCTGCGTTAATTTTCATTTGGGGCAGGGGCTTCACAGTCATCGAGCAATGAAGGCGGAGCCCCCTTCCCCTGCCTGACAAGGGGCTCCACCTAGTTGTTCGATGACTTTACGCCCTACTTTTAGTAGCTATTAACACAGCAGGCAATGTTGGTCCAACTAACCCATTGCTAAATAAGCGTAATGAAGTGTCCGACTTGCAATTAAGGCCAAACCGGAGGGGGTCACGTGACTGGCCTGGAAATGTCCTTGCAGAGGGTTCGTAATATATGTTTTAAACCGCAGTGGTATATTAAAACTCGGTAGAAGGGTACAGTATACGCGTAGACATGCTTACACCATTGACTAAACCAAAAATTACAATTACGTTAGGTCTAAAATTTGTGCATGAAGCAATTAAAAACATACCTTTTAGAACATTTTTACGTGCCCCACAGGGAAGAAAAACCTCCAACTTTTGTAATGAAATGCACTTTAGTCAGAAGCTCAACACTTAATTTGACAGTAAAGCGCCAGAAATAGGTAAAACTGCAATTATTTGAAATAATACAAGTCAAATACGGAACTACGGAAATACGGAAATACGGAGACGCGGGGCTTTGTTTATAAAATGGATATTCAACGATCCCGTGGCTGGAGACCGTTATCAATATGGCTGCTAGTGTAGCCTGCACAAGCTAACTACTAAACTACAGAGTTTTGACCGGGTCCAGGTATCCGCTTTGCTATGCTGCAATGTGTAAGACTTTGATATTTTTTGCGTTGGTACTTATCTCTGATAGTTGGCTTATGGTTAACGGGTGCCTCGTAAGGCATATTATGGCTCCCGCCGCTCCAGTTCTATTATATTTCTATGTATTCAACGCTCAATGTTCAAGGTCAAAAGTCTCCGGTTGGGCCTTAACTGGCTGATTTTTAGTCTGAGAGTGCTTGGTTGCATAATCACAAAATACCAGGAATTTACACATAAGGCAAACATGACATCCACCCCAGATTGGCTGATGTGTATTGGATAAACGAAACTGATTGGCGTCTCAAAATAACGCAGATCACCGTTTTGAGCAAAAAAGAAAAACTTGAGCCGAGCTGATGAATATTCAAACAATATCATTAGCCCCATAGAAATTAAACTAACTAGAATGGCAGGAGTCATAATATCCCGAACGCCCACCCGTTCACCAAAAGCTAACTATCAGAGATAAGTACCAATGTAAGAAACATCAATGTATGCATCAATAGGTTAGCTGGTAGAGAAGCCCTTCGGGGCTAAAGCTCGCATAGTATAAAGCCGTTTTTCATTTCATTTCATTGTTTTAAACATTGCAGCATAATGGATACATGAACCCGGTCAAAATTCTCTACTTAGCTTGAGTATAAATTCCACATTTTAATGCTTATTATAATATAGTCAATGCAGTACACCGTATGGCTAAAAAAATGCAAGGGTGTCAGGGTTGGCTACGCCTGCATACCATCGACGTAGCTAGGGTTGGATCCAGAGGGGGGGGGGGGGGGGGCAGATGCAAAAGTTCGATTAAATCGATTGGTTTTCGCGGGTTTATTTTAAATATTTTTTTAAGTATAAACATTGAAATCGTATTATCTAGTTATCTTATTATCTAGTTATCTTATTATCTAGTATCCCAGTAACTAGTTTAAATTACCCGCACTTATTTACATTGTGTAAATTCAAGAAAGAAAACCAAATTCGATCTAGAATTAACTCGTAAAATTTTTAATGGGGGGGGGGGACCTCTCTGGCTACGCCCGTGCTGCATAATTATAAATAATAAATGCAGAGGATCATTTCTTTTACTGCTTCTACTCACGTTTTTTTAGTCTATAATCTATATTTTATAGAAATATATCTTTGTACAAAAAACACGAAGTAGGAGTCTCCAATTTTCCGTTAATGCGTGTATCGCATGACACCATAGGTGTATATTTTAGTACACACTACATTACACTGATCGGTACCATATGCAAAATACCACCTGTCAATGACAATTGACATTTTCCTCTACTTTAAACCTACAAAATTAATGAATGGCGCAATATGGTGCAATATAACCTTGCCAGCGCCACGCACAGCCAAGTGTGAGCGACTGGATCCTATACTACAAGGTTTCGCCTATATACCTTAGAAAACTCCCGATTGAACTGAGAGCGGCGGGAAATGCTTCAAACTTCCCTAAATTGCTTAGAAACCATCTCTTAGAGAAAGCTTTTTACACTGTCACTGAGGCACTAGTACAATGACAATGACAGAACTACCTATCGGCTTCGATGGCAAGGTGGTAGCGTGCTTGTACTAGTGCGAGTCTCTGCGCGCCATGCGATCGGAGACGTGCCATAGCTCAGCAGAAGTATTAATTTACTCATTGAGGGGACTGAAGAGGTCAATCGGATACATTCATTAAATTGTTTGTATGCGATTAACCTTTTATAGCAAATAAAAAATAATAAATAAATAAAAAAACTGATTTTGACGATACTCTGACGATTTTATCTTATACTTTACATGTATTGTATAATTTAAAGGAAATATATATTGTATTGTATATACCATACTGTAGAGTCATGTAGTAGTAGTAGTGTTCGTCGGGTTAATAACGACTTAGCGGCCTCATATTTGGGCCCATAGAGCGACTCCGACTTGACTGTCCTATGCCAGCCCATAGGACAGTGGACCTCCTGATTATAGTGGATTCCGAACCACTTGGGAAACACAGTGAAGTCACACGATTAGTTCGGAGGTGACCAGGACAAGTCCTACCATGTTTCCCTACTGGCACTGTGCACACGACCAAGTTATCTGCAGCTTTGAACCTGCTCTGGTCCGCTGGATTCAACTTGGTATGGCGGCCGGCACCATAGAGTCATAGACCACCATTCGAATATTTTAGGGGGATTCATCTACCTATTGAGACTCAGAGGTGTGCAATGTCGCATTACACTGAACAAATCTTTAGAATGTATTAAGAGCTTCGTTCAAATCTTTAGGAAGCCGCGTGCAAATAAGATTGTATGAGCATGGTGGTATCAATGCAGTCTAAGTAAATTAAGAATCTCCTCACGTTAGAATTGATATGTTTTCTTTTAGGGAGATATTGAAACACAGTGGCGGAGCGTGCATGTAAGACGTGCAATGCCGTATTACACTCAAAAAAATTCTTAGAATGTATTAAGAGCTTCGTTGAAATCTAGAGGAAGCCGCGAGCAAATATGATTGTATGAGCATGATGTTATTAACGCAGAAGAAAATTAAGAATCTCGTTAGAATTCAAATGTTTACTTTTTAAGAAGACAGAACATGCTATCTAAAATGATGCGTGTTTCAATTTTTTTTAATAAATATTTACAAGCATTACACTCGCAATTTTGCCACGCTCACTGTGAGACAGCGACCAGTATTCGACTTCCGGAAAATGTCCCCACAAATTTTCATTTCATGACCTCCTGTGCGTTTTAAAGGGGGAAAGCGGGGTCGGCGCTTGTGCGAAATGGGTAGTTTAATAGTGCTACATGTTATCGTTTGTAAGGGAAGTAGTAACAGCCGCCCGCGAAAAGGTGTTGGTATCTATATGAAATCTCCCTTACACCTGATTGGCCGTAGTAGAAATCGATTTTTTGCTTAAGAGGAAGGCGCAGGACCGAGAGAGCTGGAGGATGATATGCAGGGAGTTGCTGCTAACCAATCGTTGAAAATTGAGAATAAAACACCAGTTTTGAGACTATAAATAAATAAATAAATAAGGACTTTTTGTTCAATTACTAAGCCAACCTAGCGGAGTTAGGGCTATAAAGCCCTCTCTTACACTCAACTAGGAAGGCCCGAGACCGCCTGCTTTACATGCCCTCTGAAGCATGGCCAGAAAATGTAGTAAGTGTAGGACTCGAACCAACACACTTTCGGGTGAATGTCGGAGTCCGTACCACTACTCTACATGTCTTGGCTAACCAATCGTTGAGAATGTGACCTCAGAAGAAGAAAACACTGGTTTTGAGACTATAGGACATACTCTGGCAGTATATTGGGTACACAGTGTACAAATTGTTCGGACTGTAAGTTGTTGCAAGAGAAGATTACAGATATGTCAGGATATGTATAGTAGTGGTAAAGACTCCGACTTTCACCCGAAAGGTGGTTGGTTCGAGTCCCACACTCGAGACATTTTCTGGTCATGCTTCGGAGGGTATGTAAAGCAGACGGTCCCGGGCTTTCCTAGTTGAGTGTAAGAGAGGGTTTTATAGCACCAACTCCGCTAGGTTGCCCTAGTTATAGAACAAAAAATCGATATTTATATGAAGTATTTCCACCAGCCATGCCACCGCTGTGAAGTGAAAATAACGGTAATTTAATCTAAGTGTCAGTTAATTTAGCTTTTAAAAACGTTGTCATTTTCGGCGTTTGAGCCTAATTAGTTGTTAATTATAGGTTAGATAACTATTATCTAATGAAACTTATCTGTCAATTAGTTGCCCTTCCTAATTGTAGCCTTTAGCCATCCTGCCATTTTACTACGTGATAGGTACTGTACATTATCTTTAATTATAGTAGAATTAGGCCGGGTCCCATCATTAACATGTATCGTAAAGTATTTTTTTAGTATTTTTATTTTGAATGACTTTTTATGGACCCAGACCTACTTATAAGTGGCCCATATGTCCCTTAGCCACTGCCAACTACCCCATGTATTTCGGACTTTATTTGTATTGTTTCCGTATGAATTTTTGGCCATTGGCAAACCGGTATGTCAACCTACACTAGCTACAAGAGATAATGGACAAGCTGTGACAAGCTTACCATTGACGCAATGAAACAGGCGAAAGAAAGCATGACTTAACCAAGTACAGATACGAGTCAAAAGCACCGGCAAAGGATTACTCAATGAAAATCAATGGACAATTTGTCATCAATCTGCATTATGCCAATGACACATTACTGGTTGCTGTATCAGAAAAACAACTGCTGTCGTTATAAAATAAAATAAATGTAGCAGACAAAAATGCAGCCATCTTAATTTAATGTGCAGAAGACGCAAGTGATAGCTGTCAGTAAGTGGGCAGATAAATCTGAATATGGATGTTGGGCCTGTAGTACAATGTAAACAATACCGGTACCTCGGATGCATTGTAAACAGTGAGTGGGAGCTGAGTTAGGGAATTAGCACCCGCATTGAAAAGCTTTAAATGATTTCTTCAAAATGCGAAAAGTATACTTCGGTGTCAGAATCTGTGGTTAGACTCCGCCCCCACCCCCTGACAGGTGCGGTCCACAGTTTGGAAGCCACAGGCATAGTGAAACGGACTCTGACTTCCCACCATGTTCCCCTGCCAACGCTGTGCACACTACCAAGTTTGCTGCAGTTTTGAACTGGCTCTGTTCTGGTAGATTCAACTTGATATGGCCGTTGGCAGACATAAAGAGGAGCTAATGCCTGAGTTTTATGACTCATAGCGCTCAAAATTAAGTCGCGAATTAATTAATTATCTAAACACAAATGAACAATTAAGAAGGCTATGAGTCAGATTGTCTTAGCCTTGACAGTGACGGCCGGGTTACAGTATACAGGGCTCTAGGTGTTAGGTAGGCTTAGAGGCATTCATAGTCAGTAGGCTAAGAACACTGAACAATAGCCAAAGGTTGTTGGTCTTAACAAAGCGGGTATGATGAGCCAATCGTGGGTTCGAATCCCGCGAAGTCCAGTTTTTGCTTTCAAATTTATACGTAGTATAAGGAAAGCTTTGTGACGGTCGAAATTTTCGATTTCAACGGATTTACATGTTTTGGGGTCCCAGGAGCCCAAAATAGTGTTTTTTACGAAATGTCTGTCTGTTCGTCGATTTCCGGGCAAACTACTCGGTGGATTTGAGTGAAATTTGGCATGTAGGTTCACAAAAATCATACCTCGGGACCGTTTTTTTTAATTTGGGCTAACTCAATTTGGGGGGGTTTTATTCTCAAAAAACTCCAAAAACACTTCTAAAAAAATTATTTCTCAAAAACGGCTCCAATGATTTCTTTTAAATTTACATATATTCTAGTCGGTTCTTAATGTTGATAAAATGCGGGGGTCGCTTACCCCTTGATAGTTTGCTTCTGGGCGTAAAAAAATAAAAATAACTTAATTTTAATGAAAAATGACTAAAAAATAATATTTCTGCGAAAATTTTCTATTGATGATTTCTACCTACAGGCATGTTTTAGGTGTTAAGTTGAATAACGAAACCGGACAGTTTGCTTTCCCAAAAACCTGTTTGCTTTTGCGCAAAAATTTTTTTTTTTTAAAAAATGATAGAAACTTCACGCTGAAATGCATTGCCTGCCCTGCCATTATTACTGTGTTGTAATGTGTTTTAAATATATTGAGGCTACCTCACCTCCAGTGACGTCAGGTGGACAACCCCCCCCCCCCCCCCCCCCGAGATATCCGAATATCCGAAATTTAACCATAGGAAAATGATTTACCATGAAATTATTCATTTTCTCTCCCTACTAATTGATAAATTGGGAAGCATGTTCGAGTAAACTCGGACCGGTTCTTTCTATATTATATAATTTCAGTAGTAACGAGGTTATCTCTTCAACCAAAGTTATTTAAAAGTCGACTCGTTTATGTACTTGGTTAAGTCATGCTTCCGCCTGTTTCATTGCGTCAATGGTAAGCTTGTCTATTACAGCTTGTAGCCAGGGTAGGTTGACATCGAGAAGGTATACCAGTTTGCCCATGGCCAAAGATTCATACGGAAACAATACAAATCATGTCCGAAATCCATGGGGTCGTTGGCATTGGACAAGAGACCTATGGTCTGGGTCCATAAAAGTTAAAAAGCCCTTCAAGACCCTATCTATTTAGTTTAAATTCAGTGTTATATACCTTATAATACTACAATATATTTGTTTTTCTTAGCACAGATCTACCTCTGGCGCCCCTAGGCCAGGGGCCCATGGCCCAACATTTGAGAACCCCTGTTTTATGACTTCTACGAGGAAAATCAGAAGTTATAGCAGAAGGAAAAGAAAGAATTGCGAGGAAAAGACCAATTAAGCAGCCCGTAAGGATATATAATTGCAGTTCAAAACGGATGGTAATAAAGACAGGTTTCTATGGTACAATAATTGGTACCTGATGGTGGTTGTAAACACAAGCTAGCTCTTCGCAATGGCACTAAACTTTGTAATGGCGGGAAATTATGGTTTCTTCTGCTGTAATTTTTATTTTAATCATCGGCTTACGCTAATTTGGGTACATACTGTATGTATATTATAGTGTACAGTGCACAGTACTGTATATAGACAATGGAATAATTTAAATTAGAGCGCTACTGTTGTCAGTTAAAAAACGTAACATACTTCGGCCACGTGATGAGGAATGAAAAGTATCGCCTTCTGTATGTAATAAGTCAAGGGATGATAGAAGAACTGAGGGCTCCCGGCAGAAGAAGAACATCCTGGTTGAAAAATCAGAGGCAGTGGTTTTGCAAGAACACTTCCTTTTTCAGAGCAGCAGCCTACAAGGTCCAAATTGCCGTGATAATTCGCCAATCTTCGACAGAGGAGGCATTAAATGAAGAAGAAAGGCCCTGGTAGGACTTACCATAACGAAGCCGCTCTATCTTTGATGGAAGAGGCATTAGAAGAAGTCTCTCTTGACAAATATATCTGGGCTCACGTCTTAGCCCGGTCAAAATAGACATGAAAACAGTGACCAAATAACAAAAATTGCCGAAGAGCTAAATTTTGGTACAGACCTTGGGTCTACCATTATAAATATAATGTCAAAAATCTTCATCGATCCCATATGTGCTAAAAAAGTTATTCGGGGTCGAAGGTCAAAATTTCAGGTTATTTTGGTTTTTCTCGAAAACGGTAAGTTTTATGAAAAAAGTTTTTGAACCAAAGATGTAGCTCTTTAAATTCTCTATAAAAAAGGTGTCTGTTATTTTTTCCCCTGGGGCCACCATTCCTAAGATATCGCGCTTATAAGAGTCACGCCCCGCATACTATGCACATACAGCCACGTATATGCATAGTTAAGTACTTAAGCGTGCCTATTAGTGTCTCTTTCATGCACAAACTATACTATTCATCGAAAATATACACTGAAAAAAATGACAGACACCATTTTTATGGAGAATTGAAAGAGCTTTTGGTTTTTGGATCAAAAACTTTTTTCATAAAACTTACCGTTTTCGAGAAAAACCAAAATAACCTGAAATTTTGACCTTTGACCCCGAATAACTTTTTTAGCACACATGGGATCGATGGGGATTTTTGACATTTTATTTATAATGGTAAACCCAAGGTCTGTACCAAAATTTAGCTCTCCGGCAATTTCGGTTATTTCTAATTGCTGGGCACAGAAGACTGGGCAGGTGAGCCCAGAAATTAAAAACAATAGTTTTGGTGGGAAGCGAAGAACTCTATAATTTACAATGTATCGGGGCGGCCAGAAGCAGAGCCACTGTCTCCAAGATGCAAATTGCCATGATGATCGCCAATTTTCGATAGAAGAGGTATTAAAAGAAGAAGACTATATCATGGAGCATTTAGCTCAACCGGCTTAATTGGAGTAGACGGAAGAAGAAGAAGAAGAAGAAGAAGAAGAAGAAGAAGAAGAAGAAGATTTGGCAACCGCGTTTTGGAAACCCTGCTGGAATCCCACCCCGTCCCATATAAAAACTCATCTTGTAATAGCCTACTCGTGCGGGAACACATGGCCCCTTCATGGCAGCTGGATAATGCCAAACAAACGGCGACAGCAGCAACTTGAGTCAATATTAGTACGATAATGTGGGGTAGGGTAAAACATTTATTATTCTCCTGTCTTGTAAGAAGGAAAAATACACTTATTATTGTTATTATTCTTATCAGCGTCAATGGCGGGGGGGGGGGTGAGTCAGGCCATGAATAAAACTTAACTTTTAACAAACAAATTACCTTTTAAACTTACATACAACTTGTGACACCCCCCCCCCTAAATTTTCCGCTGGATCCGCCCTTGATCAGATTAGTAAAAAATTGCAGGTTGCTCCAAGTCGAATACCGGATAAGAAGCATTGTGCTTCCAGAAGTAATGTCTAAAGCTGGCTATTCACCAGGGTTCCAAACGGACTCATGCCGGAGCATGGCCGTGTTGAAAGGAGGCAAGTAAAGGCACAGGTGCTTGGTTTGCAAGTTTTCCACTTCCGCAGAAAAAAAAAAAAAAAACACACACAAATTTACGTGTAAATTTCTATTTATAGGTACAATTTTACAAAAAATACAACAAAAATACAATTTATCGTTTTATGTAAACCTGTGTTGTTTGAAGAATTGGAATAAATTTATTTGGATTTGAACACTGTATAGAATGGACTTTCATTAATAAAATACGTAAAAAAAAAAATTGGACCCCCCCCCCAAAAAAAAAACCCTGGGTACAGCCTGGAGAGCTGGGCATTGAAGACGTGGAGTGGCGGGTGGCAGAAATTAAAAAAAAAAAAATACATTTCTGGCGGGAAAATGTCCCATCCCTCCCATAAAGACCTCATCCACAACCAATGGCAATCAGTGGCGGACTGGGACTGGAAATCGGATATTTACGGATACCGCGACCCCTTCCTAAGGCCAAAAAGGCGGACGCGCGCTTTCATGGGTGCAATTCAAAATGCTGTTGCAATGCTTGCTTATAACACTTTTTTTTTATACATATGTTACTTTTTTTTCCTTTGGACGTCCAGCCCCAAATAACTATTTTTGGCCCGGCCCATCGGGCAATTGCCCGTCTGATGACAATAGACGTAAGTTTAGTGGCTCGCCAGTCTCAAACTTGACCCGCAATGCCTCCCCACGAGACAACCAGTCTGCCAACGTAACAGATGTTAAAATGGCCGGCTATTTTGGCAGTTCTCCACCACGGAGGTCCCCACAGCGTGACGTAATTGCGTTTGGCTACCTTTGCCAAAAATTTCTCGCTTTACTGTGGAATTACAGTTGCATTGCCAAGTACAGGGACTACAGCGAAGGAAGATCATCAATGGCGTAATATACTGCTCTGTTAGCACCCCCATAATATGCCTAATAAATTTATAAATATATAAATAAATAAATATTATAATAAACGGAAAAACTCCAATTTTGACAAAGTTGCTACAAGTGGAATAATAACGGTACCTATGGTATTATAACGCATTTTGTAAGGCTTCCCTCCTAATGCTATTTAGTGATTCATGGAATATATCTACGTCACACTTCTGGTTAAGAATATTACACCTGGTTAGCATTCTATTGAGACCGAGTTCTTGTAGGTAGTTAGTTCTGTACAAATTCATATAATATAGACTTTTGTGCCGGGTGTTTGAAGGGACATGGATATTAATATTCACTAGGAGGGAAGAACATTGAAACTTATTTGGATACGATGTTATAAACACCTGAACACCACATAATTACCTGGTATTATTATATTTACCTTAATAATAATAATAATATAATAAGAAGAACACCTCAAGAAAGATAAGAGATGCGGAACCTACTTGAAACGGCCCAAGACAGGGAAGAGTGGAGAAGGAGGTGGAAAGATTTGCTGCAAACCAATCGCAAGATTGCAACTACAGTAGTAGAAGAATAATTAACAATAAATAATTAGTAAAGGTATAAAGTGACTGGCAATAATTCACATAATGCATATTGTTGTCATTAATAACATCAACAAACCCAACAATAGGTCGCTTCCCCCTTGATAGTTTAGTTCAGGGTACAAAAAAATAAATGGCAAAATGTTCATGAAAAATTAGTAAAAAATATTTTTCAGCAGAACCCTTCTACAGGTTTACATGCTTTCAAACTTCTGTTATGTTTTAGGTGTTCAATAAAGTAACAAAACCGAATAGGTTGCTTTCTCAAGCAAAGTATTGGTTTTGAGTAAAAAAATATTTTTTTGAAGAAATTGTGGTTAATTCATGCCAACCCTGTACCCAATAGCTGGAATTGCTCCCCCTATGAACAGCTGCTGCGGTCGAGAGAATGAAACAAACCACTAACAGGAAACACGTGATGCATGGCCAAATACCTGCTCCTCGCCGCCTGCCATCTAGAAAAAGTTTTTTGCGCAGCAGTACACCTATCACAAACACGGCGAGTGACCATCGCATTCAGCTCTGGAGAAGTTTCTACCCGCAGCTGCCCCTACCTCAAGAAAAACTAATGGCAGGAGCCAATCTCCCCTATCCCATCTGGCGCACCTTGAATCGCCTTCGCACAGGAACCGCACTCTCCAAGACGACTGCTGCCAGATGGGGGCTGCTTGCTGCCGACGACGTGCTCTGCGACTGTGGCGCTGTTCAAGACACCCCCCACCTATTGGTCTGCCCTAAACTGCCAAGCCCCTGCACAGCTGACGATTTATTCGAAGCTAATGACAAGCTGCTCAATATTGGACTATATCAATGCGTGTTACTGGACACGCGAAGTAAGTAAGTAAGTAACCCTGCATATCCTGCCATTATTCCTGGATGAGTTGTTTTAGTTTGGTCTGCCTGTTCCTGAATATATGCAATCGTCCCATCAATGAATTCAGCGGTTTGGGATTGGGAAACTCGAGGAAATTTAATCCCAATTGTTACTTTTGCTTTATATTACTATTGATGCGTAGTAGGAAAGCAATGTGATGGTCAAAATTTTCAATTTCGGGGTTCCAGTGGATTTAAACGTTTTGAGGTAACAGGAATCAAAAACAGGTTTTTACGAAATGTCTGTCGTCGATTTGTGCGCAAACTACTCGGTGGATTTCGATGAAATTCAGACAACCTCACTATTGACGCAATGTAACAGGCAAAAGCATAACTTAACCCGATCCAAGTCTAACCTTTTGACCTTTGTAACCCGCCCTTAGGCAGTATAACAAAGATTTCTTTTAGTCTGCTTAACTATTGTATATACCGGGACTTGTCCATTGGGCTCCCCTTCCAAATGAAATTAAATTGTAATTGTATTGTACTTGTACTGTGTATATTATACAATATACTTACATTTATCTGCATTTTTATTATCGAACGATAATCTAACCGGTAATGACTGATACTACTCTATTGTGTAGAAGTAGTATGGATTGGACACAGTCCCAGGCCACGGTGTGGGCCCATAGGACAGTGGACCTCCTGATTATAGTGGATTCCGAACCACTTGGGAAACACAGTGAAGTCACACGATTAGTTCGGAGGTGACCAGGACAAGTCCTACCATGTTTCCCTACCGGCACTGTGCACACGACCAAGGTATCTGCATCTTTGAACCTGCTCTGGTCCGCTGGATTCAACTTGGCATGGCGGCCGGCCACTCTATTGTGTAACAATGACATTATATTATTATTTTTAAATAATGGCCTGATGGCCTTTTTATGGACCAAAGCTTACTTACAGTGACCCATTTGGTCCTCAATAAGGACATCGTTTAATGCTTCCCTGCTAATACATTAGTACAAGGGAAGCTAAATATTTTTTTTTTTTTTAATTTATAAAAAGATTAATCGCATACAAACAATTTAATGAATACATCTGATTAACCTCTTCAGTGGTCTCTGTAGGTTAGGACCCGTGTTGAGTTACGACACGTCTCCGAACGCATGGCGTGTAAAGACTCGCACAAGTGCAAGCACGTTACCACCTGGCTATCGAAGTCGATAAATAAATCTTGACTTTTTGTTGTTCTATTACTAAGCCAACCTGGCGGAGCTATAAAGCCCTCTCTTACACTCAACTAGAATGACCCGGCGGGACCGCCTGCTTAACATGCCCTCCAAAGCATGGTCAGAAAATGTAGCCAGTGTGGGACTCGAACTAACAACCCTTGGGGTGAAAGTCGGAGTCTGTACCACTACTCTACAGGTCCTGAGCTTTGAAAGCTGAATGCTTTGTGATGGTTAAAAGATTTAAACGTTTTGAGACACTAGAAAAGTTTTTTTTACAAAATAAATAAATAAGGACTTTTTATTGTTTCTATTACTAAGCCAACCTAGCGGAGTTAGGGCTATAAAGCCCTCTCTTAGACTCAACTAGGAAGGCCCGGGACCGCCTGCTTGTCATGCCCTCCAAAGCATGGCCAGAAAATGTAGCAAGTGTGGGAAATGTCCATCTGCCTATCTGTAACTCAATTAGTGGCCAAACTACTCCATAGAAAATAATAAAAGTCGGTAATTAGGTTCACAAAAATATTGTCCATGGGTATTTTACCCTTTTTATAACTAAATTTTGACACGGCTTTTATAAAAATAAAAATAAAACTACTCGAAAATATTTCCTCAAACACGGCTCCGACGATTCTTATGTAATTCACATGTACGACAGTTCTCATTAATTTTAACAAAACCCACCAGGTCACATTCCCCTTGATGTGTCCTAGTGTCGCTAATGCTAAGGCCCGGAGGCGAATGGATTCAGAAGTGGAGTTGCTGCTGACGGTTAAGAAACGGAACATGACATGCTTCGGTCATTTAATAAGGAACGAATGTACTAATCCAAGGGAAGATAGAAGGACAGAGGGCATCGGTAAGAAGAACATCCTGGAAGAAAACCCTGAGGCAGTGGTTTCGCAAGACCTCGACTTCCCTTTTCAGAGCAGCAGTCTCCAAGGTCGAAATTGCCATGATGATCTTCGATAGAAGAGGCATTGCAAGCAGGCGAACACGATTCGCCACCTTGTTTGTAAACTAAGGGCTCACGATGTGTCCTTAGCTGAGACTTGAGATCCGACCTGTCTTTGATTAGCTGTAGGCAACATTCGTCACCGTAGCACAAACTCTTAACAACCGCCTACCAAACTTACCAACTCTCGTACAGAAGTATATAGTTGAATCAGTGAAACAATAGTTCGAATGCCAACCGCTAGATGGCAGAGGAATTTTGTTTTGAACCGCGCTGTAAAATTCTGCGAATGTTCACTCGGGCACACTAGTGTGATTATTACTAAAAGACAAATGATACGAAGTGACAGATTGATACTTTATATACCTGGCAGATGTTCTGGGGCTTTATCGTTAATGAGGGCGTGGTGCCTAGATGACCACGTCAGTGTCTTCGACAATGAGACAGCTTCGAGCCACCCAGATACATTCAACGTATGGAGTTTGTTGTAATAGAGGCGGGAGACAGGCGCGGATCTACGGGATCGGGAGCATTAGGTTCCTCAAAATGCTTAAAACCCCACTATTTCAGTCTTATTTCTCACAAATTTTCTCCCGGGGGAGACTCCCGAGCCCCACATGTGCTCGATTGTATTAATTACCTATAATATAGAACCCTTATTGCTCTGAAAATGCGAAAACCCCCAATATTTCAGCCCTATTTTTCAAAAAAAAATCGTATTTAACCATAGCCCCCTCCTTGGTCTCAATCTAGATCCGCGCTTGGCTGTAGAAGATAGTAAAGAGGGATTACACAAAATGGCGTCTTAAAAATAATACACGTGTCTTGTATATAAAAGGATATTTTAATAAAACAGAGTTCTATATTATTATAGGGGAAGGGGGACTTTCGCATTCCAACGAGATTTTCTTTTTAATTTCTGGGCTCACCTGACAAGTCTTCTGTGACCAGCAATGAGGTTCATTTGTGACGTCATTTGGTAGATGGCAGCACCAGTTGCACTGTTATCAAAGCGTTGATTTTTCCATAAGCCTCAATACTATTTTAAAATTGTTTTATTTATGTATTATTTTAAAGTGATATTTTTTTAGAAATCATGGAAAATATATATATTAAATTATATGCAGCGAAATAAGGTCCAGGCATAGTAAAAATATTATAAAAAAATATTAAAAGAATTAATTAGATGCTAAGAGCTTAGCTTTCACATGCAAACGGCGGCCATGTTGAATAATATTGATATCGGTCTGTCGTCAGCGAACCTAGTGACCAAAACTATCCCTACAGAACCTCATTGAAAAGACGAGAGTCCAGACATTTTTGGCAGGGAAGACTGTCCCATCTCTCCTATTTCTTCTTCTTTAAATGCCTCTTCTATCGAAGATAGAGCGGCTTCGTTATGGTAAGCCATGACTGGACCATTCTTCTTCTTATAATTCCTTTTCTATCGAAGATATGATCACTATGGCAATTTGGACCTTGAAGACTGCTGTTTTCAAAAGGGAAGTCGTGCTCTTGCCAAACCACTAGTTTCTCGACCAGGATGTTCTTCTTCTGCCGGGAGCCATCTGTTCTTCTATCTTCCCTTATATTATTACATACAGAAAAAGATATTTTTCGTTCCTTATCACATGGCCGAAGTTTCCGTTTCTTAACCGTCAACACCAACTCGGCTTCTTCCATCCAAAAATCTAAATATACAAAGTATCTAGGTATCGTGCTTGATGAAGAAAATAAATGGGAAAAACACATAGATCTCTTAGCGACAAAAATACGAAAAACATTTTATAAATTTCTCCAATTAAGACAATGCCTAAATACAGAAATACTAATGATGGTATACCACGCACTAGTACAATCTATATTATCATACGGTATAACCGCATGGGGAGCAGCAAACCAAAACGTCATTGAGAAATTAAATGTAATACAACGGAAAACGTTAAA
Organism: Psococerastis gibbosa; assembly: GCA_963971405.1. NCBI lineage: Eukaryota > Metazoa > Arthropoda > Insecta > Psocodea > Psocidae > Psococerastis > Psococerastis gibbosa. Next base: position 29,226,536 of record OZ020491.1, read on the forward strand.
AATCATTCATAGGAAACCAAATAGATACCCACCGAAGACCTATTACAACTAGCAAACGTACTATCAATCAAAAAGGTATACATAAAAGAATCTATTTGCAACACCTACAAAAATATACATAAGCAAGACAGACCCACACATCAACACAACACTAGGTACAAACAAACAAACCCACTATCCAAACAAACGGTCTCGACAAGCTGCACGCAAAAGCAAACCTCTTATATAGGCAAAAAGTACTATAATAAACTTCCTCTGAAAATAAAAAACCAAACAAACTATAAAGTATTTAGAAAAAATATCAAAAAATGGCTTATTGATCTCGAAATTACGTAATAAAAAATAATAATAATAACAAATAAATAAATAATAATAATCTTCCATATACCACCAACACACACATATACACACCACTACACCTACATACATATTCACTATATTTTTAAACTTGACACAAATTTTGTATTTTAACTGCATGCATTCATTGTATTATACTAGTATTTTAGAATATTGTAAAATTTCCACCCTAAAACGGGCCTAGCCCATAGGGAAGTGACAAAAAACTGTAAAAATTTTATTTTGGAAATAAATTTTGATTGATTGATTCTGTATCCATTCGCCTCAGGACCTCAGCATTAGGGACAAGATCTCTGCAGGATATGCGCAGAATTCGCCTGTATATCCACATTGTAAATGCGATGATTCTGCTCTCTATAGCTTGTGTCAAGGTCCATCCCCCCCATACCATAGCGAAGAAAAAATAAGACTTCGGCTACTGGAGTTAAGAAGCGTGTACTTCAAAAAGGTCGAATTCCCGCAAGGTTCTAGCCTTTATTACGAAAAAGGGGTATTAGGGAACAAAGTAGTAGTAATAAACATAAGGGGGCAAAATAGGCAACAAGGCTCAGCTGCAGACTACTAACGAATAAGCAGTCCCAGATCAAGCAGCGGCATAATCAGTCTGCAGACTACTAACGAATAAGCAGTCCCAGATCAAGCAGCGGCATAATCGGAGGGTGTCTGGTGGTGCAGGCTTGCCTAGAAAAAGCCACAGTAGTCCGAGGATGTCTATGTGACGGGGCGAATAGTTACCGCCACTAAATAAGCAACCATTACTAGGGCACTCGTTTGTCCTGGGGTTGGGCCCCGAAGGTGGAGGAACTCAATGAAGAGTCAACGGCATGAGGGTCCAGAAGGCAACGGGAAACCACTGCATAACAATATTCTAGGACAGTCATCATGACTAAGTACATTCGATATTCTTCATACTTTACTTCCTTTTGGGGAGTCCGAAGTATGGTATCTACATGTTAACAATTACCAGGATGTTCGACAATCTTCGATAGAAGTGGCCTTTGAAGAAGAAGATGAAGAAGAAAAAGAAGAATTTATAAATAGGAAAACATGTATGGATTCACTGGTACTTTACAATATACTAACTTACCTTGTTGTAAGGACTCGAACTGGGGCTATTAGTTGGGCTAGATTCTGAACTGCTGGATGAACGATCACTTCGTATTAGCTTCCTAATTGCGTGAACCTATAACAAAATATAAAGCACTGTATTGCCACGACTACACAATTCTGGGGAAAAACGTCTGCCTGCACGACCGAAAATTAGTCGGATAAACGACGTACAGGAGGATCCATCTCCGAGAGGTGGGAGGGGGTAAACGAGTTGGTGTCTGGAGAAGGAGAGAAAACGTCGTGATAGACGAGATCTTCAAAAAAGGCTCCGTTCGCATTGCATCTGCCTAAAGAATTTGTCGGATAAGGCAAGTGGAGCATACGGCTCCACTGAGCTCCAAAACGAGAATGGAGAGCCGAAGGCAGCAACAGAAGCCACGGAAAAGATCGAGCAACGAGGTAGATCGTGGTCTGTGCAAGATGTCAGTGGCAGCGTAAGACCAAGAACCGGTATGTCTGGAGGGGCTTACTGCGAGAGGCCAAAGCTCACCCAGAGCTGCAGCGCCGTAGAAGAAGAGAAGGAGGAACAATATGAGAGCGAGAATGGAGGGGAGAAACCAGCAAGACAGGCCACAGAACCGATGGAGCGACGAGGTAGAAAGGACCAGTGCATGATGTCAGTGACAAAGGAAGACAAAAAACCGGGATGTCTGGAGGGACGTAGTGCGAGAGGCCAACACTCACCCAGAACTGCAGCGCCGAAGAAGAAGAGAAGGAGATCCAATATGAGAGCAATAATAGAGGGGAGAAGGCAGCAAGACAGGCCACGGAACCGATGGAGCGACGAGGTAGAGAGTGACCTGTGCAAAATGTCAGTGGCAGAGGAAGACAAAGAACCGGGATGTCTGAAGGGGTGTAGTGCGAAAATCCAAAACTCACCCAGAGCTGTAGCGCTGAAGAAAAATTAAGGGGGGGGGGGGCACTATGAGAGCGAGAATGGACGGTATAAGGCACCAAGACAGGTCACGGAACCGATGGAGCGACGAGGTAGAGAGTGACCTGTGCAAAATGTCAGTGGAAAAGGAAGACGAAGAACCGGGTTGTCTGGAGGGACGTCGTGCGAGAGGCCAACGCTCACCCAGAGCTGCAGCGCAGAAGAAGAGAAGGAGGAACAATATGAGAGCGAGAATGGACGACCGCAGGCACCAAGACAGGTCACGGAACCGATGGAGCGACGAGGTAGAAAGGACCAGTTCATAATGTCAGTGGTAAAGATAGACGAAGAACCGGGATGTCTGGAGGTACTTAATGCGAGAGGTAAAAACTCACCCAGAGCTGCAGCGTCGAATAAGAAAAGGTGCAAAATAAAGCCACAAGGCCTGTGTGCCTACTGCCTATGCAAAAACGTACCATAAAATAAGAAAAAAATGACTGTCATATAATGACAAAGGCAGACAGACTTATTCCTGTTCAAGAAACAGTGATGCAGGTGTGACCTACTCTAGGTCATAAAACAAAAGGATCTTCTGGAACAAAATTAAACAAGTCTAGTCGAATTTTATGACCCTGCCTACAATACTGAAGACTGCTTTCACAGACAGCTGCACCCATCGGCTGCTTACTTTGCATCGAAGGTGAATTATAAGAAGACCACGTCTTAAATAAACATTAGCAAAACAGAACCCACAACTTATTCAAATTCCCCGCACTCCGGCCATAAATGGAACTAGCTACAGTGCATAGTGTTGGTCCATGGCGTGGTCTTTTTATACTAAATTAACTTTTCAAGTCATTGCTCCATGGTTTTCAACCTCATTGCCCTTAGAAACCCAAGAAACGAGCGCGCGGCCATAAAATATTAACAGCGTCATAAAACCCCATAATAAACTCAAGATTGCAGGGCAACCAACATAATATTATAACCTTCATTTAATCTTCAGCCACTGTAGGTCAAATTAGAGATCATAAGTTTCAAGCTCTACTTTTTTGGCGGCAAACAGTCGCCGTCTAGTAAAGAACGAGTGAACCTGTTCACGCTTTCGTAACTAAGTGTTTATTATCATGTAAATGATTATTAGTGATTGTGAGTCTCTTAATCATTCATTTCCAATGACTTGGCCTCAAAAACATATGCGTCCGTGTCGCTTCTCCTGTCATCGAAAGAACTCTAGATCAATCTTATCACAATAGGAAGACAGGTTTTAGGCGGGAAATTTGAGAGAGGATGGCCTCTTCTTTTCTAATTATCGTTGGAGCGTGGCAACACTCAGTGTGTAGCGTGCAACCCTACCTTTTTATATGTGTATCCAGTTTACTGGATATACTAAATCTTAATATTACGATTACATATCTTATTATTATTTATTAAATTTTTTCAATTTATTTATTTATTTGTAAATCCGCCATATTTGTTTTGTTCAATTAACCAACCTCCAAATATCACATTCGGTTTAAAATAAATTAATTTTTTCTATCTTTTATTATTATTCACAATTTAATTATCGCCAGATCTTTTAAAATCACAAAATATCTATTATTATTTATTTCTATTTATTAATAAAAATACTTTTATTATTATTATTATTACTTTAAAAAAGTTTTTGACGAGAGGTTGGCGGCCGGTTGAATTTGCGGTGGCTTGTTAGAAAATGTTACGAAAAAGGATGGCCGAGAATTTCTTATAACCCGATTTGGATTTTAAAAAAAGAAAAAAAGAAATGAGATTTTAAAGAAGGAAGAAGTCATAAGGATGATGGCTGGCAGGAGTTGTGGTGGCATGGATTTGATTTCGACGATGATGGGCTAAACCCCACCCGGAAGGGGGTGTTCGGACTCCGCTCCCTCCTCAGCCCAGACAGTGTGACGATTTAGGATTGAGCCATGAGGTGATCGCTTACTTTTTATTTATTGGAGACGCTTATTGGCCACGCTACTACAGGTGCTCTATTTCTCTATATCTTAGGGTTTCATAATTCTATCAAGAATATAATTTCTGTTAATTAAATCTTGTTGTAATTATTTCACAACATTCATTCCTCGATCCTACAGCCTCTCCTAAAGAACCCTAAGCCGGGGAGAAAACGCAACAAAGTGGCTCACACCAACGTTGGGGCCCGAGGTTGTAGAATGGTTGGAATGATTGTTGTGAAATTGTTACGAACATGATAATCTTATTTTTAAATGGATTGTTGACAAAAGTGATATTTCTAGGCTAGAACAATAGTTTTGAAAAGATATAAACAACAGTAGTTTTGAATTAGTTGTTGACAAGTGATATTATTAATTTTGGAAATGATAGTTTTCGAAAAGATAATAACAAACAGTAAATGATACTTTTTAAAATTCTTAATCATGGCATTTATATTTTTGAAAGATGTTCGCTAAGAAAAAATAGTGATAATAAAATGTTTTGATTGTCAACAGGGCTTAGGTTACGGATAATCTTTGTGCTGTTGTGGTTATAATTACAGTTTCGTCAATTCGTCAGGGTTGAGGACGGACGGATCCAGAGGAGTCAACATCGGTTTTATGTAATTCAATCTATAACTATTTATTTAATATTGGGCCTATATAAAAATTATCGTCATTTTACTTTAATTATGGTAAACCATTGATAGGAGTTTGTCCTTTCTGTTTGACACGGAATATATTTGACTTGTTTTGTGCAAATTGGCTCAGTTATCAGCATTGGGGTAGTTCACACACTCTTGGTCGTAGTATTGTATGTATGGAATGAATGATAAGGAAGTATTAATTCATTATATTAATAATAAGCAGGTAGGCCTAGATAGGTTACCAAAAGTGGTATAATATATACCAGTTAGTTTTCTTTAGTCGCATTCGTCTTGGGTTTGAGGAGGGGGTGTTTAGGAACACCTACTTCCCTTTTTATGATAATTATAAATAATAAGTGTATTAATAACAATTATCGTGTGAATTACTTCACGTAAGACTATTTAATATTACGATAGACATTGTTGTGGAAAAAAAAAATATATATTTATATAAATATATATAGTGAAAAGTGCGAAAGATAATGCCGCGAACCCTAATACAGTTTTTGAGTGCCACCAGTAAGGCCCGGCTAGAAGAGATCGACTTACCAAAACCGATGATCTTAAGTTACTTGTACCATCCGAGTTTCGAGAGGAGTTGATTAAGCAGCATCACTCGTCATTACCGTCTGGCCATCTCGGAATCAATCGCACTCTCCGTCGCATCGCTGAGAACCATTACTGGCCAAGAATGGCCCGAGATGTGCGCCTCGCCGTTCGCCGATGTCTGGATTGTCAACGCCATAAACCACGCAATACCACGCCTCATGGGCACATGCAGGTGCACCCGCCATCACTCAAACCATTTCGACTTCTGACTTGCGACTTAGTGGGACCATTACCCCGCAGTCGCGGTGGCCATCGTTATATCTGTGTCTTCATTGACTCGTGCACAAAGTGGAGTATAGGAGTCCCATTGAAATCTGCGACTTCGAAGACTGTCGAAGACGCCCTGTTCAATCATGTTATCATGCATCATGGAGTACCGGAGATGATACTGGTGGATAATGGATCACAATTTACTAGTAGGCGATTTAAACAATTCTGTGAAGACCACCATATCAAAATACATTTCTGTCCGCGTTATTATCCACAAAGTAACCCAACTGAAAGATATAATCAGACAATCAAGACCGCGCTGGCTATTTACGCTAAGGATAATCACCAGCTTTGGCATTTACATTTACCATTTGTTCTGTTTGCTCTTAGAACGTCGGTAAGTGAAGCAACGGGTTTTTCTCCATCCAAGCTAGTCTATGGCAGAGAACTGCGCTCCTTTTATGAGTTGGCTGCAACTACTGATAATTCTGATTTAATGCCATTTGATCCTGTCACCTATAATGGCACTTTGACCACTAATCTTGACGCTCTCTATCAACGGGTACGATCCACCGTAAGGAGGGCTAAACAACGACAGGCGGCACGTTATAATTTGCGAAGGAAAGATGTGACCTATCAACCGGGAGAACTAGTGTTTAAGGAAGATTTTCACCAATCTAGTGCTATTGATAAGAAAACAGCCAAATTTTATCCACGATGGGAGGGACCATTCATTATAAAAACAGTGCTTTCGCCAACGCAGTATGAACTGCAACGCATGAATGGTACTTTGGCTGGACGTTGGCATGTGTCTCACTTGAAATCTGTGTTGACCTAGACTATAATATCGTGGGTTCGACTGTGTATTGTTGTGTACTTAAAATAGTATATGAAAGAAAGAGGGGGTGTACCCTACATATTTTTTTGCTTGTTTTAGTTGTCGTCCCGGAGGTGATTAATAGTTAGTGAGTTTAGTACGACGTTGAATAGGAATGTCCTGGATGTTTGAGTTTTGAGTACTCCTGGACGTATTAAATTTTGGAAAATGATTCGTGAATCGTTAATGGGGGGTGAGCTTTCTATCCTTCCATGTCGATTTGCATTGGAGAATGAGGTTGAAAAGACCATGTTTGGATACCTTCTGTTCTGAGTTTGGTTTTTGGTATAGTTAGTGGATTGATCAATAGTTGGGTGGGAGTTTGTTTTCGAGTGTTTGATTTATGAGTGTGTGTGAACTCCCCAATGTGTAATTTTTTTTACGGAGGGTGGTCCGCTATGACCTTTTGAGGGCGATCCTAATGCTATCGCGAGATGCTTAGTATCGACGTTTTACGTTCTGGAACTCCCTACTGTACTCTGTCACGATGGGATAGTCCGGTCTTTTTGGGACCGCGAAGTCCCATACCATATCTCCTCAGCTGTTCTTCTTTCTCTCTGCTCCTACAGATGGCGCCCAATCCGTGGATGGATGTTGTATGAATGGGATACGAATGGTGTATGATTGGTTTTTCCCTCTTCTGTAGCGAGGTTACCCGTCAGTGGATCGGTTAAGATGTTCTTTAGGTTTTAACCGCTCAAAGGTCTCGTACTGGCTCAGGCTAGTGTAGATCCCTTCCCGTTGTTCCGTTCTTTTCTTCTCTGTTTTTCTGGGGATCTTTGGTTCGTGTGGTGTTGACTTCTTGGGGGCGATGGGGGCTTTTCTCTCGTTTGCTTTCCTAACGAGTGTAGGTTTGAAAAAAATGGGGGGGGGGGGAAGACCCTTGTTGTAGCGTGCAACCCTACCTTTTTATATGTGTATCCAGTTTACTGGATATACTAAATCTTAATATTACGATTACATATCTTATTATTATTTATTAAATTTTTTCAATTTATTTATTTATTTGTAAATCCGCCATATTTGTTTTGTTCAATTAACCAACCTCCAAATATCACATTCGGTTTAAAATAAATTAATTTTTTCTATCTTTTATTATTATTCACAATTTAATTATCGCCAGATCTTTTAAAATCACAAAATATCTATTATTATTTATTTCTATTTATTAATAAAAATACTTTTATTATTATTATTATTACTTTAAAAAAGTTTTTGACGAGAGGTTGGCGGCCGGTTGAATTTGCGGTGGCTTGTTAGAAAATGTTACGAAAAAGGATGGCCGAGAATTTCTTATAACCCGATTTGGATTTTAAAAAAAGAAAAAAAGAAATGAGATTTTAAAGAAGGAAGAAGTCATAAGGATGATGGCTGGCAGGAGTTGTGGTGGCATGGATTTGATTTCGACGATGATGGGCTAAACCCCACCCGGAAGGGGGTGTTCGGACTCCGCTCCCTCCTCAGCCCAGACAGTGTGACGATTTAGGATTGAGCCATGAGGTGATCGCTTACTTTTTATTTATTGGAGACGCTTATTGGCCACGCTACTACAGGTGCTCTATTTCTCTATATCTTAGGGTTTCATAATTCTATCAAGAATATAATTTCTGTTAATTAAATCTTGTTGTAATTATTTCACAACATTCATTCCTCGATCCTACAGCCTCTCCTAAAGAACCCTAAGCCGGGGAGAAAACGCAACAAGTGGTATGTTTGAAATTACAAATTATTTGGTGGGAAGAGGCATACTGTCCATGTCGCGTTTCTGTCTTCGAAAGAACTCTAGGACCTTAGTCAATCTCATCACAATAGGAAGACAGGTTTTAGGTGGGAAGTTTGAGAGAGGATGGCCTCTTCTTTTCTAATTATCGTTGGAGCGTGGCAACACTCAGTGGTATGTTTGAAATTACAAATTATTTGGTGGGAAGAGGCAATACTGTCCATGTCGCGTTTCTGTCTTCGAAAGAACTCTAGGACCTTAGTCAATCTCATCACAATAGGAAGACAGGTTTTAGGTGGGAAGTTTGAGAGAGGATGGCCTCTTCTTTTCTAATTATCGTTGGAGCGTGGCAACACTCAGTGGTACGTTTGAAATTACAAATTATTTGGTGGGAAGAGGCATACTGTCCATGTCGCTTTTCTTTGTCTTCGAAAGAACTCTAGGACCTTAGTCAATCTCATCACAATAGGCAGACAGGTTTTAGGCGGGAAATTTGAAAGAGGATGCCGTCTTCTTTTCAAATTATCGTCGATGCGAGGCAGCACTCAGTGGGTTGTTTGAAATTACAAATTACTTGGCGGGAAGTGGCAGAGTGTCCATGTCGCTTTTCTGTCTTCGAAAGAACTCTATGACCTTGGTCAATCTCAACACAATAGGCAGACAGGGTTTTGGCGGGAAATTTGAAAGAGGATGGCCTCTTCTTTTCAAAATATCGTTGGTGCGTGGCAGTACTCAGTGGGAAGTTTAAAATTACAAATGACATGGCGCAAAATACTTTAGCCTCCCTGTCACTTCTCGTACCTTCGAAACAACTCATTAGGTCAATCTCATCACATCAGATAGACAGAGTTTTGGCGGCAAATTTGAATGAGAATGATACCACCTCTTTAAAAAATACCAAATGGCCAGTAGGAAATGTAAATTGACTTGGACTTGGCTTAAAATTACAATAAACTTTGCACGAATTCTAGCGTCCGCGTCGCGTCTCCAGTCCTCGAAAGAACTCTAGGTCAATCTCATCACACCAGGCAGACAGGTTTTTGGCGGGAAATTTGACTGAGGTTGGCTCAGATTCAAGATAAACTGAAAATAAATGTAATTTCATGCTGTTTGCGGCCACGGCAAATCGACTATTTGGCAGATGCGATATGGGTAAATAAACATTCTAGGGCATTAACGACTGATATTTGACACTGAGAAGCGAAAATTGGTCTATAAACCTGATGGAAGGCGCAAATTCTACCGACCTCGTGTTTGATAGTTACCGTGATATTGACGTGGTAGCAGACATTAAAGACAGTCTAAAAATGTCTGCTACCACGTCAATATCACGGTAACTATCAAAAACGGGGTCGGTGGAATTTGCGCCGAACTGGTAGCATAAACTATGCTAGAGTGCAGATCATTAACACAATGGCACCCATCTACTTGTTCCTGTTATATAATGTCGGTGTTATCGAGTTATCTACTTATAGTTTGAAGTGTTATCCAAGTTAACACACAATCTTGACGATTACGGTATGGCAGGCTTGTAGACGCCTGAAAACGGTGAAAACCCAGGCTAAGATTGGGCATTACGAGCGAATGGCTCAACACGGATTTCTTCATGCCATTGGTATTCAAATTTAACCGAATACAGCCTCCATTAGCAAAGCTAATCAAGCTTACGAGCTCGTCAGGCGGGGTCTCCACATACGTCAATGGTCAATGGTAAATGTGATATTGACGTTTTAGCAGACATTAAATACATACTTAAATGTCTGCTACCACGTCAAAACCATATTTACCATTGACGTAAGTGGAAACCCCGCCTTACGCCCAGCTTCAAACTCGGTCTACAGCTGCAGAGCAAAAATGGAGGGCAGAAGGCCACTGAACCAAAGGAGGGACGAGCTGGGAGCGAGAGATGTCAGTGGCGGCTTGACAGAGGAAGACAAAGGACTGACCGGGACGTCTGAAGTATAATCAGTATAATCACATTTTCAGTTTAAGTGCCAGGGCACAGCTGGATTCACATCGTCTAAAATTGAAGCACAAAAAATAATAATGACTATCACAATAATATTACAAAACTACTCTTTGTTTTTGTTAATCTGCATTTAGGAATATGTAAGTAATGAGCTGTTCTAGTGGGGTAATTATGAACATTACATCTGTTGCTGAAGTTAACGAGATTTTCCTTTATATATATATATATAAGGCTATTGAGTACATATTGTGCATATATTGTAGGAATACCCAGGGCGGAAAAAATAGGCCTACAAGGGTCTCTAGATCTGCTGTTAGTTATTATTCGCAGCACACGCTTCTGTAGTAGGATTATATCCTTTGCAGCAGGAGCGTGCCCCCAGAGTAAAATACCATAATTGATATGAGAGTGGAATAATCCATAATATGTATTCAGAAGATGAGTTGAAGTAACTTGATTTCTCAACGTTCTGAAGAGGTATGTAATGCGACATAACTTTTTACATATTTGATCAATATGGATATAAATGAAAGCCCAGGAACTTAACCGCTCTGTTGTTGTCAGGATATGCCTTTAGTGTCAAAACAAGATGCTGGGTTTTGTCTGCATTTAGTTGAAACTTATTATTAAGAGTGAACAGCCCGTAGGAAATTTTGGCTATTCCATATTTGGTACCACAGAGCAAAAAGAGAATAATTTTTTAGAATAGTTCAATTTTTGTCAAGTTGTCAACACACATTGGGAGATCCTTGAGGGTCGGCAGCAGGTATACGAGCGAAGGGTGTGAGTGATGACTCATCATCTGATATATTTACGACCCTCTATGCCTCAATAACAGCCGAGTTCCTATATTCCTTCATCCAGCCAAAAAGCAGTGGCGTGCCATATCTTCCAGGCCGCAGTTATAGCAGTGGCGTCTCCTTACATTTTGTATTCTTTATGAGAATACAAGCCGTAGAATGGTGTTTTGACATATGTATAAACACATGTGAAGCATGTTCCAATAAAATTATGATTTATGATTGCATTAAATGTCTACCATAATTAAAAAGGCAATGATATGGGATGTAAATAAATGTATTGACTTACAATTTTGATATGTACAGTCACGTATGAGAAAACGTTTTTGCTTTCCTGTTTGTTCGTAATATATACAGGGTGTTCCAGACCACCCGGACACCCCCTATATCTCGGTTATTACGAGGAATTTTGAAATGCGGTAAAAATCTACGATAACAAAGTCAAGATTGAACTACCTTATGGTGCAATCAAATGTTTTTTTCGGGGAGTCCGAAAGGGGAGTTTCAGGGGGTCATAGGTGGTATCTCGGAATTTTCAAATACAAAGGTATAACGTATTGCATATCAAATGAGGGAGGGATATCCTTTTCATCCAGAACCCTTAGGACTCTTTTAAGGAGTATAGCCTCAAAGAATTGGCGCATTGTGGCCCCATTGTTTTTTAATCTACTCAGTGAGTCTAATAATCTGCTGTTGTGTGCTACAGCCTTTCCGGATACCAAAAGGTTCTGGACGCAGGATATCCTTTTCATCCAGAACCTTGAGGACTCTTTTAAGGATTATAGCCCCCCCCCCTCAAAAATTTGGGAATTTACATCAATCCCGGGAAATAGCAGAGCTCAAAGCAGGCATTAACAGTGTACAGCCCTTAGGGAAATTGGAAATTAAATTTAACATTTTATTTATTATTTAATTAACTAAGCAAGTTCATAAAGATTTGGCCCACTTAAGTTCTAGAAGACTACTTCATGCATCGTATAATAAAGTATTTTTAATTTTTGAAGTTCTAGTTTTTTCATAAACACGATAATAATTTATACTCGGTAATTTATAATACGCAATGCGTTTCACCGTGAATTTTCTATCATTTAAAAAAAAAAAACTTTTTTCCACAAAACCAAATAGATTTTTGCGAAAGCAACCTGCTCGGTTTCGTTACTCAATTAAACAAAAAATTCATGCCTGAAGGTAGAAATCATCGATAGAAAGGTTTCGCAGAGAAATTATTTTTTAGTCATTTTTCATTCAAATTTAGTTATTTTTATTTTTTTACCCCCAGACAGAAACTATCAAGGGGCAAGCGACCCCCCCCCCCCCATATTGTAAACATTAATGGCGACTGCAATATACTGTATGTGAATTTAGAAGAAATCGTTGGAGCCGTATTTGAGAAATAAATTGTTAGACGTTTTTTTGGAGATTTTTGAAAATAAACCCCCCCCCCCCCAAATTGAGTAAGCCCCATTTAAAAAAAATTGTCTCGAGGTATGATTTTTGTAAACCTACATACCAAATATCATCAAAATCGGCCGAGTAGTTTGCCCGGAAATCGATGAACAGACAGACAGACAGAGCTACAGACAGTCATTTCGTAAAAAGATTTTTTTTGGTTCCTGAGATCTCAAAACGTGTAAATCCGTTGAAATCTCGAAATCGAAAATTTCGACCATCACAAAGCTTTCCTTATACTAGGCTACGTATAAATTGGAAAGCAATAAAAGGTACTAAATATCGGGCTGCCAATTTCCTACGGGCTGTTAATTCTAAAAGACCGCCGTTATGGCAAAGAGAGGGAAGGACTGAGACTGGGCGAGCACTAATTCTAAAAAACACTTAGAAAGGCCTGTCTGATGTCGTTAGTCCGCTCTGCAAGGGTGTACCGTGGTGAAACAATTTCGCATAATAAGGCTTCCTTGTAAAACCTCTCGAGTTTTGGCACCATGACTGAACGCCAAAGACTCTGGTCCCTGGTAACTTCAATGACCTCTTGCCAATGAGGCGTGTATATGAAAAGGTAGCACTTATTCACCTTCAAAATGTTCAGCTGCCCCTGTATCTGGTAGTGCCAGTAACTTTTTGGTTTAAGCTGGACGACACCTTTTTCGCCAAGTTTCAACATTGCAGTCTTCTTCTGCCTGACAGCATCTGCCAGCGACGTCGTCTCAGCTTTTGTGGCTGCCCACAAACATTTATCTCCAGTAGAGCATCCTCTCCACAAACTAATCCGTCGGGCGAAGCAGCGAGAAAGGGATACGTGGGATCAACAAAGAGACCACATTTTTTCACTTTCTTGCCGTTTTTGCAGCAAAATATTTCCCGGGCCAAATCCTCGTTCGTTTTCCCAAACTTTACGGCTTGAGTCCGTGAAATATCACTGTACAGGATCGACTTCATAGTGTTTCGGGTTGAGGTCGTTGGCCTTAAGCACATCACTTTACCAAAATTTGAAGCAGTGAGGCGTTTCACCCTTTCCACCATCCAATCTTCCGAAAGGTCTTGACCCATTGTCCTCAACTGTAATTCTTCCGGATCAACAGAACTCAACTCTTCTAGGAAACGCTCTTTACTCTGACGCAACTGCGATTCTGGGATATCTGGAATATCTTCAACGTCCCCGTAATCTTCATCTGGACCTGCTTCTTCTTTCCACTGAGTCGGTTTGCTTCTTTTAAACAGTTCTCGCCGTCGCCTGCTATGTTCCGTTCTTAATTTTGCCCGTGAAACGTATCCCTTCGTTCTACTCCCTGGGGTTCGAATGTTACAAATACGCCGTGCGACATCTGCTAAAAAGGCACCCTCGTTAAATTGAAGACATGCGGCTTCCATTCTCATGTTGTAACTTCCGCGAGCACCATAAAAAATTCTCTTGCCACCAATTAATTTATTTGCTAGGCTATTGAGTTGTTCGCATAGATTGCTGTCAACATCAAGCAAGAGTGAATCAGCATGGTGTGCGACCCTGGTCATCAATCTTATCAAATCATCAGCTAGGCCAGATTTTGTCATCACATTGTACAAGCTGGACTCATTTACGCCTTTCTCTTTGCAATAGTACTCCAGGCAATCATGATGAAGACCAAGTATGTGTTTAGGGGCATTTAAAATGTCCTTGTGCAATCCCTCACAACGAATTGATGAAAGGCCAGCTGCATTTTTCCAATGCTTAATCGCGCCTCTCACAGCCTGGCGAAAGCGGAAAACGTTGGATGCTAAGGCTTTTCGCTCTGCTATGGGGAACTTAGTCGCCTTCAAAAACCCACGCAAGTGGCCGTCCATATTTCTGAGTAAATGGTTGCGGCATTCCACTTTTTTTATTGCAACGGTAAATCCGTACGGCTGTGCCCCTAATAGACGCTTCATAACACTTGAATCCCCATCACCAATGAGCCTCGTGTAAGCAATGCCTTGCGTCTGTATGCTCCGCCGAAATCCCTCAACAATTATATCAGCTTCCATGGCAGTTGAGGAACGTTTCCAGTTCCTAAAGCATTTGTGGGGCGCCTTCTTCCCCGTTTTTTTTTCTCTACAACACAAGGAGCAGAACTTATTACGCGTGCCCACAAAAACAACTTTCCTTGTCCTGTACCCAATAATTGACGCCATCCCCGACAACGAATTATATTTCGTCTTATATGACCTCTTAGCCCACATTCCATCAGCCACAACTGTAATAAAAGGAGTGCCATCTGGCAAGACGTCTCCAGCTTCTAAAGCTAACTGTTTTTCTTCAGCCGCAGCTGCAGCCATGGACTGAGAAAGGCTAGCTCCAATTCGCTCGGACACTTTCAGTCCCTCTTTCATAAATTTTCTCTCACTCATGAAAGGGATGTTCAACGCAGCAAAAACTGGTTCAGCGGCTGCAAAGCCCACACCACCAGATATCACGCCGTTCACCAAATTACCTTCGATGTTTTCATCGTTAGGCTGAAGGGCGTATTTTCTAGTGGAGTTGCACATGCGGCATTGAAATAGCAACTGCACCGTCATTATGCTGTGCTTTTTTATGGGCACCTCCCTTATGAAGTCCATGTCAGCAATAGTGCACATGAATGGTTTGTGCACGTCATTTCTTAATTGGGTGAAGAGGTGAGCCAAGTTAACAATCCTGTTGCCTGGTAAAGTACCAGTTGGCAAAATTGTGTTGGGCTCATCGGCCCCGATGGACTGATTGCCAACAGTCTCATTAACTGGGTCCTCTTCCTCCATAAGAAATGGGCTGGGCTCATCGGCCCCAATGGATTGATTGCTAATGACTGTCTCATCAGCTGGGCCCTCTTCCTCCATAGCAATTGGGCCAGCAAGATTAAGGCTGTCAGATACGTCGTCTGGCGTGGATGTTAAAATAACACCTTCTCTTTTAAGATAATTATCAAAAAAGTATTAGACATAAATATAACAGCAGTGAATATTGTATAAGCTTACACCATGGTTTGATTATACTCTACTGTTCATGCAATCACAATTGGGGATACACATTGTATATATTGTAGTTATTTTTTCGTCTCCAAGGTAGAGACTCAGTTTCTGGGCCCAGTGTTCTGCCAATCAGACGCAATGGTCGGTGCTGACCCAAAGGTCGTTGAACTGTTTAAGTCGTTGGTCTCTTTTCGGTGGTGGAAGGATTAGCCGCTAGATATTTCCACTTTGCATTGCCTGGGGTACGCCCGATCGTAATATAATAATAGGACTCGTAAATGTAGTGACGAACAACACTTAGTCTACTTGTTTCAATTTCACTATATTTACTGCTCAAATGCAAATGCTAATTTCAGAGTAAGGCACTATATACCCGGGTATTGTCATCCACCATGTTGTATCCTAATTCCTATATGGTAAGTATTGTAAGAAAAGTAAGAGGTTGAGAAATATTGAAAAAACTAATACACGTTTTAGTATTTTTTTATTAAACACTTCCTTAATTGGTAGCACGTTTTTTTAAATAATAATAAATAAACAACGATAAATTTCTAAAAATAAATAGGTAAACACCCAATGCTTGGCTTATACACCAGACTTATAATGGATATAATGTGGCGGATGACAATACCTGTCTAATATAGAGCCCTATTTCAGAGAAAACAATTCGAAATTTGTAACTCTGTAACAATCACTTCTTTCTCTCTGGATAAAAAAATTGAATGAATTTTTAAAACACTAAATTCATCAGAATCAGTCTGGAAGTAGGTTTTTCCCCCAAACAAAGCTTGTGACCAGGTAACCAAGGCACAAAGTCTCCCAAGATTGATACATGTATGTTTATAAATGATATGGCGGCTATTCCACTTGCCGATATTCCCTCATTTATGCATCAATAATAAGTCTCTACCATATTATAACTTAATTTATAATAGATAAGTTAAGTATCTACATAATAGTCTCATTCAAAGAAAAATCGCATCAATTATTGATGCACAAATGTGGGAATATTGACAAATGCAATAGCCGCCTATGCCCATGGTTGCTCCTGACTGGTTACAATAAAAATGAGGTCCCCACATACAAATCTCACTTAGAACGAAAGATCACTATCCTCTTTAAATTGGCTGTCGATCTATCTAGACATAAATAGCAATTACAGATACGTACTACATTTCTTATAACAACATGTACTAACCGTTCCATTTCCTTTTTTTTATGGGGTGCTACGCCTTTAAACCCTTTCCGATATGCTCGCGTCCGTCTATTTTTTTCATATTCCTTCTGGCCTTTAAATTTACCCATTCTCAGTACGCCAAGAAAACAATGGACAAAATCATAAAATATGAAATAATGCGAGAGTTAACAAATTACTTTGTTTACAAGCTCTGAACGCAATGCTAACAACGTAACAGAACAAAACCAAAACTGCGACATATAAATCAGTGCGACATCTTCTGGAAATTACCTACAACATTGTTCACGTCGATTGTGCTTGGTTTCACAACAGATTAGCTTTCTGTTCTCAGCCATCTTATTTGAAATGTAAACAGATAATATAAATAATTTATTTATTATGCTATTAATGGAAATTAGTAAAATGTGATTCATTAATTTCTTAGATATTGTAATTTAGTTGCCTTAAATATATGTTGTAGTGCCACATTACCAACGGTAAGATCTCAAATTCCCTGTTCTGTTTTATTTTTTGGCCTTTTTTAACAATTTTTTTCTCCGTAGTGACTAAATATATCAAAATTGTAAATCGTTAATATTATACCCCACATCTTTACCTTTGTTATCATGGTAGATATGTAATAAAGGCATTAATTAAACATGCTTAAAAGGCCCTATTGCTTTAGGTCCAAACACCATTCTACGGCCTGTACACTCTTAATGAACCAATCAGCTGTTTTTTTTTTAGAAGGGGGCGTCCTTCAGCAACAGCACCTTCAGGGGACGAGGCTCTTTTCTTCAGGGTGGTGTCATCCGCAAAGAGTATAGTGCTGTTTCTAAGATCATTTATCATTACGAGGAATAGTAGAGGACCCAGGACAGAGCCCTGAGGAACCCCATGTCTAACTGACTTAAGAGTGGAAGGTGCTCCCGCAACGGTTACTAACTGATTTCTGTTTTCTAGATAAGACGTCAGTATTGTTAGTACTACGCTGCGTACACCATAGCGTTGTAGTTTACCTAATAATATTGGATGATATACACAGTCAAATGCTTTGCTTACGTCGCAGAAAGATAGGTCCAAGGAGTCGCCTGCCCCGAAGCAGTCTAGAGCCTCCTGAACCGTTTCTAAAGCAGCACTGAAAGTGGATTTACCTCTCCTGAAACCATGTTAACTTTCATTGAACAATTCATTTTTTTCAAAGTAGTCCACTAGTTGGTTACACATAATTTTTTCTAGTACTTTACCGATAACTAGCATAATTGATATCGGTCTATAGTTTCCTGGAAAGTATACATCTCCTTTCTTCTGTATGGGCACGGTTCTGGAAATCTTAAGCTCATCAGGGAAGATTCCCTCTTTCACACTGATATTTAATAGAGTAGTAAGAGGCGTGGCAATAGTGTCAATGATACTTTTAAGTATTAGCGACGAAAACCCATATGCGTCGGCACTCTGAGACGTCTTTAGGCCATTTACTATTTTGATTACATCCTGACAACTTACAGGTCCCCAAGTGGAAAAAGATATATCTGTACAGGTACAGGGTCCATATTACTAGGTGGGAGGCTGTTTATTATTTTATCTGCCGCCTCAGAGAAATAGTTATTTAGGTCATCAGGCTGATAGGACATAATGGAGTCTGTCGCTTTTTGGCCTGGGCGTTAACAAGGCCCCACATGGCTTTACGTGGGTTTGCGGCTTTATTTATTGTTTCTACATTATAATTTTTCTTAGCCTGTGTTAATTTGTATTTATAAATACTTTTAACTCGCAGGTATTTTCTATATAACGCTGATTTGGAAGCAGCATCTGGGGTCTCTTTAAACCTATAGTTCAACGTTAGCAGATATTCCTTAATATTTCTGAGGTCTTGGGTATACCATGGATTTTTTGGCGGCTTACGATTTTTCTTTGTGACTAACTGAGGCGTGTATATGTGTTTTTGGGGGAAGGTTTTATTAAAAATGTCGGTTAATACATTGAAAAAAGAAGTGAACTTACTAACAGCAGTTGGTTGAGCATTTTCTATTGCAATATCCCAGTTTATTTCATTGAGTCGCGAGATAAGAATGGGAAAATTATTTTCGTCTACTTTCCTGGTTGTAGATATGTAATTGGCACACCAAGAAGGAACGCGTAACTCTGGATTAAAAAAGTTTAATGACATTTCCACAGCTGTATGGTCTGCAACAGTAGGATCAGATACAGAAACAGTAAACTCAGTATGATTTGTAAAAATGTTGTCTATGCAATTATCCAGTCTTGTCGGCTCACGATTCGTCAAAAAAAGATTATAACTTCGGCATAAATTTGTGAGATCAATCTTGTGTCTGCTGCAAGTGTTAAAGTGTACGTTAAAATCCCCACCTAGGATTATAGTCTTGTGCTAACCACTTTGTGATGAGAGGAATGAGTCTAAGTTGATTAAAAAAATTGGAAAAGATCCATTTGGTGACCTATACAGAGAAACAACAAGGGTTGACAAGTCGGTTAATTCAATGGCTGACATTTCTAAGTTTTGCTCTGAACAAAAGCGGTTGGCGTCCAATTTCCTGACACATACGTCGCTGCTTGCATAAATGGCCGTTCCACCCCTATCGTTTTCACTCCTGCACCATGCAGTGATTAGCTGCAGATGGTGAGATGGGACGAGAGGCAAAGTGAAGAAGAAGATTTTAAGGCCTACTGAATTGTTTCTCTTTTAATGAACCTGTCCGAGTTTACTCGAACATGCTTTCCAATTTATAAAGTAGTAGATAGATTTGTAATGTGTCATTTCCTTGTAAATAATTTCTCTATGGTCAAATTTCGGATCCGTCGGGGAGGGGAGGGGGGTCCACCTCAATATATTAAAAACCCCTAAAAACTCAATTGCATATTCTGGAACGAACAGACCAATAATACATTGTAACAGTAGTAACAATAACAAGGCACGCAATGTAGTGGAAAGTGAATTTTTTCCTAATTTCTTCAAAAAAGAATTTTTTGCACAGAATTTTATTTATTATAATAATATATTATTATATTTTTTTTGGAAAACAACCTATTTGGTTTTGTTACTCTATTGAACACCTAAAACATATCTGAAGGTAGAAATCATAGATAGAAAGGTTTCGCAAAAAAATTATTTTTTAGTAATTTTTCATTAAATTTAATTTATTTTTATTTTTTTACCCCCAGAAGCAAACTATCAAGGGGCAAGCGACCCATTGCATTTTTGTTGACAGTAATAACGACTACAATATATGTGAATTTAAAAGAAATAGTTGGAGCCGTTTTTGAGAAATAATTTTTTTAGACGTTTTCTTGGAGTTTTTTGAGAATAAAACCCCCCAAATTGAGTTAGCCCAAAACAAAAAAAGGGTCCCGAGGTATGATTTTTGTGAACCTACATGCCAAATTGCATCTAAATCGACCGAGTAGTTTGCCCGGAAATCGATGAACAGACAGACAGACAGAGCGACAAACAGACATTTCGTAAAAACCACTTTTTTGGGTTCCTGGTACCTCAAAACGTGTAATTCCGTTGAAATCTCGGAATCGAAAATTTCGACCATCAGAAAGCTTTCCTTATACTAGGCCTACGTATAAATTGGAAAGCAATAATGCATGTATCCATCGAAATGCTTCATCCCCCCCCCCCCCAAGAAAAGACGGGGGTTATAGACTGAATGTCAGAAGCGCCAGATTCGGTCTGTTTAGAGCCACATGGCAAAACTGGTTCATGGAGGTCCTACCGTCTGCCGGCACTGCAATGAGTCCGAGGACCCCGTGGAACACGTGGTTGGCCACTGTCGAGCACCGTGGCGGGCGCGGTTGGACTGTCTTGGGGCTGCCTACATCGACCAGGTCGATCTGATAGACTTGCCGTTGAAGGAAATGATTGTCTTTGCTAACAAGGTTAAGCTGTTGTTTGTCAACAGTTGATTAATTAGTATTGGCATAGTATGAATGGTGAGGATGCACTGCTATGATCCCTTATGCTGTTAAGTAGGTATCAAAACCTTTGACAGCTTCAACTCTAAATACAACGCTTCTTAATTCAGCATTTCTGCTTTTAAGCAACCCTGTCAGCTTGACAAAGAAGTGAGTCTACTTATTAAATTGAAGCTGACTCCTTCACCTTCGGGGAGAGGGGGAGTTGACTGACAGGGTGGACCTCCTGATAATAGTGGATTCCGAACCTGTTGGGGAACATGGAAAAGTCACACGATTAATTCGGAGGTGACACTCGTCACGCACTTAGACTGACTGGTAGTCTCTGCGCGTTATCATGTCCCACTAAGTTCCCTGCCAACGCTGTGCTTACAACCAAGTTTGCTGCAGTTTCGAACAGGCTTCATCTTGTTAAAAATTGCCAAAATTCACTCGGAAACAATAACAATATAATGTCCGAAAATCAATGAGGTCGTGCTTTGTCCATAAAAATCCTTAGAATAATATTAATGCCATATTTTGGTTTTACTTACCTTAGATGATAGGTAGAGTTTTCTGTCTTTCAGTAGAAGGAAGGCTTTACTCCACATTTGCTTATTCGTATCTTGTACCCAGACGTGGCTGAATACGACAGGACAGTCATTCCCCGACTTTACGATAGCCTGTTGAAGAAAAGAACAGTGTTGAGAAGCTCGCTAGTGAGATGGGGAATAGGGTACACCTGGCGAACCCATGGCTACTTGAGAGCATGATATGTATTCGATATGTATGCCTATGTGGCAGAGCGACTCTGTGGTCAGAGAATCAGGACAGGGCACGTCGTTAGGACTAGAAATACGTTTTTTTTATGTATCTTTACAAACACAATTCGATTAAGATTGTTTAAGTTAAGCGTATTTTGTTTGGTTGACTATGCATTTTGGAAATCGTATATTGTTTTTAAAATTGACGAGGAATTAACCAGCCCAACTGTGTTTCCACGTGCTAGGGCTTTATCATCTGACTCCAGCCGTGAAAGCCTTTGTAATTAGATTATAATGAATCAGTGACTTTCATTGGACAAAGAATATCTAAAATGGCCGGTTTCCTTAGCTACCTTAACACGCACCTGTTAGCCAGGTGATGAGTCAGTTGGGTTCCTTTGTGCAGCGTCCGAAATTGCAGGTCGTAAGCTAAGTATGGGTTTAATGATAGCCATAAAAAAGTAATGCCCGTTCATAATGGAAATCGATTCGACTTCTGTAGAATAGGCCTACTGTCTGAGTTCTGTGAAGTGGAAGTCTATAAAAACTTTTTCTTTTTAATTTTATGGGTTAGTTAGCCATTTCAGTATGGTTCTTTGTTGAGACCACACTCAACAGGGAAAAGGGGCTATATTTTTACAGCATTAATAAAGAATCGGTACGAGTGACCCCGTATACGCTTTCTTACTGATCAATTAGTATCATATATATATAACAACTTTATATAATTTAAATTAGTTTTGGAATTAAAATTTTTTTTCTTTAATTAAAATAATTTTTGAAAAAAAAACTTTATTTAATTTGAATTATTTTTGGAATAAAAAGCTTTCTTTAATTAAAATTATTTCCGGAATAAAAAAAACTTTCTTTAATATAAATTAGTTTTGGAATACTGGTAATTTGAGTGATTACATGGTAAATCGAATAGAAAGCATCAAAAGAAAGGTTCCACAGAAAAATTATTTTCAAGAAAATTGAGTCTTCTTTATTTTTTGGCCCCAGAACCAAACTGTCAAGGGGCAAGCAAGGGGTTTGTTTATACATCAATGACGACCACAATATATAGTACATACTGTATGTGAATTTAAATAAAATCGTTGGAATTTTTATTAGTTTCTTGTTGTTTTTAGATGGTTAAACACTGAGAATTTTAGTTAGCCTAAAATAAAAAAATAAAGATAAATTTTTTGTGAACCTAGTAAATGCCAAATTTCCTCGATACACACTAGACAGACATTTCATAAAAACCTTTTTTTTGGTTCTTGGGACCTCAACATGTGTAAACCCACTGAAATCATATAAATAAGACAGAAATAACGCCCAAAAAATCCATGGGGTCGTTGGCAGGGTGAGAATCACAATGAGCCACTAAAAAGTCCTTCGGGACGTAATTATTTGTAATATTTTCTCGAAACCCCCGAGTAAAAAATTAACGGCTGCTCATGGATCTAGACTTATTTATAGTGAGTACCCATTGGTCCCTTGTGTAATGCCAACGACCCCATGGATTTTTAGCCATCGGCAAACAGGTAAACGTCCTCGAACTCAACTTAAACCGACAAGTGATAATCACAAGCTTACCATTGACGCAATGTAACAGACTTAACCAAGTACAGATACGAGTCAAACCCCTGGGTAAGTCATATTATTACTTTGCTTCTGGCCGTGCTAGACCTGCGGTTATATCGGGCCTAATGTAATTTATATAGTGGAATTTTCCATTCATGCGACAACCGTCAGAGAAACAGCAAAGAAAGATATAAGCGACAGCATGTCAACATTATTTATAGTCTTGTCAATCGTTAGCGCTGTTGCCAATTTCACGAAGCCAAAATCAACAGCGGCAAACTCCATTCTAATGGGCACTACACAAGTTTAGTCACCTACAGCACAAGACAACTTATAGGTGTAAAAATTATCACATGCAACTTCAACATCAACAGCGGCAAACTCCATTCTAATGGGCATTGCACAAGTAGAGTCACCTACAGCACAATACACCTTATAGGTGTAAAAATGATCACATGCAACTTCAACATCAACATCAACAGCGGCAAACTCCATTCTAATGGGCACTGCACAAGTATAGTCACTTACAACACAAGACACGTTATGGGTGTAAAAATTATCACTTGCAACTTCAACATCAACAGCGGCAAACTCCATTCTAATGGGCACTGCACAAGTATAGTCACCTACAGCACAATACACCTTATAGGTGTAAAAATGATCAGATGCAACTTCAACATCAACAGCGGCAACCTCCATTCTAATGGGCACTGCACAAGTATAGTCACCTACAGCACAATACACCTTATAGGTGTAAAAATTATCACTTGCAACTTCAACATCAACAGCGGCAAACTCCATTCTAATGGGCACTGCACAAGTATAGTCACTTACAACACAAGACACGTTATGGGTGTAAAAATTATCACTTGCAACTTCAACATCAACAGCGGCAAACTCCACTCTAATGGGCACTGCACAAGTATAGTCACCTACAGCACAATACACCTTATAGGTGTAAAAATTATCACTTGCAACTTCAACATCAACAGCGGCAAACTCTATTCTAATGGGCACTGCACAAGTATAGTCACCTACAGCACAATACACCTCATAGGTGTAAAAATGATCACATGCAACTTCGTTAGCAGAACTATAAATGTGTAATCTATCGGCAAAGGTTAATGGCAACGGTGTAATATTACTAAAACAAGGTTTAGTTGGACTTAAACAGCAAGCAATGTAAGTCCAACTAACCCTCTTTTGTCGCCCCCTTCCCTTAACAATGGGCTCCACTCTAATTGTTCGATGACTGTGAGGCCCCTGCTTCTAATGACTATTAACATAGCAGGCAATGTAAGTCCAACTAACCCTTTGTTAAATCAGGTACATATTATGATGTATCAAAATACTCGTTCCTTTGGTTTGTCCTGATATTTTTGACAACTCTACGATTAATCATTCATGGGATATTTCATTTGAACACTTAAATAAAATAAATAAATACATAAAGAAGCATTTATTTGCAAACAGACAAAGTCTAATAATATGCAAATTTGCTTATAATTGACTTAAAAGGCGTTTCCCTTCAGATTTTCTCTTAAGGGGAGCCTTGCAGCATAATATTATGTTTGTAAGTAGTATATGCAATAAATTAATCCTTTTTTGAGTAAGTAAAACTGAGTTATACAACTTTACAACCTTGTGCTGCGTCCAATAGTCCAATAATAAAGACTCTAACCCCCCCCCCCCCCCAGTCAATTAGTATCTATTTGAAAATAAACTTAAAAGTAAATTCCTATTGTTAGCTTATTCAGTTTAAACAAGATCCCAGTCAACAACCTGTTGTTTATAGTTTGAGGCTAATACGCAAAAACTTAACCCAGCTGACCCACTTTACCCCCAGCATTTGCCACTTAAGTGGCACTCTACACGATAAGCCCTCCTATATCCACTAAAAAACTAAAATCTTATCTGAAACTAGGCGGTTCAACTTAATTAAATGCTGCGCTATATAGGCAGCAGTTTATCTTTTAATCATTTTCTACACATTATTTTCATAATCTCGAAAACTATGGGAATTACGCAGCTGTGTACGCGTACAGTGGGGGCACCAGGTTTCGGTACACGCTCCAGCAGCCTGATCGAGGCGATTATAATACCGGAGTTTAATAAATACCCTAGGATTATAACTGTAAACAAACAAATTTTGAATAGCACTTTCCATTACAAAATTATCTTGTTTACATTTTTAATACCAGGGGATTAAATAAATACCGGGGTTAAATAAATACCCTAGGATTATAACTGTAAACAAACAAATTTTGAATAGCACTTTCCATTACAAAATCATCCTGTTTACATTTTTAATACCAGGGGATTAAATAAATACCGGTATTATAATCGCCTCGATCAGGCTGCTGGTAAACAAATTGCCTGCAGTTTGTTTGTTCTACAACAAATTTGAATATATTGTAATAATAACATAGGCGGCTATTCCACCGACGTCGCTTTTCATCATTCTGACGTGGTAGCAGACATCATTAATAAGTCTCTGCCATATTTTAAGGAGACTACAATGTAGATACTTAACTTATCTATTATAAATTAAGTTATAATATGGTAGAGACATATTAACGATGTCTGCTACCACGTCATGCACATGCACAATGAAAAACGACGTCGGTGGAATAGCCACCATAGCCTCTGTTGGGTCAAATTGCAATTTGTTACTTCTTCCTCTTCGCTCTCAGTGCCGCGTGAGGGAGTTGACCCGGAACCATTTCTTCTACTCCACCCGGTTGGACGTTAACGACTTGAGCTTTTTTTCGGCCAATGGTTTTCCTCTTGCTCCGGCATGTTGTTCAATCCTTTCCTCGAGGGTTGTCCTCGGACTGCCGATTTACCTTAGGTCTTCTACCTTGTGGCCTTGCTTCCGCCAACCTCCCCTCCGGGTGGTCCTATTCTCATCCATCTTTTGCAAGGCCATAGCCAGGATTTTTTTCGGGGGGGGGGGGGGGGGTTAGAATTTCATTGGATATTACATAGTGGTTTTTATTTTTCCTCTCAAAATCCGAGTCTATCTAGTATCAAGCCATTTCATTTCGGGGGGGGGGGGTGAACCCCCCCTTGGCTATGGCCTTGATCTTTTGGAAGTGGCCAAGCCATTGCAGCTGCTTGTTCTCCATTCTTCTCCCTATGGAATCCACTTGCAGGTCTTATCTGATGCGGTCATTCCGGATTCCTTGTTCAACCAGCCATCCGTCTTAAGCTGGCCATTCACGAGGGTTCCAAACGGACTCGCGCCAAGCCAAATGGCGCGTCCTGTTCCATTAGGCGTTAGTGCCATTTAGAGGGGGCCATCACGACTACGCTGAACCAGGCGCTCCAAATCTTTCAAATTGTGCAGTGTAAAAGTACCTCTTCCATATCGTCACACTGTACAATTTGAAAGATTTGGAGCGACTGGTTCAGCGTAGTCGTGATGGCCCCCTCTAAATGGCACTAACGCCAAATGGAACAGGACGCGCCATTTGGCTTGGCGCGAGTCCGTTTGGAGCCCTCGTAAATGGCCAGCTTTAGGCACTTCATCAATTTGTTACAACATTCATAATTGATTTTTTTACCGGTATTATCAAATGTATTATTGTTTTCCAACGCCTGCTTTCAGTATTTCTGCTTTAAGCAACCCTGTCAGCCTAGCGGGGGCAGTGCGTCTATTTAATACCTCAAGGCACTTGAGTCTCCTTCAGCTCAGGGAGAATTGGAGTTGACTGACAGGGTGGACCTCCTGATTATAGTGGATTCCTAACCATTTGGGGAAACATAGTAAAGTCGCAAGATTAATTCGGAGATGACCAGGACTCGACACGCACTTAAACTAATAAAAGACTTTTAAAAAATTTAAAAGCAATTTACCTGAAGTGCTGACGTATTATCTGCTGCAATGGGTACACCGTCGGGCTCACCCCAATTTATCATACTGCTAGGGAAGTATTGCTGAAAGCAAAATTCTTTACATTTATTGCCGAAATTGTTGTTGTAATAAGCAGTGAAAACCACATTAACTTTTCACTTCCCCTATAAACAGTCGACGAAACAGTTCACATGTAAGATGCGGTAACGGACAATGAGCGTAACGGACAATGAGTCATCCTTTTTCGTGCATGCAGCCAGCGTTCATCGATTTATTAGACGTTGTCACGTCAAAAAAAAGTAACCGAGCTCAAGCAGTGGCAACTCAAGCGGAGGGGCGCAAAAATTATGTGAAATTCTTAAAAACCTACAATTGAATTTACAACTGAATTTCAAAAATTTGTAGCTTTTCCTGCTGTTATCATTGGTTTTCGAACCCAGAACTCTCTTCTAGCGATATCAACTACTTTCCAAAGTTGTAATTGTATCTTTTAGTTTCATTATTAATTTCTGTTACAAATAATTTAATTTAAAAACTCTACCTGTGGACTATGGAAGAACTCGTATTTACTAAAGTCTTTCCTAAAAACCAGCTTCTTCCTCGACTTTTTACTAAAGGCCTCCATACTTTGATATGTTGATAAAACATCCTCATGGTCCTCCAGGCTTCTTTCTAAAACAAAAAAACAAAAAAATTCCATCAATTCAATTTCAATTCTTGCGTATAATTTGAATGAAATAATTAAAATATTAATAAATAATTTTAAAAAGGCGCGGCTTCCACCGACCGGCTAGGGCTATATACAAATACGGTGACGTGGTAACATACATTCAAGACTTAGGCGGTGTTTCCACCGACCTCGCAATGCAGAATGCAAATGACATTGACGGAAATGTATGTTTTCCTTTTTATAGAAATCTATTAAAATGTTTGTACTTAGCATATCCCATGACGCCATTTTTTAATTTTAGTTAGTTTGCTTGTGATTTTACTCTATGATCATTGATCAATTTTAACTATGGCACAGAGTAAAACAAACATTTCCGTCAATGCCACTTGCATTCTGCAATGCGAGGTCGGTGGAAACACCGCCTAAGTCTTGAATGTCTGTTACCACGTCACCGTATTTGTATTTGGCCCTAGCCGGTCGGTGGAAACCCCGCCAAATTGAATACAATACAATTACGCACATGCACATTACATAAAATAAATAAATAAATAATAAATAAATGTATTAATTACAATAAAATTATTATTTCTGGGCTTTAGCAGCCCGTAAGCGATCAGGACCTGTTACATTGTTGTACAATTTTTATAATACAATACAATAAAACGTGGTTGGCTGAGTGTCATTATTTTTCAAGATCTTTGATTTTCGATAAATCTCGAAGAAGTTCGTTATGGGTCTTGGATCCGTTCAAGGGAGAATCAGATTTTAGGGAGATTTCGTTTGCCTATTGAGACGGCGGTCAATTTTTGGATACCTTAGTCTTAGGCGCCCATTCCACCGACCGGCTAGGGCTATTTACAAAAACGGTGACGTGGTAGCAGACATTCAAGACTTAGGCGGGGTTTCCACCGACCTCGCATTGCAGAATTGACGGAAATATTTATTTTCCTCTATGCCATAGTTAAAATTGATCAATGATCATACAGTAAAATCACAAACAAACTAAAATTAAAAAATGGCGTCATGGGATATGCTAAGTACAAACATTTTAATAGATTTCTATAAAAATAAAAATTCTAATTTCCGTCAATGTCATTTGCATTCTGCAATGCGAGGTCGGTGGAAACGCCACCTAAGTCTTGAATGTCTGCTACCACGTCACCGTTTTTGGAAATAGCCCTAGCCGGTTGGTGGAATGGGCGCCTAAATAGGAAATTTCACGTAGAAAGACTTCATTTTTTATTTAATTAACTCAGCAAGTTATTAAAAATTTGGCTCATCTAAGTTGTACCAGACGTGCATCATATAATCGGGTATTTTTACTTTTCGGTTTTGTAATTCTTCCAAAAATCCCAGAATACGCGAAATTTTAGTCCTGTCCGGTCTGGTATTTATGAAAGACCTACGGTACCAAAAATTTAATATTTCCTATTATATGATAAATAAATAATAAATAAATAACGACTTTCTTTGTTCTTTTACTAAGCCAACCTAGCGGAGTTAGGGCTATAAAGCCCTCTCTTACACTCAACTAGAAAAACCCGGGACTGCCTGCTTTACATGCCCTCCGAAGCATGGCCAGAAAATTTAGTAGGAAGTGTAGGACTCGAACCAACAACCTTTCGGGTGAAAGTCAGAGTCCGTACCACTACTCTACATGTCTTGACATGATGCAAGAAGTATTCTTCTACAACTTCCATGTGCCAAATCTTTAATGACTTGCTTTGTTAAATAAATAAAAAAATAAAAAGTCAGTAAAAACAACAAATTTTGGGGTGCTCATTTTCTACGTAGCATGTCCTCATAATTGCCAGAAGCGGCTTAAGTCACTAACGCATAGCTCTTTCTAAAAAAAAAGATAAGTAACCTTCCTCAAATCGTCAAAAACACTGTTCGTACTCACCTAGTCCCAAGTCCATCCAATGTTCTACTATAGTCCAATTGACATCTTTGGATACCCTGTTCTTAAGTGCCAGAAGCTGACACAGATCACTCACGCATAGATCTTTCTCTACAACGACACTCTGGTAGCTGCTGTCATCATTGTAGAATAACAGCTCTTCCTAAAAAAAATTAAATTACAAACATAATCATAGGTCTGGAATTTAAAAGATCTAACCTAACTTAATTTTTAAAACGAGTAACTTCGTAGATAGAAAATTTTTTATTTCAACTCCTTCAAGATTATCGCGCAGTTTCTTGTTGTTTTCGTTTTATAGTTGCAATTAAATCTCTAAGACTAAGATTACATATATACGGACAGGGAAGATTTTGAACCAGATTTTTTATATCTTCTTCTTGTATGTTCAGCGATTCTCTATTAAAAATGTCTTCCTGTCTGTCCAATTAAATTTAAAACTTCGCAGCCCTCGCAATTTGGTAGATAAATTCCAGAGTCCCTTAAGAATTCAGTGAAGTTTTAAGGCTACTTCTTCTTCTTAAAGTTATGGCCGACTGGCTGGTTGGCAGCAGCATGTTCCATCAATGCCTCCCCTCGATCCTGGCACGCCCTCTTCCGCCCCACCTACATCCTCCATCACTTGCTCCAGATATTCCATTCTTGAGCGCCCAGGTCAGTTGACGCCTTCCATGATGCAGGTGACGAAGTTCGTGTCGTAGCAACGAGCTCTTCTTGCACTACTTAGGATGAGAATACAACCCCTGCACTGTGTTCCCACGAGCTATGCCCACAGCTTCTTCCTAACATTTCACGAACCTGTTTTTCCGTCGACAAATCCTTATCTTCACTGTCCCTATTGTATATGGAAGACAGCTCGAGGAAGGTGTTGACATGCGGTAGCCTCTCATAGCTACCAGCGCTGCTCATACACGAGCACTTCATGCTGCTGCCTGAAACAAGAGAACATCCGTTATATATATGTAGAACAGGAGAGTGCGAATTAGTCTGCCTTGAGGTACGCAGTGTTCACGGAGACATACTGGCTGCATATCGCTACAGTGGCCAAAACAGAATTCCGGAAGAAAACTTCTAAAAATAGGATTTTTAAATTAAAAACTAAATAAAATTGAGCCTGTGTACATTAATTTGAGGCAAATAACAGATGGGAATGGGATTACTAGTGGCAATGGGCCCCCGTGGTATAGACATACTTAAGCATCAGCATAACTGTATTACCCATAGTTCCATGATATATTTAAGACCTGACGGTATTCGAACCATAGCGTACAAGTACCAACAACACGACCAACAACCGACCGTTGGAAACTAAATAAAATTGAGCCTGTATACCCATTAATTTGAGGCAAATGACAGAGATGGGATTACTAGTGGCAATGGGCCCCCGGGTATACACATACATTAGCATTACAGTGACTCACTATATAACCTTGACATTGACCTACACCGATGTCATTAACTACCAGGGCTGGCCAAAATTAACTTGGGGTCAATTTCTTTTTTTAGAATTAATCTATAAAAATCTCGTGTTAGAATTAATTTCAAATGGGAGGAAGCTTGCCGCTGACATTGGCAACATCTGGATCAACCCGAAATAGGCTTGTTTAATTTTTTTTTTATTTAAGTTAATACTTGAGTTGTAGTGATTTGATCCATTCGACGTTTTTCATTTCTGTTGTTATAATTTTTCCATGTATTTGATAAGTCAGTGTTATATTTCCATCACATTGATAACCTTTGAAATTTCCCCCCTGTATTATTTCTTTTTAAGAACTTTTTATGGACCCAGGCCTAGTTATAATGTCCCATAGGTCCCTTGTCCAATGCCAACGACCCCATGGACTTCGGACATTATTCGTATTGTTTCCGTATGAATTTTTGGCCATTGACAAACTGGTATACGATCTGGATGTCAACCTACACCGGCTACAAGCGATAATGGGCAAGCTGAGACAAGCTTACCATCAATGAAACAGGCGAAAGCATGACTTAACCAAGTACAGAGTCGACATTTCCCCTTACTTTTCACCGCTACCGCCCTCTTGCCTAGCTTACGACTTATATTTTACATCTTTAGTTACATTCGACTCACCATCATTTACGCATTCTTCATTACACATTATAACCGAAACTTATGTAACATCTGAAGCCGGCCGCCATACCAAGTTGAATCCAGCGGACCAGAGCAGGTTCAAAGCTGCAGATAAATTGGTCGTGTGCATAGTGCCGGTAGGGAAACATGGTAGGACTTGTCCTGGTCACCTCCGAACTAATCGTGTGACTTCACTGTGTTTCCCAAGTGGTTCGGAATCCACTATAATCAGGAGGTCCACTGGAGTCCTATGGGCCCACACCGTGGCCTGGGACTGTGTCAAACCATACTACTACTATGTAACATCTGCATACAGAGAGAACAGCGAAATACTGTATTAATATACAGTGAGCCACGGTGACAATGAGTCTACCCAGTCGGACGAAGTCGCACTGGTACTCATCAAGAACAATACACGTGTACGTAATGGATAATATACGAAAATTGGCGCAATTATGTGCAAAGTAGCATGCAGATGTCATTGCACCATGAATCAGGTTAAACAATAGTTTTTTTTTTTTAGAAAAAATCGGGCATAACTAGTAACGAACTGGAAGAGGCTGGAAACGTTTGAAATGTGGTGTTACAGAAGAATATGGTCAGGACATGTAGATTAGTGGTAAGGAGTCTGACTTTCACCCGCAAGGTTGTTGGTTCGAGTCCCACGCTTACTACATTTTCTGGCCATGCTTTGAAGGGCATGTAAATCAGGCGGTCCCGGGCCTTCCTAGTTGAGTGTAGGAGAGGGCTTTATAGCCCTAACTCCGCTAGGTTGGCTTAGTAGTAAAATCAAAAAGTCTTTATTTATTTAAGAATGCTTCGGATCAGCTGGAGGGATCACGTGACGAATAAAGGAGGGCTAGAGGCCATTGAAGAAGAGAGACCGTTGCTAACTCATATAAAAAGTAGAAGGGCGAAACGGATAGAGCATTTATTAAGATACGAAAATCTGGTACACACCATCATTGAGAGCGCAGCCGAAGGAACCAATAGAAGAGGGCGGCCGAAGAAGGAATTCATGGACAAACTGAAGGAGGACGTAGGAGCTCGAACGTAACAAAAGCTAAAGATGAAGGCGCAGGACCGAGAGAGCGGGAGGATAATATGCAGGGAGTTGCTGCCAACCAATCGATGAGATTGTGACTTCAGAAGAAGGGCCCGTGTGAATTTTACAGTGCGTGTGCGCACAAAGGATTAGTTTTAAGAACGATTTAATTAAATCTGAAACATATTTTAAATAAGAGTTTGTTTGGGCATTCATGGGGTTCTATGGAAAATGTATGCACCTCATTTGTACCTTTTTTCCGGCACGAAACAGCCCAGCGGCCTCTGCAGACTAATATAGGAGGGATATTTTGTGGATTTCATAAACAGAAGTAATTGCTTCTGGAGTAAAAGGCAGAAGAAAAAGGATAATAAATAAACAAATTTGTTTCTGTTACAGTCTAGTCTAGCGGAGTTATACTATAGCCATGAAGCCCTCTAGTACAATCAACTAGGAAGGTCCGGGACCGCCTGCTTTTCATGCCCTCCGAAGCACAGCTAGAAATGTAGCAAGCGGGGGACTCGAACCAACAACCTTTCATGTCTGAATGCCCAAAGGTATTCATAACATACCATTTGCCCATTATCTAAAAACAGAAGTTGTACTCCTTGTGGCTAAACTAGCTTCAATTGAATGTGTTCTGTTTGAATTTTTGAAGTAACAGG
Organism: Psococerastis gibbosa; assembly: GCA_963971405.1. Taxonomy (NCBI): domain Eukaryota; kingdom Metazoa; phylum Arthropoda; class Insecta; order Psocodea; family Psocidae; genus Psococerastis; species Psococerastis gibbosa. The sequence continues at coordinate 29,259,772 of OZ020491.1, forward strand.
TTTTTACTTCTTTTTATGCATTCTTCAGTACCTGTACTAAATGTAATAGTAAATACCGAGGTGCGTACGCGGTTCGAAAACTTGGGAAAGTATCCTGTCTACCTATGCACATAATAGTCTCATTATTAACTTCGTAAAACTGAAAAACTGACTATCGCTCACCACTTTTTGTAAATAAAATGGAACGCGTGCTGGATTGACGATACGACAGCATTGTTTTTGGAATCCAGACAACGCGACGACGTCGCTCCGACGGGAAGTAAGAATTGATATCTACATTGCGGAAATCCTCAATATAAGTGAAATCACCTGCTACACTTATGAACAGAACAAAAAAAAAAGCTAGAAGTGGGGCTATAGAAGAATTTTGGAAATATCATGTACCAACGAAAGAATAAACGAAAATATATCTAATATTGGCGATTAAGAAGATACAAAGGGATGTGGCATACACTGAGCCATGAAGGACTCATCAAGAACATCATTGAGGATGCGGTCGAAGGCAACAAATTCAAGAGGACGACGGAGGAATTTTACATTACCTAGCTAGATGATGTCATGACGAACCTTGTACTAAAAAGGACGGCACAAGATATAATAGATGGAGGAAGAGATTGAAACTCCAAGAATGAGTTGCATATATTCCATACATACCTCCCCCGCAATAAAATTTAATCTACAAGATTAGTGACACCCATAAAGAGAAATCTAAACAGTACCGGTATCACACGAATATCTCATATCCGCTTTGAAACCTGTCATATCTCTTGGAACATTGTCGTATCTCATACAAAAATGTCATTTATTGCTTTCCAATTTATACGTAGTATAAGGAAAGCTTTGTGACGGTCGATATGTTCGATTCCGAGATTTTAACGGATTTACACGTTTTAAGGTCCCAGGAACCCAAAAAAGTAGTTTTTACGAAATGTCTGTTTGTTTGTCTGTCTGTGCGTCTATTTCCGGGCAAACTACTCGGTCGAATTCGATGAAATTCGGCATGTAGGTTCACAAAAATAATACCTCGGAACCATTTTTTTTATTTGGGGCTAACTCAATTTGGGGGGGTCTTATTCTAAAAAAAAAACTCCAAAAAAACGTCTAAAAACATTATTTCTCAAAAACGGCTCCAACGATTTCTTTTAAATTCACATATATTGTAGATGTTATTAATGTTGATAAAATGGGGGGGGGGGTCGCTTGCCCCTTGATAGTTTGCTTCTGGGGGTTAAAAAATAAAAATAACTAAATTTTCATGAAAAATTACTAAAAAATAATTTCTCTGCGAAACCTTTCTGTCGATGATTTCTGCTTTCAGGTACGTTTTAGGTGTTATATTGAGTAACGAAACCGGACAGGTTGCTTTCCCAGAAAAGTATTTAGTTTTGTACAAAAAAATGTTTTTTTTTTTAATTCACACTCAAATGCATTGCGTGCCCTGCCAGTATTGCTGTGGACTGGTTCTTTCGTAAGTAAACACAATGATTGACAAAGCTGTTTATGACGCATTACGGTCTCGGGACTCATTAATTCATTAATTAATGCTTTGTGGTCCAAAACAGACTATTTTCTCTCCTGAAATATTATTATTTCAGAGAAGCCCGTTTAAGTTCCTGAAACAGATATTACACACCGTCACGTGACACCTTACTAATGCGGTGTTAAAAAATAAACCCCGGTGTTAAATCACAAATCGCCATAATAGTGCTGCAGAAGCAGAAGAAGTTGCATATCCCATATATCCCTCCCCCGCAATATAAGTAAATAAAACTTTATCAGCAAGATTAGTGACCCCCATAAAGAGAAATCTAAACAGTACTTTACCACACGAATAACTCACATCCGCTTTGAAACCTGTCATATCTCATGGAACACTGTCATATCTCATACAAAAATGTCATTTATTTCGTAAGTAAACACAATGATTGACAAAGCTGTTTATGACGTATTACGGTTTCGGGGCTCATTAATTCATCAAATGCTTTGTGGTCCAAAACAGACCATTAGCATATAAAAAGTCATTGACTTATGCCTTTTTGACGCTGAACTTGCTGCTAATCCTTCAACGGGTACTGAGGTTGTCCAGTGATTTTCCATTATGAGCCGCTGCCAACGATGTAGAAGGCTAGGAAAGCTAGTTAATTTTGCTCCACATATGCTAAATATAAGGGTTAGCGTGCGCTAGCCTAAAATTTCTGGATGATACACATCGCTACTTCGGTAGAAAATGGACACAACTCTAAATCTATCAATTTACAGAAATTGAAGTTAAAGTTTTTTAAATAATGAATTACCTGACAATGCCCACCAAATACACAACAGCCCCCGCGCGGAAAATATACACACTACATTAACGCCGTTTTACTAGCAGAATACAGATTTTTACAAAAAATATTTTATCATTATTAAGTCCAAATCGACAATTTTTTAGTTGTGTCTTTTTTCTTCCGAAGAAGCGACATGTAATGCATTGTAAACACTGAGAAGGAAGGTGATTCAGTAAAATTCGCAGCCGCATTCAACAAGCTCGATTCAACAAAATGCAGAAAGTACTTTGGTGTCGGAACCTTTGGAAATTGCGGATGGTGAAATGTTATATGTTTCCAATCGTTCTATGTGCTACGGAGGGATAAAAATTGACAGAACCTACGGATAACAGAATCGGTGCGTTAGGCGGGATTCTACCGACCTCGATAGTGATAGTGATATTGACGTGGTATCAGACAATTTTAGACTGCCTTTAATGTCTGCTACCACGTCACTATCACTATCACTATCACTATCGAGGTCGGTGGAAACCCCGCCTTAGGAATGTGGATAATTATACAGACGAATGCTGGGCATCGACTTCGATGGCCAGGTGGTAACGTGCTTGCACTTACGTGAGTCTTTACACGCCATGCGATCGGAGACGCGTCGTAGCTCAACACAGGTACTAACCTACAGAGGCGACTGAAGAGGTCAATCGGATACATTCATTAAATTGATTGTATGCGATTTATCTTTTTATAAAAAATAAAAAAAAAAATATAAAAAAAAATAAAATAAAAATATATATCCTCGAGAGATCTTGTCCCTAATGCTCAGGTCCTGAGGCGAATGGATACAGAAGCCAAGTTGCTGCTGACGGTCAAGACGCGGAAACAACATACTTCGGCCATGTGATGAGGAACGAAAAGTATCGCCTTCTGCATGTCATTATCGAAGGGAAGATAGAAGGACAGAGGACTCCTGGCAGAAGAACAACATTCTTGTTGAAAAACCTGAGGCAGTAGTTTGGCAAGAGCACGACTTCCCTTTTCAGAGCAACAGTCATAATGATCACCTATCTTCGATACAAGAGGCATTTAAAGAAGAAGAGCCTAAAAGTCAGTGTGACCAAGAGAAAAAGTCTAGTGAGGGACTAAGCTACGGGAACGAATGATACCTCGCCTATGGCCGAAGAAGCAACAGGACTTAGAGGGACTGCAGTTTTTTTTTTCAGTTGGTCCGGCGCCTATTCTTCCGGTCCCATGGGGACCTATACTTAACCAGGGGAACTGCGTCATGAAGGACACGTGGAGTTCAGCAGGGTTGGTGCAAGCATAGGTTCATGGCATGTTTGCTCGACCGGATGAACGGCTAAAACGAAATGTCATCTCCAGCAGTCACGAGCAGTACGCTCTGCTGCTGCTATGCTGACGGGACATGGGACATGCCCCTTCCGGGTGCACCTTTCTCACTTGGGGGAACAGGTTGCCTGCAGGATTCCCGCTTCCGTGAGACTGGCGCTGAGATCGGGTGGCCGGACTGCCCAGCTGTCTGGCAAGAACGGCTTTCCTCGGTCAGTTTCGCTATGGGAGGATTACAGGCAGGGAAACAGCTTCGCGCAAAGGAAGTGGCGCGCTTCGCGGCCGCAATTGGGTTGTCCGAGTGAGCAAGATTTGGCGTGTCTCACCATGGCCTGGGACTATACCAAATTTACTACTACTACTAGTCCAGGGACTACCTGAGCTAAGGAAAAATGTAACCAGAGGGACACAATTTGTAACCTCCGGTTAAAAAAGGAAGGAGACGAACCGGGTTACAAAAAGTCAAAGACTGCCAAGCCCGACTGGTTTCTCTGTGATAGGATTTCGACTTTATTCATTTTGCCTCATGCTGAAAAATTCAACGTGTAAACACTGGTATTAGGAATTCATTATTCAACCCAAACTTTCAAGACATAATGTGGATCTTCCACAGGGTCAACAGACCAAAGGTCATAACTGTTCTTTTTACAGAGCGAGTCCTATACCACCTGCCACGTCTTTTTACAGTTTTGTCAAATACAAAGAAGACGTGGCAGGTTAAATCATAAATTTAATTTAAAAAATGGCGGGAAGAAATGTCCCACCTCTCCCACACGGAACTCTTAAAAAATATATACTTTCTGCTCTATTACTCAGCCAACCTAGCGGAGTTATGGCTATAAAGTCCTCTCATACACTCAATGAAGAAGACCCGGGACCGCCTGCTTTACATGCCTCCGAAGCATGGCCAGAGAATGTAGCAAGTGTGGGACTCGAACCACCAACGTTTCGGATAAAAGTCAGAGTTTGTAACACTACTCAACATGTCCTGACAACTCTAAAGCTTACTCTTTCCGCACAGTACCTCTATTGCAGTGAAATGGTAGGCTCTTCCTCTTTCTTTTAATACCTCTTCTATCGAAGTTGGGCGACCATCATGGCAATTTGAACCTAGGAGACTGCTGCTCTGAATAGGGAAGTCGTGCTCTTGCCAAACCACTGCTTCAGGTTTTTCAACCAGGATGTTCTTCTTCTGCCGGGAGCCCTCAGTACATCTATCTTCCCAGCTACTACATGCAGAAGGCGATACTTTTCTGTCCTCATCCCATGGCCGAAGTATGCAAGTTTCCGTTTCTTAACCATCAGCAGCAACTGCTCTGAATAGGGAAGTCGTGCTCTTGCCAAACCACTGCCTAAGGTTTTTCAACCACGAGATTCTTCTTCTCCCCGGAGCCCTCTTTCCTTGTATCTTCCCTCAGATTATTACATGCAGAAGGCGATACTTTGTAAAGTATGTTAGTTTCCGTTTCTTAACTGTCAGAAGCAACTGCTCTGAATAGGGAGGTCGTGCTCTTGCCAAACCACTGCCTAAGGTTTTTCAACCACGAGATTCTTCTTCTCCCCGGAATCCTCTTTCCTTGTATCTTCCCTCAGATTATTACATGCAGAAGGCGATACTTTGTGAAGTATGTTAGTTTCCGTTTCTTAACCGTCTGCAGCAACTGTTAGAATATTATTATACAATCGCGCGGCATGGGCGGGTAGCAGTCTAGGCGTTCTAGTTCATTGATCCCATCACTTCGTTGCCCAGCAAGTATTGTTGATTTTGCATAGTCATCCTCTCCATAGAAAACAAAAATGGCCGCACAATGGGGCAACCAAGTTGAATGTACCGAATAGAGCACTCAAAAAGAGAGATTGTGCAACGATTCTTTCACAACTAAAAGAAATTTTTTTTCGTGACTGACAGTAGGTGGTTCGGTTTAGGAATAATAATTCGTCAAATTGAAGTTCTTTTATAGGTGTTGGTACTGCCTACTAAGGCGCCCATTCCACCGACCGGCTAGGGCTAGATACAAAAACGGTGACGTGGTAGCAGACATTCAAGACTTAGGCGGGGATTCCAACCGATCTCGCATTGCAGAATGCAAATGACATTGACGGAAATTTGAATTTTTCTTTTTATAGAAATCTATTAAAACGTCTGTACTTAACATATCCCATGAAGCCATTTTTTAATTTTAGTTTGTTTGATTGTGATTTTACTCTATGATCATTGATCAATTTTAACTATGGCATAGAGTAAAACTAACATGTCATTTGCATTCTGCAATGCGAGGTCGGTGGAAACCCCACCTAAGTCTTGAACGTCTGCTACCACGTCACCGTTTTTGTATTTAGCCCTAGCCGGTCAGTGGAAACCCCGCCTAAGCTTGCACTGTACACCCACAATCTCTATACAGGATGAAAATTCCAAGATACCTTCTACACCCTTGGAAACCTCCCTTTCAGACCCCCCCCCCAAAAAAAATATATTTAGTCCTACCAAAAGCTAGTATAAATAGGGTAGTATGGATAGTACGATGAATTTTATCAATTCTGGTATCACTTTTCGAACTCCTTACTCGTGTTGCCTTAACCAACAAATCAATTTCATCGATTGTGGCCAATCAGTGTAAAGAGGGAGTAACAAATCGCCACTGTTCTTGCAAAAGGCCGTATGTCGTGAAAAACCGATTTTCTGTTTTTGGTCTAGTTGGAAAGATGTTGTGAAGACGCACATTTTGCAGAAGGTCTTATGTCAAGGAAAAAATCCTGCAGTGGCTGAACTCCTTTTGAAAAAGGACGAATGTGGATGCATCGATAATAGAAATGAGTTTTTTTCGCCTCCTGAAAAGTAGGGATGTCTCGTTTTTCTAACGCCTGCTTCCAGCATTTCTGCTTTAAGCAACCCTGTCAGCCTGGCGGGGGGGAGTGAATCTGTTTTTTAACTTGAGGCACCCTAAGGGCAGACTCTTTCACCTCGGGGAAAGGGGAGTTGACTCGGGACGTACTTATACTACCTAAGCGCGTTATCATGTCTCACCATGTTCCCCTGCCAACGCTGTGCACACTACCAAGTTTGCCGCAGTTTGAAACATGCTCTGCTCTAATGGATTCAACATGGTAAGGCCGTTGGCAACAGTAGGGGTGTCTCGACATACGGCCTTTTGCAAGAAGAGCGGCGAAATGGGCCTAATTTTGCGAAAATGTAATATTGACAATTGACAATTATCAAGATGAAAAACTCAAGTAAATAATAAAACAATAAACAACCAATAATTACAATACAAAGTAGAAACAGTCAAAAACTCACATTAGTAATAACAATAATACATTAATCTCACTATAACAACAATAACTTTAAAAACCGTCGTAAATTTGGCACTAAATACAATCTCGAACAACCACACTCAAAAATTGGCCGTCAGTGTTGTAGGACGATCGCGAAAGCACTGACTACGGCAATCGGGAAACCCCTCATGTTATACACAGCACAAAGAAACAGCTGGGAAGCTGTACGAATTTTATTACGTAGCGCATAACGGAAATTAAATGTTTCACGACAGCATGGTAATTAATATAATAATTAAAATCAATTAGCGTTAAAGTCAACCAGTTAATTAAGATGGCGAATCACGCGTTTGAAGAACCCCCCCCCCCCCCTCTCTCTCTCCCCTACGGAGGGAAAGTGGGCGGGGGATTTTCTTTTCATTTTGCATTTACTATAAAGAAGAACGGAAGTTCCCCACGGGGTTTTTTTTTTTTTTTGATGATTATTATAAGACTGTATATGGATAGAAAAACTTTATTAATATTTTACAATTAAATAACTATTTTTACCAATTAACAGGACATGCTAGGTAGAACATTGACATCCCAAAATTTGATGTTTTTATTGATTTTAAAAATAAATCAAAAGTAATTAACACAGCAAGTTATTAAAGATTTGGCTCATGTAAGTTGCAGAAGACTACTTCATGCATCATACAATAGGAAATATTAAATTTTTGGTACATTAGTTCTTTCATTTTCGGAAAAACTACAAAACCGAAAAGTAAAAATACCGGATGATATGATGTATGATACAAGATAACACAGGGTACGAAATTTATAGGGGGGTGAATTTTCCATAGTTTCTTCAAAAAATAAAACACAAAATCGAACCTTCGTTTATATTGGGAAAGCAACCTGTTCGGTTTTGTTACTCTATTTAACACCTAAAACATACCTAAAGGTAGAAAACATCAACAGAAAGGTTCTACAGAAAAATTATTTTTTCGTCATTTTTCATGAACTTTTTTTTTTTATATTATTTCCCCCAGAAGCAAAATATCAAGGGGCCAGTGACCCACTGCGTTCTGTTAACATTAATAACAACTACAATATATGTGAATTTAAAAGAAATCGTTGGGGCCAGATTTTAGATATAATTTTTTAGACGTTTTTTTGGAGTTTTTTGTCTATCTAACGTCACTGGAGGTGAGGTAAACTCTGGATAGGTCAGACCAACACATTAACACACACCAATACTGGCAGAGCTCACAATGCATTTGAGCGTGAATTTTCATTTTTTCAAAAAAACATTTTTTTTTTCACAAAATCAAATAGTTTTTTGGGTAAGTATCCTGTCCGGTTTCGTTACTCAATTTCACACCTAAAACATGCCTGAAGGTAGAAATCATCGATAGAAAGGTTCCGCAAAAAAATTATTTTTTAGTAGTTTTTCATTAAAATTTAGTTATTTTTATTTTTTTACCCCCAGAAGCAAACAAGGGGCAAGCAACCCCCCGCATTTTGTCAACATTAATGACGACTACAATATTTGTGAATTTAAAAGAAATCGTTGGAGCCGTTTCTGAGAAATAATTTTTTTACGCATTTTTTTGGAGTTTTTGAGAATAACCCCCCCAATTGAGTTAACCCAAAATTAAAAAAATGGTCCCGATGCATGATTTTTGTTAACCTACATGCTATGCTATATTTCATCAAAATCGACCGAGTAGTTTGCCCGGAAAACGATGAACTGACAGACAGAGCGACAGACAGACATTTCGTAAAAACCACTTTTTTGGGTTCCTGGGACCTCAAAACGTGTAAATCCATTGAAATCTCAGAATCGAACATTTCTACCATCACAAAGCTTTTCTTATACTACGTATAAATTGGAAAGGAAAAATTGTTCTGAGGCATGATTTTTGTGAACCTACAAGCCAAATTTCATCATGAACAGACAGACAGACATTTCGTAAAAACCACTTTTTTGGGTTCCTCAAAACGTGTAAATCCATTGAAATCTCGGAATCGAAAATATTGACCCTCACAAAGCTTTCCTTATATTACGTATAAATAGGAAAGCTAAACAGTATGACGCACGGAACTCGTAACACTTATCGCCCACTATTGACATGAAATACCAGTATTCCAAGAATTAGTCTCTATCCCATACTAATTCATGCCCTGCATATGACCAAGTCTACAGTGTAAACGTCTCATACGTGCATTTTCAAACGTACTCCACTTATTTGTTCCTCCCATTAGGTATATAGAGTTCCAGAAATTAGCTGATTCGTTATACGTGCTAATTGTCACGTCGGGTTACAGGAGCCTTGTTCTACAATACTAGGCCAAGGGTCGGCTGGTGCGGCTCTTCCCTAAAGAGCCATGGCTCTTCCCTATTTGCAGGGACGGATTTAGCATTGTGCGGATATAGGCACTGCCCTTGTCGCTGACATTAATAATTATTGTAGGTATAGTGGGGGGGGGATGGTAAAAATGCTACACTCGGGATACAGGATTCTTTACTACGTAGCCTACTTACATCCTTATACGTCACGCCGGCGGTAGGCTTCTGTGCTTAGTAGCTACTAGGCTGTCCTTGCTCCACTAGGCTATATTCATATGTAGCCTACTTGCATCCTTGTACGTCGCGCCGGTGGTAGGCTTCTGTGCATAGTAGCCTTCTTGCATCCTTGCACGTCGCAGGCTTCTGTGCTTAGTAGCTACTAGACTGTCCTTGTTCCACTAGGCTATATTCCCATGTAGCCTACTTGCATCCTTGCACGTCGCGCCGGTGGTAGGCTTCTGTGCATAGTAGCCTTCTTGCATCCTTGCACGTCGCAGGCTTCTGTGCTTAGTAGCTACTAGACTGTCCTTGCTCCACTAGGCTATATTCCCATGTAGCCTACTTGCATCCTTGCACGTCGCCCTGGCGGTAGTCTTCAGTGCTTAGTAGCTACTAGACTGTCCTTGCTTCACTAGGCTATATTCCCATGCAGCCTACTTGCATCCTTGCACGGCGCGCCTGCGGTAGGCTTCTGTGCTTAGTAGCTACTAGACTGTCCTTGCTCCACTAGGCTATATATCCAAATACCGTCTAGTGGAAGTGGAAAGACCGAAGATGACACTGCCGAGAAAGATCCCCGCAGATCTACTCACACTCACAAACCAGGACGCCATAGCGTTATATAGAGGGCTGTGGAGGCGGCAATGCCGTACCACCGACCCCCCCCCCCCCCCGTAGGGTTTAAGGCGCGGAAAAGCAAGTAACTGCTATTTTTGAGAACTCTACGATTGATATTTCCTGTACAAAATCGACTTTGCACAAAAAACGCGCAGTGGGAGTAACCCGCTTTGCTCTTCACCGATTTGTAGTACGTGCTAATTGCTACGTCGGGATACAGGATTCTTTACCACTTAGCCTGCTTGTATCCTTGCACGTTGTGCCGGCGGTAGTCTTCTGTGCTTAGTAACTACTAAGCTGTCCTTGCTGTACTAGGCTATATTGTGTATATGTCTGTATTGTCTGTATGTCTTTTGTTATGGTGTTGGGAAACTGGCCCCAAAGGCGGAGGAACTCAATGAAGAGTCAACGGCATAAGGATGCAGAAGGCAACGGGAAACCACTGCAATACAATTGCCTAGTATATTCATCATGGCTACAATTACCACGATGATCGCCAATCTTCGATAGAAGAGGCATTTGAAGAAGATGATGGTTCCACTGTGGGTTTTTTCTTTCTCATGTTTATTGTATATGGTTTTTCTCATTTATTTTTTGAATTTTTGCAGTCATTTTTTCATTCTATAATGTTATAAATTAATAGGGGGCACCAACATGGGTTAATCCTTTGGGGTCCCCCTACCACCATTTAGTACAATACGCTGATTATGTTATGCTACTGTAAATTATTATATTATATAATGTAGTATTTATAATTATTATTATTTATTTATTTAAAAAAAGGATGACGTCAGCCAATTGGGAAAAATAAGATAATGGAAATTCCCTAGAGGAACATGTTGTGTTGAGAGCGAGCAAATCCTCGCTCTCAACACAACAACAACAACGTCCGGGTATAAAGGTCAGTGCGCAGCCCCCTACCCAGTCACTCGCTACGGAGCCACCGAGGTACAACCTTCGAAGTCTACGCAGCGCCACTGAAGATGTCGACCGCAGATGTAGACGAAACGTTTGGAAGTTCTCTTTCAATTCGACCACGGCCCATCAGCCCGGATTCTACTGGTTCTTCATTGGACTCCGGCCGTGAAAGCCTTTGCAGTTACATTATAATTATTATTATTTAGTTTTAAAAAAACTAATTTGAAGTCTTGTATGCTTTTTTTCTTCTTATTTTTAGGTTTCTAGATTTTAGCTAAGACGCCTTAGAGGAAATACAGCCATTTCAATTTTAATACTTATTCTTAATTAGTTCTTTGCTTGTGCTCAAATGTGTTCAACTGTTTTATTTCCTCGATTTATTATTATTTGTATTGAAATGACGACATTCTTTCCTGTAATTGTGCTATGGTAAATATAATTACATTTTTGATTTTGAGTCCAATATAGTGAGGCAAAACTGCTACCAGGAGCGCAATGGACAACGAGGTTGCCCAGGTACCGTCTAAACATTTGCCTACCTTTCTATCAATTTTGGCCGATCTTATCAAAAACCACCGCTGTTAAAACATGTTCTGTTCTTGACGGAGGTCGATGAATAAAAAAGGCTGGGTCGTGCACATACGTAAAAAAAAAACTAATGTTAGGATGTTATATAACACTTGTACAAACAACTAGGAAAATAGGAAGTGCTAATGACTCAGAAAGTCGAAAACTGATACTTATCAGTAAAAGTTTGTCAATAAAACCGCTGATAACGTGTATTATTGTCAAATCTTCAAGGCAAACGAATTTAACGACGAAAAACATGCCTGATATGGGAGAACAACGTATTTAGCTATTACCAAGAGGTTACAGGTTATTCTTTAATGACTTTTTATAGGCCCAGGCCTATAGTGGCCCATAGATCCCTCTTTCAGTGCCAATGACCCCATGGATTTCGGAAATTATTTGTATTGTTTCAGTATGAATTTTTAGCCATTGTCAAACTGGTATACGTTCTCGATGTCAACCTACACTAGCTACAAGCTATAATGGACAAGCTGAGACAAGGTTACCATTGACGCAATAAAACAAGCGAAAGCATGACTTAACCAAGTACAGATACGAGTCATAACCAGTATAGTTTATGAAAGGTTAACTGCCAATTAAATAAATAAGCAATGGCTTCTGTTCAATTACAAAGCTAATATAGCTAAGTCGGAGCTATGAAGCTCTCCTGCACTCAACTAGGAAGGCACAGAACCGCCTGATTTACATCCCCTCCTCCGAAGCATTGCGTATATCCTATAACGCAGTCATTCAATGAGTAAACTTAATTGTTATCTTATAATTTTTATCTTGTTTACAGTTGGACTTCGTGGTAGCTTGTTCGTACTTGTGTAAGTCTCTACACATCATGCGATCGGTGACCTGTCGTAACTCAACGCAGGTACTACCTACAGAGGCGACTGAAGAGGTTATTCTGTAAAATGCATTGATTTGTTTGTTTGCGAATAATCTTTAATAAAAAAATAAGTTTTAATTCCAGGTTAAAATTAAAAGTAATCGCCATAGTAGGCCTAGACCCGCCAGAGAGGTGCACCCCCCCCCCCCCCTCTAAAGATGTGACGAGTTAACACTAGAGAGGTTTGGTTTTTTTTTTAGATGAATTTACAAATTATAAAAAAGTGCGGTAGTTCAAACTAGATATAATGAGCACTAAAAAAAGCACAAAACACACAAGAGTGGAGGAGAAGAATACAACATTCGCTGCAAACCAATCCATAGATTGATTTCAACTCAAGAAGATAATGAGTATGCTTTTACTATTTATATTACAAATCTTCTTCTTCTTCTTGTGTTGCAATCTAAGGGTTGGTTTGCAGCGAAAGTTGTACTTTTCTCCTCCACTCTTGTCTGTTTTGTGCGGTCCTTTTCAGTTCTTTGTAGGTGTCGCACCCTAGGTACTTCATGGTACTTCTAGGTACTCCTCCTTTTGTCGTCCTCTTGAGTTGGTGCCTCCAACCATACCCTCAATTATGTTCTTGAGGAGCCCTTCGTGTCTCAGAATATGCCCCATCCATTTGCCTCTTGCCTGTTGAAATGGTGGCTATAATAGCTCTTTTTTCATTTATTCTATGGAGCACTTCTTCGTTGGTTATGTGGTCTCTTCATGGGAATTTCATGATTCTTCTGTAGCACCACAACTCAAAGGCTTCCAGTTTTTTTATATTATATATATATATATATGTTGCTGAGAGAGAAGTTTGATGGTTTAGCCAACACCTGCTTTCAGCATATCTGATTTAAGCAACCCCGCCAGCCTGGCGGGGGAGTGAGTTTATTAACCTAAGGCACCCTATGGGCAGGCTCCTTCACCTCGGAGAGAAAGGTTGACTGACAGGGTGGAACTCCTGATTATAGTGGATTCCGAACCACTTGGGGAACATAATAAAGTCACGCCATTAATTCGTAGGTGACCAGGACTCGACACACATTAAGACTGACTGGTAGTCTCAGCGCGTTATCATGTCCCACCATGTTCCCCTGCCCTGAATACTACCATGTTTTCTACAGTTTTGAACATGCTCTGTTTTGGTGGAATCAACTTGGTATGGCCAAGGAGCTATTGCCTGAATTATATGACTCACAAATCACAGCGCCAAAAATTAAGTCACGGATTATTTTGAGACGAAATTAATTATCTAAACACAAATGAACAATTAAGAAGGCTGTGGGTCAGATTGCCTTAGGTGCCCATTCCACCGACCGGCTAGGGCTATTTACAAAAACGGTGACGTGGTAGCAGACATTCAAGACTTAGGCAGGGTTTCCATCGATCTCGCATTGCAGAATGCAAGTGACATTGACGGAAATGTTTGTTTTTCTTTTTATAGAAATCTATTAAAATGTTTCTGTTAACATATCCCATGACGCTATTTTTTAATTTTAGTTTGTTTGTGATTTTACTCTATGATCATTGATCAATTTTAACTATGACATAGAGGAAAACAAACATTTCGTTTGCATTCTGCAAAGCGAGGTCGGTGGAAACGTCACCTAGGTCTTGAATGTCTGCTACCACGTCACTGTTTTTGTAAATAGCCCTAGCCGGTCGGTGGAATGGGCGCCTTAGCCTTGAAAGTGACGGTCGTTATAAAGTATATAGGGCTCTAGGTGTTAGGTAGGCTTAGAGGCATTCATAGTCAGTAGGCTACAACAGCCAAAGGTTGTTAGTCTTAACCAAGCGGGTAAGATGAGCCAATCCGGGGTTCGAAATGGGCCCAGTTCGAATACCGCCAAGTTCAGTTTTTTAAATCCTCTAATTCTGTTACGGTGGATTCCACTTGGTATGGCCGTTGGCTCCGAATTAAAGAGAAGTGGTCACGAGATCCCCCACTCCTCAGGCCCAATAAAAGAGAAACCTATACTTCAAAGAAAAAAAAAACACTACCCATGTGACTGGCACCATACCTAATGAAAACTGCCAAGTCATTCAACTTAACGGTAAACTGCACCTGTACAGCTGCATTTCCAATGTTAATCTTATGACCTACCTCAATAAAAAATGCATTCTCACCTACCGTTGTGAAAATATCTCAAAGAATAGGGGTCCCCTTCCCTATTGTGCTAGATTTTTTTAAAAAGAAACATGGTACATTGAATGACCTCAGCGTAAGCAAAGCATAGGTGAATGGTATGAAGTGATAGAGTTTTCCGGCCTCGAAGGACCATGACCTAGGATAATATAAAGTGCATTGTGCATTGGTAGATGTAACAACCCACTCAACTACTCTATCTTGATCGATGATTGCTGTACTTAGCTTATCTAACAGGGGGTTAAGTTAACATTTTTCGATTTTACTACAACGGGCCTTATTCTTGGGGTTAAAAATGTAAACAAAACAATTTTGATTATCACTGTCAATCGTAAAATTATCTTGTTTACTTTTTTAACCCCAGGTAAGAAACGTCAAAGAAAACTAACTCAAGACTGTAGCCAGGGGGGGGGGGGGCTCCAAGGGGTTTGGACTTAAAAGACATGTCACTAAGAGCATATAAACTTAGAGGATATACATCAACTGTTCTTTTCGCGGCTTGTGGTCCAGCGGCTAAGACAATGCCCCAGTTAGGCGTAGATCATGGGTTCGAATCCCACCAAGCCCAGTTTTTCAATAATAAATAAATAAGGACTTTTTATTGTTTCTATTACTAAGCCAACACAGCGGAGTTAGGGCTATAAAGCCCTCTCTTACACTCAACTAGGAAGGCCCGGGACCGCCTGCTTTACATTGCATTCTATATCCTCTAATATCAGTTGTAACAAGAAGGTTGCCTCTTCAACCAATGTTAATTTAATGTCATTGTTATATATCATATATTAACAGTAATACTACAATATGATATCATCTACTTACTTACTTACTTACTTACTTACTTACTTACATCCTATCGTGGTCTGTTAGTACGGGTACTTACTGTCACTGTTAGGTGGCACCAAAAATTCAAAAAACTATTCTTGCGCCCCATCTCACCTATATGGCTATATTATATTGTAGAACTCTATAGAGGTATTCACTGTGTTTGGTTTACCCCAAGGGAAAGTAGGAAACTGTGGGAAAACAGAAAAATAAAACTTCAGTTTTTCTGCGTATAGACAAATAATGCCATAAGGAGTTTCTCTACGTTTCCCACTTTACCCAACCGGCAGGTTGGGGAACTGCCCTTGGGGAATGGAAAACAGCCATATTTTATGTTGTTTTGAATTTGAATTTTGCTTTTTATTTTTATTTAATTTAAAAAATGAGTTCTGCGACAGAAAAGAACCGGTCCCAGTTTACTCGAACATGTTTTCCAATTTATCAAAATTAATAGATAGAGAAAATGAGTAATTTCATGGTAAATAATTTTCCTATGGTTAAATTTCCGATATCTCGGGGGGGGGGGGGGTGTCCGCCTGACGTCACTGGAGGTGAGGTATATTCTAGATAGGTCAGACCAACACAGCAATACTGGCAGGGCACGCAATGCGTTTGAGCGTGAATTTTCGATCATTTTTTCAAAAATAACTTTTTTTGTACAAAACCAAATACTTTTCTGGGAAAGCAACCTGTCCAATTTCGTTACTCAATTTAACACCTAAAACATACCTGAAGGTAGAAATCACCGATAGAAAGGTTTCGCAGAAAAATTATTTTTTAGTCATTTTTCATTAAAATTTAGTTATTTTTATTTTTTTACGGTCAGAAGCAAACTATCAAGGGGCAAGCGACCCATTTTATCAACATTAATAACAATTACAATATGAGTGAATTTAAAAAAAAACGTTGGAGCCGTTTTTGGGAAATAATTTTATGAGTTTTTTTTTAGTTTTTTGAGAATAAAACCCTCCCAAATTGAGTTAGCCCCAATTGAAAAAAAAATTATCCCAGGGTATGATTTTTGTGAACCTACATGCAAACTTTTATCAAAATCGGCCAAGTAGTTTGCCCGGAAATCCATGAACAGATAGACAGACAGACAGACAGACATACAAACAGACAGACAGACAGAGCGACAGACAGAGCGTCAGACAGACCACCATTTCGTAAAACACCCCTTTTTTGGGTTCCTGGGACCTCAAAACGTGTAAATCCGTTGAAATCTCGGAATCGAAAATTTCGACCATCACAAAGCTTTCCTTATACTACGTATAAATTGGAAAGTAAAAATATATATAAAAGAACCGGTCCGAGTTTACTCGAACATGCTTTCCAATTTATCAATTAGTAGGGAGAGAAAATGAATAATTTCATGGTAAATAATTTTCCTATGGTTAAATTTCTGATATCTCGGGGGGGGGGGGGGGGTGTCCACCTGACGTCACTGGAGGTGAGGTAGCCTCAATATATTTAAAACACATTACAACACAGTAATAATGGCAGGGCAGGCAATGCATTTCAGCGTGAAGTTTCTATCATTAAAAAAAAAAAAAAATAGGTTTTTGGGAAAGTAAACTGTCCGGTTACGTTACTCAACTTAACACCTAAAACATGCCTGAAGGTAGAAATCATCGATAGAAAAGTTTCGCAGAAATATTATTTTTTAGTCATTTTTCATTAAAATTAAGTTATTTTTATTTTTTTACCCCCAGAAGCAAACTATCAAGGGGTAAGCGACCCCCCGCATTTTATCAACATTAGGAACGACCACAATATATGTGAATTTAAAAGAAATCGTTGGAGCCGTTTTTGAGAAATAATTTTTTTAGACGTTTTTTTGGAGTTCTTGAGAATAAAACCCCCCCAAATTGAGTTAGACCAAAATAAAAAAAATGGTCCGGAGGTATGATTTTTGTGAACCTACATGCCAAATTTCAGACATACAGACCGACAGACCGACAGACAGACATTTCGTAAAAAACACTTTTTTGGGTTCCTGGGACCCCAAAACGTGTAAATCCGTTGAAATCTCGGAATCGAAAATTTCGACCGTCACAAAGCTTTCCTTATACTACGTATACATTGGAAAGCAAAAAACATGTGGCAAGAGGTGGACTACAGCAGATGTTCATAAGTTAATAGGCAAAGGCAAAGAAACTTTGGAGGTAAGTTAGGTTAGGTTTTTCTATTTCTGTGGTTGACGGAGGTATCATCACGCTGAGCTATTTCTCTATTTTCCCCTTTTTCCCCTTTCTAACAACACAGTGAATACCCCTAACATGGAACTCTGTATACGCCATAACAGGTTTTCAATTCAGCGACACTTGGTCTGATTCGTGGGAACTCGGTGACTCACCCATTAGTTTCCTGGTACTCACCCATTCAATACAATACCCGGACAGTTCAGAATGCAGCGTACTGCAAGGCTACCTGGTTATCACAGCTGGTCATGGTCAAAGGTGCATTCACAGTGATTTCAAGGCCAACTTATTTAACACTCAGCCGGCACACTATTATAGGATGAGTATTCACTGTGTTGGTAGAAAAGGGAAAAAGGCAAAATGGGAAGATAGAGAAAAAGCTCAGCGTGAGGTTACCCTCTGCAAACCTTAGAAATAGAAAATCCTAACCTAACTTACCTCCAAAGTTTGTTTGGCTTTTAACTTATGAACATCTGCTGCAGTCCACCTCCTGCCACATGCTTCCTTTTTTTTCTTTCCAATTTATACGTAGTATAAGGAAAGCTTTGTGATAGTCGAAATGCAGTATCTGCATGTAATGAACATCCTGGTTGAAAAAACCTGAGGCAGTGGCTAGGCAAGAGCACGACTTCCCTTTTCAGAGCAGCAGTCTCCAATATCCAAATTGCCATGATGAATCTTCGATAGAAGAGGCTTTGAGAGAAGAAGAGACTTCTCAAGCGATGATGGGAACCGCCTTTAATCGTATATTACCCAAATGACGTCACCCTCTGAATGTTACTGAGCTGCATACCTGTATCTAGTATAGAACCCGATAATTAAAACGGAGCAATTCCACGAAGCCAACTATGAAGGCGTGCAATTAGGAAAACCAGGTATGCCAGGTGGTATAGTCCACGCTAAATGAGAAAAGTAGGGACATGGAATGTTTTGATCCTGTGCAACACTGTAAAAATATTCTTTGCACCATTTTGTGTTACCTTGTTGCATTGGATGCAAGGCATAACAAAAATTGTGCAAAGAATATTTTTAGTGTTGTACAGGATCAAAACATTCCATGTTTTCTCATTTTGCGTGGACTATACGAGCTCATGTCCATCATTATTACATCAGGTATCGATGTAGCCAATTTCCCTCAAAGACTGACTTCTGCATGCCACACACTTCTACATTGACCGCGCTTCTTCTAATCTTCTATCTTCATCCTCCTCTTCCCTCTTAATGCCGCATGCGCAGCATGGGGGGGGGGGGTCGCCCCGTATCTTCTTCTTCAGTGCAGCTGAATGGGTGATGTGATCGGCATTCCCCTCCCATTGGAAGCAGAGGGGGCATTCGGATGACTCAGCGATACCTATTCTGTGGAGGTGGCTCTGGAGGTAGTCATGCCCTGTGGCCATTCGTACGCTGCCACAGCGACGTCCCGGTGCAAGTTGCTGGGGATGGTATTTGCTAGGAGCGGTTAGGGTTGCCAACTTACTCTATTTTAGAGTATTGTACTCTTTTTCATGCATGCGTACTCTACAAACTGAAGGTCATTTAGAGTACGCAAAAATACTCTTTTTCGGAAACATGTAAGAAGCAGAATATTTTTTTATGATTTTTATAAATTTAATTAGAAATGAGCTATTTGTTTAGATAAATTTAGTTTTGCAGGGTGAAGAAGCTTTTAGTACCTAGCTTTCAAAAAAATAAAAATTCTGCGAAAACCACAAAAAAATATTGTTTTAAATAGTAAATAGCTCGCAATTCGAACCCCCCTGATTTACAATACAATGTTAAAGTGTATTTTTGGTGTGAATTTGACTCATTTAACAGTAAATATACTAAGTACTCTTTTTTTAAATACGGTACTCTTTATTTTCCTTCTCTAAAGTCAGATGTACTTTATTTCGGGAAAAAAAAAGTTGGCTACCCTAGGAGCGGTTCCCGTACCCATATCTTGTACTCGACCCTTTTGGACGCTGACGCCTCGAGCTCGGCCATTGTTTTTCCTCTTGCTCAGGCGAGTTGTTAAATTCTTTCCTCGAGCATTGAGCGCGCATATACAGTAAACATCTAATCGGCGACTTTATTTCAATATTTACCAGTTGAGGGGGTCGGGGAGGGGGCAAGATGGCAATTAGGTACCTTCTTGTATAAATCTATCCTATTGCACAATAAATGCAAAGGTGTCCATAGAAATTTTGTGCTTGATTTTATGAAATTCCATTAGAGCAGAGCATGTTTCAAACTGCGGCAACTTGGTAGTGTGCACAGCGTCAGCAGGGGAACCTGGTGGGACATGATAACTCGCTCAGGCAGTATAAGTCGAGTCCTGGTCACCTCCGATTTAATCGTGTGACTTTACCATGTTCCCCAAGTGGTTCGGAATCCACTATAATCAGGAGGTCCACCCTGTCAGTCAACTCCCCTTTCCCCGAGGTGAAAGAGTCTGCCCTTAGGGTGCCTCAAGTTAACAAACAGACTCACTCCCCCCGCCAGGCTGACAGGGTTGCTTAAAAAGCAGAAATGCTGAAAGCAGTCGTTAGAAACAACAACAATGAAATTCCAGCAAGACTCACAAGGCAACTATTTTTTTTTTTTTTTTTTTTTTTTTTTGTATGTCGTCTTTGATAATAGGTAGGATTAAATTTTATTATTGTTACGATACAAGCGGGGCTTGGGACACCTTGCACTTGCGGCGGGCGGCAGCTCACCCCTTCGGGGTCTCGCATGGTTCCATTGGGCACTACGCTGATCGCACCTTCGGGGCTCGCATGACACAACTTCAACTTCAAGAATTTTCAAATCTTCCGCGAATTTTTTTAATTTTTTTTTTCTTTCATAAGAACCTTCTCCTGACAATAACAAACACAACAAAACAAAAAATTGTGAAATCGGTCCAGCCTTTCACGCGTGATGCCGTGAGATAGCGATTCATTTTTATATATCTTCTTAAATTGGGGAAATATGTTAATAGTGTACGATAGTTACATTAAACCGGTACAGTAGTATAATGTGTGATAATTTTAATCCATATAAAATACATATTATAGAAATCGGAAGCAGAACATAGGCCATTTTTAACGTGAAACTTGAAGATATCCACACTGTAGCCGAAATGGTCAGTCTAAATTGGATGATTTGTTGATAATTTGTTTACATTAGTAAACAACATGCAAAACTGCAAATTTACGAAACATTGTGGCCCCAAAAAAGTAGGTAGATTATTCGAAATTATAGAAAACGGGAATATTTTCGGGAATATCTAGTGAAATTTCCTGTTTGACCCGATTTTCAAGGGGGAGGGGGAAGGATGGAACCACTTTTTGTATACTCGCTTGAAACCCCCATTCATACTGCCTTCAACGATACATTAACTTATCATGTCGGTTAAAAATTGCAGGCTGTGTCGAGATGCAAAACCGGTTATACAGTTGTAAAGAGCAAGAATAGTGGAAAGTAGCAAAGTGGTTTTAAATTTCAAAAATGGGCATTTTTTCGAGTTGCTGCACGTTTTTACTTTTTGAGTTATCCCGAAGCAGTCAGGTATGGCATAGATGGGAAACTTGGGGGGAAAGTTGGCCAAAGGTTCACGGAATACCGCTACGAAGCCATTTTGGACGTAGTGGTTCCGGATTTTTTTTTATCGGGTTTTCCGCAGTATAGGAAAACCAATGTAGAAGGGTTGAAAATGGGAAAATAAGGCTCTGATTTCGGGAAAAAGGTAATTTCTATTTTTTATTTTCTTTCATAAGAACCTTCTACAGACAATAACAAACACAACAAAATAACAGTGAAATCGGTCCAGCCGTTCACGCGTGATGCCGTGACAAAAGGAAATAGGGATTCATTTTTATATGTAGAGATTAATCAATTCATCCCTTAAAAAAAAACCTGTTGCAATTTCCTAGTTAGTAAATGTCGTGAATTTTTTCCCAATTCCCCCGGGACCCTCCCCCCCCCCCCCTCGAAAGACTCACCCGCACCAAATAGTGTAAACAGTATTGTAATTGTAATTTTTTTGATGACTTTTTATGGACCCAGGTCTACTTTTCGAATGCCAACGACGCCATGGATTTCGGACATTATTTATATTGTTTCCGTGTGAATTTTTGGCCATTGGCAAACTGGTATACGTTCTTGATGTCAACCTACACCGGCTACAAGCGATAATGGGCAAGCTAAGACAAGCCATTAACGCAATGAAACAGGCGAAAGCTTGACTTAACCAAGTACAGATACGAGTCAAATATACAGTATAGGGTGAGTAATGACTTTTTGTTCTATTACTAAGCCAATCCAGCGGAGAACTTCGATACAGGGAACATGTTTGATCGATAACAAAAAATTAAGGATATGGAACTTTCGAGATGGTTTGAGATAGTCTCGAAGGCCACAAAAACGTCAACAAAAATACAACAACAAACAAATTGGGTGCCATGGGTAAATACTTCACATTTGATCTCAAATACATGACGCAACAATCGACCAAATACTATCAAGACAAACTGATCTCATACAGTATAATAACAGTCAAGTTGAAATACCGTAATTAATTAATTCTAGGAAACGTTCGTCAACGTGACGCGACACTTGTGTATGATGTGTTTTGTACAGCTTATTTCACAGGGATACTCTACATAACCTGGTATCATGGGCGTAGCTAGGATTGGGTCCAGAGGGAGGACATGTGCAAAGTTCAATTAAATCGATTGATGTTCGCAGTGCCGGATCCACCCTTGTGGAGACCCTTAGGCCCACCCAATGGAGGGGGACCCTCTACCTACAATGTTTCGATAAAAAAAAGAGAAAACCGTATATGGCTGCCTAACTGTATGGTTTGACTATCCGTCCAGCTTTCCCTGGAAGATTTTCTTAGGTGCCCATTCCATTGACCGGCTAGGGCTATTTCCAAAAACGGTGACGTGCTGTAGCAGACATTCAAGACTTAGGTGACGTTTCCACCGACATCGCATGGCAGAATTGACGGAAATGTTTATTTTCCTCTATGCCGTAGTTAAAATTGATCAATGATCATACAGTAAAATCACAAACAAACAAACTAAAATTAAAAAATGGCGTCATGGGATATGTTAAGTACAAACATTTTAATAGATTTCTATAAAAAGAAAAATTCTAATTTCCGTCAATGTCATTTGCATTCTGCAATGCGAGATTGGTGGAACGCAACTTAAGTCTTGAGTGTCTGCTACCACGTGACTGTTTTTGGAAATAGCCCTAGCCGGTCAATGGAATGGGCGCCTTTTGCCAACAGAACCATTGGCAGAAATGCACAAAAAATAGTGCCACTTTTCCCCGCCATTTTCAAAAATTTCTATAGTTTTTTTTAATAGAAATTTTCAATGAAATGATTTTTTGCTTGCGTTTATTTTGGGGGCCTTTTTTACCTTTTTAACGGTTTTTGTGTGGGGGCCTCATGGTTAAACCGGCACTGGGTTTTCGGTGTCATTGTTATTTGTTTTATAATAATTGAAGGAAATACAAATAAACATTAAAATGTAGGTAGTATTTTGGAATAGATTTAAAAAAATAATTCTAGATTTTAAATCTGAAGGAGAATAATTAAAATTAAATTATAAAATTAATAAAATTAAAATTAAATAAAAAATTAAAAAATATAGGAGCATCAATTTTTTTTTAATTTCCCGCACATTTTACACTCTTTTGTTTTTAAAGAACAATTGAATCAATGCGAATCATTAGTTGATGCTTTAAATACTGTCATGTGACTCCTTGAGGTTTATTTACAATAACTTAAATATTTAAAAATATATATGTATTCAAAATATTACATAGTTAAAAAGATGACGATTTTAATTAACAACAACCTATTCCCGGGGTTAGGAAATTCTCAAATCGCCATAGTAGGGCTACAGGCCTAGCAAACGCTCAGGGAGGCCCTGGTCGTACATATTCGCCTAACGTCCTACGCAGGTGTGGTCCTAGAAATTACAATTATTAGAAATAGGCTGATAGAAAAGTAGAATGGCGCTGATCATGCATACCTAGGCCATAAATAATTCATTAAATAGCCTATATTTAGAATAGTAGTACTCGATTTTACTACCTAATCGTTTCCAACAGTGTTGATAGGGCACGTGGCGACATTGCTGGTGTACGTCAATGTCTGGCAAATGGGGCAACTCAAGATGAGGCACACAGTGATAGTGGTACGCATTATTAGGCGAGGCCGTAGCCAGGATTTTATATTAGGGGGGGGGGGTGTGAATACTGTGATCCTATCTAGTTTATAATAAATGCTTTTGACGTGACAACGTCTAATACACTGGGTGCATGCACGAAAAAGCGTTACACCGATGCGTTACGCTCATTGTCCGCTCCGCCGCATCTTAGTAAATGTGGTTTTCAATGCTTACAACAATTAAAAAAAATAGGAAACTCCCCAGTGACCTCAAAAGGTGTTCGTTTAAATCTCGAAAATTTTGACCATCACAAGCTCATATACTAACGTAAAAAATCGGAAACCAATAATTTTATTTTTTTATTAAAAGGTCAGCAAACTTATGTTCCCACTTTCCACAAAGTTCTTCAGTTCTGTTATGGGGCAAACCGGAGTCGCCTATATTTACATTTTCTGTTCAAACTTCAATTTCTCATGAAATATGGAACGCAGAACAATGAAAAAATGCAGAATGGCAAGAAGAACTTTTTCTCCCAATTTTGATGTATAGTATGCGGCCTTAACTAACCCCAATTCGCCACATTTGATGAACTCCTTCAGCTTGAACTCCTGAGTGACCGTTATTTTTTGCGTAGGTGCCCTTTCCACCGACCGGCTAGGGCTATTTACAAAAACGGTGACGTGGTAGCAGACATTCAAGACTTAGGCGGGGTTTCCATCGATCTCGCATTGCAGAATGCAAATGATATTGACGGAAATGTTTGTTTTTCTTTTTATAGAAATCTATTAAAATGTTTGTACTTAACATATCCCATGACGCCATTTTTTAATTTTAGTTTGTTTGTGATTTTACTGTATGATCATTGATCAATTTTAACTATGGCATAGAGGAAAATAAACATTTCCTTCAATTCTGCAATGCGAGGTCGGTGGATACCCCGCCTAAGTCTTGAATGTCTGCTACCACGTCTTTTTTTTGTAAATAGCCCTGGCCGGTCGGTGGAATGGGCGCCGTATCAAGTTCAGTAACTATAGCCGATCGGTATTGATGATTGCAACATAATATATACAGTATATCAAAATTAGGAAAAAAAATTCCTCTTTCCATTCAGCATTTTTTCATTGTTCTGGGTGCGTTCCATATTTCATGAGAAATTAAAGTTTGCACAGAAATGGAATATCGGCGACTCCGGTTTGCCATCAATAATTAGTTAATTGTACAGTTATTTGAGATTATATGCTTAGAACCAAATTTAAACACTGAGCAATACTGAGAATATTTAGGCGCCCATTCCATTGACCGGCTAGGGCTATTTCCAAAAACAGCGACGTGGTAGCAGACATTCAAGACTTAGGTTGCGTTTCCACCGACCTCGCATTGCAGAATGCAAATGACATTGACGGAAATTAGAATTTTTATTTTTATAGAAATCTATTAAAATGATTGTACTTAACATATCCCATAACGCCATTTTTTAATTTAAGTTTGTTTGTTTGTGATTTTACTGTATGATCATTGATCAATTTTAACTATGGCATAGAGGAAAATAAACATTTCCGTCAATTCTGCAATGCGAGGTCGGTGGAAACGCCAGTCTTGATTGTCTGCTACCACGTCACCGTTTTTGGAAATAGCCCTCGCCGGTCAATGGAATGGGCACCTAAGTGCCTAACACACGGGAGGTGGGGAGGAGCTATTTTGGCGGGTGTTTTTTAATGATAGACCATTGACATAAGGTAAGACTATGCAGGTAGGTATTTTATTTTTGACAAAACAAATAGTTTATATTGCGTGGCATTGACTCAGTAGTGTTCCTAGCACCTAGCCCCATTAAATCGTATCGTATTGTCGCATTGATAAGGATTTTTATTAGACTAGGTAGAGTCCCAAGCTTTGGGTGCTTACTTACGGACCTTTTTTCGCCCCCAAAAGCTGGGCCCACTCTTAATCAACAATAGAAACGCACCAAAAAACGTGGAAAAATAACAAAATAAGCTAAACAATAAGCAATTAATACAAAATTTATGAATAAACATACCTAAATTCAAAGAAATACAGCTCCAATATTGCGTCCCAAGCAGCAACACTGGGGTTAGCTCCTAAAATATCACTTAAAATCTCAATGGTTCGCGATTTTTACATGGCATTTCGATAGTTCACGCAAGATTTGGGCCGTAGGATAATTAACCCAGTCAAGTTTTGATATTTTGGCGGAATTAAACAACCCAAAACAAAATTTTACTATAAACACGCACGAAAACTGCACGTAGTAAACTAAACTGATCCCGAGAAACAGCTCGTGGCACGAGAATCAAAACATGGTATGTTCAATGTCCATAGGCGCATGTTTGGGGGAAGGAAGATTCATATTTTTTTCTTTTTGTTGAGCCCATCAGGCTCATTGGCCGAATAAAAATAGTGTCCTGAAGGGCTGAACCGCTGAAGGACTTTTTATGAGCGTTCTTATTGAGTTAAAATCTATGGATTGGTTTGCAACGAATGTTATAGTCTTCTTCTCCACTGTTGTCTGTTTTGTGTAGTCCTTTTCAGTCCTTTATACAGTGCCGGATTAGCCCATGGGCACTTGGGGCACAGGCTATTATATTATGTATCGATTATGATGAAATTTGGCATGTAGGTCCACAAAAATCATACCTCGGGACAATTTTTTTTATTTGGGGCCAACTCAATTTCGGGAGGTTTATTCTCAAAAAATTCCAAAAAAACGTCTAAACAAATTATTTCTCCAAAACGGATCAAACGATTTCTTTTAAATTCACATATATTGTGGTCGTTATTAATGTTAACAAAATGCATAGGGTCGCTTGCCCCTTGATAGTTTGCTTCTGGGGGTAAAAAAATAAAAATAGCTCAATATTTTCATGAAAAATGACTAAAAAATAATTTATCTGCTAAACCTTTCGATCGGTGATTTCTACCTTCAGGCATGTTTTAGGTGTTAAATTGAGTAACGAAGCCGGACAGGTTGCTTTCGCAAAAAACGTTCTGGTTTTGTGGAATGATTTTTTTTTTTTTTTTAATGATGAAAATTGAGGGTCAAATGCATTGCGTGCCCTGCCATTATTACTGTGTGGTAATGTGTTGGTCGGACCTTTCTAGAATTTACCTCACCTCCAGTGACGTCAGGTAGACAACCCCTCCCCCCCCCCCACATATCGAAAATTTAGCCATAGGAAAATTATTTACCACGAAATTACTAATTTTCTCTAACTACTAATTGATAAATTGGAAAGCATGTTCGAGTAAACTCGGACCGGTTCTTTCTAATTGTTTTCTCATGTCAGTTCAAAAATAACCATTGGCATCACACTTTTTTCGTAGCGGACCCCTAAATGACATCAAATTGCATCGCAACCCACTAAATTCTACATTGTAATTTTTACTTCGATTTCCTTCCTAAAAAATAGACTTACAGTCCATGGGCGTACGCAGGAATAGGAGCAAGCGATCTATTCTATTTAATATCGTTGGTTCCCGCCAATCTTTAAAAAAATATACGACTTAAATTGAACAAAACTTGTCATTCAATTCAATTCTACCGAGTGTATAACTGGCAGATGAGACCGCGTCACGACCCAATTGCAAATTTTTCACGACCCACACTTTGAGAACCCCTGGCATAGGGAAACACATTGCTTGTTATCGGTACTTGAACTATCCTACCGATCTGAAAGAATTGTGCCATATACATGTATGTTGGATGGCCTCAATGATCGATGATAAGTATAACAAGTAACCTATCAGACGTCAGTTTTTAAGAGAACGCTCGTCAACAGCCTGCATAGAGAGCTTTAAACGATGTGGTGGTTAACTCCCAAATTGCGTGTATCGAAGTTGTTCATCTCCCCTCAGAAAGGATGGGGGTTACATAAACTGAATGTCGGTAGAGAGACCTGTCGATCATGGGGTGTTATAAAGCTAATTAGTAAGTTCATCTTAGTTTCGTATACAGTAAATGGCCGTGACTAACACCAAGTGGTCATGTGGCCCAATGGAAATGCATTGGATGCAAGGCATAACAAAATGGTGCAATCGAAATTGTTACAGTGTCGTACAGTACCAAAACATTCCAAATCCATACTTTTCTCATTTTGCGTGGACTATACTTTTTATCACTCATAATGTACTCCCCTTTAGTGGACGCCACTGATCCACCATGGGGCGTGGAACAGAATGGACTTGTCCTGATCTATTCGCTACGCACTGCTACTGGCTCACAGGAGAGGGCCATTGATCGGCGCAATGGGTTGGCGGGAACTGCGGCTGGAATAACTTTGTACCTGAACGCACCCTGTCTGCCTGCATTCATCCCCTTTCTAGGTCAATATGCATACTAGCAGTGGCGGAGACTCGTGTATATAGGGGTTGTAAAAATATTAGCGGCTAGCTTATACGGTGATATCACTGACCTGACAATCCCACTCCCTGTCAGCCGTCAGGCAGCTTGCATTCATTCCCTTTTTAGGTCAATCAGCTTACAAGCAGTGGCGGAGTCTCATTTTCTGAGGATTGGCAAAAAAATAGCTTCCTATGTAGGCTACTGAAAGACTGAATTTTTTTTAAGGTTTTACCTTATGGTGTCTATCCATTGGCGTAAATAGGGGGTCCTGGGGGGCTAAGCCCCCCTCCCAGGTCCACCCGTACCCCCCCCCCCCCCTAGGATTTCTGGTGACAAAGACGTTATGGAAGCTAAAGGCATAGCATCCACAATAATGAGAGGGAAATTAATTCTTAGTATGCTTATTTTACATGAAAACAATCAACATATTGACCAAGTCCTTTCACAAAAAATATATTGCTCAAAATTCTTAAGAACCCAATACTTAAGATCTATTTTGTTTTGCAAATTTTTCTCCGGGGAAACCCCCGGACCCCCCTCAACGGTAGGTTTATTCTTCGTTAGAATATCTCAATGGTACTGCTTGCAAGCAAGCTAAAGGCATAGCATCCACAATAATAAAAGGGAAATTAATTCTTAGTATGCTTATTTTACATGAAGAAATCAACATATTGACTTTCACAGTACTTTCACAAAAAATATATTACTCAAAATTCTTAAACCCCCAATACTTGTAATACTGTAAAATCTCAACTGTACTGCTTGCAAAATGCGTAGAACCTCCATAATTTGGGCCTATTCAACAACTTTTGTGCTCCGGGAGATACCCCGGGCTCCCCTTTCTCCAGGATATAATATGCGTACAACCTCATTTTCTTGGGGTCCTAAACCCCCCCCCCCCAGAAATTTTGGGAATTTAAGCCAGTGTGTCTATCTGACGTTTCCGCTTCATCATCCTACCCTGTCCCAGGGATTCTGTCAGCGCAATGGATCATATTGCAATATAACGTTTATCCCATTCTGCGGACCCTCCTTATTCTGCACCGTATAACTTACTGCAGGAAGATCGAAAAATATAGCCTTCTGCATGTTATAATCGAAGGGAAAACAAAAGGACTGAGGGCACCCGGCAGATGAAGAACATCCTGGTTTAAAAACCTGCGGTAGTGGCTTGACTAGGGCACACTTCTCAGAGAAGCAGACTCCAAGGTTCAAATTGCCATGATCGCCGATCTTCGTTAGGAGAGCCGTATGCGAAGAAGAAGAGACTGCTGGTTCTACACAGCCTACGATAGTTCCGTATTTGTCTTCGTACATCAGACCATACTGATCATATCATACTGATCATATCATACTTTATCCTTGATATTTCCCCCTTGCGTCACCTAGTCCCCTTACAGTACAGCCAGTACAATGTCAACACTAATAGAGTAAATAATTACACATACTGTACAAGAACAAGAAGAACTATTGTCATAAGACCCTTAATTGCTAATGTCTACAAGATATCCACATGCACCTTGCACATGCAATTTAAAAAAAGTAAAAAAACTTGCCATTTAACCAGCGAGGCTTGAAGAAACTGAAGACGTTAGCCATCCGGCGATTAGACGACGAGGCCTCTTCTAGCAAAGTCTCATTAACTGTCACTGTGGAACCGAACAAAGTATTACGAGTATTATTAGCCCGTTTAGATTCGCGAAATTTGGAACGAGACGAAACGAGATCCTCGGATGGCTCACTTATAAGATCACATGACTTCTCGAGGGTCTTTAAAAGACGGACAGTATTTTCATCGTGTTTTGGATTTTCGTGCACAGGCAGCCGAGAAAAGCTTTTAGCACTTTCAATCGTACCATTATCAAAAACATCCGAATGGTCGCTTATACTGACCGCCTGAACAGGATCGCGCACCTCGTAGGTGTGTAAAGGTGAAGGACACAGAACACTGTTCGGATCATCAACATCTGCGAATTGTGATGCATCCTCTTCGAATCCGGACGTCTTTACATTTGAATTCTGTTGTGTAGATGGTGGGTTAGGGGTAAAAGGTTCTGTACAACTCAACAAATCATTTTGGTTACTGTTTGATTCCTCACCTTTGCTCACCAAAGTATTGGTTTTATTTATTAAATAACTGATTGTTTCTGATTCCAAATCGACAAGAGAAGGTCCTAAGAGATTAACTTCATCCATTGGATGCGAAGAAAATTTCACTGATTCTTCTGTTGCCAAGTCTGTCGTAGTTTCTATATTTTCAGAGTATTCTACCTTCCTCTCCCCTTCTTTGCTTATTTCTATCGTCGGTGATGTGTTCTGACGATTATAAACATTGTTATTTTTCGCTGCTAATGCTAATTCAACATCATCATCAAACGATATATATGCTCGAACATTCTTCGGCGTCAATACCTTCTGTTGATTTGAAGTAGCTGTAAAAAACCTCGGAGTTGTCGGCCCAAATGTAACTCCAAGATCGTTTGAGAAATCTATTAGACTTGATTTCCGGTAACTGGCTAAAGGTGGCGTACCAATAGGGGTTGTAATAGTGTCTTTAATGTGAATTGGTCTTGACTTAGACCCGAGAAGTGCAGTGAGATCAACCGTTACCAAGGTATTTGAAGATCTGTCAGTTATAGCAGAGTCAGATTTTGTTTTTGCGAATTTCCCTTCATGGCCAGTTGATCCCCGTCTTGGATTTGATAACGTAGGAGGCATTGTGAGGCAGGTCATTAGAATAAGATCTGTATTTCCTGAAAAGGAAAAAAGGATAAAGTGAGTTTTTTTCTCCTTTGTTAGTATATTATATTTAAGTGAGTTGAAGCGGGTGATTAATATTCAAATCACTTTAGTTACTTTACAGATGATCCATATTTTTATTAATTGCCAAAAGCCGGTTATCGAGCCTTTCCAAACAGTTTAAGAGTGCTCGGACATTAAACAGTTGTATTGTAGCCTACTTATGTTGCTTGTTGTTGTTTTCAACGCCTGCTTTCAGCATTTCTGCTTTAAGCAACCCCTTCAGCCTGGCGGGGGGAGTTACACTCACGCCACTAGGAGTAAGGACTGACGTCAAGGACGGATACAGGGGGTAGGGGGGGTAGCTGCCCCCCCCCCCAAAAATTTGGTAAATCTATTGTAAATTAAGTCTAATTTAGTCGATCCTACATAAGTTTTTCCTATTTTGACCCTCAGCTAGCCCCCCCCCCCAAAAATGGGCTGGATCCGTCCCTGACTGACGTATACTCTTGTGAAGGGTATTATAAATACTCTATAGTGATTTTGTTTGTTACTTTTCCAACGCCTGGCTTCACTTCAGCATTTCTGCTTTAAGCAACCCTGCCAGCCAGGCGGGGGGAGTGAGTCTGCTTATTAACATGAGGCACCCTATGGGCCGACTCTTTCACCTCGGGGGAAAGGGAAGGTGGCAGACAGGGTGAACCTCCTGATTATAGTGGATTCCGAACCACTTGGGGAACATGGTAAAGTCATACGATTAAATCGGAAGTGACCAGGGCTCGACACGTACGTAGCTTGACTGCTGGTCATGTCCCACCATGTTCCCCTGCCAACACTTTGCACCAGAGGCGTAAAGTTTTAGAGTTATGGCGGGGGCAAAAAAGTAGACCTTATGACGTCATCAGGCAGGATTTAAGGAAAAATTGAAAATATAAGAGCAAAATAGTAGGGTTTTACGCATTTTAATAGTAACTATTACAACTGTTGTAAAGTATAGCTGTAGATTTTACAACGCTAAGACAGGAATGCTCATGTTCTTATTGCTGCAAAGGGGACCATGACGTATGAACCACGTCCTACAATGCTCAAGGCTGGGGGGGGGGGGGGGCTTTGCCCCCCCCAAGAGGAGCTGGGGGGCAAGTTGGACCGTGCCCCCCCCCCAAATTTACGCCCCTGCTGTGCACACTGCCAAGTTTGCCGCAGCTTGAAACATGCTCTGCTCTAATGGAATCAACATGGTAAGGCCGCTGTTTGATTTGTATACCATTTTCCACACGAACAGTGTTAGTATTTACATAGTATTTCAGGCGAACAGTGATGAAACTTCCAGGACGCGTTTCTCATTCGATTTGGAGCAGAAAAACCCGAAATACTACCGAAAATACACCGTTATCTATATCTATGGTGCGGATTAAGTGTGAAATGATGTTAGAATAATAATAATAATTATTATTTATGTAATTTCTTAATGATTAACTGTAAAGAGATGCTGAAGATGTTGTGTAGAGCGTTCTTGGAAAGCTGCAAGTCATGGAAGGGGGATGGGGGGGAACCATTATTGCAACATGCAAGTAAAGTGCAGAGTCAAATCGATTCTTCCCCTAGGTCAGCGACTTGCCGTAAGCTAAACATGGAATTTCCCCTGCTCCAGCGGATACGATGAAAATTAGATGGGACTGCTGGCGCGTATCAAGCCCGGACTAAGGATATACTGTATATTTTTGGTGGCTGAACGGTTTTTGTGTTAATAAAATAGGAGAGGCAGTGGCGTAGCCAGATTTTTTTCGGGGGGGTCCAGTTTTCATAAAGTTTGCCCACTTACGATAGGTTTTCGAATGGGGTGGTGTTTCATTTGGCGCCCCCCCCCCTAGGGATTGTTTTTAAAAGATAGGCCTGAAATAGTTTGTCGGCAAAAATTTATGATTTTGCAGATGATAACTTTATTAACAAAACTGGTAAAAGGGGGACCGGGGTCTCCCCGGCGATTTTTTTTTTAAATTTGCTATTATTTAAATTTGGGAGGGGGGGTCCGGACCCCGCTGACCCCCCCCCCCTGGCTACGCCACTGAGGAGAGGGGGAGGCTATTTCCTTTCATCTGAAAACCAGGCTGATAGGGTTGCTTACAAAGAGAAATACTCCAAGCAGGCGTTTGAAAAACAAACATAAATGTCAGCCTACACCGCCTGCAAATGCCAATGGGCAAACTCAGACAAGCTTACCATTGACACTGTAACAAATGTTAGCTTAACGGAAACAATGGGAAAAAAATGAGGCACCATTCAAGAGAAAGCGTTCCATGCAATATCTCTTTATATATTCTCTTTATCGTTCCAATTCCAATTTTGATTAATATAATGTATACATATTATTATATATTTTAATGATGGAAGATT
This sequence comes from Psococerastis gibbosa, assembly GCA_963971405.1. Lineage (NCBI taxonomy): Eukaryota > Metazoa > Arthropoda > Insecta > Psocodea > Psocidae > Psococerastis > Psococerastis gibbosa. Next base: position 29,293,004 of record OZ020491.1, read on the forward strand.
AATAGCGTACAAACAATTTAATGAATGTATCCGATTAACCTCTTCAATTGCTTCACTAAGTAACCTAATAGGTACTTGTGTCGAGTTACGACATGTCCCCGATCGCAAGGTGTGTAGAGACTCGCACATCAAGTACAAGCACGCTACCGGCCACCTTGCCACCGAAGTCGCTAATATATTTTGTAGCTACGAAGAGACCACAAAGTTCTCTATAACTTTGTGTCGAAGTCTACCCTATATTAGCCCTATATTTGGAACATTGTACTTACGTGTATATATCGGCCAAATTTAGCCAATCATCAAAAATTCAGAACATCAAACTCTTATGACAATAGCGGTGTGAATGTGAACTAAAGTCCATAGCCAAATTAAATCCAATCACATGAACTGTTCACCTCATTTTCAACTGCCAATTTTATTTTGCAAGCTTGTACTATATCTGACATTTTTGCTGGCGCCATTAAGAGAGTACAGCCGTCTATCCCACCTTGGTGGGTCGTGGACAAATATTGATTGATTGATTGTAGGAAATTGGCAGCCCTAAATTTAGTACCTACTTTTTATTTTTTATTTAATTAACTAAGCAAGTTATTAAAGATTTGGCTCATTTAAACTGTAGAAGACTACTTCATCATCATGTTATAAGGTATTTTTAATTTTCAAAATTGTAGTTTTTTCATAAACACGATTTCGAAAATTAAAAATAACTTATTATATGAATATGAATATATATATAATGAAGTAGTCTTCTACAACTTAAATGAGCCAAATCTTTAATAACTTGCTCTGTTAATTAAATAAAAAATGAAAAGTATTACATTTCGGGCTGCCAATATCCTACGGGCTGTACACTCGTAAGTTACTACTAAAACACTCAGTGGGGGAATAAGTCTGAGGAGCGCATATTGACGATTCTATTCTAGTTTTCTTTTCAAAAATATTAATTGCATACAAACAGTGGTGGCGCTAGAAAAATTTTAAGGCGGTGGGGCCAAGAGGGGGCATGACTTCTATCTGGGGGGGCCAATGAAAAAACAAAACATCTTTCATTGGGAGTAGGTATACCGTTCAATAACAATAAAAATATAATATAAATAAAATATCTCAAAAGTGGGGGGGGGGGGCCCGGAGGGGCCGGAGAAACTGTTGGGGGGCCAGGCCCCCTCGGGCACCCCCGTAGCGAGCGCCGCCACTGCATACAAACATTTCAATGAATTTATCAAAGTAACCTCTTCAGTCGCCTCACTAAGGGACTTCCAGGAATAAAAAGCGCCCGGAGCTCAACTACCGTACCCTACCTGGGGGAGCCTCAATAGCAAGGCCAAGGGGGTTCATGGGGGTTCAAATGCCCCCCCCCCCCAAATGAAATGGCTTGACACTAGATCAGAGGCGTAAAGTTTTATAATGATGGCGGGGGCAAAACTATGTAGACCTTATGACGTCATCGGGCAGGATAAGGAAAAATTGAAAATCTAAGAGCAAAATAGTAAAATAGTAGGGTTTTACGCATTTTAATAGTAGTAAAGTGTAGCTGTATATTTTACAAAGCTAAAAAAGGACTGCCTGTATCCATTTGCTGCAAAGGGGACCGTGAAGTATGAACCACGTCTTGAAATGCTCGAGACTGGGGGGGGGGGGCAAGTTGGACCGTGCCCCCGCCCAACTTTACGCCCCTGCACTAGATAGAATTGGATTTTGAGAAGAAAAATAAAAACTACTATGTAATATCCAATGAAATTTCAGACCCCCCCCCCCCCCGAAAAAAAATCCTGGCTACGGCTTTGCTCAACAGGCTAAGAACGGGAGTTACCAGTTGCTGCGCGAACCTGTGCCGGTGGGGAATGGCGGAGGACCCGACTTGCGAATACGGACAACGACAAGAAGACGTCTACTTTCTGGTTTGCCCGAGACTAGCAGAAGCTGTGTTCCAGACAGATCTCTCAGATGCCAATGCTGTTATGTTTTGGATCAACTTGTCATAGGCCCGGACATGTTAAGTAGGTAAGTACTAATGAACTTCACAATCACAATGTCGGTGTTACCGAGTTATCCCTAGTTAAGTGTGTTATGTCAAGTTAAGTTAACACCATAGTGGAACCCAATAACCAAGCTAACCAGCGTGTTATCGAAAGACACTTCAGATTTGGTTAAACGTTGTTATTTAGGTAGTGTTGAAATCATTAAACTATATAAGAAGTATAGCATGTACATGTATACAAGCGGTTCCCGGCGCAGCCTTCGGCTGCTGCCTCCACCACTTGCGCCTGCTGCGGGCGGCAGCTCGGCATTCGGCCTCGCGGTCACTGCTCATGTAAATCAGGCGGCAGCTCGGCCTACGGCCACACGCAACACACACGCAGCACCAACTGTCGGGATAAACGAAAATTAATGGTAGCGCAGTCTGCCGCTAGATGTCAGTTGATGTCGGTTGGCGATGGTAGTGCCAACTGTCGGGACAAACGAAAATTAAATGTAGCACAGTCTGCCGCTAGATGTCGGTTGATGTCGGCAGTACCAGCAGCCATGTACACGCACCAATGTAAAATATTCCAAAATCAAATTATAAAAACATTCTCCAGTGGACGAAAGTGTTAATGTAAACCACCCTCGAATCTCCTTGAACACACACAACAATATTCATCATAATCGGTCCAGTCGTTTGAGAGGATGCCCGGAACATACACATGGATAGTCGAAATACATATATATTAAGATATCAATGGCTGCTATCAACAGACAGCTGTTTGACCGCCGTCATATTTGCTTATGTCGGTTGATTTGAAACACGCATTTAGTATTTTGTAATGTTTAAATTTTTTGGTATTTTGTATTATGTCCGATGTAAATACCGATGCTACCTTTAAAAAAAAAAAATTATGGTGGCCATCGAAAATGCGCGAGTTAAAAATCAACCAGCCAGAGCGATAAGACCAATTATGGGGTCAATTTAGACGGAGCCAAACGACACTTAGGGTCAATTTTCATCTTAAGATAATCTAAGGCTTCTACGCGACTGATTTTCGCACTTATTTTCGCAACGTGCAAATCCGCCTTAAATGAATTCATTCGATTGTGGTCCAGCGGTGAAGACGACGCCCCGGTCGAGGTTTTAGATTGGGGGTTCGAATACCGCCAAGTCCAGTTTTTTTTGTCTTCAAATTTAATGATTTAATGATCTGCTGTACCAATGGGCCACTATAAGCAGGCATAGGTTCATAAAAAGTCCTTGAGCCTTGTGGACATTATTATTATGATTATGGTAGATCCACCGGGGGGGGGGGGCATGACCCCCCCCCCCCCTAAATGAGTAAATTTTTAAGGTACCTAGTAAAAAAAATTGAATAAAACTCAACTTTAAGAAAAAAAATACCGATTAAACTTACAAAAAACTTATGACCCCCCCCCCCCTAAATTTTTGGCTGGATCCGCCCTTGATGGTTAGGCGCCATCTATTCTATTTTATTATCTTTGGGACAGGTTAGCAGGATGAACATCAGCACTTTTTTGGGGTCCTGGCATCTCAATTCGTTGAAATCGTGAAGTCAAAAATTTCGACTCTGCTGGCAAGCGTTTGCTTATGCAACAGCCAAATCAAATCAAATATATTTGTCCCGATTTTTCAACAGTGCAGGTTTAGATAATATATGATAATTAATTGTATCACTAAATGATAAAATTAAATTTAAATTAGCTACATTAAATTAATGTATGAATGACAAACAAATGAAAACAGTATTCAATGAGAAAAGATTAATTATTGGGAATTAGATTGTTCGTGGTTGCCTAATCATGAACTTTCAGGAAATGCTGCACAAATTTTAACAAGAGACAGTAACATAAATAATTAGATTACTCGTGACTTCGTGGTATTTCATGTCCAAAATGTTTTTTACGTATTTTATTAATGAAAGTCCATTCTATCCAGTGTAAAGCTCTTTTATTTCGGAGGGGGTTATTTCGGACCCCTTAGACCACCCCCCTGGGCATGGTCTTGGCCTACTCCTCTATTTTATTTTAAATACTGACTATTTTTTAATTTCTTACAAAATAGCCTAATTTGGAGGTCATGTCGAAACTAAAAATGTTATTTTGACATGTTAAAGACACATTATTAAAAAAAAATTCCTTTCGGCTCTGGCCGACCAGGTGTAGGGAGATTCTGCAGACCCTGCTTTCCCTCTACGCTACACTATGTATATAATAAAAAATTCTTCATTATTTTCCCAACCGCAACATCAACACACAAAACACTCTTGTGTTCCAACAATGCCGACTATGAGCTTTTACTTATCAAATTATTTTCACTTTGACTGGATGCCATCTTAAAATGATTGATTTGTCCTAAAAGGTGTTGATTACCATTATCTTAGATAATAATACGGGCATTCAGTCAGATTTTAATTCATTCCTTTACGACCAATATTAACTGAGATATGAATTATATGAGGTTTCAATCGGCCGCCATCTTTTAACTAAACAGTGGATCCAGCTGGTTAACGAACTCGATCAAGACATTTGTATGATCAATTTTTGTGCCAAGGTTCATTAAAATCGGATAATATTTACGGAAGTTAGAGTGTTTCCTAAAATCGATATACATACAGACATAATATGTACATATTATGTACATACATACATAAATATATACATACATATATACATATACATATATATAAAACCTTTTGAACGGAGGGTGGTTTTAGGCTCAGGGGGTCATGAAATGAAAAGTTGTGTAGAAATTATCCGGAAGACGAACATGGGTCTACATCTCAATAGGTAGATGAATCTCCCAAAGATAGATGAATCCCCTATTATTATTATTAGTGTTCATAAGGTGTCCCAAAGGGACCAAAGACGTAGGCCACAAATGAGGGCCCATCGAACACCCTAATTAATTTTTTACAACACAGTTTATATCTCGAATACGGAACTGTGTCGCATTAGGTCAGCGACGGCATGAATCTCCCTAAGATAGATGAATCTCCCTATGATAGATGAATCTCCCTAAAATAAAATTGAAAACCATTTTTATAAAAAAAACGGACTGATGTGATGTCCAGTAGTCTCCTTATTTACATTTATGGACCCCGTACAGGCTAGTTTGCTAGGGGGTTTGGGTTCGACCCCCCCCCCCCGAAATGTTTCCGACTTACAATTAATCGATACCTACAATTATTCGGAAAAATTCGCGACCGCTTCAGGCCTCAAGATTTGATAGGCCTGACGCTTTCCAGATTAGAAAATTGGTCGAATTGCAGAAATTTTCATTTTTTTGATATTTTTTATTATTATTTTGTAGATTGATTTAATCAATATTTGATTACTTTTTGAGAGTGTACCTACATAATAGGCAGCGCGAAGTTTAATACTTCTAATTTTTTATTTAATTAACTAAGCAAGTTATTAAAATAATGGTCCATTTGAGTTGTAGGAGTCTACTTTATGCATAATATAATATGGTATTAGTAATTTTTAGTTTTGTAGTTTTTTCAAGGTATCTACTTTTTAAAAGTGAAAGCCCTTATCACTTTTTTGAAGAAGCTACGGTACCACAAATTAAAAATACCGTATGATGCATGAAGTACTCTTCTAAAACTTAAATGAGCCAAATCTTTAATATCTTGCTTTGATAATTAAATAAAAAATAAGGAGTCCCTTAAAATAACGGATTTTGGGGTGCCTATTTCCTACGGGAGGTACAATCTTAAATCCCTTATTCTTAGTTGGTCGATACCTGCAGCCTGATCGGGGCGTTTATAATACCGGTATTTATTTAATCCACTGGTAAACAAGATAATTTTATAATGGAAAGTGCTATTCAAAATTTGTTTGTTTACAGTTATAATCCTAGGGTATTTATTTAACCCCGGTATTATAAACGCCGCGATCAGACTGCTGGTGTCTCGTTATTTTTTAATATTATTTTATTTATAAATATACATGCAGTAAATATAAATTTCGTCCTCGGTTAGTTGATTAACTTTAAGTAGATTTGTTCTGTTTAGCTTCCCACTTGGACTATGTATTGTATGTTTGAAATGTTTTTATTGCATTATACAGTATTTCATGTAGGCCTACAAATGTATCGAGAAAATCGTTTTTAGACAGCTTCGTCACGTCTACATTTTCCGTGTATTTATTAAAATATGTCACTTACTTACTTACTATTTCATGATGTTGTCCTCAATTGTTTTTGTCTCTTTTCTACCTGTCATTTCGGCAATAAGAATAATAACAATAATGATATAATAGTAATAAAAATAAAATAAAAATAGCATACTAACCTTCACAGGAGGCATGAACTGTCCATATGAATCGCTTACATAAATGATATAACGTTATGAGATAGTCCGAAGACTTACGATACGGTATCACAAAATTGGGCTAGCCAGTGACCCGACGTATTGACGTATTAAATATGTATATACTTATCTGTATACGCCTTATTTAACAAAGCAACGAGCAGCTGTCTGTATATTACTGTCAGCACGACAAGGAAAAAGCTCTGTAATGGGGTAATTTAATTCCTACATTTTCTGGCCATGCTTCGGAAGGCATGTAAAGCAGGCGGTCCCGGGCCTTCATAGTTGAGTGTAAGAGAGAGCTTTATAGCCCTAACTCCGCTAGGTTGGCTTAGTAATAGAACAAAAAGTCCTTATTTATTTATTTATTTATATAGTGTTCAAGCACGCATCCAGAATTATATCGGCAAAAAATATAGTTGACTATGGTATTAGGTTTTAATTGTATAACTGTATACTGTATTGGGATATATTAAAATTTGATTTGATTTGATTTGATAGGTTTAGACTCTTTTCTCAATGACGTAAACAAACTACGAGCATTTGAAGGAAAGATAATAAGGACGATATATGGACCTCTATGTGAAGACGGAGAGTGGCGTATAGGAAACAAGGAGCATCTAATTTCAAATATTACATAGGCTAGGATTTATCTGAACCGCCCCATGCTTGTGTGTGTGAGTGAGTGAGTGACTGTGTGAGTGAGTGAGTGAGAGTTTTAGTCTTAGGAAATTTTGATTTTTTCTAATCTTGTAGTGCAAATGTATACTGATTTTGTTGCTGACCCCTAGTTGAGTGTAAGACTCCGCTAGGGTGGTCTCAGCTATAATAAAGTAATTATTTATTTATTTATTTAAACAACACCGAAATAGACACAATACTCAACGGAGAAGACATAGTCCGGTTTATAAAACTCATAAGATGCCTGGGAAACGTCGTAAGAATGTTAGACGACCGCATGCTGAAAGAACCGGTCCGAGTTTACTCGAACATGCTTTCCATGTTGTCCACCTTACGTCACTGGACGTGAGGTTAATTCTAGATAGGTCAGACCAACACATTACCACACAGCAATAATGGCAGGGCACGCAATGCATTTCAGCGTGAATTTTCTATCATTAAAAAAAAAAAAAAACAATTGGCACAAAACCTAATAGTTTTTTGGGAAAGCAACCTGTCCGGTTTCGTTACTCAATTTAACACCTAAAACATGCCTGAAGTTAGAAATCATCGATAGAAAGGTTTCGCAGAAAAATTATTTTTTAGTCATTTTTCTTTAAAATTTAGTTCTTTTTATTTTTTTACCCCCAGAAGCAAACTATCAAGTAGCAAGCGACCCACGGCATTTTGTCAACATTAATAACGTCTACAATATATGTGAATTTAAAAGAAATTGTTGGAGCCGTTTTTGAGAAATAATTTATTTTTTATTTTTTTTTTTTTAGTTTTTTGAGAATGAAACCCCCCCCCCCCAAATTGAGTTAGCCCAAAATAAAAAAATTGTCGCGCGGTATGATTTCGTGAACCTACATGCCGAATTTTATCATAATCGATCGAGTAGTTTGCCCGGAAATCAACGCATTGACAGCGACAGACAGACAGAGCGACAGACAGACAGAGCGACAGACAGACAGAGCGACAGACAGACATTTCGTAAAAACTACTTTTTTGGGTTCCTGGGACATCAAAACGTTGAAATCTCGGAATCGAAAATTTCGGTCATCACAAAGCTTTCCTTATACTACGTATAAATTGGAATGCAAAAAATGTACAAAGCAAGTATGACAGGAAGACGACTGGCCGGACGTCCTCGAAAACGCTGGAAGAATGAGTTGGAAACTGACTTTCGCAAGTTGGGAGTCCGTAGACGGTGGAGCGTTATACATTACCGAGATGACTGGGGAAGTGCTGTCGAGCAGGCCAAATCTCATCAAGGTCTGTAGGTCTGCGAGACCAGAAGCAGAAGAAGAAAAAGAAGAAGAAGATTAGAGGATATAGAAAAAACTGGACATGGATTCAATCCATGATTTTTTTTAATCAAAGGAATTGGTGATCTTCATGGAAATTCGGACGTTTATGGCAGTTCTTCTTCTGCCGGGAGCCCATTGTCCGTCTATTTTCCCTTGGATTATTACATGCAGAAGACGATAATCCCTGCATATCATCATCCAGCTCTCTCAGTCCTGCGCCTTCCTCTTCAGCCCATGGAGTCTTGGTACGCTCGAGCTCCTACGTCCTCAATCGGTTGATCCATAATTTCCTTCTTCGGCAACCGTCTTCTGTTGGTTCCTTCCACTGTGCCACAGGTGTGTGACAGCAAATGCCGTACCCATTTCTCACGTCTTCTACTTTTTATATAGCAGCTCGCTCTCTTCTTCAATAAGGCTATTGGAAGCTTATGTTGCTAAGTCCACATTATGAAATGCGACCATGTCATATAAAGTGCTGAGCAGATTTACGATACGGCCACGACATAATACAGTTTAAATCCTCCTGGCCTGATGCAATGGAAAAAGCGAAGCCCTTTAACTTGCTTTGCTTTCATAATGTTTATTTTAGGAAATAATCCGATTAAACAACGTAAAAGGACTTAGTTACAAATCTCAGAACTAGAAATCGATGGTGAGGGTTAACAGAAAAAAAATTATAATTTAATAAAGAAAATAAGAAAGAAGGTAAATTATATTCAAAGCTCTCGGCAGAAGAAGAAGGGTTGAAAAACCGGAGGCTTTTCAAGAGCTCGACTTCCCTTTTCAGAGCAGCAGTCTCCGAGGTCCGAATTACGTGATGATCTCCAATCATTGATAGAAGAGGCATTTAAAGATGAAGAAGAAGCGAGAATGCAAGGACTTGCCGGCCTGGGGCAGGGACGGATCCAACCCATTTTTAGGGGGGGGGGGGTATCGTGGGTCAAAATAAAATAAACATATGTACCTAGGTAGTATCGATTAAATTAGGGCGCAATAAATTAACATACAACAGATTTACTAAATTTGGGGGAGGGGCAGCTGCCTCCCCCCCCTGCTCCCCAAGGTAAGCCAAGAAAATAATAGTAGGTAGGTAAGCTACCTGTGCTGACTGTTGGGAAAGTTCCAACCCAAATATATGAAATGAAATGAAATGAAATGAAATGAAATGAAATGAAATGAAATGAAATGAAATGAAATGAAATGAAATGAAATGAAATGAAATGAAATGAAAATACGACTTTATTGTAAACAAAACAAAAGGCGAACAATAAGACTATAAAGTCTTGTTTTCATGCTAACCTTAAAAACCAGAAAAAAAAACCCCAGAAAAAATAGGGTAAAATATAGGGTCTAATTCCCTCATTTTTCATTAAGACGGCTATTCTGTCAATAATCCGTCATTTGTGTATCAATAATAAGTCTCTACCATATTATAACTTAATTTATAATAGATAATTTATAATAGTCTCCTTAAAACAAACATCTCATCAATTATTGATGCACAAATGACGGATTAATGACAGATGAAAAAGTCGCCTTGAAAATCAAATAACTAGTATTTAATACACAGCAGGGGGCACATAAGGCTTAAGCGCAAAACCCGAAAAAGAAGAAAAAATATTAAAATTTCAAATTCAAATTAACAATGCTTTTAAATCGTTCACCTAGCCTAAATATCTTTCCACGTGTCAGCGGAGTATTGACTATTGAATGCTGAAGTAATCGTATATACTGTAGGATGCTGTGGTTGCATATAATGTTCCGTGACCTACATTCGGCGTATGTGTAATGAAGCCAAAGTTCAGGCCTAATCTCCTAGAACAGTCGTAGAAATAAATTGTCAAAGGTTAGGCGTGTGATTGGCCACTTTCAATACGTTAAGTACGGTATGGCGCATCAGCGTTGTTTTGCCCAAAGGCGGAGCAAGCAGTCACTTTTTTAGGGGGTCAAGTAATAATGATACCTACCCCCTCCCTATTAAATAAATAAGGCCTTTTTTTGGTTTTATTACTAAGCCGACCTAGCGGAGTTACGGCTCTATCCGTTACACTCAATTAGGAAGACCCGGGACCGCCTGCTTTGCATGCCCTCCAAAGCATAACCAGAAAATGTAGCCAGTGTGGGACTCGAAACAACAACCTTTCGGACGAAAGTAAGAGTCCGTTCCACTACTCTAAATCAAGGGCGGATTTTGCTTCCAATGTAGAGGTGGTCAGCGGTCAGGTTCAGTGGATTAGAACATTAAAAAACATTATTATTTTTAATTCCCACTGTAAACCCATTGTTATCTAGTGTAAGTTAATTTATTTGGGGGGGGGGGGGTGTCCGGACCCTCTGACCCCCCTAAACTCCGCCCTTGCTCTACATGTCCTGACTATTAGTAGGTATTTGGCCGTACATCACGTGTTTCTTGTCCGTTGTCTGCTTCATCGTCTCAACAACAGCAGCTGTGGTTCGTCTTATTGTTGGGGTTGGGGGGGGGGGGGAGCGATTTCAGCGATTGGGTACATCCCATTTTGACTCGCACTGTTTCGTTTAGGGGCAATTAGGGCGACATCCACCTCTTTGGCATGTACCGACTTGCCCCACACGTCGTATTCTCGCCCTGAGATTCTCAGTGTTCCTAACTGGGCTGTGAGGTTTAGGCAATCTCTTACGTGAACACAATCGCAGGCCCGTGCCCACAGGGGGGGGGGCAAGGAGCCATGCCCCCCCCCCAAAAAAAATTACAAAAATTACTTACTAAAATTACTTAGAATCATTTTTAAAAATTTCTTATTCTTGCCCCCCCCCCAAATAAAATCCTGGATACGAACCTGCACAATCATTGAGACTATTAAAAAAAAAGCGTTCAAATCGCTCTGACTACAAGTTGCATTGTGTTTCCATAAGCTACGCCAATGGCATCTACAGGGATTTCACTTTCCGCAGTTTGGCCAACACATATATGGTAGGAACTGCCCTAATACTCTGCAATACGTTAAAGTAAAAGACCATCCATATTGTCAAATTGATACTTCTATTAAATTTTTAAGTATTTCAACATTTTTATGCCTAAGATCTATATTAATTAATAAGCATCGTAGAGTATCATCTAGTTTGAATCTTACGTAGGTAACCAAATAGTAACAATAATATCTTACAAGTCTGAATATCTACTCCACTATTAAAAGAACTGAGAGGTAGGCCTGAATTTATAAGACAGTGGGTACTTGCGGAGCTAGGGTCGCAGGGGGCGGATAGCGAAAAAACCAGATATGGTGGCCAGTTGCAAATATAACGAATAAGCAGTCCCCAACCAAGCAGCGGCATAATCGGAGGGTGTGGTGGCAAGTCTGGGGGTGCAGGCTTGTCCAGAAAACTGAAAAAGCCACAGTAGCCCGAGGAAGGCTATGTGGCGGGGGCGAATAGTTGCCGCCCCTACTAGGGCACTCTTTTGTCCTGGGGTTGGGCCCCAGGAACCAATGAAGAGTCAACGGCATAAGGATGCAAAAGGCATCATGACAAGTACATTCGATACTCTACAAACTTGACTTCCTTTTGGGCAGTACGAAGTTGCTTAGAATTGACATGATGATCGCCAATCTTCGATAGAAGGGGCATTCGAAGAAGAAGAGACTTGTAGAAAAATCACGTGTCTTCTCAAAATTTCTTTGAGTGCTGTAGAATCAGCAATTTTAAACGAAGCTTTAAGGATAGCACTGTGTTACTAGGCTATTGAAGATTCTATACTCCAGATTGCCTTGAGAGAGGTAAAGTTGACAATTTTACACAATGGTTGCCTTATAAACTGCAGCAATCTAAAAAGGGTCGATAGATAACGATAGAAACGTCTTACTACAACCCAATGAGGGTGTGGGCCTGAGAATTGGTAGGGAGTCCTCTTACTTGAGCACTGCACTAACTTGTGATGTTGTGGTCAGCAACACGCCCGGCAGCCACGTTGTTCCCTTGCCAATTAACTTAAGCTACACAATAGGATTCATTAGACCCAGGCCAGAAAATTGTTTAGTTTGTGTCGAGTCTCGAAGCCTCGTTCTTCCATTTTATAGTCAAGTTCTCTACCAACAGAACTATTCGTTACCCTTTGTATTTTGTAAAGCCTATTAAATTATAGTGGAGTAGGTAGACTACATACAACTTCAAAATAAATATAATTTCTTACAAATTCGGCAAATGTGTTCGAAAAAATTAATTTTCCATTTTAAAAAACATTGTTTAATTAATTTTTTTTAACACCGTTGGCGAAATTAAGCTGTCAAATTGCTTCGAAAATCACTTTACCAATGTCCTCAGTGTTGCACTGTAGAATTCATTAACTACATATCTTAATTGTATACTGTATTATTATTAATATTTACAACCGTTTATTGGTGTTTACGATATTCTGTTGTATTACAAGAAGAAATATAGTTTGGATGTTTCTCATGTAATGGCTTGCAAATAAAAGAGTATCTAATGGAAAATATTCGTTTTGGAAATGGTGTTCTTAGCTGTGGGTATTGTTGGTATTAACTTACTCCTGGGGTTAAAACTGTAAACAAACAAATTTTGAGTAGCTCTTTCCATTGTAAAATTGTCTTGTTTACATTTTTAATACCAGCAGCCTGATCGAGGCGATTGTAATACCGGTATTTATTTAATCCCCTGGTAATAAAAATGTAAACAAGATAATTTTATAATGGAAAGTGTTATTCAAAATTTGTTTGTTTACAGTTGTAATCCTAGGGTATTTAGTTAACCCCGGTATTACAATCGCCTCGATCAGGCTGCAGGGTATTATATTAACACCGGTATTATAATCGCCATGAGCTGGTGTCAATCTCTTCAAGTGGTAACAGAGTATGATTTCATTAGAGTTTGACAAAAATGTCAAACCATGGTGTAAAACCAAATAGTTTTTCTAGGTCTTTTCACTTTTGGCCATGCTGACGCTAGTTTTGTCATTGATTTTATTATTTAATAAATGGAACACCTATATCATTTTTTAAAATCCAAAACCATATTTTTTTTTTAAGTAAGTGCAAAGATAAAATATGTGGGCTATTTGCTTTAATTGATAGGTAATCATCCTTATCATATACATATCGTATTATGTATAATGCATCTACCGTATATACCAAATAATGTATATGATGCTGTAATTGAAAATGATAGAAATTACATAATAGAAACATTGGCATTTGTTTATATTATAAATGTTGGTAAACAGTATAATACAAGAATGAATTTTGATAGAATCTGATCAATAGTTCCGGAATGCATCAAGGACAAAAAAGCGGGCCATTTTTATCTACACAGATGTTGATATACAGTAAAATACAAGAGTAAATACGATACCAAAAATTGATGCATTAGTAGTAGAATTCAGTACAATAGAGAAAACATTGAGTGTAAAGTTGATTTTTTATAAAAGAACAAAAAACAATTGCTAACCTACGAATGTAGAAAGTAAATAGCCTATAACTACTTTGGAACACATTCAAATTTCAAATTTAGAAATGACCTATTTATCTATTCAAAATGTCACGAAAATAATATGCAAATATGGTACTTCTGGAATTCTTTCAGCAGAACAATAAGCTTTTTCAATGAGCAAACAAACAGAATTTAATATGATATGCTTATTCGAACAATTAAACAGTTTTGAAATGTTTCCAACTTTTTGTTATTTTTTTTTTTTAACACTTGTATAGACTTGAATAATATCGCTTGGCTTATAATGTATACGACGAAGGCAAATTAAGTTAGTTTATGACAAACTCTATAATTATTTTAGGCTACAAAGGCTGCATGTTTCCCGTTCTTTGGCATTTATTAACGGAATTTTCTCATTTTTTAGGTAATTATTTTTGGGATCTCAAAAATCTAATGACCGAAAGGGTGATTAAAAAATATTTAAAAGTTTTTATAGGTATTTGTAAACCTATCATATTTGTTGCAGTTACCAAATTACCTAAATAGGCCTATGCCGTGATTGAAGTAGCCTATTGGGCAGTTTGTGTCAGATGATTAGCCTATTTTTAATTTTGGCTTCATATACAATATTACTTCTTCTTACTTCAGCCAACGCCCGTCCTTGGCTGCTCAGCCATTTGACGCCGTGCCTCCCAGTACATCCGTGCCTTGAGATGTACGTCAATTGTCGTCGATTCCATGTAGGTCAGGGCAGTGGGCCAGGTGGTCTGCCTAGCCTTCCTCCAGCGAGCATAGGGGGCACATTGGGCTGTCGACGACTCCGATTTTGTGCAGGTGATGTTGCAGAAAATCGTGCCCTGTGACCATCCTGAAGGTGGCCACCGCCACATCCCGGGGCAGGTTGTTGGGGATGGGTGTTGTAAGCAACGGTTCCCATCTTTTGCCAACTGCTGCTGCTTTCCAGGATATGCCTCCGGTATTTTTATAAACAAAGCTTTTTATTCAGTTATCATTGTTTAAACATCGATCTGGTATTTTTTGATTGAAGTAGGTAGGTATTAATTATAGTCCATAGCCTAAAACATTGATGGCATACAAAATACGTAAAAAGCGGCGTATAGCAGAGTGAAAAGTTTCGGATAATTCACATTATCAATTTGACAGTTATTTGACAGAATGTAGAAAGTAACCAACGTTTTCTTAAATTCGAAAGTATAAATGAAAAAAAAAATAACGAGAAAATAAAAAATAGGCTACTTAATAAATTATTATGTAACTAAGAAATAATGCACAATTTAAATAGATAAGTAATAAAAAAGGAAAAAAAATTATAGTATACGTGTATCCTTATACTATGCATACTCGACGACAATACGAAGGCATTTGGCGAGGCTTTCATTTTTAAATGCACTAATGTCATAATGCCTTCTTATCTTTCTCATTTTAAGTTGTCGCCATTACGTGTGAAATTACACTGATTATGAAACGATTCTTATCCACAATATGTCGAATATGTATGTTTTTCGGCAATAAAAAAAAGAATCCTCACCAAGTGTCGTATTATACAAGCTG
This sequence comes from Psococerastis gibbosa, assembly GCA_963971405.1. NCBI lineage: Eukaryota > Metazoa > Arthropoda > Insecta > Psocodea > Psocidae > Psococerastis > Psococerastis gibbosa. Next base: position 29,308,266 of record OZ020491.1, read on the forward strand.
AAGAGTCCAGCCCACTTAAATGTTTGTCAAAATTTGTATTCTTTGGAAAAAGTAAGCAATTCGTGGTAAGTGATTCTTGTTCCCACTTCATATTCAGCCGAAATAGAAAAATAATAAGTTTAATTAGAAATTAGCAAAAAATTGAATTGAAATTGTACTTATATAATATTGTATATAGTATAAGATACACGAAAATTGTTAAACGTACCAGGCGAAGAAGAAACGTTGATTACCAAATGCACTCAGAAGTTCCCAAATACAAAAACAAATAAATTGCAATTTTTTTCAATTCTGAACAAAAAACAAAATTTCCATATAAACTAACAGTTGTATCTACAACCTACATTACTCAACGTTTATATTTCCTTACAATGTAGAAGCATACAATGACACTATGTAACATTCAAAATAAGTATGTTCTAATTTTTGAAATACTGCTAAACAACAAATTTGCGAACAAAACGTCTGTCAACAGAGTTCTTTTTAAATAGGCGTGTCTGGACACTCAAAAGGGTGAAGATTTTTTTTGGTCAAAACCAGTCGGGTTTGCTAATTATTGGCTTATTGTAACCCAATTTGCATCCTTTTTGTAGCCTGAGGTCTCACATTGTATCCTTCTCGCTTCTGGTCACACCTTCCCTCTGTTTATGCAATGCTAGCCTGCTTTTTTGTACAGCTACAATCCAGGTGTCAGCCGTTTTGAACAAGAGTGACTAGACACGCCTACATCTGTATTTCTCAAAATCAGACTGTTTGAAAAGAAATTAGCAACTTGCTTCTACAAAGTTTTAATTGCAAAGCCTGACATTCTAAAGCATAGTTGAAAATCATGACTACTTTATGAAGCCTAGTTACAAAATATCACATATCACACATTTTTTTTTTTTAAATTTTAAATGTTTAAAATCAATGGTCTGTATACATAGGCTTACAAACCTACGACATTTTCGAAAGAAACGATAAAATTTTATTTTTCACAACTTTCGTAGCTACCATTGTAGCGCACTTTTTTAATACATTTCACAATCGGAAACTACTGTACAAATTCTTCAATCTGGAATTTTCTTTCTTAATTTAATTCATTAACAACCAATAAACTATGCAGACCATAGAGATATACAGTATTACCTACAACAGTGCGACCTAAAGGGTTATTATAGACAGATTTTGATAGTCTTGTTATAAAAAACTGCTCACATTTTATTTCTCATCAATCTGACCAATTTTTATGTATAAAATAGGGCAGTGTAATGACTTTTCTTGGCTCACTAGCACACTGTACAGGATAAAACTTTGAGAACGCGGTCGCTACAAAATTTCGCACAACGTCTGGTTTTCTCAGCTTGTATTTTGTTACACACTTTTCAACAATTCTTAAATTCTTACCCTGACGATCATTCTCAGTACTTAAACAACATGGATGCCTGTTTTTATTAAGAAAAATAAGGTTATATTATATCTCTATGATCACATGCCTACCTTAAACCACAAGCGAATAATTTACAAACATGTCTTACATGACAGATAAACAACTACAGTTGTAAAGTAGCTGTCTTAGGATCATCACATTGGCTTTCAGTTACAAAATGGCGTCCACCATACAGTATGTGGCTACCAAATCAAATATTGGAGAATATATCTCACCTGTGCATCAATCAAGATGTTGCCTTCATATCGTCAATCCCTTAATTATATTCTTTAGTACCGGTATGTATTTCAATGCTACGTTCGCCAACAAGTTCGTTGGCCAACGCTGCATTGATATCGTATAAAGAATTATCTTATAATTGGCTATAATTCTCTGATGTGAGATCAGGCTTTATTGGTTAAATACGTTTGTAAATGATCAATTACAGGGTTTCTGCTATATAAGTCATGTTTCTGGTTCCATATCTATAAAGACATATACGTACACCAAATCGATTGTCTACATGCTGACATGAATACAATTATGTTTGCTGTTCCTTATTTATAAATAAAATTTAGCCGGAATTTTTCACTTAACTGTGAACCTTCATAAAAATGCATGATTCTGTAACCCAGCCATTATTACTAGCGGTCCATATTATTACTATTAAAACCTTTTTAAAGGGGATAAAAAAATTTCTCACTACATTAATCCATGCTCTTTTGTACATTATACAATGCACATTTTTTTAATACCAATATATTATACTCTTCATACCACAAGTTACCACACATAGTTATTTTTTTTATTTGAACTTTATAAATATTTAATTAATGTTGTAAAATAGTGCGACGAAGCGATAAAATTTGTGCTGTAGTATTTTGTTAAATAAATTGTTTTTGTGTTTACGTATAGGCTTTATTCCAGTTCTGATAGCGTCAACAGTGTCAGCGAAATCAATCAAGACAGCTAGGATCCATTTATGTTAACAATCACATTTCACATCAAATTTAACGATATTGATATTCAAAATCACAATCGGATGGTTTAACTACGCAGTTCTTTTCTGTCAACTGACCGTACGCAAACAGTCCGTTGTATAGTCTTCTGAGAATTCACTGAGGCTGGAGTTGTTGCAGTTGAAGAACTAGATGTAGTGTATGTAACGGTCGGAACTTCACGGGAACGTGGCAATGCAAGAGAGAAACATGAGGGTCCTAGAACAGGTCCCGCAGATGTGGGTCATACTCGTTGCAAACAAGCCTATACAATGTGCTTTAATAATAATTGATGTTATTGAATTGAAGTGACAAAGGCTAATACTGGTTTTAGACGTTCTAGAAAACGATGAACCAACTACTGGAGATCTTCCATCCAGTAACCTACAGCCAGAATCCTGGGAGCAGGTTGCGGCAAACCGTGTTGATGGGCTGATGGCATCGTCCTGATTGTCATGGTTACGACGATGCTCTATATGCCCTATATTGCTTCACAGTAGTTTTGATGCTGGCATCAATGGTTTTCAGCAGCATATTACATCGGCCTGTGTTGCTAGGCCAAAATTGCAAAAATTTGAATAGAGTTACGCATTAATAACATATTCAAGCACTAGTTCATCGATTTGTTTCTTCCCTCTATTTCTGGCATAACACGATGACTTTAGTCTAAGTATCATTGAAAGTTTACTTATGTAATGCGCCGTATAAGAAATTATTTTCCCGTATTGTTTATGCAATAGAAACCTTAGCCGCCATGTTGAGTGGACTATACTGATTTATCCGCGATGTTATGCATTCTAAAAAATTTGCGAAACTCTTGGTATGTGCAAGTTGTAACCTCTCTGTGCATATTACTCTAATATTCCATGCACCTAAATAAATAGCATATGGTATATTTTAAGATATATGAGAAATTGTTATTTTTTTGTAAACTTATGATATAATAATTATGCAGTTAAAACTATTACGACCAAGGATGACACTTTGCAATTTTATTATAATGTTGACATACCAAGCTGAGGTTTTCAACAACATTTTCAAGGGTCAGTATTCCCTTAACATTCTTAAATAAGTCTCATCCAAGGTTTTCCAATAAGTATTCATGATACTAATAACTCTACGAGTAATACATATTATATTTTTGGAGATAATAAGTATAAATATTTAATAAAGAGCATGGAAAAATTGTACGAGCTTTGAATGTTGCCATTGACTAAGTCTAGTTTTTAGCAAAAGGGCTCAGACAAGATGCTAAAGCTAGAAATTTCCATTGTATCATTCTCTACAAATACCTTGTCAATCAATGTCACAGTCAGCAGTTTTATGAAGACGCGCAATATTTTCGTCAACAATAATATCAATCAATTATTCATAGATAAATTCCTCGTCATTAATTCCACCGTCAAAAAGTTCACCATCATTAATCTCACCACCAATAAGTCCACGATCAATTAGTTCACCATAATCAAATCTTCGAGTCACTTCCGAAATTCACATTATATCTCTACCAAAACCAGTTCTCAATTCTCCATCATAGTTTTAGAAACATTTAATATCATTGCAGACGCTAAGTTATACAACTGCTAAAGAATGTTTGAAATGGTAGCAAAAAAAACAAAACAAATGTAATAGATGTTTAACATGTTAGCTTTTGCATGTCAGTATACCTACTTTCATAATGATAACCATGGTCAGTTGAGATTCCACCTGCACTAACGTATATGGACATGATGAAGCAGACAAACAATAAGGAGTATGTAGTCCCCAAACGAAATTCAATACTTCATGACAACAGACTAAAGATATCCCAACGTAGCATAAGTCTTGACGAATGGAGCATCTACTTTGCAACTTTCCCTGAAACACAAAGATTTATTTCAATCAATAAATCAAAAATAAAATAATGCGTTGAAATAAGGGGGGTGTTCAAAGTATCCTCCCATAAGACCTTACTTTGAACAACCAAAAAAAAAAAAAAAAGTGTCTTTTGGAAAAACTGAGGCAAATTCCTTTTAGATGGTTGTAAAGGTACTACCACAGCCCCCATTTCGAACCTCTGATTTTAATGAGCTTTTTTAGCTGAATGATTTACAAAAGAAATTCAAAATTGTTCAAAGTTACCCGCTTTGACGGTAATATGATGATAGACAGCCTTTGTCCAACAAATATAGGCTACTGTCAGGACATGTAGAGTAGTGGTACGGACTCTGACATTCACCCGAAAGGTTGTTGGTTAGATTCCTACACTTCCTACATTTTCTGGCCATGCTACGGAGGGCATGTAAAGCAGGCGGTCCCGTGCCCTCCTAGTTGGGTGTAAGAGAGGGCTTTATAGCCCTAACTCCGCTAGGTTGGCTTAGTAATAGAAGAATAGATAAGTCCTTATTCATTTTATTTATTTTATTTATTTATAAAGGGACAAGAAGATTATGGAAGAAGGGTACTATGAGCGAACATACATTTTCTTTATCTATGAAGCTAGACGATTTTTGAACGCCTTTAAGCAGACGTGTGACGTATTGTCAGTATTTCTGCTTACATTGGAGGAGCCCAGAGCGCTATGGTCGTCATTGCCAGCATACATAAGCGAAGTACGAAATTCTGGACTTGCACGGGTCTATGTAACCTTGTTCCTTTATTGCAATGTTGTTAATTTTGTTATTTTTTACGTTGGTACTTCAGTCCTTGTCGCCCTTGGTTCTCTTAAAGAAAGCGGGCTCCATAAGGGATATAACTGGTGCGCGAGGACTACCCAAATTCAGATTGTAACGTACCTTACACTATTACTAAATAATTGTTTGCCAATATGTTGGGTGGTATGCTTAGTTAAAATGTTAACAATTACTTACTCATCTTCCCACGGGCATACAAGTGCGTCTTTCGATTTCGCACCGGTGTGGTGCGGCTTTCTGGAACTGCCCTCCGCTTGCGTTTGCGTCTCCGTAACCGTGACGGCAGCTTGCTCCGCTGATGCAGCTTCTTCAACTGCAGTCGTAAGACTCGACACACACACGTCTTCAGCCACAGAACTTACACTAATGAGAGGGGCCGTGGAAGCCGAGGATCGCTTCCGGCCACCACTCTTATTTTTACAAATAGTCCTCAAAGTTTCGGCATCAGTTTGTGCAGAGTTTGGGGGATCCGGGGAGTCCATTGTCGTCGTTATCGCTATTATAGCTCCTGCTACGTCTTCAGCGGACGAGACTGATGGCCGAGTGCTTTCCGGCGTCCTTCGTGGTTCCAAACCGGAACCTGAGCTTGGTCTGTCCGGAGACACTCGAATGTCACTACGTGGGGCCGCTACTGAAGCTCTTCGTGATTCGGCTTTCCCGCCTGACGCCGTAGACAGCCTCCTTACCTGTGGTCATAAGACAAGTAGTCATTCACAGATATGCGACATGAAAACTTTATACGACAATAGACCTAGACACAACAGATTGAACATCTTGAGTCTTGAGCCTACAGTGCTGATATGACGTGATGAACACTCGAATGTGTACATCCATTGCACATACATATATCGTTGAACATGGAACCCTTTGCGTTTATTGAACATTATCTGTACCTTGCTCTCTTCAACGGCAGCTATAGACGCCTGTTGAGTGATCCCACAACTTCTTCGAAGTTGTTCAGTCACCTCAACAATCGCTAGGCTTAGCTCCGATGAAGAGCTGCCAGAGTCAAGCTGAGATGAGTTTTTCCGGCTTGGTCGGGCTTCCAACATGTTCCGACTACACGAAGGCTCCGGCTCCCAGACATCCTCGGAGGGCTGGGCTGATGCAACGCCCAATTTTCTTCGGCGCTCCTCTTCGAACGATCCGCCAGGCGCTGGCGTTTCCCGAGTGTCCCACGGACAACAGTCATCCTTGTCCACAATTCTTGCTGCTTCTGCTTCATCAGAAGATCCACCCGCAGGGTCCCTAGAAATTACACAAGACTATCAGACGAAAGAAATCTATATTTGTTGGGCGCCAATTTGTGTGGTATTTACTCCTTACAAGTGCAACATCGAATAAAAAGAAAGAACATTTGATGACGTTGTCGTCATTATTCTACAGTCAACCTTAGTCATAAGAACACCCGCTAATTCCTTTATCAGGAGGTAATTTATGGAACCAGAAATATTCCTACATCTCATCATTGCTGCAGCTACTGAAGCGTCGGTGGTTCATATAGTCACAGTTGACTGCACAATTCATACAAAAGTATATTTTTGATATCACAATTCAAGGTTGAATGGTACAAAAATTCCATTACAATTCATGCAGAAACAGCGATAACACTCTTGCAAAATGGTAGTACATACAGAAGGATTTTCAATTTTGTAAATGTCGCGTGGTGCGTTAAATCAAATTCCCAGGCAATATATGTTTTTCTCAAGTTGTAGACTCATCCAAGTTATCAACATTAATAAAACAATGAATTCTTTAGACTAAAAACATTAAGCAATCACTTTTCGCTTACAGGCGACTAGTTTAAAAAAAATCCTACTGTATAAAGAGGATATGGGCCGTAGAGACTTGGGTAACCAATTACCGGCAATTTTTAATTTTTATTTAATTTACTACGCTATTTATTAAAGTTTTAGCCTATTGAAGCTGAAGGAGAATATTTCATATATCCTATCTTACGGTATTTTCAATTTTTGGTGCTGTAATTATTTCAGGAAAGTTACTAGGGACAAATTTGACATAAAAAATCAGCATAAATTAAAAATACCCAATGATATCATGCGCATGAAATAGTCATCTACAACTTAAATAGAGTTAATTTTTAACAACTTACATAGCTAATGTAATATAGACAAATATAAAAATATAGATTTTAGCGTACCGTAATCCAGGGGTGACCATAAGCTACATTCCATTTCCTCTTTACATCAAACGGACACAAGTGTACTGTATTCGGTGATCTACAAAAATTACTGAAGAATATCGAGATGGCTACAAGTATGGTACAATATTACGATATTAGACAGTTAATATGATTTCCAGGTACAGGTAATCAGTCACCTCTGCAGAAATATAGGCCTATTACACAATTTCACAGCTATACGCGTGCCTCAGTGGACGCAAATATATAATTATACATATGAGTAGCTTGGTTACAAACATGGCCAACTCCCTTTTTTTTACAAAATGGGGTTTTGATCTGACTTTGCAGAAAATTTTAATGTCCACCTGCACGTTGTAAAATAAAGTGACAAAAGCAGCCAGATTGCACACAGAAGCGCTGAGAAGTCTAGGGTTAGCCATAAACTTAATGCAATTTTCAACAGAAAATCCGCTCTCCTGAAAAATTCTACAACTTGGGGTTGGCCATGTTTGTAAACAGCCTCCTCATATATACAATATTATATAATACTAATGTATAAATTAAAAAAAGTAAAAAAAGACGAATAAGTAGAATCCGGGATGATAGGCCGTGGTCGTTCTCAAAGCGTACTTCCAAACTTAGAATGAAGTGTGAGAAGAATCCTCATCTTATACAAAGCGTTTGGAATTTGTTCAAAGGGTAGACTGCACAATTGCACAGTTAGTGCAGTTAATTATTTAATTATTTATTATATAACTGATGTTACAAAAGTCTACCGCGGTTGAGCCGCTGAGTTGGTTAAAACTCCATTCGCGGTATCTGATGTGACTTGGAATCGCAACTTGGAATGAAGTGTAAGAAAATTCGCTATTATACAAAGTGTTTGGAATTTGTTCAAAGGGTAGACTGAACAATTGCATAGCCTAATATTAATGCAGATGTAACTGATGTCAAAGTCTACCGCAGTCAAGGCCGTAGCCAGGATTTTTTTTCAGGGGGGGCTTTCAGAAATTTCATTGGATATTACATAGTGGTTTTTATTTTTCCTCTCAAAATCCTATTCTATCTAGTATCAAGCCATTTCATTTTGGAGGGGGGGGGAGGGGGTTTGAACCCCCATGAACCTCCCCCCCCCTTGGCTACGGCCTTGACCGCAGTTGAGCAGCTGAGTTGGTTAAAACTCCATTCGCAGTATCTGTGACTTGGAATCGCAACTTACTTAGACTGCTATGTAGTCAGAAATTTGTATATTTTATGGCAATATTATCATTTGCAATAGGCATAGTTTCTGGCAATAAGTTAAGTTTTTTTTAAAAACCTGTTCTAGCAATCTTGACTTCGAATTCCAATTTGGGATCATAATTTTGAGTCGGAGCTTTAAGTTCATACAAAGAAGGCTATTGTAAATTTTTTGATATCATACTCTACATGGCAAAGTTCCTTTCAAAATATTAATTTATAGGTATGAACTTTTTTTCGGAATCTAAACTTAAACTATAGACTTTTTTTTATCTAAGGCTGAATTGTGCGACATCTGCATCATAAATATATCTATTGCAAAAGATATTATAATTTCTGCCAATAAGTTATTTTCTTTCAACCTGTGCTTGGAATCTTAACCCTCTGCTGCTGTGGTGTTGGTGAAGGAAATACTTTAAAAAGACGCTGAGGACATTTATATCAGTGTTATATAAAATGTCAACTACCTAATTAGAACACCCAGAAAGTATGATTGAAAACAAATCAGCCAACATTATCGCGGCAACAAAAATATTGAGCAATTTTCTGATTTATAACTGGACAAAATCCAACTCTGTCTACGCCCCCATATCTATAATTGGAGTAGCTTTTGCATGAGATGAATATTTTAGTGAACTATGACTCAAATTAATATTAATCCGTCAGTATATTATTCAATATATTTTCTGTTAGCCAATAAAATAAAAGCATGTAACCTTGCCATACAGGCTATTGCTAAAAATTTGTATTAGTCGTGCTGACCTATATCTCCTCGCGGTGAGGGGCGGGCAACGTCAACATTCAATGACGGCTAACACAGGCAGGTACCGAGTGGGGTTCGGTCAAAGACCCCCCGCCTAACTCCGTAAAGTTAGGGCATGGGCACCCTCTTGTCCATGGGAGACGAAAAGCTCCCTAAAGGCAGACGAACTGGATCCTGGCAGCAGGTGACGGTCAACGGCATAGGATGCGGAAGGCAAGGGGAAACCACCGCATTATAGGCTCAAGTGGCATCCCAAGAACCAGCGACCATGTATAATTCGAGGCATCGAAGTCACATGTTGCTGCTAACCAGCCATCCGGCTGTGACTTGAAGAAGAATGGCATAATAATGATTCAGACTGGGCAACTAGGTCTGGAGGTAATACACGTGCGTACCGGTGTACCTATATCATTGTGCGTCATTATTAGCCAATCAGAGCGCTAGTTATATATCGTTTAGACTATGATGATGGGTGGGCTCTCTGAAGTGATAAAAGACTTGTAACGGCGACTTGGAGGGCAATTCGAGGCAATGTCCAAAGAAGGATATTGAGAAGAAGTGAGGGAGAGAGAAATATATATATACAGTATTTATTTACAGATATATATTCACATATAGATAGAGACACAGAGAAAGAGACTCACCATGTGATTAGGATAAGTCCATGTCCACAATATACGTAATATTTTGTATATAATAATCATACTCTATGAAGGCATGGGAGCCCTGATTGTATTTTCTCTAATTATTGTGACTTGACTTAAGTTGGCGCTGTCAGCCCTGGGGGACTTTTGGCCGCATTCACAACACCACGCCACCGGATCCTGTCCTTCGCCAGATCACACCAATTATCGGCCCGAAGGCCAACTTCCTGCATATCTTCGTTTAGCTGGTCGCCATAGCGTCGTCTCGGACGCCCCAAAGGTCTTCTTCTGTTGGGACATGCCATCCATACTGCTTGTGCTGTTCTATCCGCTGGCATACGGACGACGTGCTCCATCCACTGGAGCCTTCTGCTTCGTAGTATTTGTGTGACGTCTGGCGAGCCGAAGAGTTGGTGGATTTCTTCGTTCGTTCGGATTCTCCAACTGATGTTTTCAAAAACTCTTCCGAATATTCTCCGTAACATCTTGTTCTCGAAAACAGCCAACGCTCTTGATTCTTTCTTTGTCAGGGCCCATGCTTCACCACCATATATAAGGACAGGTAGGATTAGCGTCTTGTAAAGCCTGATCTTGGTTGTCCATGATAGAATCCGAGTCGAGAATAGTGCTGTTGTTTGGAAGAAAACTACATTGGCTGATTTAATTCTGTTAAGAACGTCTTGACTGATCTTGTTGTCGGACGTGATGATGGACCCAAGGTATTTGAAATCTTGCACTCTTTCAAAGCGACCTGTGCAGGTATCTTGGTCTCCTCCCACTAATAGGTACTTGGTTTTTTCAACGTTTATTTTTAGACCTAGCTTCAGAGCTTCTTCTTCAAGGGCTTTCACTGTGGTCTCGGCTTCTTCTTTTGCCTCTGCCATGACGTTCAGGTCGTCAGCATACCCGAGAAATTTAATCTTTACTCCCATGTCGATCCCGCCCGGTGTTTGTATAGCGCGTCTTACCGCCTTTTCTAGGACCAGGTGGAATAATAATGGTGACAGGCCATCTCCTTGTTTTACTCCCGTGAGTACTTCGAAGGGGTCTGAGAGCTTGCCATCCACCTTGATCCTAGCTCGTGATCCGTCGACACAGATTTTCGCCATTGTGCGTAGTTTTTTTGGGATGCCAAATTCCTCTAGGATTTCCCACATCTTCTGACGTTGTATGGAGTCGTAGGCCTTGCAAAAATCGACGAATAGGTTGTGTACCTCACCACCGTATTCCCAGGATTTTTCGAGAATCTGTTTGATAGTGAAAAGTTGGTCCGTAGTTGATCGGTTTCGTCGAAAACCTGTTTGATAATCTCCTAAGATTTCTTCAGCATACGGTGTGAGGCGATACAACAGCACGTTGGATAGTACTTTGTATCCTGTCGCCAGGAGTGGTATCCCTCTATAGTTACAATATTACTAATTATTGTATTTGTTGGAAATAAAGAATTGTTATTATTATTATTATTATAGTTATTTTATTTTGTGCAGCAATTGCACAGTTTATACACTTTTTACAGTTTAATCACACCTGAACATATTTTATGAAAAAATGAGGGTTAGAACGTTATTCGAGGAAGGTATTGAAATTTATATTTTCACAATAAATCTGCAGTTGATTTTTAAGAAATTAAAAGTGGCCCCAAATGAATGAATGAATAGGATTTTGTCCAGTTAATCAGAAAAGTGCCCTGTAATGGGCAATCAACTTACAGGCTTGACCAAATAGGCCCTTTGCTGGTCATATCACCCCTGGAATGCACACACATATTGTTATAAAAAAAAAAAATAACGGGAAAAACGCGAGAAAATTTATTTCAAATTTGAATATAATTTCAAACATCTATGGTAAGGAATTGATACGCTGTTAGGGCCCGCGCTGCGGCGATTTGTCGACGTCTTTTCCATTGTAGCCACAGGGCTAGCAGAAGATTTCTTGACGATTTCGGACGCTGGCGTGAATCCGACCGCAGAAATGTACACGGGTTCCCCTAAACACGCCAGATCATAGAAATCTTTTGAATTAGACTCTGTAATTTTACACTGACCATTCACCAGGCCCTATCCCTACAATGGACAATGGAAAAGACGTCGGCGTATTTGTCCGTGTGTACCGGGCATTAGACAACAATACTGCAGTAATAAATCCAGCACTAAAAGAGTTCATCTGCAGACCCAAGGCCGTAGCCAGAATTTTTTTCGGGGGAGGGGGTTCAGAAATGTAATTGGAAATTACATAGTAGTTTTTATGTTTCCTCTCAAAATCCGATTCTATGAAGCCATTTTTTTCGAGGGGGGGGGGGGGTCTGAACCCCCATGAACTCCCCCTGACTACGGCCTTGTGCAGACCTATCATTCCCATTTCTTTTTCATTTGCGTAGCCTATTAATACGTAAGCAAGACATTGGTTTTTCATGCACACCTAATGCATATTTACAGTACAAAGTCTTGTATTAAAGGGCATTGGTCTGCCATATCTAACGGAAAATAGCGCATTTAAAATTTTATAAGCTGCGGGGACGCACATTGACACAAATAAGAGAGATAAAAATTTTGAAAATTATTGAATTAAGAAAGCCATAAAAATTTATTAAGGAAGAAAAATGTAAGAAAATTGATGAACTAAAATTAATTACCCATTAATATACATAGTAGGCCTATAGTTCTGGAAAAACTGTTCACATATCTCATCATAGCATCGTAGCAAACTTGTTTTAATTTCAAGAAAACAATTGATATGTTTAGGAATAGGTAAGTCCAATGTAGATAAACGCTGTTTTATTAATTATGACACATGCTATGTAGGGCGAATTGGATATAATTTTAGGAAATGACTAGGACATCAGTTTGGCAAATATATGTCAATCGTTGGACTGGGTCAATCGTGAATGCTGCCATTTCTACACACCCCGCTCTTGAAGTAGGAGATACATATATACTGTATATAAAGTAGGAGGTTATAGAAAAAACATACCTGTAGGGAATGTCACTGAGATTCGATTGGCTGTGAGAGTGCGCTACCCGGCTCGAAGATCCAGGCACGCCACTAAGTTCCTGTGCAGAACCTGTCAGACTTCGGTCACTTCCGCGCCGTTTATTCAAATTGGCAATTTGTGCAGTTTGAGACGATTGCTGTTGCAATAGTGTGGTGTTTGGTGCTGTGGTCGTAGAAGATTTCTTTTTCGCTGCTCCTCCAAAATTAAAGAATCTAGAAAGACAATATACAATATACTTAAATGGAATATGTAATGTATGTAGCAATAAAACTTTCAAGATACGAGCAGGGCCACAGCCAGAATTGTTTTTGGGGGGAGGGGGGTCATCTGACGCCACCGGAGGAGAGGTAACCTCAATATATTTAAAACTCCATTATACCTAGTGTACGCTGCAAATATTTCGGATGGGGTCCGGACCCCCCTCTGGCTGCGGCCTTGGATACGAGTGGAAGTAGGTATTATGTAACAAATTATAATATAAATGGAGGTGTTACAATCGTAGTATATGATATAAGTTTTAAAAAAATACAGGAGAACTGATAAACTGGGTTCATGACTCAATGTAGGCTATTCATTGATATGGGTATATACTCCACTAAAGCCTTGCTTGACACCAAGTATCGTTAGAAGCCAGGGGTGGCCAAGATTGCTTCCTCTCATTAGTCGCGAAATGTAAGAAGAATGCCCCGCTGTTTTCAAAATGATGAAAGCGATTTAAAGTTTTCATGTAACTCTTGCCAAGATGAACCCGCTTAATTTAGTCCAATTTTGTTTATGAGCCAGAGCGACAATATGCGCTTACAAACTATAAACTACCATTGCACCAGAATCAGCACAGAGTTATTGATGTTTAACATATGGACTTTTAAATCTATTTATAATGACTTTGGCGATATATTTTCCGATTTGGACGGAGTAACGGTTGTTTGAAGATCCCGATACTGGTTCGTTACATTTTGGCCACCCCTGGATGGGGTGTGGTTTCTAGCGGTGGTAGGTAAGCTATCAAGCAAGGCTTTAGTGGAGTATAGCAGCACCATCTTTAAATGCGTTTAATTTAAAGCTATGAACTAATATCAGTTGTTAACTTCATATACTAATGCCAATGGAATTTAAAATATATAGTTATAAATACGATACAAATCTTAAGCTATAATTATATTCCAATTATACGCATGTACTGGGCCGGCTATTTTGTCGAGACTGCTCTATATTAGTCTATATAAAAACAAACCATAAGCCGTCAGACACAGAGGCGGTCCCAGACCTCATAAAAGGGGGAGGCACTTTTTAATTTTTTTTGGAAAATAGGGCTGAAACATTGGGGTTTACGCATTTTCCGAGCAATAAGGGTCCTATATTACCGGGAATTAATAAAATTGTGCACAAGGGAGGCTCGGGGGCCTCCCCCGGGAGAAATTTTTTGAAAAATAGGGCAGAAATAGTGGGCTTTTACGCATTTTGAGTGCAGTTAACACTTGTATTTTAGAGGCAAAGAATATAACTGCCTTCCAAAGGGGGGGGGGGGCAATTGCCCGCAGTGCCGGTCGCTCCGTCCGCCTCTGGTCAGACACTCAGACCGGCGCCACAATGTCTTTAAATACCTATGTTATATATCGTATATGATGTGACACTGAATGATTAAGTTGATACAGACCTTTTCCGCTGGCTCGGTTGAACTGCATTTGCAAGAAGATTCTTGTAGTACTCGGACCTAAGAAATCGGGGGTAGGTATCCTTCTTCAGAAGTAGCGTGTAGATATGGTCAGCGGCGCAGTCAAATGTGAACCTCGTGGGATTCTTCATTTCTTGCTGGACTCGCTCCATAGTTTTGCCGTCGATGTTGATCTCACAAGGTGCTCCAGGAGCCAGAAACTCACTGGAATAAGATCTCTAAGTTAGGACATACTATCTGGACTACTAACTTCAAATTCAAACCACCTGCCCCTTTGACAGGGGGAACATACTTCCTTTAGTTATACTCGCTAGTTTAGCTATGCCTGAAGCTAACTGTTCAGTAGGCACCGTAAATCGTAATTACGATAGTTAGACATAGAACCACATAGTTTTAGTGAGGATGTAATGTGGAACTCAATTACTCAAGGGAATATTCATTTCTTGCTGGCCTCACTCCATAGTTTTGCCATCGATGTTGATCTCAAAAGGTGCTTCAGAGTCAAAATTCCCTTTTCCCTCCAATTTCCCTTTAGTGCAGTGAATAAACCCGGATTTTCCCTAAAAAGGGAAATTTCCCTCAAAGTGGAAACGCTGGCTTCAGGAGCCAGAAAGTAGAAACTCACTGGAAATGAGTGGAAAAGGGAATAAGTTCTCTGAGCTATTTATTAAACCGTTTGCCCTATAGGAAGTCGCTGGGCGATGAATGGAATGGAATGGACAATTGAATGTTGATTGAATGTATTGAAGTAGTTTCGACTCCACTTGGTAAGAGTGACTTAACAAACATGATTACAATATCAGGTGTGTGAAAGGACGATACATGCTTACAATTAATAATGGATTTGACCCAGCCTGCTTCCATATAGAAAAACCAACTCCCCAGCTCCCCAGCTAAAGGAACTGATGAGACACAGAGGGTTGCTTAAAGATATTATTGAATAAAGGAAATAAATATGTAAAAAGAAGATTTAGTATTATTGAATTGTGTGAACGTGAACAGCGCCATCTACCGGGAAAAAGGTGAAGCTGGAAGCAGACTGGTTATTACATATGTGGGACTAAGTGGTCCCCACAGCCCCTTCGCCAGAGGGAAGTTCCACTCGCTAGTTTAGCTATAGTATCTAGCTAGCTTACTGGTCAGTACTGTGATTACGATAACTAGAAATAAGACAGTTTCTCTCAGGAGACTCGAGGGATCTCGAGGGATCTCGAGGGATCTTCACTTTTTCTTGGACTCCCTCCATAGTTTTGCCGTCAATGTACTCCATGAGTTACAAACACACAGGAAGAGGGAATAAAATGTCACAGCTACAACTATAATCACTCCTAGTCCACCCCTTCACCCAATGGGAACAATATAACTTATTCGAAATCTGTATACACTCGTTAGGAGCTATTTAGCTAATGTTCAGTACCGTAAGGTACGTTAATCTCTTAAGCAAACCTAAAACAACACAGTTTCGCTGAGGCGATTAATGTGAAACTCGACTCTCGAGGGGTTCTACATTTCTTGCCGGACCTGCTCTATAGATGATGATGATCTTACAAGGCACTAATAATGGTAGAAATAACTTAACATGGGATTAAACATGTAAACAAGATAATTTTATTATATATATATAATATTATCTTGTGTACATTTGAAATCCCAGGTTACGTGGGAACTAAACGGCATGGTATGTATGCGAATTTTGTCTTTTTTGAGAAAGAAAAACCAGACAGACAGCACTCACATCCCTCTAAGATTGTAAATGATATTATCAACGCAGTCTAAGAAAATTAACAATCTCGTCACATTAGAGTTCAATAATGTTTTCTTTTCTGTTTTTATTTTTTCCTTTTTAAGAAGATAGCCTAGAACATGTTATATAAAATGATGCGTTTTCTTTTTTGTCTTCAAATGTTTTCTTTTTAAGAAGATAGAAAGAACATGATATGTAAACTGATGCGTGTTTTATTTTATTCTTTTAGCTCAAATAAATATTTGCAAACATTACAATAGCAGTAATTATCCCACGCTCCGCCCCTGCAGCCTGAACATGGCGATTATAATACCGGTATTTATTTAATCCTCTGGTATTAAAAATGTAAACAAGATAATTTTATAATGGAAAGTGCTATTCAAAATTTGTTTGTTTAAAGTTTAATCCCAGGGTATTTATTTACCCCCGTTTTATAATTGCCATGATCAGCCTGCAGACATATTTCGTACAAAAAAAAAACACTTTTTTGGGTTGTTGAGTTCTTCAAAACGTATTCGTAAATCCACTGAAATCTTGAAATCGAAAATTTCGACCACCCCAAAGCTTTCCTTCTATTAACTAACGCATAAATAGCAAAGCAGTAATGGTTGTCGCTCCCAAAAGCTCCTTGGAGGGTCATGTCCGAAGGGACTATGGATTGGGAAAACACCTGATCCATGATATCATAATTTAAATTGACTGGGGAAGGGTGTTCCATAAGTACTTACTCATAAATCGCCTTTACTTTCTTCGGTATTTGGGACTGTGCACTTCTTCTCAAGTCGATGACCTCTATGCAGAACCTGATGTTCTCATGACTGTACTCAGATCTCAAAAAGTTGGTAAACTCTTGAATTCCCTTTGGATCCGACATTGTTTCTTCTATAGACAAGGCCCATCTTCGTACGCGTTTCTCCGTAGGCACTTCAACCCTAAAAAGAGAAAAAAAAAGGCAAATACTACTTAAGAATTTAAGTACTAGCTGCACCTCGAGTGGACTGTAAACAACTCGCAAAACTTAAGGACACAGAAAGCAACGGGAAACCATTGCATTAGAATGATCAACATGACTACCATTGACATGATCATCGTCAATCTTCGATAGAAGAGGCATTTCAAGAAGAAAAACATCAAAGCAGGCAATCATTATATAGATAGAAGATATAAAATTGTGCACCTCGAGCGGACTGTAAACAACTCGCAAAACTTAAGGACACAGAAAGCAACGGGAAACCATTGCATTACAATGATCAACATGACTACCATTGACATGATCATCGTCAATCTTCGATAGAAGAGGCATTTCAAGAAGAAAAACATCAAAGCAGGCAATCATTATATAGATAGAAGATATAAAATTGTGCACCTCGAGCGGACTGTAAACAACTCGCAAAACTTAAGGACACAGAAAGCAACGAGAAACCACTGCATTACAATGATCAACATGACTACCATTGACATGATCATCGTCAATCTTCGATAGAAGAGGCATTTCAAGAAGAAAAACATCAAAGCAGGCAATCATTATATATAGATAGAAGATATAATATTGTAATTTATTCCTTTTGAGTAACAAAGGTCATTGCAACGCAAAATATGGCCTACTTTGAAAATTATACGTCGGAAATTTCCCAACACAACGTGAAATTTTAACTATACCATTTAATTATCAGCCCTCAAGCCATATTATACGTTAACGTAATCCATAACTCTGTCAAAACATTCAACGTTGATTAGTAGCTGAAAATTCTTCAGCCCCCCTTCCTCCACCCCACCCCCAAATTAATGCCTTCCCTAGCTCCTTCACTCAGCCATCCAAGTAATGAAAAAATAATTTTGTAATACATAATTTGTCTTCCTCGTTCCCCTAGTTTCTAATTTCCGGCTGAAAATGAAACTGGGTTTCTTTTGAAAACGCAATGCCTTTGTCTTTATAATATGCAAGTTTTGTGATTAAAGTGGCTATACTATACATTGGGTCATAAGTCTAGACTCTAGCAGGTATGGGATAAGCTAGCCTAAGGCCCGAGGCTACAATAGTAGTTTATCCCGAGCTTAAGAAAGCAAAACTGAATTTTGATAAATACGGCAGCATAATTTCCTTTTTTTTAATTGATAAAAACCCATTATATGAACCAAAAACTTTTCAATTGGTTTTTATAATGTAAGTGCATACTTAAAGCTTTTTTTTTACATAGTTTTGAAGTTCAAATCATTTAGATGACGTCCCCTATTGTCGATGCATTGAATATACCGATTTTTGGTGTTTAATGACTTTTTCAAGCATAGCAGGCGTTATGTTAGCAATTTCATCCTGGATACTGTTCTTTAAATCTTGTAGGGTCTTTGGACGGTTCCCATAAACACGGGATTTCAAAAAACCCCACAGACAAAAATCACAAGGTGACAATTCGGGTTTATTCTCGAAAAACTCCAAAACAACGTCTAAAAAAGTTATTTCTCAAAAACGGCTCCAACAATTTCTTTGAAATTCACATATATTGCAACTGTTACTAATGTCATTGAATATATAACACTAGTGTACACTAGTATAACACTAGTGTTATATATTCAATGCTAATGTTAACAAAATGCGGGGGGTCGCTTGTCCCTTGATAGTTTGCTTCTGGGGGTAAAAAAATAAAAATAACTAAATTTTAATGAAAAATGACTAAAAAATAATTTTTCTGCGAAACCTTTCTATCGATGATTTCTACCTTCAGGCATGTTTTAGGTGTTAAATTGAGTAATGAAACCGGACAGGTTGCTTTTCCCAAAAAACTATTTGGTTTTGTGCAAAAAAAATGTTTTTGAAAAATTGATAGAAAATTCACGCTCAAATGCATTGCGTGCCCTGCCATTATTGCTGTGTGGTAATGTAATGTAATGTCTGCCCTATCTAGAATTTACTTCACCTCCAGTGACGTCAGGTGGACAAACCCCCCCCCCCCCCCAGATGTCCGAAATTTAACAATAGGAAAATTATTTACCATGAAATTACTCGTTTTCTCCATCTACTAATTGATAAATTGGAAAGCATGTTCGAGTAAACTCGGACCGGTTCTTTGCAGTATTTTTAAAAGTTATATTTTTTTTCGTCTACTGGTAGAATTTTCATTTTTTTTTTTTTTTGTGGCTAAGCAACATTTTTAATTCAAAACATCATTAATCTATTTAATTTTGAAATTAGGGAAGCACGGCCACGCCCAAAGGATGGATGAGAATAGGACCACCCGTAGGTTGGCGGAAGCAAGACTACAAGGTAGAAGACCCATCGACAGACCGAGGACAACCCTCGAGGAAAGAGTCGAACAACTCGCCGGAGCAAGAGAAAAAACCACGGCCGAGCTCAAGACGTTGCCGGCTGATCAGGTGGAGTTTTTATAACGGGCCCAGGGTGTCCTCCTAACGCCGCTGCGCACGTAACACTAAGAGGGAAGAGTAAGAAGAAGATGAAGAAGAACAAAAGCACTGCCTCACTTACCTCCAATAGCGAGCCTACACTTTATTGTACCAGTTGAACTAATTCCCTTATTGCTTCAATGCCACTAAAATTATACAAAACTTACAATGGGCTGTTGAACTGCCAGTATGTTGGGTCATCGCTGATCCACGGGTTTGACGGTTGTGACGGCGTAAAGAACGGGTCATACTCCATAAAGGTTTCACAATGCTGAATTAGGTTTTCTAATGCGACTGACATTTTCACCCGCGTTCGCGTTAGGATTTTCTTTAGAAGCTCCACCTTGACAGAATAAAATGAATACGGTTAGTATGTCTAGGTCTACCACCCCCTCAACCTTAAGCTGAACAAGTACATGGGGCAGACTGGTCCAAATTTTAAGAACAGGATTGGTGAACACTATAGTGAACCTGAAAACGTATTTCTCTCCTCAGTCAAATGAAGTTGAAATGTACATCTCTCCTCAGATCTTCAATGGCTTGCTTCTTCACCAGCTGGTGGCTACTCTTGTCTCTTGTTTTCAGCTGTTACCGACTCCAAAGGCGTTGAGTACCCAGAAGGTGGCTTGTAAGCCCCCCCCCCCCCCTTACATGGCATGAGGGGACAGAGGGTTGAAATTTGAATTGTATTGCATTTTTTATAAAATATACAGGTATCCGAATTATCTATTTTTCTTCTTATTTATCACGATAATAGCTAGGAGTAGGGGTCTGATTCTCAACCTTAATTTGAACATGTACATGAGGCAGGCTGGTCCAAATTTTAAAAACAGAATTGGTGAACAATAGTGAGCCTATGAAAACGTATTTCTCTCCTCAATGAAATGAAGCTGAAAACTTACATCTCTCCTCAGATCTTCAATAGCTTGCTTCTTCACCAGCTGGTGGCTACTCTTGTTTTGAGCTGGTACTGACTCCAAAGGCGTCGAGTACCCAGGAGGTGGCCTGTATACCCTCCAGAATGCCCTCTCTTGGCTGTCGCTCACCGTTTTCTCCCCCTTCCGTCTTTCCTTGGCCAGTTTTACCTGTTCTTCGGCCTGCAAGGTTATCAGCTCCCATTTGTTGGCCAAGTTCTTTTTTAGGCTGCTTAACGATTCCTGTAATATAAAAATGAAAATGTTTTATTCAATATATGGTACAATTTATAACACTGAGTTTGGTTGAAGAGGTAGCCTCTTGGTTATAACCGAAATTAGAGGATTTAGATAAAACTGGAGATGGAGTTCGAGCCCACGATATAAAATTTACGCCTACCGTATATTTGGGACCTACAGTATATCCCGCCATGTCCAGCTTTTCTAAATCCTCTAATTTTCCTATAACAAGGAGGTTACCTCTTCAACCAAAGTTCGTTTAATGTCAGTGTAATAATAATACAGGATAGCATTCCTGAGGAATTCAGAAACCTCAATATTTATTATGTTTCAGACACTAACACAAAAAAAAGTCACCTATTAATTGCCGCATTTTTCTGCTTCATCATGTTACTCTGGTGGCCGTGAAAGTCTGTGTAATTATATCGTTTGCTTAGTTATTACGATATGGGATTCTATATCGTATTATTATCACCATTTCTGATGAATACAGGAACGTCAATATCTACGTTAGACCCTGCCACCGAGAATCTCACCTATTGATCTATTCTTCTGCTTCATCATGTTACTCTGGCGGCCGTGAAAGTCTGTGTAATTATATCGTTTGCTTAGTTATTACGACATGGGATTCTATATCGTACTATTATCACCATTTCTGATGAATACAGGAATGTCAATATCTACGTTAGACCCTGCCATCGAGAATCTCACCTATTGATCTATTCTTCTGCTTCATCATGTAACTCTGGCCGTGAAAATCGGTGTAATTCTATCGATTGCGTTGTTTTTAGGATATGGGATTCTATATACTACTATATAGTATTATCATCATTCCTAAGAAATTCAAGAACGTCGATATCTGCGTCAGACATTTCCACCGAAAATGTCACCTATTGACGTCTGAGTTAGGAGGAAACAGCAACATGCTATATGGGGTGGGGGAGAAATTCTGCAGTAAATACTGCATATATCGTAGTTATTACTGCTGTTTGGCAATCTATAATCATATTCTGAGGACTCAATGTCTCAGAAATTCGTACACCTTCGTGACGGTGTTACCAGAAATGTCTCATTTTGAAGTCATGCGATAGGCGATGCAGGGGGAAGTGGAGTTGACATTTCGGACGGAACATTCTGATTAACCCCTGCGATGTCGTGCCCGGGTAAAATGGGATCGTTTGGGGAGGGGTGGACTAACTCGTTTCACTATTAGTGAGAATGTATAATGATTTCATCCATGGACTATATGAATAATTAATAACTCACTTAAGCAGACAATCAAATACTGGGTCGGCGGCTTGCCCGGTAATTTAGACTCAAATTGACATTAAATTTTACTGTATTAAAGTTGGGGGGAGGGTATACTTTTGGCAGCATATAACGGAAAATAAAACTAAATTGACAGTTGTTTTCTAAAATTGACTGATTTAAAGGCAGAATTCTACAATTAAAATAGGAAATTTCAAATCAGAAATTGTGAAATCAACGAGAGAAAGCAGCAGCCTACAATCCATCACAAAGCTTTCTTTATACTATAAGTACCATATACTATAGAAAAGTAATATTTCGCATTTGGAATCCTATATTAAATTTTAAAAAAATGTTAAAATTAAAATTCTAATAAATATATCCTACTTCGACGGACAATAGAGGATTATAATTCGTTTGCAGTGCAAAAACCCATCGTATCAATATAATTTCGGTGGCAAGGTGGTAGCTAGCTTGCACTTGCATCTACACAACTTGCGGTCGGAGACGTGTCGTAACTCGACACTAGCTCCTATTAGGTGACTTAGTGAGACGATAGAAGAGGTTAATCGGATACATTCATTAAATTGTTTGTAGGCGATGTACCCTTTTTAAACAACACAAACAAGATAAGATTCTTCCTTGAGTAATAACGTTAACCTTAATGTCTTTAGTATAATATGGTTGTAGCCATATGGTTACACAGGTATAGCCACTCTACTTACAACTTCGTAATCTTCCAATCCATGACGTTGTTTATTTCGGAGAGTCCTCTTGCATAAATAGATGGCGTATTCTACATTGTTTTTCACTTGCCATGGCCAATAGTAAGCAGCCTGCAAATAATAATAAATAAGTGTGTAATAAATTAGCTTATGCATTGTGTCAATTTATCATAATAAAAATAATGTCTTGAAACACTTTTTATAGACCTAGGCCTACTTAAAGCCCATTGGTCCCTTGTCCAATACTAACGACCCCATGGATTACGGACATTATTTGTATTGTTTTCGTATGAATTTTGGGCCATTGGAAAACTGGTATATATGTCCTCAATGTCTACCTACCCGGCTATAAGCGATAATGGTTGAGACTAGCTTACCATTGACGCAATGAAACAGGCGAAAGCAAGACTTAACCAAGTACAGATAGATACGAGTCGTCATTCAACCATACTACTCGTATTATTTGAAGAAGATGGTTACTATGACTAGCCTACACTGAATGGACCTGTTTCTTATAGGAAATTCTCACTCCCAACCAATCAGATTATGGGCTCAGCTGTGCTCATCCAATAAAACAATTGGGGTTCACGTCATTTCTTTTATTCGAGAATTTAGTTTCTACAATGCCATAGCTGTTAATTGACAGATAACACGTAAGGAGACCGAAATACCATCGATTCCTTCTTAAATGTTTTCATTTATTATTTCCGTTATTATATACGACGTTATTAAAAGATTATCATACTAACCTGAAACCTATAGAGAGAACCATCATCTTTGACAATGAGGTTCTTAGAGTCGTTGACAGGAAAGAAATACCCGTAGTTGCACAGCTGATTAGCAATGTGGACGGCTTCGACCGATTCCTCGATGTTTAGCCTTTCCATAAGCCACTCAATCAAGTCGTACCCTGCAAAGAAAAA
Organism: Psococerastis gibbosa; assembly: GCA_963971405.1. NCBI lineage: Eukaryota > Metazoa > Arthropoda > Insecta > Psocodea > Psocidae > Psococerastis > Psococerastis gibbosa. The sequence continues at coordinate 29,331,996 of OZ020491.1, forward strand.
GAGTGTAATTTCAATCCGGCTCGAAGGACCATTCAACTTTATAGGTACACAGATTCGTTGATCGTATCCTCAATGTTCATCCTCTCCATAAGCCACCCAATCACGTCGTACCCTGCAAAGAAAAAGAGAACGCAGTGTAAATTCAATCCGGCTCGTAGGACCATTCAACTTTATAGGTATTCGTTGATCGATTCCTCAATGTTCAGCCTTTCCACAAGAAAGACAATCATTTTGTACTCTACAAACAAAAGAGAACACAATGGAATTTCAGTCGAGCGCAAAGGCCAATTTAACTCCTTAGGTTCACAGATTCGTTGATCGATTCCTCAATGTTCATGCTTTCCATAAGCCACTCAATCAACTCGTATCCTGCAAGCAAAAAGGGTTCGCATGGTAATTTCAATCCGGCACGTCGGTTCGAAGGATCATTAATTTTCACATATAGATTCGTTGACGGATTCTTGCGTGTTAAGAGGATATGCTACGTAGAAAAATAGCACCCCAAAATTTGTTGTTTTTATTGACATTTTATTTTTTATTTAATTAACAAAGCATGTCACTAAAAATTTGGCTCATGGAAGTTGTAGAAGACTGCTTCATGCATCATGTAATAGGAAACATTAAATTTTTGGTACCATAGTTCTTTCATAAATACCAGAACGGACTAAAATTATGCGTATTCTGGGATTTTTGGAAGAACTACAAAACCAAAATGTAAAAATACCCGATTATATGATGCACCAAGTAGTCTTCTACAACTTCCCTGAGTCAAATCTTTAATGACTTGCTTTGTTAATTAAATAAAAAATAAAAAGTCCATAAAAACAACAAATTTTGGGGTGCTCATTTTCTACGTAGCATGTCCTCTTAAGACTCAAACCCTCAATAAAGTCGTACCCTGCAAACAAAAAGATAATAAAAAAATATATATAATGTAACTTCCGTCCTGCTCAAAGGGCCATTTAATAATATACGAAATAAAATATAAGGATTGAGAAAAATCTAGACTTGGTGGGATTTGAATCTACAATCTATGTCTTGCCATCGTCTACGAGTAAGGATTTGTTTAGAACCTATAATTTCGGTTGCAACGAGGATATCGCCCTTCTACCCAAGTTAGTTGAATGTCAGTATTTTATATACCATATAATGGTAGCCTACAGTATACCATCCAATAACGTTAATTTTATTATTTGGATGCATGTTAAACTGCTAATTCCACGATAATTTGTTTCAGCTCGTTGAACCTTATACAACAGGCTCCTGATGTCCAATAAAAAGAAATCCAATGCATTTTAGCTTGAACGATTATTATTAACAATGTGGATTATATTCAACCGGTCGTTGACATTAAAAAAAGTGTAATCAGTGTAAACTTAAATCCCCATTTAGAAGTGTGAATTTCTTTTACAGACTCTTTTTTGTTTATCATTACCAAAGACCCAATCATTCATCACCTGAAACGGATGGAATCTAAGGATTATATCAGTCTCGGCTCAAAGGTTAAAGTCGTAAGGCACATTCTATTATTAGTAATCCTTAAGCTGCTCTGACTGTAATACTCTTATGCTACAAGATAAATTGTATCGCGTTTTCACGATAGTGAAAGCTTAAAAAACTTATGACAGCTGTCAGAAAACAAGTTCTTACCGAAAGGAAGGGTAAAATTTCTATAGGGAAGTTCACAGAAAACCCGAGGGAGAAATGTCTGTAAAAGGGCCGTGATGAAATTTGTCAAATGTCAAGGACGGGAATATATATTTTTGTGAACTGTTGCGTTTATATATTATTGATTTTATTGCGATACGCCAGTAAAAGTTTTAGCGAATTGTTTTCTACGTTTATTGGAGGGCGTTTACACCAGACCTTTGTCTTTGCAGAATTATTTCATTCTTTTGCGTTTCGCAAAATTTGGTTTGAATTGTTTTGGAAATCGATTGATTAGCTGTCGGTGATGGCAGGGTTCGTTTCTACACCTCTGCGAAAATGTACCTATTTTTTTTTATGAAACATTCCGACTTTAGACCATATAAGACTCTTAACACGCCATGTTTGAATTTCCGTGGGACCAACATAAAATGACGTCACATACGGGCAAAAGTGCAAAAGCTGCTGCTTTTTGAGCGCGAACCTATTATTTTCAAGTTTTGTTTAGATAATTAATTAATTGGTGTGAGAGAATATTTTGAACTTTTGTAAAACTTATTTAGTATTCAAATATTCAATTAGAAGCTTTTAACCATCATTTTTTTTTCAAAAAACACACTAGTCACTCAAGTGACCAGGTTACCTAGCAACAAGGTCTCTGTTGCTAGGTAATCTGGGCTGTGACGTAATCCGTTGGCAAAAGATAAAGATAATGCTGCTGCCCCAATTTCTCATGCAGTGCATCTAGAATGCCGTGTCTAGAGTATTATAATGGTCTATGATTCGGACAAATCCACTGACCGTTTATTGTACAAAGTCAAATTGTGCAGGTAATAAATATAATTAAAACACATAAATAATCATTTATTAGCAAACAGACCTAAAAGTTCAATAAAATGCAAATCTTATACAGAAAATTGAGTATCTAAACAGTAGCGTAAATAACTTTTGCTGACCCCCCCCCCCCCCCGCAAGACCATTGATGCGCCCCACCTTGTCGTATTATTTCATCCTTGTTATAAGTGATAGTCAATAGTGGAATGCAAGCTGCCGTAGCCAGGATTTTTTTCGGTGCTGGCTGTGATCCTATCTAGTGTATACTTAGAGGTTATGGTGTTATTCGTAGGCTATACGAATATGATAGCATAGGCACGTAAAATGTTAATTTAGTGGGGAAACAGTCAGGTAAAATTTTGTGGATATGCGTTATGTTACCATTACGACGGCTTAGATTTTATAGAAATAATATTGTACGTCGAGGGGACCCGGGAGCCTCCCCCGGGGAAAAATTGAAAATATAAGTGTAATATAATTGGAGTTTACTCATTTTAACAGCAGTAAAGAATAGATTTTTACAAAACGTATAAAAGCTAGGAATGCTTATTGGCATTGCAGTAAATAGGGGGGGCCGGGGGTCTCCCCCGGGGGAAAATTCTTGAAAAAAATAGGCCCGAAATAGTGGGGTTTTACGATTTTAACAGCAGTAAAGCTTACTTGTATAATTTACAGAGGAAGACATATTCATGTACCGTACTACCTAGGTATAGATGCATTTAATTCTCAACTTTTCATTTCGGTGGGGGGAGGGGGCTGCAGCCCAATAAGCCCCCCTTATCTACGGTCTTGGTGGAATGGGAAGGAAAAGTTTGTAGTATAAATAATAAAATAGTAATGGAAAACGTCTGGTTTTGTTGGTACCTAGTCCATTCTGCTGCCACTGGTGAAGCGCAGAATTGGAGAGAAAGATAATTTTTAGTTTTAAATGAGATAAAGTTCCTAATTTCATAATTATAGTCTACATGGATAACAAATTGATATTTAATATTTTTATGAATTAAGTAGATTTCTAAATTATCTTATTGTTTTTGGGAACTGAAGTGCGCCCCCAGCAATGCTGCCCCCCCCCCCCCCCGCGCCGCGGTGGTTGCGGGGGTGTTATTTACGCCACCACTGTATCTAAATTTACAATTTAAATAAAATTCCTCCATGGTTCAATTTTGTTTTACTAAATTACCTAGTAGTAGTAGTACTAGTAGTGTTCGTCGGGAATAACGACTTAGCGGCCTCATACTTGGGCCCATAGAGCGACTCCGACTTGACTGTCCTATAGGACATATATGCATATATGCCAGCTCATGGGACAGTGGACCTCCTGATTATATAGTGGATTCCGAACCACTTGGGAAACACAGTGAAGTCACACGATTAGTTCGGAGGTGCCCAGGACAAGTCCTACCATGTTTCCCTACCGGCACTGTGCACACGACCAAGTTATCTGCAGCTTTGAACCTGCTCTGGTCCTCTGGATTCAACTTGGTATGGCGGCCGGCTACTAAATTACGTAACATACATGCAGTAAACAGTAATCATCAAACTATCGAGACAAAATATTCTGCAGCCTATAGATTTATAGACAATTACAATCAAATTATAAAAGGAAAAACCTAAGAAGAATGAAATTAAAAGTAATTTTCAATGTAACCGACGGGCCGTTGCCTGATTAAATCTAGCCGCAAGGGAGGGTTGCTGCTGTTAAAGACTGTAAATATTTAGGGTTATTCGCAAAAATTTGGTTTTTTGCAAATACTCGATGGGGTACTATTTTGCAGTGGGATCTAAATAAAGACTTTTTGTTCCATTACTAAACCAGCCTAGCGGAGTTAGGGCTATAAAGCCCTCTCTTACACTAAACTAGGAAGGCCCGGGACCGCCTGCTTTACGCCTTTACCCTCAGAAGCATGGCCTAAAAATGTAGGAAAGTGTAGGACTCGAACCAACAACCATTCGGGTGAAAGTCAGAGTCCGTACCACTACTTCTTGACATCGATCTCGTACTAAATAGGTATATTTAAGTATGCTAGTGGGCTCCCATAGGTCAGGAAAGGTTAATAAATTGACAGAAAAAAATTATTTCAAACAAATTTATGGTATCCGGTATCTCCAATCCCAAGAGGCCGACAGCACTTTAGGAATATTCTGAAAAAGATTATTTTGAATTTCCCGCGCTTTATTAGCTTCCTGTGCCACTACACCGGAAGTTAAGCAGTATTATTTTATTTAAATTTTATGCCGTCAGGGAGTTTGTAGAATGAGCCGTTCTCTAATAATTTTAATGCTTCTGTTGCCCAAGACGTAATTTTGAATCCCGGTTCCTCCCAAGCGACTTTTGATATGTGTAGGACTTTATGTGCGAAGTTGAACCACACCAGTACTTGATTAGTCATCCTCAAGCATGTTACATCAGTGGCGTAGCCCGATTTTTTTTTTTTGGGGGTACAGTTTTCATGCAACACCAGTACACACAAGCCCACTTACGAGTACCACGGGCCAGTGGCGTAACGATAGGTTTTCGAAGGGGTGGTGTTTCTTTTGCCCCCCCCCCTCCCTCCCTCTCCAACTTCATAAAATAGTAGAAAAAGAGGAAAGCCGTTCTCTTGGACGACCGTAGATTCTAAGTAGGGGACATAATCTTAATATCCCTTGCCCAGGCACCTGAGGGTTCGGGAGACCAAAGGGGGACCCGGGGGTCTTCCCGAGGAAGGATTTTGAAAAAAATAGGCCTGAAATAGTGGAGCTTTACACGTTTTGATCAAAAAGAATAGTCCCGAACTAGTGGAATTTACGCACTTTGAAAGCAGTTAAGTTTATATTTTACATGTGAAGAAAATTACTGTTAACAAGGGGGCGTAGGGAATGGTTTGAAAAAACAGACCTGAAATAGTTTGTCGGCAAAAAAGTTTTAATTTTGCTGAAGAGAACTTTATTAAGAGGATACGTTACGTAGAAAATTGGCACCCCAAAATTAAATACTTTTCATTTTTGATTTAATTAACTCAGCAAGTTATTAAAAATGTGGCTCATCTAGGCCTAAGTTGTAGCAGACGTGTATCATATAATCGGGTATTTTCACTTTTCGGTTTTGCAGTTCTTCCATAAATCCCAGAATGCGCGTAATGTTAGTCCGTTCTGGCATTTATGAAAGAACTAAGGTACCAAACATTTAATATTTCCTATCACATAATGCATGAAGCAGTCTTCTAAAACTTCCATGAGCCAAATCTTTATTGACTTGCTTTGTTGATTAAATAAAAAAGTAAAAAGGCAACTAATAGAACAAATTTGTGGTGTGGGTGTTCATTTTCTACATAGCATGTCCTCTTAACAAAATTGGAAACGGGGGACCGGGGTCTCCCCAGGGGAAATTTTAAAGATAAATACATATTAAATGTGCTGTTTTGATAAATTTTGGTAGGGGGGGGGGGTGTCCAGACCCAGGGGACCCCCTTCTTGGCTACGCCACTGTGTTACATTGTAATTATTGAAAATTCACAGGCTAAAACTTATCAATGGCCTTATGTCCGAAAATCCATCGGCTCATTGGCATTCAGTCAATGTGCCCTTTGGGTGCCCATTCCATTGACCGGCTAGGGCAATTTCCAACAACGGTGACGTGGTAGCAGACATTAAAGACTTAGGTGGCGTTTCCACCGACCTCGCATTGCAGAATTGACGGAAATGTTTATTTTCCTCTATGCCATAGTTTAAAATAATCAATGATCATACAGTAAAATCACAAACAAACAAACTAAAATTAAAAAATGGCGTCATGGGATATGTTAAAGTACAAACATTTTAATAGATTTCTATAAAAAGAAAAATTCTAATACCCGTCAATGTCATTTGCATTCTGCAATGCGAGATCGATGGAAACGCAACCTAAGTCTTGAATGTCTGCTACCACGTCACTGTTTTTGGAAATAGCCCTAGCCGGTCAATGGAATGGGCGCCATAGGTCCATAATAACTGCTTCAAATAATTACCAATACTAATATATGGGCAAGCCCTAACTACGCTGCTAATATATATATAAATATATATTATCGTCTTTATTATAATATTATTATTATTATTATTATAATTAATTACCTTAGTTTCCTATAAAACCCTTAGTAACTCTTAGTAACTTCTATATATGGCAATTTTCCCTTCGCGTAATTTTTCAGCGAAATGTGGCATTGCACGCCTTACATGATATACATTTCGTACAGTATATTTAACCGATCATTTGAAACCTTGTAAAGCCCTTCAGTTGTTACAAATTTACGGAGTATGGCGAGGGAAAATCCCTATGAAACCTTAATCTTTGGCAGTTTCAGCACAAATTTCAGATACTGCATCACCGCAAATATTTCATAATCATTTTGGCGCGAAACTTACGTATCTTCCAGTTCAGTGCTCACCGTTTCTAAAAACAACTATGGCGGCTAATCAAAACACCATCCAAATTTGTAGCAGGCAACATCAATTGAGGTACCGGTACGCACCTATAAAACCCTTCAGCTGTTACAAATTTATGGAGTATGGTGAGAGATAACCTCAACCTGTATTACTCCGCCACTGATTATTAAGGTACATTATAAACCCAACCTTTACTGGTTTCAGCACAAATTTCAGATACTGCCATCACCGCAATTTTTTCATTATCATTTCGGCGAGAAACTCATCTTCCAGTTCAGTGCTCACCGTTTCTATAAACAAGTATGGCTGCTAATCAAAACACCGTACAAAGTTGTAGCAACATCAATTAAGGTACGCACCTATAAAGCCCCTCAGCTGTTACAAATTTAAGGAGTATGGCGAGGGAAAATCTCAACCCCTATTACTGCCAATCTATAAACTCTAGGGGTGTTTGAAACTTTAGAAGTTTCTACTTAATATTTTAACAAAGTTAAAATATTTTGAGGATAAAGTTGATATTACGGTTTTCGCTTGAGGAATACTTTCTGTGTAATTAAGATTAGCTTACAAAAACAGTCGCCACGTTGGTTTTGATAAGTTTAGTCGTAAATTAGAAGTTGCCATGTAATAAGGGCTAGTTAGTAATTATTAATTAGTAGCGAAACTTACTGTTTCTGACCTCTGTGCCCAGCGCTAGCGTTTTGATTCGTGTTTATTGCTTTCCAATTTATACGTAGTATAAGGAAAGCTTTGTGATGGTCGAAATTTTCGATTCCGAGATTTCAACGGATTTACACGTTTTCAGGTCCCAGGAACCAAAAAAAGTGGTTTTTACGAAATGTCTGTCTGTCTGTCTGTCGCTCTGTCTGTCGCTCTGTCTGTCAGTTCGCCGATTTCCGGACAAACTACTCGGTCGATTTTGATGAAATTCGACAGGTAGGTTCACAAAAATCATACCTCGGGACAATGTTTTTTATTTTGGGTTAACTCAATTTGGGGGGGTTTTATTTTCAAAAAACTCATAAAAAACGTCTAAAAAAAAATATTTCTCGAAAACGGCTCCAACGATTTCTTTTCAATTCACATGTATTGTAGTCGTTATTAATGTTGACCAAATGCGGGGGGTCGCTTGCCCCTTGATAGTTTGCTTCTGGGGGTAAAAAAATAAAAATAACTAAATTTTAATGAAAAATGACTAAAAAATAAAATTTCTGTGAAACCTTTCCATCGATGATTTCTAACTTCAGGCATGTTTTAGGTGTTAAATTGAGTAACGAAACCGGATAGGTTGCTTTCGCAAAAAATTATTTAGTTTTGTGCAAAAAAAATGTTTTTGAAAAAATGATAGAAAATTCACGGTCAAATGCATTGCGTGCCCTGCCATTATTGCTGTGTGGTAATTTGTTGGTCTGACCTATCTAGAATTTACCTCACCTCTAGTGACGTCAGGTGGGCAACCCCCTCCCCCCCCCCCCAGATGTCCGAAATTTAACAATAGGAAAATTATTTACCATGAAATTACTCATTTTCTCCAGATACTACTTGATTAATTGGACAGCATGTTCGAGTAAACTAGGACCGGTTCTTTTGTAGGGCTTTTTATGGACGCATGTCTATTTGAAGCGTGTAGATGGTCTTCGAAGGCATAGTGGTAGCTTGTTCGTACTTGTGCGAGTCTCTACACACCATGCGATCGGTAACTTGTCGTAACTCAACACAAGTATTATCTATACAGACGCGGCTGAAGAGGTTATTCGGATGCATTAATTGAATTATTTGTAGGTATGCGAATAATAATCTTTTTAAGACAAAAAAACCAAAGTGTATAGCTGCGGTCAAGCTCATATTGAGATAAACGTACATGAACGCAAGAAGCAATTAAATGCGTTTAGGGGGTTTTATATTAAAAAAAAAACTACTATAAAAATTAAATTACAAAAGCTTTCATGGCCGGTGTTACATGATGAATCAGCAGCATCCGGGAAGTACGCTTTCAGAATGACCACGGCCTATTATCCCGAATTCTACTAATTCATCATTGAAAAAAAAAATTCTCAAAATTTTTCACAATTATATGGAATTTCGAAACCTGTCCTTCTGTTTCTTATTCCAGTTCTCTACCAGTTCTGAACTATCCTAAAGACAAGCTCAAGGCTGTCTTGTCCCGGGAAAGGGGTCACTTAACCTCAATAAAAATAATTAGATTACTCGTGACTTCGTGGTATTTCATTTTCATAAACAAAGAACCGGTCCGAGTTCACTCGAACATGCTTTCCAATTTATCAACATTAGTAGATAGAAAAAATGAGTAATTCATTATAAATAATTTTCCTATGGTTAGATTTCCAATATCTCGGGGGGGGGGGGGGGGTTGTCAACTTGACGTCACTGGAGGTGAGATAAATTCTAGACAGGTCGGACCAACACATTACCACAATAAGCAACCAGTGGTTAAATTTCCGTTATTTCGAGGGGGGGGGGGGGGTTGCCCACCTGACGTCACTAGAGGTGAGGTAAATTGTGGATAGGTCAGACCAACAAATTACCACACAGCAATAATGGCAGGGCACGCAATGCATTTGACCGTGAATTTTCTATCATTTTTCAAAAACATTTTTTTTGCACAAAACCAAATAATTTTTTGCGAAAGCAACCTATCCGGTTTCGTTACTCAATTTAACACCTAAAACATGCCTGAGGGTAGAAATCATCGATGGAAAGATTTCACAGAAAAATAATTTTTTAGTCATTTTTCATTAAAATTTACATATTTTTATTTTTTAACCCCCAGAAGCAAACTATCAAGGGGCAAGCGACCCCCCGCATTTTATCAACATTAATAACAACTACAATATATGCGAATTTAAAAGAAATCGTTGGAGCCGTTTTCGGGAAATAATTTTTTTAGACGTTTTTTTTTAGTTTTTTGAGAATAAAACCCCCCAAATTGAGTTAGCCCCACATAAAAAAAATGTTCCCGAGGTATGATTTTTGTGAACCTACATGCCCAATTTTATCAAAATCGACCGAGTAGTTTGCCCGGAAATCAACGAACAGACTGACAGACAGACAGACAGACATTTCGTAAAAACCACTTTTTTCGGTTCCTGAGACCTTAAAACGTGTAAATCCATTGAAATCTTGGAATTGGAAATTTCGACCGTCACAAAGCTTTCCTTATACTAGCCTACGTATAAATTGGAAAGCAAAAATAACAAAAACTTGTTATAACTAGAACATTTGCAACTTCTCGAGTTGAGCATGTCTCAAATCGCAGATAAGTGATAACGTGTAACTGTGCTAGTGGGTTTCCCTATGAAGATTACAGTTCTTGCCGAAAGCGCTCAGGGTTTTTTACTAACACAGGTGGGTTTCTTAGACATGGTTAATTTCTTAACGATTATTTGGGTTTTACTAATTCGGCCAGGTTATAGTTATATAACAAGTTTTTCTAAACCTCAATAAGACGTGAAATTCTAAATGATTCTTAAAATAAATAGATAAATAACCATTTATTTATGTGGCATTTATATATTCGCGCAGAATATAACTTTATAGCATTACCGTAACTTTACAATTTTTAAAAATTTCCTCGTTCCTGTTAGATGGGTCTCCGTGAACTTTTTCCAATATTCTTTCTCAATTGTTTCCCAACCATTTAGACTTGAGAAAGTATTCCATTTACTTCCTTGAAACCATAGAGGAATATTCTTTAGCATGAGGCCTTCTTCACAAAGCAGTATACTAGTCACTCCTAATGACCTAAAATCAACGGAGGTGACACTCTTCTGCGTGGGACATGAGCTGGTCGTCGTTAATTTCTTCAACTCTTTTCTTGCCTCCAGTTCATTTTAATTACGGATTACCTCTAAAGAGCTAGTAAGTATGTTCCAAGTACCAAAAATATTCCATTTCCATCAATAGTGCTGACATCAGCTGTTCGGATGCCTACTTTCCTTTATTTCCTTTAAGGCTGTTCTCCATTTCTTCGGATAACTTCCCTCAAAACAGTGTTCCACCTTTTAGCCGCTGAACTCGAAAAGGGCTCATTTTCATCTGCTGTATCACACGAAAAATGGTTCTGTAGAATGTCTTCGCAGGCTAGTAGATATGTTCCAATTACCAAAAATATTACATTTCCATTAATAGTGCTGACGCCGGTTGTTCGGATGCCTACTGTCCTTTAATTCCTTTAAGGCTGTTGTTCTCTTTTTCTTCGAATAACTTCCCTTAAAATTGTGTTCCACCTTTTCGCCGTTGAACTCGAAAAGGGCTCATTTGCTTCATCTGTATCACTCAGCAAATGCTTCTGCAGAGTTTCTTCGCGGGCTAGTAGATATGTTCCAATTACCAAAAATATTCCATTTCCATTAATAGTGCTGACGCCGGTTGTTCGGATGCCTACTGTCCTTTAATTCCTTTAAGGCTGTTGTTCTCTTTTTCTTCGAATAACTTCCCTTAAAATTGTGTTCCACCTTTTCGCCGTTGAACTCGAAAAGGGCTCATTTGTTTCATCTGTATCACTCGGCAAATGCTTCTGCAGAGTTTCTTCGCGGGCTAGTAGATATGTTCCAAAGACCAAAAAGATTCCATCAGTAGAGGAGGCTCTCTTCTTATGCCGGGGGTAGCTGGTAGAAGGTTCACATGCAATGGAAACTGCCCTGCTTTTTCGAGCAGAGTCGCTCGAGAACGCTATGCATTCCGTCACGGTTTTGCGTAGATTGCTTGACGATTCAGATGAAGTATCACTTTTCTTTTCGATTTCATTCTTACTTTTTCTGTTGAAAATAACAATAGATTTATTAATTTGTAGGTCTAATTGATTAGTTTATATAATAATAATAATAATAAGTATAAATAATAAACAAGTAACAGTAACTGAAAGTGTCAAATTCTTAGGAATGCACGTTGACAAGGACTTTAACTGAAGCAAACACGTGGCTGAGTTATTAAAAAAAACTAAATAGTGGCCTCTTTGTAGTCAGGCGCCTTAGCTCTGTGAGTCCTCCGGAGGTTACTCTCCAGGCCTACCACTCACTTGTAATGAGCCATGTAAACTACGGCATATTGGCCTGGGAAGGGACCTCCGTAGGGAACATGGACGCTGTACTCAGGCTCCAAAAGAGGGGAGTCCGCTACATGCTAAAACTGGGACCTAGTGACAGTTGTCTCACTCACTTCAAATCATTATAAATAATGACAGCCGCAAGTTTGTACATATTTAGATGCATTTTACATATCTTAAAGCCTGAGGTGTGGGAGACATTTAAACAAAGCGGGGACACCCACACCTACAACACGAAGCACGACCTTGTAAGGCCAGTACCACACGCTGCCAAGTGTAAGCGACTGGATCCTATACTATACAAGGTTTCGCCTACCTTAGAAAACTCCCGATTGAATTGAGAGTGATGGTGAGAAAGAAATGCTACTGACTTCCCTAAATTGCTTAGAGACCATCTCTTAGAGAAAGCTATCCACACTGTCACTGAGGCACTAGCACAATCATAATGACAGAACAGATATTTTGACGATTTTACTTTATACTTTCTTGATTGTTGATTACTTGATTGTATAATTTAACAGAAATATAATATTCTATATTTATTTATCAATCATACCTATATACTTCTTCCTTATCTATCACTTTGGCTGCCGCCTGCCAGTCGTAGTTTTTTGTAATTGTCATTTTTCGTAACAGACCGCGTTGATCATAATATGATACCGCACTATTTTATATTTTTTTTATATTTTATATTGACCGCTGGAAACGCACCTGGGGACGCCATCACAGACTTGAACCAGCGTCTTCTTTTTGCATTTTTTGCACACAGACACTACAGTTTTATTTCTCTTTAGTACAATGTGGTCATCAGGACGAGGCGGTTTGCCTTTTTGCTCATTCCGTTTGGCCACTTCGTCATCAGCACTAGTGTGGCCTTTTGATGTCGATTGGAAATGTAGCATATTGGCTGATTTGGCAGCTAAGGCTAATTTTTGGAGTATTTTAAATTTAAATTAACTCATTATGGACTATGAATTTACCTAAAAATAAACACATAGGCAAAATATTTTGTGTGTAAATGAAAATAGAACATCGAGCATATATTATACAGTACAGAGGGAAAATAAAAAATGAAGAACCGGTCCGAGTTTACTCGAACATACTTTCCTATTTATCAATTAGTAGATAGATAATATGAGTAATTTCATAGTTTCCCTACAGTTGATTGGTTATACAGAAAGGGATATTACAGGTCTAAACCCTACGCTATAAAATCAGCTGAGGGAAACTCAGAAAAAAAAGAACCGGTTCTAGTTTACACGAACATGCTCTCCAATTTATCAATTAGTACATAATTAGATGATATGAGTAATTTCATAGTCTCCCTACAGTTGATTGGTTATACCGAAAGTGATTTTACAGATCTAAACCCTACTCTATAAAATCAGCTGAGGGAAACTCAGAAATGAAGAACCGGTCCTAGTTTATTCGAACATGCTCTCCAATTTATCAATTAGTACATAGATAATATGAGTAATTTCATAGTCTCCATACAGTTGATTGGTCATACCGAAAGGGATTTTACGTATCTGAACCCTACGTTATAAAATCAGCTGAGGGAAACTCAGAAATGAAGAACCGGCCCTAGTTTATTCGAACATGCTCTCCAATTTATCAATTAGTACATAGATAATATGAGTAATTTCATAGTCTCCCTACAGTTGATTGGTCATACCGAAAGGGATTTTACAGATCTAACCCTTTGCTATAAATTGAGCTGAGGGAAACTCAAAAATAAACAAAATATGAGCAGATGAGTGAGCCGGAAACCCTTTGATGAGAGGTGAATGCAGACGATATCCGGTTTGGCGCGAGGTATGTTCACGATGACGATTACTTTATGGCCCTGTATATGCTCATTGCATTCAGATTTATAGCCTCTGTTGTTGGCAGTTGGCATGCAGTCGAAGTTGGTATATTTCCGTTAATTTGTCAGCCAAAATTAAATGTTTTAAGTTGACCTGTTCCTGTATTTCTTCCTTAATCAGCATCAGTGTCGATGGTACAATGTGCAGATGGTACTAATGTCAAAACAATGTACACATGTCTGATCTTGCTTATTTTTTTTTTAAATTACAATATAGCATTAGGTTTCCGCCATCAGCTTTCTTGCAGCCCAATACAACACATAATCTGGTGAACCTCTGCTATTGACTAGAACAGGGCTTATCGGCACTTGGCATGGAAGAATTACTATCCCGAACTTCTTTGATTGTATACAATATAACCGAAATTAGAGGATATGGAAAAAACTGGGCTTGGCGGGATTCGAACCCACGATCTACGCCTAACCGGGGCGTCGTCTTAACCGCTGGACCACAAGCCCCGACAAGTCCAGTAAATGCCAAATCCTCTGCTTATGCTCTAATTGACATGATTCGTGTTGCTAACCTGTCTTGCAACACGAATCATGTCAATTAGAGCATAAGCAGAGGATTTGGCATTTACTGGACTTGTCGGGGCTTGTGGTCTAGCGGTTAAGACGACGCCCCGGTTATACAATATAACTTATATAATATATACAAAGGTATTAAGTTTGAAGTTAAGACATTTATTAAGGTCACCTTAATGTCCGCTTTTTATTGCGATTTTCTTAAGGGTGTATTAAGATTTTTTTCTGGGTGTAATGCCTTTTGACGGGTTAGTTATACCCCCCACACGCAAGTTAAAAAAAAATATCTGTATATTGTGAGGCTCGGAACGGAATGGAACGCGGGGCGGAAACGGGGTTCGTTCCTATCCCATGTCCTGCATTTAGCAGGCCCGTTACTATGATTTTATTCCATTAATTAAATTAATCCCATTGTGCCGCACGACTGGAAAGTTCAATAGTATCAAGGGTAAAATTCAAAATTTCGGAGTGGGTGGGGGGTGGTAATAGAACGCAAGAAGTCATTATTTTTTATTTATATCAATAGGCCACAATGCTTAAACAGAAATGTACCTCAATATACAGGTAAGAAAAAAATCACTTCCGGCTTTGGCTGATCAGGTGTAGGGAGATTCCATGCAAGCGCAGACCCCGTTTTTCCTCTACGGTACCTACGCTATGCATGCAAAAAAAATAAAAAATACTTAATTTTTCCCCCGTTCACAACATCAACACAAAAAACACTCATGTGTTCCAAATTTCGAACCACAATGACGACTATAAACTTTAAGTTAAGTGTCACATTATTTTAGCTTCGACTGGGCGCCATCTTGATATCGTTAATTCGTCGTAAAAAGAGTCAATTGCCATTATCGTAGATAATAATACGGGCTTTCAGTCAGAGTTTATTTCATTCCTCTGCCACCAATAATACATATATAATATATATATATATATATATAAGGTTTTAATCGGCTGCCATCTTGGAATAAAATGGTGGATCTAGCTGTTTAGCGAATTCGATCAATACATTTGTATATGATCAATTTTTGTGCCAAGTTTCACCAAATTCTGATAATATTTACGGAAGTTAGAGTGTTTCCTAAATATGCAGACAACTATAAACATTGTAACATTCATTAAGTACAACCTTTTGTGAAGGGAGTGTGGTATCAGGCTCAGGGAGTCATGAAATGAAAAGTTGTGAAGAAATTTTCCGGAAGTCGAGCATTGGTTGCCGTCTCAATAGGTAGGTAGATGAATCTCTCTAAAAGAAAAGCCTTTATGTTGGGGTGGAAATCTGAGATATCGTGGACCCCCATCGGTGGTGTATATCACACAATACTGACACTTGCTACGCAATTTAAATAAATTTTGCTTAGAAAAACATAACGAAATCCCCAGTCAGCGATAAATAAAAAAAACTGAGGAAAAGGGCCACACGTAAAATATGCAGACAACTATAAACATAGCATAAAGCTCGGGGTTCCCCACCGACATAATTTCCATTGTATTCCCAGAAGAAAACATGGAAATTGGAAGGATATCGGCGCTGGAAGAGGGTGGGAAGGATATCGGCGCTGGAAGAGGGTGGGAAGGAGTCTAAACCTTTGAAGTATGTTATTTTCCTTAAGAGGATATGCTACGTAGAAAAATAGCATCCCAAAATTGGTTGTTTTTATTGACATTTTATTTTTTATTTAATTAACAAAGCATGTCATTAAAAATTTGGCTCATGGAAGTTGTAGAAGACTGCTTCATGCATCATGTAATAGGAAATATTAAATTTTTGGTACCTTAGTTCTTTCATAAATACCAGAACGGACTAAAATTATGCGTATTCTGGGATTTTTGGAAGAACTACAAAACCAGAAAGTAAAAATACCCGATTATATGATGCACCAAGTAGTCTTCTACAACTTCCATGAGCCAAAACTTTAATGACTTCCTTTGTTAATTAAATAAAAAATAAAAAGTCCATAAAAACAACAAATTTTGGGGTGCTCATTTTCTACGTAGCATGTCCTCTTAATATTTGCTCAACATTGTTAAATCTTCTGCAATTTTGTTGCTCAGGTCTTCCCAAGCCCCAAGGGCGCGCCTGCAGTATTCTTTCAAGTGCATTTTGATAGCAGTAACGCTCACACTTAGGCACCGGCCAATTTGCTACACTTGTGAAGCTGAGAATTTTGTCATTGTCGTTTGTTTTGTTTTTAGGAGACTATTATGTAGATGCTTAAGAGGACATGCTACGTAGAAAATGAGCACCCCAAAATTTGTTGTTTTTATGGACTTTTTATTTTTTATTTAATTAACAAAGCAAGTCAATAAAGATTTATACAAATATGTATGTTAGTTTCCTTTTCTTAACCAGCAGCAACTTGGATTCTGTCTCCATTCGCCTAAACCTCTGTATAAGGTACACGACCTCTCCGAGATATGCGCAGCATTTGTCTGCATATCCACATTTGAAATGCGTTATGTGTTGTATTGAGCTACAAGAAAGCTGGTGTGGAAGCCTGCAATGTCATGCTATAATTTTTTTTTTTTTTTAATGCACTGATTCTGTTCTACATAGCCTGGGTCAATATCAATCCCTCCATACATATAATAATGTAGAACAATTGGGAACACATAAAATGTCAGCATTCTTAATCAAAGGTCCAACCGCATATTCAGACACCGAACATATGTATTTTTTGGTAAATAATATATATTGTACCTATCAGCCTACCAGTGGCATAACAAATTTTTGGTGGCCCTTACGCAAGACCCCCCCCCCCCTTCAATTTTTTGCATTTACACTAGGCTTCAATTTTTTTTTCTTTAATTAATTTTTTTTAAATTTTTTATATGTTTTTCAGAAAATCCAAAAAATTGCGTTTTTTTCCTTTCTGAGGGGGCCCCCTTTGGGTGGGGGCCCTTATGCCTTTTCAACCAGGTCGATCTGATTGACTTGCCATTGAAGGACATGGTTGTCTTTGCTAACAGGGTTAAACGGTTGTTTTTCGACAGTTATTAATTGGCAATGATTGGCAATTGTCAATACAATACAATATATATTTCCTTTAAATTATATAATACATGTAAAGTATAAGATAAAATCGTCAGAGTATCGTCGAAATCAGGTTGTTCTGTCATTGTCATTGTGCTAGTGCCTCAGTGACAGAGTAGAAAGCTTTCTCTAAGAGATGGTTTCTAAGCAATTTAGGGAAGTTAGAAGCATTTCTCGCCGCTCTCAGTTCAATTAGGAGTTTTCTAACGTAGGCGAAACCTTGTAGTATAGGATCCAGTTGCCCACACTTGGCTGTGCGTGGCGCTGGCCTTACAAGGTCTCCCCGTTGCCTCGTGTTGTAGGTGTGAGTGTCCCCGTTTTGTTTAAATGTCCCCCACACCTCAGGCTTTAAGATATGTAAGATGCATCTAAATATGTACAGACTTGGGGCTGTTATGATTTTTAACGATTTGAAGTGAGAGCGACAACTGTCACGGGGTCTCAGTTTTAGCATGTATCGCACTCCCCTCTTTTGGAGCCTGAGTACAGCGTCCATGTTCCCTACGCAGGTCCCTCCCCAGGCCAATATGCCGTAGTTTATATGGCTCATTACAAGTGAGTGGTAGGCCTGGAGAGTAACCTCCGGAGGACACACAGAGCTAAGGCGCCTTACTACAAAGAGGCCACTATTTAGTTTTTTTAATAGCTCAGCCACGTGTTTATTCCAGTTTAAGTCCTTGTCAACTTGCATTCCTAAGTCGATGTTGAAAATATCTTGGAGAGAACACAAAGTCATAACGAACAAAGAGATATAATCCACGCAAAATGAGAAAAGTATGGTCATGGAATGTTTTGATCCTGTGCAACACTGTAAAAATATTCTTTGAACCATTTTGTGCTACCTTGTTGCATTGGATGCAAGGCACAACAAAAATTGTGCATAGAATATTTTTACAGTGTTGCACAAGATCAAAACATTCCATGTCCATACTTTTCTCATTTTGCGTGGACTATACTTCAAAGGATAAACGATAAAGGATCCCTAACTACCTCCATTTCAGTGAGAAGAGCAAAATGGGTCACCTGGTCAGACAACAACGACTCCTACGCACCATAATAGAAGGCACAATCGAAGGCACCAATGCAAGAGGGCGACCAAGGAAGGCGTACGCAGAAGACCTCAAGAAAGATCTGAGATGAGAACTAAAGAGAACGGCCAAAGACAGGGAGGAGTGGAGAAGGAGGTGGATAAATTTACTGCAAACCAATCGCTAGATTGAAACCATAGAAGAAGAAGAATGATCATAATATGAATGATTGGGGTACGTATTTTTTTGTCTCTGGAATGTACATAGTATGATTATATTATATTGATTATATTGATTGATTGATTGATTGATGTTGATGAGATCCCAGTAATTGTGCTGCTCAAAGGATCAACGTCACTGCAGCATACTTTTCTCGATTTTGTATTTGAGGTGGACATGGCCAGCGAGCTGCCACGTGCGTCGAATGGTTGAATTAAGGCAAGAGAAGCGACAGTAATTAGCTACGGTGAATAGTAAACTTAATAGAAATGAATGGAATCGATAAATCTTTGAGTGTGCCAAACAAAAGAACTCTCCCCTCAATCAGAATATTTCCCAAATGGGGAAAATCCTTTGGTGTTTCTCAATGGAAAACCCTACAGAAAGTTTTCAGCGAGTTTAAATTTAAAAGTAAAACTAATCAAATGATGGAAAACAGTGCGAGGCTTCTGTGAAATGAATAAATTTTGGTTAAAAATGAGGAAAAGTTTTGAGTCTAGTTTTTTTTGTTCCTTTTACTGTTGGAAATGGTTTAATTTTTTTATTCTTTTGTTATGTGATTATTTTAAACATTAATTGCCATCATAAATTAATACATAGGCTATTGTAGCGAAAACCATTGAAAAATCCGTTTCGGCTCTGGCCAATCAGGTGTAGGGTGATTCCGGATGCCCCTTCTTTTCCTTTACGCTACCTACGCTATGTATATAATAAAAAAGAAAAATACTTCATTATTTTCCCGGCCACAACATCAACAAACAAAACACTCTTTTGTTCCAAACAATGACGACTATGAACTTTTACTCATTAAATTATTTTTACTTTGACTGGACGCCATCTTGAAATCGTTGAATTGTCGTAAAAAGTGTTTATGACCATTATCGTAGATAATAATACGGGGTTTCAGTCAATTTTTCATTCATTTCTCTGTGACCAATATTATAACTGAGATATGAATTCTAAATGGTTTCAATCGGCCGCCATCTTGTAACTAAATAGTGGTTCTAGCTGGTTAACGAACTCGTTTAAGACATTTGTATGTGTATGATCAATTTTTGTGCCAAGTTTCATTAAAATCAGATAATATTTACGGAAGTTAGAGTGTTTCCTAAAATCGATATACAGACATACATGTATGTACATATACAGATATATAACCTTTTGAACGGAGAGTGGTTCTAGGCTCAGGGGGTCATGATATGAAAAGTTGTGAAGAAATTTTCCGAAAGTAGAACATAGGTCGCCATCTCAATAGGTAGATGAATCTCCCTAAAAGGGATGTCCGTACTGAAAAGTGTAGTATAAATAAATATAAAAAAATTATTTTCATATTGGCATGAAGTATACGACAGTAGACAGCTAATACACGTGTGTACCAGTGTACCTATAGCCTGCTGTCATCAATTGTGCGTCATTATTAGCCAATCAGAGAGCTAGTTGTATGTCTTTTAGACTACTGATGGGTAGACTCCCTGAAGTGATAGAAGACTTGTAACGGCGACGTAGATGGCAATTCCCAGACGACTTCAGACTATTGAGAAGAAGGTAGAAAGAATGAATGAAAGATAAGGAAAGAGAGGGAGAAAAAGAAAGAGAGAGAACAAAATGCGATTTGGGTAAGTGCAATTATATTATTTTGTATTGAATGTATATACCATTCATTTGTTTATTTATTTGGTTCAACCTCCCATGACCTATACACATGTTATTTCCCACAAAACTGTATCACAATTTATTCACAATATACACCATTACAAAATAAAAATTTACACTATGTAAATTGGCCAACACTACCCTCCCCCCCTCCCCTCTCCATTTCTCCTTCAAATCCCTCCCCTTTCTCCAGTTGCCGCCTTCTCATTTCCCATTGTTCTCCATCTTAATTTATCCGTCTTTTTTTGTTCAGTCTTTTCTTAGTATACTTTTCATTCATTTCTGCACAGTAGACTGTAAACTTACTGTATACATTAGGTTTCAAAGCATAAATTTTTTATTACTTGAAGTTTCCTTGGGGCTTCACGCTATACACCACTAAAGCCTTGCTTGAGACAAAGCTGAATATAAATGCAGCAGGAGGCACGATGTCCTCGCGCACAGACATTTTTATCAAGGTCCTTAATTAATTTTCTAGAATAAAATTAGATTATACTTTAGGCCTATAAATAATTAGATTACTCGTGACTTCGTGGTATTTCATTTTAATAAACAAAAAATAACAAATAATAATAAAATAATAATAATAATAAAAAAACTTGTTATAACAACCCGAATTAGTAAAACCCAAATAAATAGAAATTAACTTTGTCTAAGAAACCCACTTGTGTTAATATAAAACCCTGAGCGCTTTCGGCATGAACTGCCATCTACAGAGGGAAACCCACTAGCACAGTTACACCTTATCTGCGATTGGAGACTTGCTCAACTCGAGGAGAAGATGCAAATGTACTAACACAAGTGAGTTTCTTAGACAAAGTTAATTTCTTAACGATTATTTGGGTTTTACTAATTCGGGTTGTTATAACAAGTTTTTCTAAAACTCTAAGTTTTTGTTATTTTTTGTTTATTTAGGCCTATACCTGTATTTAAAAAGAATAGGGCCTATTATTACAATTTTAAGATTTTGTAGATAGCCTAGACTAGGTACTAAAATATACACGTGATTTTTGGTGGGATAGTCTTAAACCTCACCACGTATCACCAAGGGGGAGGGAGGGGTTAAAAAAAGGTTAAAAAAAAACATCGAGTGATTAATGGACAGCCCCTTACTAAGTTCTTGCATGTGCCCTACTCTTGCGAAGGTGCTCAGCAACCATCCCACACATTTGCCAGATCCCAGCTACTGTTTTGATTTCTGACAGGCTTAGACAATTTCCAAAATTGTGCCATTGCAACCTTGGTAGAAGACATAACAGAAGCTTGTTACACAGTGTTCGAATTGCTCAGTCTGCAGGTTGCTACACGCCGATATTTCAGGACATGTAGAGTAGTGGTACAGACTCCGACTATCAACCGAAAGGTTGTTGGTTCGAGTCCCATACTTTCTTCCTACTTTAGAATGATTGCGTGGGCAAACCTAAGTAGACCTTATAACGTCATCAGGCAGAATAAGGAAAAATGGAAAATATAAGCGCAAATAGTAGGGTCTTACGCATTTTAATAGTAGTAAAGGAAAGCTGTAGATTTTACAAAGCTAACAAAGGAATGCTCATATTCATATTACTGCAAAGGGGGGTCTCCATGAACCCCTTCTTACAGTGCTCGAGCTGGGGGGCATTGCCCCCCCCCCAAGGAGCTGGGGGGGGGGCAAGATGGACCGTGCTCCCGCTGACTTTACGCCCCTGCTTTCTAAATTTTCTGGCCATGCTTCGGAGGGCATGTAAAGCAGGCGGTTGAGTGTAAGAGAGGGCTCTTCACAGCCCTAACACCGCTAGGTTGACTTAGCAATAGAACAAAAAGTCAATATTTAAGTCAACATGTATTTAGTTTTCATCAAGAAACATTGTGTTTCCACAAGCTAAGCAAAGACAATTTCCCCTGAAGCCTTCCAAGGTCCTCAAGCTAAGTCATGATGCCTTCGCTAATTTTGATTATTATTTTAAAGTTTGAAAGCTAGTTGAATACAAAGAACAGCGAAATAGCCTCGTTATCTTAATATTCATCTGGGTTATAATTGTCCTGAGTTTGTGATGCTTTCAAGCATTTAACAGTTTTGAAATTAACTTTGGGGTAAGATACATTGCTGACCTCATTGTTTCTCAGCTAATTTCTCATCAAAGTTCATAGAAAACTTTAATTAAGGATTTTAATGATTTTAAGAGGAGGAAAATTAAATGAGTGTGAACACCAAAATTCTCGTGAAATATTCATCGTCAATTTTTATATTTGTAAAAATGAGGTATTCACTACGTTTGGTTTACCATAAATATGTCACTCCACATCAGTAAACCTGGCCATCGAAGTCGATAATTAGATGTGCACAAGAATTGGTGCGGTAGTCTTGGGGAAGAAGCTCCAGAACTGATCAAGTACGAGCACCATCTGACGCATCGCGAACACAACCTAAATGAAAGACCCAATTAGGCGATTATAGGGTCATTTTTCATGCATACTCTGCCGTGTAATTCCTAAAGGCCCAATAACCCATGAAGAGCAATCGACTTCAAAGTTTGGTGAACTCCCAACTGAAGCTGGGAGGGGGGGGGGGAGGGTTCTGGGAAGTGCCTTATTTCTGGGGGGGGGGGGAGGGTGGTTCTCCGGATCTATAAGTCTTTGGGGAGTTAGTCATAAGTCTCTACTCCGTTACTTCTCCCTTTCTAAAACTCGCCTTCTCCATGTAATTTCTTTATTGGATTTTCACTTGATTTTGTAGAAATTCAGTAGTTAAGAAAGAATCTCTCGTTTTAGAACTGATTCGTTCCCACACGTTGGTTAAGTCGATCTAACACCTGTTACTGTGTCGATGTTTATGTCTGAGATTGCCCATTGGCACTTGTACTCGGTGTGGGTACTGGGTTCATATCAAGGAGTCAATCAGGTTAACTATGGCTAGAAATTAATTCATTTTACGCCCGAAATTGCCTTCAAAGCAGTTGAGCTTCTGATTGGCCAGAGCCAAAAGGGATTTTTATTATTAGTAATAAATTGCCAACGATTGAATCCATGAGAGCAGAGCGTGTTTCAATCGGCGGCAAACTTGGTAGTGGGCACAGCGTTGGCAGGGGAACATGGTGAGACAAATGATAACGCGCTGTGACTATACCAGTCAGTCTACGTGCGTGGCGAGTCCTGGTCACCTCTGAATTGATCGTGTGACTTTACCATGTTCCCCAAGTGGTTCAAAATCCACTATAATCAGGAGGTCCACCCTGTCAGTCCACTCCCGTTCTCCCCGAGGAGAACCAAGTCAATAAGCAGACTCACTCCCCCACCAGGCTGACAGGGTTGCTTATAGCAGAAATACTGAAAGTAGGCATTAGAAAAAAAATTATGCAAATGTTTTATTAAAAGGTTATTTGCACACTAACAATTAAATGACTGTATCCGATCTCTTCAGTCGCCTCTGTAGGTTAGTACCCGTGTTGAGTTTCGACATGTCTCCGATCGCATGGCGGGCAGAGAGTCGCACAACAAATACACGCTACAACGTTGCCACCTTGCAATTTCCACTAATTCCCGGATGAGCCATTTGCTCCGTTCATGCTACGGCTGTTGAATGACCGAATATTCTATATGGGAAGCAAGGCCGTAGCCAATACCGGCCGCCATACCAAGTTGAATCCAGCGGACCAGAGCAGGTTCAAAGCTGCAGATAACTTGGTCGTGTGCACAGTGCCGGTAGGGAAACATGGTTAGACTTGTCCTGGTCACCTCCGAACTAATCGTGTGACTACACTGTGTTTCCCAAGTGGTTTGGAATCCACTATAATCAGGAGGTCCACTGTCCTATGGGCTGGCGTCAAGCCCAAATATGAGGCCTAAGTCGTTATTAACCCGACGAACACTACTAATACTAAGGCCGCAGCCAAGATTTTTTTCGGGGGGGGGGGGGGGTTCAGAAATTTCATTGGATATTAGGCCTACATAGTGGTTTTTATTTTTCCTCTCAAAGTCCGATTCTATTGATAGTATCAAGCCATTTCAGCTGGGGGGGGGGGGGGGTTGAAACCCCATGAACCCCCCTTGGCTACGGCCTTGAATCGGAAAGCAATGTAAATGAAGTTTAAAACGAAATTGAATTAATATTAGAATACATCGAGTGACCCAGAACCCACAATTTTACTCAACTAGAATAGAGAGTCAAATAAGTACGTAGTATATAATGAACACGTTGCTGATTGCTGGTGTTGTTTGCTTTAGAAATTGAAGCTGCTGAAGTCCCCCCCCCCCTTGCTGATTACGTATTGTACGAACTAGTGCACATCGCTGAGAATGGCGTGGGGGTTTATATTTAATTTTCTGCCTATATCCAACTCAAATACACCCGCAGCATATAGCCTTGTATATGCTTTTGTAAATTACAGTCTCTTTTGTATATATGAGTTTCACGTCATTTCTTTGTCTTGTTAAAGTAAACTCGCTTCGGCGCGCTTTGTACATTTCTTTCTATAACCTGTATGTGCATAGAGTAAATTTATAATGACTTTTTTGTTCTTATTACTAAGACTACGACTAAACCTAACACAACCAAAACTACATAATTGGCATAATATACCGCTCTTCAAGGCCGTATCCAGGTTTTGATTTCGGGGGGGGGGGGGGTCAAATAAATTTTTACGTAATTTATTAATGAATTAATGGATAAATTCTTCAAACAATACAGGTTTAGATAAAAAAATTATTTCAGGCGGGGGGTCCGGACCACTTGGACTACCCCCTGGTCACGGCCATGCCGCTCTTAATACCTATATACAGTATATATATATATATAATAACCTTTATACCAATCTTAATATACATATAAATATGTCCGTGTCTGTCTGTGACTGTCCGTGTGTTGTCCCGGGCCTCCTCTCAAACGACTGGACCGATTATGATGAATTTTTTGTATGTGTTCAAGGAGATACGAGGATGGTTTAAGTTAACAATTTGGTCCACTGGAGAATGTTTTTATAATTAATTTTAGTAGTTTAAGTAGTTGTTGATTTTGGAATGTTTTACATTGGACCCGGCCAACCGACATCTAACGGCGGCCTGCACTACCATTAATTTTTGTTTATTCCGACAGTTGGCGCTACCATCGCCTACAGAGATCAACTGACATCTGACCACGCCTACTTATAGGGGCATTTTGGCGCGAAATTCAAATTTAGTAGTTTTATTAAATGTTTTCTTTATTGTTTTCTTTGTTGTTTCATATATTATTATATTTATTATTTACATGTATTACATACATTGTTTAAAACGGAAACAGCTGAAGTCGGGTGGCTTCAATCCGAATGTTTACGATGCGTCTATAGTTTTACTATGTCTATGGTGTGACCACAATTAATTTACATGTGTAGTGACTGCGAGGCCGTAGGCCCTGATTTACATGAGCAGTGGGGGCGAGGCCCGAAGGCCGAGCTGCCGCCTGCGGCGGGCCGGGAACCGCTTGTATAGCTATATAAAAACAGCCCTACACGTAAAATTTTCATGAATACGCTTAAAAGCCCCTTAGATACCCAAATGGAAACACGTACTAACATAGCCTAATCATACTAACATTAACTATCCTATCTCATAAGCTAACAATATAGAATAATTGACTAACAACGCTCACTGTATAATTAAGTCACACACGGCAAATGCGGCCGTGGCTATAGAAGAAAAGATTTTTGCTTTCCAATTTATACGTGGTATAAGTGTTCCGAGTTCCGTGCGTCAAACTATTTTGCATTCCTATTTATACGTATAGTATAAGGAAAGCTTTGTGAGGGTCAAAATTTTCGAGTCCGAGATTTCAATGGATTTGCACGTTTTGAGGGACCAAAAAAGTTTTTTTTACGAAATGTCTGTCTGTCAGTCTCTCTGTTCATCGAGTTGCCAGCAAACTACTCGGTGTATTTAGTTGAAATTTTGCATGTTGGTTCACAAAAATTATAAGTCGGGAACTTTTTTTTTTTTTTTGAGTAACTCAATTTTGGGGGGTTTATCCTAAAAAAACTCTTTCTCTAAAATGGAGTTTTAAATTCGCATATATAGTGTTGTCCTTATTAATGTTAACTAACCGCTATGGGTCTTGTCCCTTGATAGTTTGCTTCTTCGGGTAAAAAAACAACAACTGCATTTTCATGAAAAATAACTGCAAAATAAATTTTCTGCTGAACCTTTCTATCGATGCTTTCTACCTTCAGGTATATTTTACGTGTTAAATAGAGTAACAAATCCGAACAGGTTGCTTTCCCAAACAAAGATTTGGTGTTCTGCAAGAATTTATTTTTTGAAGAAATTATGGAAAATTCACGCTCCAATACATTGCGTGCCCTGCCATTATTACCGTGCTGTTATGTATTACCCGTTCTAGAATATGCGATCCCATCGATCAATTCAGTGCTTTTGAATATGTGATATCGCGGGATCCGAAATTTAACCATACAAAAAATTACTTGCTATGGGATTACCCATGTTATCAATTTCCTTATTTATAAATAAGAAGGCATGTTCGAGTAAACTAGGACCAGTTTTTTTTTGTAAACGATTGGGAAATATACAACCTATATAATATAATATAATTGATCCTCTCAGCAATCATGGAAGTTGTGCTTTTATGAAACAGACTGTGTCTTTTCCATTGAAGAGTTACGTTAAAAGCCACTCAATCACGATACAACCCTATCCTAATTAGGGAGTAGCCTGAACACAGTTATTCTGGGTCACGTACAGTGTATAGAACTAGAATTACTATGCACATATATATGATACCAGGGTGCACAGCACTTGCATACAGTATGATCTTTTCAAAAGGGTTTGCTCGGGCACAAAAGGGCGTAAGTAGGTCACCCGTAGCGGCCCTTCTAAGGTATACCTGTTCCAAGTCGACCTTTTCCACCAACGCCCTAAGTTATGCAGCAAATTTATTCATTTCCTACCTTTTTGCACCTTTAGCTGGCAGGTGCGGTACTAAGGGAAGATTTGTTGCACGGTTTATGTAGGTTATGTGAATATGGGATGATTTGGGGCGGATTAGGGAGCTATGCAAAGGAGGATTTTAGAGATTTTTCTTAAGGGGGGGGGGCATGATTTGTTAAGTCGGGGTCAGCGTTCCTCCATTTTTTTTTCATGTTCTTCTCCTTCTTCTGGCTCTACAGCCCTTGATGAGGTTTAGCCTGCTCGACAACATTCCTCCAGTCATCTCGGTTTTGTACAACGCTCCACCATCTACGGACTCCCAACTCGCGTAGGTCAGTTTCCAACTCATCCTTCCAGCGTTTTCGAAGGCGTCTCACCAGTTGCCTTCCTGTCATGCTTGCTTTGTACATCTTGTGTTCCACATGCGGTCGTCTGACATTCATACCAGGGACGCCGAGTTTTGAAGACTCTAGGGGGGGGGGGCAAGAATTCGGTACTCTGGAAAGTATTGCATTGGTAAATGGCTACTTGAAAAAACTATAATGCAGAAAACGTTGACCGACGTACGCTCGCTCTTTCTAAACTAGTCCGCGGGGGCAAGATGGTCCCCCCCCCACCCAAGTCGGCGTCCCTGATTCATATGACGTGTCCCATGTTATGCGTTGCGCTTTTATTAAGTGGACTATGTCTTCTCCATTGGGTGTTGCGTCTATTTCGGCGTTGTTTCTTATACGCCACTCTCCGTCTTCGCATAGGGGTCCGTAGATCCTCCTTATTATTTATCTTTCCAATACTCGCAGTTTGTTTGCTTCTTGTCGGAAACATCGACTTGCAGCAACATGTCCGAGGAATTTGAATTCTATGCACCTGGTTTCTTGGGCTGAATTGCGCTGGCTACTAGTGGGGTCGCAGGTTGGCGGATAGCGAAAAGGCCACCAGATATAGTAGTTAGCTGCGAATAAAACGAATGAGCAGTCCCCGACCAAGCAGCGGCATAATGGGAGGGTGTAGTGGACAGTCTGGTGGTGCAGGCTTGTCTAGAAAAAGCCACAGAGGCCCGAGGATGGCGGGGCGAATGGTTGCCACCTCTAAATAAGCAACCTTTACAGCGGCACTGTTTTTTCCTGAGGTTGATGCGGAGGAACTCAATGAATAGGCAACGGTATAAGGATGCCGAAGGCAACGGGAAACCACTGCAGTTCCCTAATACAGTCATCATGGCATGAATTCGAATTCGATACTCTACATACTTGACTTGGGGAGTCCAAAGTACGGTATCTACTTGTTCCCAATTGCCATGGTAATCGGCAATCTTCAATAGAAGGGTCATTCGACGAAGAAGAAGCACCCGATTTCTGCTATGGCTAATAGTCTTAATATCGTGTACATGCTAAGGAATTTTATGGACTTTTTATGGACCCAGGCCTACTTATAGTGGCCCATAGGTCCCTTGTCCAATGCCACCGACCCCATGAATTTATGACATTATTTGTATTGTTTCCATATAAAGTTTTGGCCATTAGTAAACTGGTATATGTCCTCGATGTCAACCTACACCGGCTACAAGCGATAATGGACAAGCTGAGGCAAGCTTACCATTTACGCAATTAAACAGGCGAAAGCATGACTTAACCAAGTACAGATACGAGTCTACACGGTCCAACTTGGTTGTAAAATTTTGCCCGATTTCAGTCGGATGTACTGACACCAACGCAACGGTAAGTTCTAAATTCCAACTGATCAATATCAATATATATCAATATCAATATAATATAATGATATTGTTCTATTTTCGTTATATCTTCTGCTTACTTACTTACTAATTGGCGCTACGGCCCGTGAAGGGCCTTGGCCTGGTCTGCCACAACGCGCCAGCCTTACTTCTTTAAATACTTATATTTAATTAAAACATAGGAAGATAAAGTGAATAATTATCAAAGCGTGAATCGTCATTGTTCGCCAATTTACAAACGTTCGTAATGGCGTAGGGTATGTAGGTAGGGCGTAAAGGTAGTAGGGAGCCAATCAGGAGCGAGGATGACTCCGCCTCCACCCCCCACCACCCCGCAATTTAGTATAAATATCAGAGCACATCCCCCCTGCCCTCACAGTCGCTGCTGAGCCTCCGAGATACAATCTTAGAAGGCTACGCAGTTCCACTGAAGATGTCAACCGCAGATGTTGACGAAATGTTTGGAAGTTCGCGTTCATTTCGACCATGGCCCATCAGCCTGGATTCTACTGGTTCTTCATTCGTTCTTAAACCTTCAACTAAATATGTCTGGAGAAATAAATATAAATATGGCTGGAGAAATAAACTAAAAAATAAAATACTTAGTAGGTAAAAGTAAGAAACTCGGCCTACTTCAATAAATCACACTCTGTATATTATTGTACTGGATTAAAAAAAAACGCTAAAGAAGAAAAATTATGACTTAGTAGGGTTTTTGGCTGTTTATTTCAAATGCAATTTCCAATGTATACAACCGGCTATGTAAATAATAATTCCACGATTGAAAAAAATTGAATGAATGACAAACATTTTTAAACGTCTCCCTTTTATAACCTGTCCCCACCGGAAACCCCCCCCCCCCTCCCCGACTTCCACCCCCTACCATTTTCCAAGTTTAATACGTAATAAATGAGACTATATACAGTATAAAGCTTAAGATTGAAACAAAAACTGAAAAATAACCGAATCCACATCCCTTCTTTTTAATTACCTTTTATTGCAGCTGATCCAGCTTATCACCATATCGTGGGCTCTAAATTTTAGGGTGTTTTATCATTTCTTTTTCTTTTTCTTTATAAAAGGTTAATCGCATACAAACAATTTAATGAATGTATCCGATTGACCGCTTCAGTCGCCTCTGTAGGTTAGTACCCGTGTTGAGTTACGACACGTCTCCGATCGCATGACGTGTAGAGACTAACACAAGTACAAGCACGCTACCGCCTGGCCATCGAAGTTGATTTTAAACATTTGCCCTCCCAATTTTCATCATAAAAATGTAGAGAAAACTAAATCTGTTGTGTTGCGTTTCTTTTATCTTGCATACTTTTTGTTTAAATAATGAAATGAAATGAAAACAACTTTGTTGCAAATAAACAAAAGGTGAACAATCAGAATATATAAAATTTATTTATTTATTTATGTTTAACTTACCCATGAAAGCGGATGGTATTGAAGTGAGAAAAAGTTTTTGACTTCTCACCGGGACGCCCGTCTCTGGATCCTGCATCTCTCGCACCAGCCCCTCCATCTGGAAAAATCAGGAAAATCAAGATGAAGTGTATTTTCTCGTAGTATACAATGGATCGGACACTTGCTATGACACGAGAACTTGGTAAGCTGCATCATAGAAGGAACTATGGAAGGCGTCAACCGACCTGGGCGCCCCTGAAAAGACTATCTGCAGCAAGTTATGGAGGATGTAGGGGCCAATACATACGGGGAGCTGAAGAGGGCGTGCCAGGGTTGAGGGGGAGGCATCGATGCCACATGTTGCTGCCAACCACCCAGCCATCTGTAACTTGAAGAGATAGAGAGGAAATATAAAATAAGCTAAGGAGAGAAGAACTCCCTGAAGACATTGCATCTTCAAAAAGGGCCACTCTTCCAGTCATTTAGGCTGAACGACGTCTTTCAACTATCAACTCGCGGAGGTCGCGGTTTCTATTTCGTTTTTATATAGGTTTGGTTGAGTCTTCTTCTCACCTTGCTTCTTAGTGGGATTTATCATTCGGTCACTCTTACAACATGTCCCAGCTGCTAACTTAGATGTAGTGCCTTTATAAGCCGGACCAGAAGTCTTGAGTCTAATTGCGTCTAATTTTCGTGCTGTTCCCTATATCCATGAGAGAGTTTCTTCAGTGACTTCGTGGAAGTAAAACATGATTAATAACTTAATATATAAAAAAATTTAAACTTAATTCCACAACATAAATTTTTAATGACAGCTGTTTATGCACACTTCCCCTCTCTTAGATCTGGCGTCTGGAGTGCCCCGCCTATTCCCCCTCCACGCTAATTAAGACTGATTTAGGTAATGGGTACTTGTTGGAGCCAGTCTGAAGATGGTGTTACACCGAAACAGCTGTCATTAAAAATTTATGTTGTGGAATTAAGTGCAATTTTTATTTATTTATATTAAGTTATTAATCCTGTTCCATATATGCCAATATCCCTATTCTTCTAATTATTTCATTTTCTAATACTTGTAATTTGTTGCCGTCATCAGCGAAAAGATTTCAGGTTCCGAGCCTACATACATATTTCCACAATTTAATATTTCAATGATAGCAAAAACATCATTAACATATTACCGGGGTTTATTTCTTAATACCGCATTAGTAAGTGACGGTGTTAAATATGCGCGGAAAATTCAAATTAATACATTATTGGAATACGAGAGAATGGTTGCATTGTTTAATAATTAAAGAAAATACTAGTACACATTAAAATGTACAGGTAGAATTTTGAAATATAGTTAGAATTTTAATTTTTTAATTTAACTTTATTAAAGGTTAAACAAACAATTTATAATGAAATCATGTATCCGATTAACCTCTTCAATCGCCTCACTAAGGTGCCCATTCCATTGACCGGCTAGGGCTATTTCCAAAACGGTGACGTGGTAGCAGACACTCAAGACTTAGGTGTCGTTTCCACCCACCTCGCATTGCAGAATTGACGGAAATGTATATTTTCCTCTATGCCATAGTTAAAATTGATCAATGATCATACAACAAAATCACAAACAAACAAACTAAAATTAAAAAATGGCTTCATGGGATATGTTAATTACAAACATTTTAATAGATTTCTATAAAAAGAAAAACAAACATTTCCATCAATGTCACTTGCAATCTGCAATGCGAGGTCGGTGGAGACGCTACCTAAGTCTTGAGTGTCTGCTACCACGTCACCGTTTTGGAAATAGCCCTAGCCGGTCAATGGAATGGGCGCCTAAGACACCTAGTAGTTCCTTCTGTCGAGTTCCGACACGTTTCCAACCGCAAGGTGTATAGATACAAGCACAAGCACGCTACCACCTTGTCAGAGAAGCCGCTTAGTTTGTGTCTACATCAAAGGGAGAAAAAAATTGATAACTCACCAAAAATATAGCCAAAGATTCATTTATGAATTTGAATTTCCCGCGTATTTTGCTCTCATTTGTTAAAAACAATTAATTGAATCAACCCCGGTATTATGTTAATCCCAAATCACCATAATAAATAGGGCTATAGCCTTAGCATCCTTCCTATTAGACTTTTTGTGTAAATTTCTGTCTATTTTATTCATAAAAGGCCTCCCTTTTTAAGTAGTGCGGGCGCGATAAAAATAGGGGGCAGTGAAACCTTTTCTTAAAGAATTTTCGCGAAGGCGGAAAAAGAAATATGATCTTTTCCTTTGTTTGGTATTATTAAGTGTAGTCAAGCATGAGAAGTGTTGAGTTACATGAGGGCTAACTTTATCCTTTCTCCCCCGCGTTATGTTTTCACATAAGATGAGAAGTGGTGAGTTCGGGCTAACTTTATCCCTTTTTTCTCTCATAGCATGTTTGCACATAATCTCATATTTCATAGTTTTTGCTTGTTTTGGACTAGCTTGTTAACTTTCGCGGCGATTCGATGGTTTTAGCATATAAGGATAACTTCAAAATTCAATTATACATACTGTATATTGTATTACTGTATCGTATTTGACCATAGATGTAATATATTATCTGGAACGGCGGGAGCCATAATATCCCTTAATAGGCACCCGTTAACCATAAGCCAACTATAAGTACCAACGTAAAACATACCGAAGTCTTACACATTGCAGCATAGCAGAACGGATACCGTAAAACCGCCTAAATTGGGTCAATTTTCAGTGATTTTTTCAACTCTTGAAATTGTTTGTTGCAATATTTCACAGCTATTGACGTTAATACATAGCAACACGCACACGAGATTTAGCAGGAGTCTAGTTTTTCGAATAGAATGGTCCCACTTAGAATAAAAAATTAAAAAGACTGACCCAATTTGGACTCTAAGGGTGGGTAATTTGGGTCACTGAAAGACCCCTTTCTTAACTAGTGCCCTCCCTCTTGTACCACAGTTAAGCGCTACGCGTCTCATTTCGGTTACTCTTAAAACTATTCGAAAATGTCCAAATAAACATTATTCAATAATATTAGCGGCAAAATGGATAGCTTTTCTCAGTAATTGCCTACAACTGAAGTTTTTTCAGGGTTTTTGGAATTCAAATATTTCAAATTTAACTAGGAATTAAAATAAACTAACTTAGCATTATAGGAGTGCCTCACTTTTGCCTAAATTATTTACTTTAGTTATTGTACTGTGCTTACAGACATCAACATCGCCATGATGCTTGTCGGTGGTTCAAGAATAAATTTTTTAAACATTTTAGCTCGCTGACCCATAATACACTCTCTGACCCAATATAGGCGGTTTGACGGTACCTGGACCCGGTCAAAACTCTGTACTTAGCTTGTGCAGGCTATTTTCCCAGCGAAATTGACTACTTATCTAGTGCAGACTACACTAGCAGCCATATTGATAACGGTCTATAGCCAGGGAATGTATTGGACCTATAAATAAATATATAAATAAATAAGTTCTAATACTAAGCCAACGTATAGAAGATTTTTTTAAGGTTAATCGCATGCAAACAATTTTGATTGACCTCTTCAGTCGCCTCTGTAGGTTAGTACCCGTGTTGAGTTACGACGCGTCTCCGATCGCATGGCGTGCAGATAGTCGCACAAGCACGCAACCACCTTGCCGTCGAAGCTGATTGGTGCATTAGTCATAAAATATTCATGGTAATAATATAACATAATCATACTACATAATGATATAACATAGTCAAACATTATTTTCCCTTTGACTCACCGCCCTCTTGAAATCGTACATTTCTCGTAAAACGTATTATTTATAATTATTGTGGATGATAATATGGGCTTTCAGTCAGAGACGGTTTCAGAAAAAGTTTTTTTTTGGGGGGGGCGGTGGCCTGAAAAATATCGCGTTTCCCTTACTTGAGTAATAATTTTCTTAATTTCCTTCAAAAGTCCATTATATCTAGTATAAAGCTATTTCTCTCGGGGGGGGGGGGGGGCACCGCCCCCACCGCCCCCCAAGGATCCGTCCCTGCTTTCAGTCATATTTTATTTCATCCCACTACAACCCATATTAACTATAATATGAATCTCTTAAAGTTTTGATTGGCCGCCATCTTGAAATTAAATGATAGATCAGGCTAACTATGGAGACACTGGTATGGTAAATTTTTCTACCACATTTCATCAAGATTGGATAATATTATAAATGCAATTATCACATTATTTTCACTTTGACTGGCTGCCATCTTTAAATCATTTTAATTACAATTAAACAGATAACAGTAAAGGCTTTTCGTCACATCTTATTTCATTCCTCTGCGACCAATAATAACGGAGAAATGATTTTTTTTTCCGTTTTTGATCTGCCGCCATTTTGAAACAACATGGTGGATCAAGCCGGTTAACAAACTTGAACCAGAAATTTGTATGATAAATGCTTGTGGTAATTTTATTTTCCTCAAAATCGAACATATTTATTTATTTATTTTTAATTTATTTTTTCATTTTCAGGCGTGGGACTCTTTCGAGTATTTGCGCCGGTCGGTGTGTGTGTGCGGAAGTGTTTACTTTTTTTGGTTACTATTGGTAGTTGTGGTTTAGAATGGTTTTCTTGATATCGAATTATATCTACGGAAGTTACAGTGTTTCCTAATTTATAAATTTGCTTACGTTCATACATCAATCAATTAATCAATCAATCAATCAATCACAAACGTGTATTAGAAATAGAAATACCTCTACGGCCAGTTGGCCCATAACCGACTGTAAAAATAGATAAATAAATCATTGGATAATTAATTAAATAATTAATTAAACATATAGGCTACTCGGGTGTACAG
Source organism: Psococerastis gibbosa (assembly GCA_963971405.1). Taxonomy (NCBI): domain Eukaryota; kingdom Metazoa; phylum Arthropoda; class Insecta; order Psocodea; family Psocidae; genus Psococerastis; species Psococerastis gibbosa. Next base: position 29,367,138 of record OZ020491.1, read on the forward strand.
TATACACATAAAATTTTGAACGCGGGGTGGTTTTAGGCTTAATAAGGGGTCATGAAATGAAAAGTTATGAAGAAGTTTTCCGGAAGTCAAACATAGGTTGGCTTAGTAATAGAAACAATAAAAATTCGTTATTTATTTATTTAGATTAGGTATGCCCAGGTAACGCCCTTAGCCACTCCTACTTGTATTTTAAGATTATACCATGGAACTACGCATATTGTATTATCTACTGCGTTATCTACACCAATTGTTATAAATAAGAAAGCATTTAACTATTCACTCCTATACCGGTTCTTTTTTTATTGTAAGTGAGCGGTCAACAGACAGTTTATAGATTTGCCATTACATCGGGGTAAACCGTAGAAGTTTCATATTCAAAAGAGACAAAAACAATTTTTCACATCATTCAAAATGAAATCGAACGGGGAGGGGGGGGGGCATGGTTGAAAGAGTAACACGTTCAAAAGGTATTTAAATTAAACGCTTCTTTTTGAAACCCGTCAAAAGAAATTTATTGCATTACATGCCCGCGTATTTGGAAACTCTTTGATATCAATGCCTTTAACGTTATTGATTTTATTGGAAATTGCAAGTGACACTTTAGGATAAATTAATCAATTCTGATCCCTTTTTTGACAGAAAGGTTCTTTACTGAGGATCTCTTTAAAGAGTGTGCGGGTGCTTGATAGGCAACCTTTTTTTTTTTTAAATTTCCCTTCTTAGCTATCCTGAGTGGGAATATTACATTATGAAATTCTACTCTTTAAGTGCCGTACATTTTCTTTCGGCCCACTTTTAATTTCTCCTAACGATTAAGCCCATTTTCAGCCATTCTTCTTCCGCTTTAAATACCTCTTCTATCGACGAGTGGCGATCGTCGTGGCAATTTGGACCATGGAGACTGCTGCTCTGAAAAGGGAATTCGTGATCTTGCCAAACCACTGCCTCAGATTTTTCAACCAGGATTATCTTCTTCTGCCGGGAGCCCTCTGTCCTCCTGTTTAATATCTCGATATACAACTATATATTGTGTTCGAGTCTTATATACTCGATGGAGCCGCCATAGTTGTCTAACTCTAACACCGGAATTAGAGGTTATGGAAAAAACTGGGCTTGGCGGGATTCGAACCCACGATCTACGCCTAACCATATCCTCTAATTTCGGTTATAACGAGGAGATTACCTCTTCAACCAAAGTTAATTTCATGTCAGTGTTATATATACCATATAATACTACAAATATAATACTACAAATACAACACTTCTAAGATAATATAACACTGTAATTGTGAAGAAAACTAAGTTATTATTATTTTTATCTAAGTTTCAAAGTACCACCTCAATGTAGATACCTACTATTGTAAATATTTACAGACTTTACGACTTCCAGGATGTCTATTTCAAGTTGAATGAGTTGCTGCAGGAATTTGCGGTTCCCGACAGAAGAGAAGCTATAGACGGTTCGCCAGACCACAGTCATGTTCATAACAATAGGGGACTTACGCCCATTAATTTCGAGAACCCGCGGCGTTAAAATCTGCTCCCCGTCAGCAGTCGTTTCTGTAAACATTCGGCCCCGGTGCTCAGCATCAGTGTGTAATTTTTACATTTTACATCCTTGCTACAATACCGTATAGACCGCTACTTGCATTGGCGCCGACTTGGGTCACTTGGCTGAAATTTTGGGAGTGCTTGGATATCAGTGGAGTATATACATAGGGGCAACAGTGAGCGGTAAGTGTTCGGTCGGTAGAATTCTATACTGTGCGAGCCTCCGACAAGTTTGTTAACTTGGGGGGGGGGGGGGGAGGGCACAGGATTTTTGAATCACTTGTATCACTATTATTATTAACGAATTTATAAATATATTCCTTTGGCCAAGGGAAGTACTGGCCGAAGAAGATGAAGAAGAAAATGGCGAATTACCTATCTAATAAATAAAATAAAAATGACATGATAAAACCTTGTAAATATTAAACTTGATTTAATTTAATTTAGCTTATTTAAATTTAAATTTATACTTTATAGCCTATTGACTTTTTTCTAAGCCAACCTAGCGGAGTTAGGGATATAAAGCCCTCTCTTACTCTCAATTACCTTCCCGAAGATAACTTTTAATACACGGGGTATAAAAAACGTGGATAAAAAACCGATCGGGCGTTCTCTGGGCAACGCAAAGTGGAAACATCTAGTGACTAATCCTTTCACCAATGAGACCGAGGACGACCTTTGGGTGTGCACCGACCATGGCGTCAGGTTAGAAAGAATACTACGAACCAGAAGGAATTCTCAATAGTCACACAATCAAGTGGTTTCCTGATGGCTCTAGGCTAGGACGTACAAAACCAAGAACAGGCCTTGGTGTCTTTGGGCCTGCGGTTAAATATCTGGAGTCTCTTGGGGTGGCAACTACAGTATACCTCTCTGGGCTTTGCAACTAGAATGGACATCTGACTAACATAGGTGTCAGAGAGTCTAAAGCATGCAGATTCTGCAATGAAAGAACGGAGGACCCCGAGTACATCCTCCTTCACTGCGATGCTATCGCACAAAGGAGAGTGCTTGGGAAGCTCGCAATTACATCTAAAAGACCTACCGCTTCTAAACCTCCTCAAGATCCTGGCTCTCCTGAGGGAGATAGGCCTCGAGGAAGTGATGTAGATACTTTTGTTGTAGAGGGAAATAGGCCTAATAGGCTTAACTGCACATAGGCCTTGTTCTTCTGTAGTTGCAATCTAGCGATTGTTTTGCAGCAATTCTTTCCACCTACTTCTCCACTCCTCCCTGTCTTGGGCCATTCTCTTGAGTTCCAAGTAGGTTCCGCATCTCATATCTTTCTTGAGGTCTTCTGCGTACGCCTTCCTTGGTCGCCCTCTTGCACATAGGTACCCATTAAAAAAAATAATAAATAAAGAAATACTCTCAACTAGGACAGCCCGGGACCACCCGCTTTACATGCCCTCCGATGCATAAATATAGCGTGGGAATCGAACCAACAACCTTTCGGGAGAAAGTTGGAGTCTGTACCACTGCTCTGCATGTCCTTTAGTCATTAGTGGTGAAATTCATCATTCTAATTAAACCTGCATTGTTGAGATATTGGAATAAATATATATATGTATATATACACACAAAATTATGGCTTGCACCTGCGGAGATTTGACCTCCTCGGGCCGCCCCTGAGAGAGAAAGATTATTACTGCTTGATGGCTTGAAAAGTACCCGTAAAAGGAATGATGGACGGCACCGCAATCTACTAATGTATGGTGGTGCCTTGCAAATTATTCCTTGCGATTACGAAAACCACCCCTTTGGCGACAACCTCCCTTAATAACAAACAAGAAATTTACATCCAAACACAACAAATAATAAAAAAACCCCAACCATGGAAGGCTATAACGCCAAGTATGAAATAATAAAACAACAAAGACGATCCCAACAATGGAGGGTAATAAAAAATAGATAAACATTCTCCAGTTAATATTAAAGTGAACTACACAAAATTACGAAAAGAAAACGAATAAAATATCTTTTCTATGGAGGGGATCTCTGACGTTTTCGATAAACAAATGTCAGTGATCCAACTGGGAATTGTTTTAAATATTTATTGAATGTGTCTTTGATGAGAGGCTAACGTGACGAGTGCATGGAGAGCGTTTTTTGCTTTGATAAAAGATAGATGAAAAAGCGAGGTATTGTCCAAAAGTACTTCCATTACTATCGTTGACACAGAATGAAATTATACTGTACATGATAGTGATTTATTGGTAAAAGTTAATGACAATCATGTAAAATTATTTAACAACGGGTTAGCTGGACTAACATTGCCTGCTGTGTTAATAGTCATTAGAGGCAGGGGGTTCAAAGTAATTGAATAATTACGGTGGAGCTCATTGTCGAGGGAAGGGAAATTTATTACATAGTAATGGCAATGTATATATATACTGTATGCATGATCTTGAGTTAGGGCTATAAAGCCCTCTCTTACACTCAACTAGGGAAGCCCTGGACAGCATGCTTTACATGCCCTTGTAACGGGTTATTTCCGTTACCGTGTCAAAATCATTCCGACCGTGGGGTCGAAATGCAGGGCTTGATACACTACAAGGAAATTAATAAAACTTACAATAATCCGATTCCTGACAAGGCCCTCCGTAGCCATATTTGTTTATAAACAATAACAAAGCTTCGACACTCGAATGATTAAGGCAAATTTTTCGATAAGTAATAAACCGTAATCTGAGAAAGGACAAATTTAATAAAACACCTAGAGAAAGGCAGATTCCTAGCCCTCTGCTCGGAATATAACTACCTCTCATACAAATAAATACAAGAACATGCAGTTCCTCGAAAACAGAAGAAATATAGAAATTTACCGTTTGCGCCAACTCACAAACTTTTACGCGCCTTTTCCTTTCATAACCGTAGCAGAAGAAAGTTTACGTGGATGATAAAATCACTTCTTGAAGCCAGAGTGAAGGACGACTTACAACTGATAAGATCAGAATTTAAATAAAAGTAAAAACCCTTGTCTAATGTAAAGTGAATAGCAATTAAATCCATCCAACCCTAACCTGGGCTAACCTATGGTGTAAGGCGAGAACCGGTGTTCCAAGAGTTCCAAGGAGGCGTTCTCGACGTAAATCCCCTGATGGGGAACTACGTGGAGGGGAACTTCTTGGAGGACGGAAAGACCGGACCGAGACCATCATCGGCCCGTAAAGGCCATACCGAGGGAAAGATGCACCAGGGCTAAAAGAATGGGTAGGACGAGGGTCCTCAGCAATTACAACTTCACTTCACTTCGTTCATCTTCTTATTAGTAAGAATTCTCTGCACCTGTAAGTCTCCATTATTGTTTTGTAACTGAAAAGAAAATGTACTTTATGCTGTGTTATCTAGATTGTGCGCGGGACGACGTCGCTGATCTGGAAGTGGAGGATGGATTCGGTTGGAGAAGGGAGCGGGTCGCTCCTCTTCCTCATCCGGGGCCATGATCCCCTCCCAGGGCAGATGGTCGGTCAGTCCTCTGGATAATATTTTGTAATGTGTAGATTTCTGAGACTGGCACCATGATATTTCTCTCTTTACAAAAGTCCAGTGCTCAGAAAATTCTCCGTCTAATTGTGCGCAATGTTAACTAGGATGATCGTGGGTTCGATGACGAACGGAGGGAGTGGTCCAGATTCAATTCTGTATCCGGTCTCCGGATGGAATCGGACACACTCTCCCCGTTCCTCACCGAACCAATGTCGGATCTCCGGCGATATGCCAATTTCTATTGTTTGTTGTGGTGCTATATTGATGTTTGGCAGCGGCCAAATTTTCCGGTCGAGGAAGAAGTGACCAAATATATTTGCTGATCTTGGACAATCTGGTGTTCTCTGTGCTTCCTCCGCATCTCTCTAGGTTGAGACTCTCTCTCTCTTTTTGCGAATATTTAGCCCCATGATCCACGCCCTTTACTTTCTGCCGTCCCTGAGCTACCGACGCACCGGCTGAGGCCACCCTTGTTAAGATGAGTCGGATTTGATAGAAGGATGAGTTATCTCCAGTTTTGTGGTTACCATCTGGTAATTGGTCTATCTCTCCAGTTTCACCTTACACCCTCCGAAGCATGGCCAGAAAGTGTAACTAGTGTAGGACTTGAACCAATAACCTTTCGGGTGAAAGTCTGAGTCCGTTCCACTACTCTCCATGGCCCATTTAGGCCCATAGGTCCTCCAGTCGCAACCTAGCCGAGTTCTATTGCATCTGCGAAACTCGACATGGCAGCAGGTTGGACTACTGAAGGCCAACCGCCATTAGCAACAGTGCACCCTGGATGCTCAAGTCTGGGGTGCCATATTACAAGGCACTCAGCTGACTCAGCGACAATGTGCCATCCACTTACAGCCTCCTACGCACTATATCGGCACAGATTGTCCACTTGCACGCCAACCCGGGCGAGGTGATGTCTGAAATCCTCGTGACCAGTGAGCAGGGATATCACCCGACGCACGCGCGTTCTATCCAATTTCAGCAGACACTTAGCCCTTTCGGTTTCTGGATGTTTTGATGGGGACGCTTCGTATGAAGACATGCAGTTTTTATTGACGTTGTATTGTTTTATTTAAATAACAAAGCAAGTCATTAAAGATTTGGCTCATGGAAGTTGTAGACGATTGCTTCGTGCATCATGTAATAGGAAATATTAAATTGTTGGTACCTTTAGTTCTTTCAGAAATACCAGAACGGACTAAAATTACGCGTATTTGGGGATTTTTGGAAGAACTACAAAATTGAAAAGTAAAAATACCGGATTATCTGATGCACGAAGTAGCTTAGATGAGCCAAATTTTTAATAACTTGCTGAGTTAATTAAATAAAAAAAGGAAAAGTATTTAATTGTGGGGTGCCAATTTTTTACGTGACATATCCTCTTAACATTGATCAATGACAGCCTGTTGGATGACGTAATATTACATTACTTATCGACGTATTGGACGTTGGAAATAGTCCTACGCTGAGTAAGCAAAATAATAGAAAATGACTTCCCTTTACGTTTTAAGGCTACGTAATATCTTATGACGCATTATTTGGTAGTGATCAATAAGATCCCGTTGGATGACATAGTACATTACATATTATCACGGAAATAGGCCAATTCTGAGTAAGCAAAATAATACAGTATTGGAAAATGGGTTTCTCAGGTTTTACATAATATCTGATGACGTATTCTTAATATTGATCAATGGCATCCTGTTGGATGACGTAATAATACATTACATATCGACATATTATCATCGAAAATTGGAAAAAGTCTTACGCTGCGTATACAAAATATTAGAAAATGGGTTCCTCAGGTTTTAAATTTTATCTGATGACGTATTCCTTAATATTGCTCAATGAGATCCTGTTGGATGACAAAATAAATTAATAATACATTACATATCATCTCGGAAATAGGCCAACGCTGAGTAAGCAAAATAATACAGTATTGGAAAATTAGTTCCTCAGGTTTTTCGCGATGTCAGCTGACGCATTATTTTCAAATTCAATTCTACTGGAGAATGGACCTAATGATTGGACGCCATATTTTTACGCAACGTGTCCGTTGATTTTTTCCTTGTTGCGACGTTATTGGAAAAATAATTGGAAGCCATTCTTTGTTGGTTAACAGGTCAACTTATTCAAGATAGGCCTACCGCTACAATATAATGAATTCTGAACACGTTCTTTTTCGAACTGTTCTGCCATATTGTACAAGTGGCCAACTAGTGCAAGTTGGTTTTAGTCAATGATAATAAAATAGAATAGATCAAGTCGAACTATAAGCTAAGGAATAAAGATTACCCCCAGACGGATCCAGACTGGCGGGGGGGGGGGGGGTGGTGTGGGTCGTGGGTCAAAATAGAACGAACATTTGCACCTAGTATCGATTGTAATGTTAACAAATAATAGATTTGTAAGATTTGGGGGGGGGGGGGCTGCTGCCCGTCCATGAGGAGTGTGAAGCCCAGTCTTCGTTCTTCGGCCTTACTCAAGGCCCTAGTACATTAATTTTTTATATTTTTTGTTTTATTTTGAGACAGGGAAATTTATTATAGGTCTAGTGACCTTACAATTATAGTATAGTAAATTTATTTAATAGTTTAATACACTTTTACTAACATACTTACTTACTTAGTTTCTGGTACGTACAATACAAACCGCATACCATCCAATATTCTCCCCCTCTTGTCATCGATCAATGGACCCTCATTCTGTCCCAATTTCAAGTTTTTTCCCGAAGCTTCCAAAGTCCTATCCCCCTAATCCCTTTCGCTACCTCCTGCTACCTCCCCTTGCCTTTTCAGTCCTCCCCCCTAGACGTTGATTGATTTCACCAAAGGAAGAAATATTACGGGAAGATTGAGAAGGTTTTTCATACTTTTCTTTTCTCTCGGTCGTGCTTTATGGTTTCCTATTATACAGCGAATTAGAACAGCGCTCACCACGCTTAGAAATCTTCTTCTTCTTCTGGTTCTTGCCCGGCTCGACAACACATAATGTTGCGAACTGAAATTGTAAATAATAGTAAGTAGCCTATAAAGTGTAAACTTACAAGGCAACAAGGCATACTTTAATTACCTTAGAAACATTATTTTTTAGTTATTTTTCATGAAAATGGAGTTATTTTTTTTTACCCCCAAGAAGAAAACTATCAAGGGGCAGCGACCCCCCGCATTTTATTAACATTAATAAGGGTGCAATATATGTCAATTTAAAAGAAATCGTTGCAGCCGTTTTTTAGAAATAATTATTTTTTTAGACTTTTTTTTTAGTTAGCCCAAAATAAAAAAAATTGTCCCGAGGTATGATTTTTGTGAACCTAAAACCCAAATTTCATCCAAATCCACCGAGTAGTTTGCCCAGAAATCGATGAACAGACAGAGTGACAGACAGAGTGACAGACAAACAGACAGACATTTCGTAAAAACCACTTTTTTGGCTTCCTGGGGCCTCGAAACGTGTAAATCCGTTGTAATCTCGGAATTGAAAATTTCGACCATCACGAAGCTTTCCTTATACTACGTATAAATTGGAAAGCAAAGATAGATCAGCTGATTAACGCAAATGCATAGTATTTTCCTTGCCTTTCGTTCGGCAAAATTTCTGACAACCTTAGAAAAGTCAATACTTTCTTCAAAGCCATTACAGAATCTACTCTAGCCGACTATCTGGTTTCTGACAAGAATTCCACATTAGGGGTTTTATTTGGGAGATCCACTCCACTTCCAAGATGGCGGCCAATTTAAACCTTATAATATAATCATAACTCAGTTAATATTGGTCGCAGAGGAATAAAATAAAATCTGACCAAAAACCCGTATCCATAACTCATATCTACGATAATGGTAATCAACCCTTTTTACGGCAAACCAACAATTTCAAGATGGCGTCCAGTCAAAGTAAAAATAATTTGATAAGCAAAAGTTCATAGTCGTCATTGTGGTTCGAAATTAGGAACACAAGAGTGTTTAGTGCGTTGATGTTGTGGTTGGGAAAAGAATGAAGCATTTACAGTCAAAACCGTTTATAACGACATTGAAGGGACCGTATAGTTGCCGAGGTTATATCCGATAGTCGTTATAAGCAATATCATATGCACAAGTACAGTACATATGTATGCACATAGTTATACTGTATTATCATAGTTATCTAGAATAGGTAGGTATGGGTTATAATATGGTATGTTAATATTATAATATGTAAACGAGTCAAAAAAGAAACAAAAATATTTATTACGAAATAATTAGGTACAAAAGTGTTGTTGTTGTTGTTGTTTCTAACGCCTGCTTTCAGCATTTTTGCTTTAAGCAACCCCGTCAGCCTGGCGGGTGGAGTGAGTCTGTTTGTTAACTTGAGACACCCTAAGGGCAGACTCTGCCGTTGGCAGGTACAAAAGTAATCAGTGATTTTGGTCTGTTTTTTTTAGCCCAGTCTCAAATATCATTGAAGTCAATTAGCGAACTAAACATGTGTAAAGTATGCAAAGTCAAATGGCCGGGAAGAGGTTCGGATGAGGTGGGAGAAAGTGCGTTGGTATAATAATGTGCCTAAATATTCATTCAAGCTTATTAATAAGTTTTAAAATCGTTTGTATTGTTTTGTTTTGCTGAGACAAGAAGCGGTTGGTCGTTATAGCCGATGAATATCGATAAAATTTCGTCGTTGTAAGCGATATGTCACTGTATCCGATTTGCGGTTTGTTTACTGAATAGTAGGGCTCTATATTAGACAGGTATTGTCATCCGCCATGTTGTATCCATTATAAGTCTGGTGTATAAGCCAAGCATTGGGTGTTTACCTATTTATTTTTTGAAATTTATCGTTGTTTATTTATTTTTATTTAAAAAACGTGCTACCAAGTAGGGAAGTGTATAATAAAATATTACTAAAACGTGTATTAGTTTTTTTTCAATTTTATTCAATTTTTTACTTTTCTTACAATACTTACCATATAGGAAATATGGGATACAACATGGCGGATGACAATACCCGGGTATATAGTGCCTTACTGAATAGTTTACTAGGGATTCGGACGGGACCTTACAATCTGGTTGTAATAACCGATAGGTCGTTGTAAACGATGTCGTTATAAACGGTTTTGACTGTATTCATTTTTATCTAATACATACATAGCGTAGTATAGAGGAAAAGCCGGGTCTGCGCTTGCATGCAATCTCCCAACACCTGATTGGCCATAGCCGAAAGGGATTTTTATTTATTTATGAGGTATTCTTTCATTCCGACTGGTGCCCCAGAAGGTTTGCGCCCTGGGAAAAAGTCCAGTCTGGCCATTTATAGGACAGGGCCTGACAAAGGGCGTTGTACTGTGCACTAAAATACATTCTGTTATGGGAACGAATGTTACCCCACTTAGAAAAAAGGCTCCAAATTTAGGGGAAATGCTTCCAAAGTTATTATTTTGAGGTGACAATGCGATTGTAACGGGGCAGAGAGGGGGAAGGGGCTTTATTAGAGCTGTTACGGGATTTTAACTGTTATTACAGCAGATAATAGCGCCTATAATTTTACTTTATTTCGTTTGTTTCTCTTCCTGGAGGCTTGTTTCTGCTAATATTTCTGGAGCGAGATAGCAGCAAAACCAGGCTAACAATGTACCAAAGATTTTTAATGGGCCACCGTTTACACTTATGAATTATGCGAGTATCACTTGTATAAGTCTAACCAGAAAAAGCGTAAGCAAAACTCTGGTTGCATCAATAAGTACAAGAAGAGCTCACTGGATTGGACATTTGCTTCGACACGAGAACTTCGTAAGCTGCATCATTGAAGGAACCATAGAAAGTGTCAACGTCAGGAGTATCTACAGCAAGTGATGGGGGATTTATGGGCCAATACATACGTGAAGCTGAAGAGGGCGCGCCAGGATCGAGGGGAGTGGAGGCATCGATGCCACATGTTGCTGCCAACCAGCCAGCCGGCTGTAACTTGAAGAAGAGGAAGAAGTCTAAACTTTACAATAATTTTACTATCAAAATGCGAATACGTTAAAAAAATTTGTCCTTCAGGGCTTCGCAACAATTTTTTTTACCAACATGCATACAAACAACAACAACCCCCCCCCCCCTAAAGTGCAATCACACATGCGTGCCTGCGATCGCCCTCATGTGGGAAGAAAAAGAAGAAGCTCATTAAAAAATTGTTATCCAACAGTCTATTATGACAAACAACAAGTTCATATACCACCAACTCACACACACGTCACTTACAAATTCACTATATTTTTAAACTTTGATAAAATTCATGTATTTTTAAACTGCATGCATTGTATTATATTTAGGATATTGTAAAAATTTCCCCCCTAAAACGGGCCTAGCCCATAGGGAAAAGAGACAAAAACTGTAAAAAATTGTAATTTGGAAATATATTTTGATTGATTGATTGATGAATATAATGAAAAAAATCAAATTGTTCATTGATTGTGCGCCTGACAATATCCCCTCCCTAAAATCAAAATAACAGTGTCCCAGAATGTAAAATACTAGTAGGTATGTAATAAAAAAATGGAAAAACTTTACAACTTAATCATACACCCACAGGCCAACACCAAAAATTCATTATAAAATCAACGCGATCCCAACTGAATCAGCAGCGGAAACAGCGACCCATTGACAAAAATCAAACCAATATCCGGTCGCAAAGTTTTACCGCTAATCCCACAAGCTAAACATAAGTTGAACAATTCAGCGACATTTTCAGCTGTATAGTCATTAATAATAGAAAGCTGTGTATGGCTGAACATATATGACACAACTGTACCGCGGCACACTCGGACATTTCCTATACAAGTAACAAATGATGATTGCTGTGGGCCGTTATTTTCCATTTCAGAGCTGTGACATTTCATCACGACCACCCCCGCAGCACTACCCTGCCCCCTCTTCCCCCTCCCCCGGGTTTTCCCTTTTTTAACCCCATCAGAGCCCCCAGTTCTCTCATTTAAAAAGAAAATATGTATTGTATAATCTGTATCTAAAAGCACAGGGAGTAATTTGTTGAGCTCTAATTGCGATTTTATAACAATTGGGACAGTTTCTGGCAGGTTTATTATTGCTTTTTTATTTATACGCAGTGCAAGGAAAGCTCGAAAACGCTGGAAAGATGAGTTAGAAACTGATCTTCGCGAGTTGGGTGGTACATAACCCAGACAACTGGACGAGTGTTGTCAAAACTCATCAAGGGTTGTAGAGTCAGAAGAAGATAATGCAAGCTTTGGATGATCGAAATGTTCAATTTCGGGATTTCAGTGGATTTACACGTTTTTAGGACCCAGAGAGTCAAAAAAGGTTTTTAACGAAAAGTCTGTCTGTCTGTCGGTCTGGCTGTCTGTTCGTTGCTTTGTGCTTTGTGGGCAAACATCCGTAGTGAATTTTGATGAAATTTGGTGTGATCTGTGTCATGGCCGTAGCCAGGGTGGGGGGGGGGATTCATGGGGGTTCAACCCCCCCCCCCCCCAAATGAAATGGCTTGACACTAGATAGAATCGGATTTTGAGAGGTAAAAATAAAAACTACTAATTTTGAGAGGAAAAAATAAAAACTACTATGTAATATCCAATGAAACTTCTGAACCCCCCCCCCCCCCCCAACAAAATCCTGGCTACGGCCAGTGTTGCATCGTATTATATGGGTCTGCCCAATCTTGACTATGCAATTGTCCCATCCATAAATTCAGTGCTTTGGGATAGGAAAACTCGAAATGTAAACCAAAACAGAAATTTAACCCTAGGACAATTATTTACGAAGGAACGGTCACAATGAGGTTCTGTAGGGACAGTTTTGGTCACTAGGTTCGTTGACGACAAACCGATATCCATATTATTCAAAATGGCCGCCATTCACATGTGAAAGCTATGCTCTTAGCATCTAATTAATTCTTTAAATATTTTTTATAATATTTTTACTATGCCTAGACCTTATTTCGCTGCATATAATTTAATACATATATTCTCCATGATTTATAGAAAAATATCACTTTAAAATAATACATAATTAAAAATAATTTTAAAATAGTATTGAGGCTTATGGAAAAATCAAGGCTTTGATATCATTGCAACTGGTGCTGCCATCTACAAAATGACGTCACAAATTAACCGCATACCTGTCGTAATTATTGATAAATGGGAAAGCATGTACGGTAAACGGTTTCACTCGTAGGCCTACCGGTTTTTTTATACCCAGGGACAGATTTGACTTTTTTGCGGATATAGGCACTGGCCTTGTCGCGGACATTAATAATTATTGTATGTATAGTTGGGGGGGGGGGGGTATTCGCTAATAAAACCACTATTTTTTTAATATTTATACATTTTCAGCGCGCGCGGATATAGGCATTTGTCTCAGTTCCCTATTGGTAAATCCGAAATCCGCCACTGTTTATACCCCCAATTTGGCTATACACCTGCTCGTCTTCTGAGATCACAATCTCAACGATTGTTTGGCAGCAACTCCCTACATATCCTCCTCCAACTCTCACAGTCCTACGCTATCCTAGAGAATATAGAAAAAACAGGACTTCGAGAGATTCGAACCCACGATCTACCCCTATCCGGAGCAAAGACCGCGGGTGCCCGGATTCCTCTGTCTCCTCATCAGACTCCGGTCGTGAAAGCCTACGTCATTATATTAATACACTAACACAACAACAAAACAAGCATAATTTTACCTTGGTTTCCATACTGTTATGAATTATTTGTATAAAAGCATAAACTGCTCATGGACTATTCCTGCGGTAAGTTACTCCTATTATTGTAAACCCCTATTGTAGCCCTACTGTCTGAAGCCGGAGAACTACCCCTCCGATACCGCAGAGCTATTATGTCTGACAAGTTCCTTCTGAAACAAAGAGCGCGACAAAGCAGCTTGCTGCCCGAATTGGCAGAATTAACCGGTTTTGTACTAACCTCTCCCACCGGGCGAAACAGCCCCATGTTGGTTGACAGCTTTACAATGGAACATGTCGATTGGAAGTTGCTGTGGACCCACAGAAATCTTCCCCAATACTCCTTGCCGTATGATGAGTATGCAATGGAGGTGTCGGTAACCTATTTTCGGCGACAAGATAACATATCTGATAGGGAATACTGTAAAACATTTACCGAATGGTCCCAAACTAATTATAACAATTACCTGCATGTTTACACAGATGGCTCAAAAGGACAAAATACTCACCCCCACACCCTTTCCGCCACAGGCTGCGCCTTTTATGTGGCCACGACAAATTACGGTAAAGCCTTTAAGCTTCCACCTCATTGTAGCAGCTTCGCTGCTGAGGCAGAAGCGATATATAGAGCACTGGTACATTGCAAAGAAACCATGATAATTTCAGACTGTAGGAATGTCGCTATTTTCTCAGACTCTATGAGCTGCTTGCAGCTTCTCGAAAGTATGGAAAATAGAGCAAAAAACCCATTCATCGTAAAAATTCTTGTGCTTCTAGCTGATTTACTATCAAGAGGCATCAATGTTCGTTTTGTGTGGGTGAAGGCCCACGTCGGACTTAAGGGGAATGAACAGGTAGATGCACTGGCTAAAGAAGGAGCAAATACTGGCGAGTACAGTGCTATTTTGCTCCCGAAAGAGGAATTTTATAAGACCATAAAACAACACCATTTCCAGTTCTGGGTAAATGACTTTAATTCCAATACTTCTGGCTCCTTCTATAGGTCTATTCTACCTCGACCGCTTAAAAACGAATGGTCTGCTAATGTGTCTGGCCCAACTCACCGCATGTATTTATCTACCATCTCACGTCTGAGGACAAACCATGGACTCTCTGAGGCATATATCTATCATACCCTACGGGGCTCATACTCTCCTCTCTGCAGCCATTGCCTGGAAAGTGAAGGCACAATGCAGCATGTTATATTGGAATGCCCTGAATTCACCATAGCTAGAAACAAATTACTAGACCGCATCTTCCCCTTAATGACAGTCCTCCCTTTTAATTATGCCCACATGATCTCTAAAAGTGACTCCTACCAGGTTATATATGACTTTCTAAGGGAAGTCCACGTAGAATTTTAACCCCACCTACCCACCATGGCTGTATGTGGACCCCCACAATGCCAAAAAAAAACAAAAAAACAAAAAACAAAAAACACACTTGTAAAAATATAAAAATATACAGCTTTTGATTGATTGATTGATCATAATTTCACTCAGGCATTCTGGAACTTTCTTCCTCTAAGGGCTCTTTGCTTCTGGGGGAGGGGGCGCTGCCCCCCAGAAACTAGTCTGTGGGGGCAAGATGGACCGTCCCCCGCCAAACCAGCGCAGCGTTTTGACGGATTATTGTGTTAATAAGACTACTCAATGTGTTTGATAAAACTTACGTCAACTTCTAATGAAAATAAAAGAAATATATAAATAAATTGTTCCTTTTACGTTGAGTCGAAAGACCAAGGCGAATGACTTAATAAACTGTACCTTAATTAAGAATTTAAATGCAGCATGGATTAACGCTAACCTATCAGACGTTGCCTCTAAATCGTTTACGTCGAATGTAATTGACAGATTGATTAAGGAATCAACCAGCGAATATCCTTAGCTGTCAATTACTGTAACTGTAGCTTTTAATTTATCGATCCTTTCCTCTTCAAAGGCTATAGTCGCAAGGAAGATGCTGATAGCAACAATACATTTGTAATTTTTGAATGACTTTGAATGAGGAAAGCCGTTCTCATGGATGTACGGATCTCCTAATTAGAGGCATGACCTTAATTTTGGGGGGCCGAAGGGGGGCCCGGGGGTCTCCCCCGGGGAAGGTTTTTGAAAAAAAATTTCTGAAATTGTGGAGTTTTGCACATTTTGATGTATATACGTCTTGTAACCTATTGTAGTAATGTTTTGGTTTTGCAGCCGAAGAATAGTATAGACCTACTACAAGGAAGGGGGGCCCGGGGGTTTCCCCCTGTGAAATAATTTTGAAAAAGAATAGGCCCAAAATAGTGGAATTTACGCACTTTGAAAGCATGTATGTTCATATTTTACGTGTGAAGAATATTTTAGATGACAAGGGGGCCCGGAAGCTATGGCGGGGAATAGAATGTTTTTTAAAAGATAGGCCTGAAATAGTTTGCCGGCAAAAAATTTTGATTTTATAGGCGATAAAATATAATGATGAAATAAATAAATAAAAACTGGAAACAGGGGGGCCGGGCCGGCGATTTTTTTTTTTTTTACATAAATACCTACCCGAATAATTTGCTGTTTTGCTCCATTGGGGGGGGGTCCGGACCCCGCTGACCCCCCACCCCTTTGGCTACGCCACTGCGAGTGAGTTGTACCTGTTCTTTTAATTTGAGCTTACTCAATTTAGGGGGGTTTTACATTAGTATGCTCGGACTGGTACCGATCCTTTTATCTAGGGTTCCGAGACACTTTCAGTATTTTGTACGGTATTAAATAAATATAAAGACTTTTGTTCTATTACTAAGCCAACCTAGCGGAGTTAAGGCTATTAAGTACTCCCTTTCGGGTGAAAGTCCGTACCACTACTCTACATGTCTTGCATAATTGCATAATTTTAAAGTTTCAGGCGCAGCAACGACATCCTGTTTTGGACTTTTGAGGTCATCGACCTTTCATAAAGTAACATGTGCGTACGCTGAGTTTTACTACAAGTCTCATTCAACATGCATTTTCTGCACTTTATGGGACTGCGTATAATTTCTAATTTGCAGGATTTCAAGCATTTGCTTGCTCTCCTCTTGTTGTTGGTGTGACAATAAACTGTTTGGAGTGCCTCAATCCATTTAGCTCCACCTAGGGCAGGGACGGATCCTGCCCATTTGGGGGAGGGGGATTAATTTACAATAGAATTAGTAAATTTGGGATGGGGGGGGGGGTCAGCTACACGTGGGTCGTCAAAGATATGCATTAAATTATTGGAAATGTTCATCTACATTTCAACAGAAAAATTATTTTTTAGTCATTTTTTCACGTTTATTTTTTTTTACCCCCAAAAGAAAAATATCAACCCATTGCGGTTTGTTGAAATTAATAATGACTACAATATGCGTGAATTTAAAGAAAATACTTGGAGCCGTATTAGAGGAAAAAAAGTTTTTAGCAGTTTTTTTTTGGAATTTTTTGATTGCGAAACCCCCTAAAGTTAATAACACAAAATAAAAAAACGCTCCCGAGGCATGATTTTTGTAAACCTACACCCCAATTTTCATCAAAATCCACCGAGTAGCCCGGAAATCGATGAACAGACAGACAGATCTTTCGTCAAAACGTGTAAATCAGTTGAAATCACGGAATCGAAAATGTTGACCATCGCAAAGCTTTCCTTTGACGGGGATTCCACAGACCTACAAGTGAAAAATACAAATACGGTGACGTGGTAGCAGACATTCAAGACTTAGGCGGGGTTTCCACCGACCACGCGTTACAGAATGCAAATGACATTGACGGAAATTTTTGTTTTACTCTATGTCATAGTTAAAATTGATCAATGATCATAGAGTAAAACCACAAACAAACAAACTAAAATTAAAAATATATATGTTAAGTACAAACATTTCAATAGATTTCTATAAAAAGAAAAATTCAAATTTCCGTCCATGTCATTTGCATTCTGCAATGCGAGGTTGGTGGAAATCCCGCCTAAGTCTTGAATGTCTGCTACCACGTCACCGTATTTGTATTTTGCACTTGCAGGTCTGTGGAATCCCCGCCTTATACTACGTACAAATAGGAAAGAAATAAGTAAAAGTAATTGGTTATAAACCCTTGCCTCTTACTTCTACCTTTTACTTTTAAAGTAAATGCCTCCCATGAATTTGTAGTATGTACCTTATGAGATACAAATATGCCTATACAACTCTTTCTTTGAGAAGACGGGATAAATATGGGATTTAACCGTGCGAGCCCTCAAGGTAAAACCTTCCCGTCTGTTGACATTATTAAATTTTCTACAGAGAGTGGTAGAATTTTTATCTGCCAGCTCGAGGGGGTTGGTGGGGGGAGGGTTTGAAAGGGTTCAGTGAGCGTGTAGCCCCGGGGATGATTTGGGGTTTTCAGTTTTTTATTGCCCAAATTGCCCCAGCTTTCCCCTTTTTCCAGGTCTAAAATTAAATAATAATTTGCTGAGAAAATAATTTTGAAAGGAATTCGCGAAAGTGACTATATATACAGTTTAAAAAGGCCCACTTTTTTTTAAAATAAATATAAACGTTTATCCACTCTGTATTGTTGTACTTTTATCGATGTTCGTTAAATATTAATGGAAAGGATGGGATCATCCCGTGGCTGTAGACCGTTATCAATAGTGCAGCCTGCATAAGATAAGTACGCAATTTTGCTGGGAAAATAGCCGGCACAAGCTAAGTACAGAGTTTTGACCGGGTCCAGACTCCAGGTATCCGTTCTGCTCAAAGAACTTATATAATACACTAGAATAACCATTGGCGCAAGTGTCGCATGGTCATTTGATTTCCGCCATTCTTGGGCTCACAGCAGGAGGTATTCTGTATTTTATTTAAAAACTAAGAGAAAATGCCTTTTTCTTGCCCTGTTATTATTGCCTATAATTTAATTTTGCATTTGCTACATTTGAAATTTCATAGGGTACAGTACAGTTGCTGGGTTGGATGATTGAACTTATTTGATGCTATTGTTTATTTTTAATCCACATAATTTTCAGCTATTTTGGGAAAGCATATTTATCATAATAGTGAAGTTAGACAGCCTAAATATTTAATAAACACACATTTTTTTTTTAGTTTAAAAATCTTGGCTTAGGTACCATAAGATAACTATTGAGTTTCATTTGGCGCGAAAATGTGAGGCCAAAATATGGCGGATCTTCTATTGGTCCCCTGCTTTTTTTTTTTTTTTATATATAAATTGGGGTACAGGTGTTACCTGTGTGCACTTAAGCCTATTGGCCTATTGTGCCCCCTACAACAAAGTATCTACATCACTTCTATATCACTTTCTCGAGGCCTATCTCCCTCACGAGAGCCAGGATCTTGAGGGGATTCAGAAGTGGTAGGTCTTTTACATGTAACTGCAAGCTTTCCGAGCATGTTGCTCTTCTTCGTGCGATTGCATCGCATCTCATCGCAGGTCCTCCGCACCTTCATTGCAGAATCTGCAAGACTATAGTTGTCTCCCTAAGAGACTCCAGATATTTAACCCCAGGACCAAAGACGCCAAGGCCTGTTCTTGGTTTGGTACTTCCTAGCCTAGAGCCATCAGTATACCACTTGATTGTGTGACTATTGAGAATTCCTGCCGATTCGCAGCATTCTTTCATTGTCCCTAATATAGTTTCGAATTCCCTCCTAAAACAGTATTTTGGATGGATTCTATCACTTGGCATATCCAGGCAGTGGTCAGACGTAGTCAGAGAGGCTGAGTCTCTCTTAATTGCCCTTCCACTCCTAGTAATGCCATTTCTGCTGAAGTTTCCACTGCAACATGGAGGGGTGGGAAGTCCAGTACTATCTCCATTGCTGCAGTGGGACAGGATTACATAGCCCCCGTAAAGCATCATGTTAGAGAATACGGGCTTCTGAATGTAGCCATAATTTGGATTATTCAGAGAAAAATTCTCATGTGGTTTGATTTTGCCATGAAGCCATGACCAATGGTATGGTTACAGCAGGAAAAGACAGGCAGGTGGTCCCCTGCTTCCGCAAGCAAATCATATGGAGGTGTAGGGGCTCGGTTCTGCTATGCTGCAATGTGTAAGACTTCGATATTTTTTACGTTGGTGCTTATCTCTGACAGTTGGCTTATGGTTAACGGGTGCCCCGTAAGGGATATTATGGCTCCAGTTAATATATTTCTATAGATGGGACACAATATGCTAAGGCCCGATACACACAGACGATTCTCGCAAATAATCTTTCTTTCTTTCTTTTCCCTGTCCAGTATTCCCTGGACAAGGAGCATATATTACAAAAATACAATACATAATAATACCATCCCGCATCCCCATGCTAGCGCTTATTTGGGACTAAAGACAGTGCTGCTAAACAAGGCTTAATCATTTATTTTTGTTATTTATTTATAATGTTTATTTTATTTTTATTTTTATTTTATTTTAACTTGTTATTTTAATGTCAGTTTTTTATTATTATTAACTCCCATTGACCAGCCATCTTTTTATACCCACTTTTAACTCACCCATCTGTTTAAATTTTTTCATTTGTGGGGGAAGTTCATTAAATATCTTTGGTATAAGTACTTTGTTTAATCTCTCTCCATATTTGCTATATGTTATCTCAAACTTAAGCCTTTTTGGGTTTCTTGTATTGTACTTCCCTTTATCATCTATTTGGTATAATAATAATAATGCGTGTATTTCTCATTTACCGACGTCTTTTCTATTGTCGCCATTGCAGCAGAAGATTTCTTGTCCTTTTCTCAACGATTTTGGCGTATAATTGCGACCGCACGAAAATACACGGTTTTCCCGCGAACAACGCCAGATCATAGAAATCTTCTAAAGCAGACTCTGTGGGTTTGCGCAAACCATTCACAAAGCCCTATCCCTACAGTGGAAAAGACGCCGGCAAATCGCGACTGCGAGAATCGTCCATGTGTATTACTACCTTACAGCCAACTACGTAAGGTAGCCTATACCTCCACATTAAAAAGTAAGGTGGGTCTCACCACTGTTATTAGGTGTCGGTCTGCCGGTCACCACTGGTTAGACGCCGCGTGTTGGACGCCGCGCTTTGAACGCCGCGCATTGAACGCCGCGCTTTGAACGCCGCGCTTTGAACGCCGCGCTTTAAACGCAACGCTATGAACGCGGCGTGTTGGACGCCGCGTGTTGGACGCCGCGTGTTGGACCCTTTATGCAGGTAAGCATCCCAATTCCCACGTGTCATTTGCACGATCATTTGCACCGGTTCTTTATTTGAAGATTGAACATCCAACCTTCAATGTTATCGCTTAAACTTCTATGCAACCTAACTAACTCAGCACATAAAGAAACTTCTGCTGGCTAAAAACATATTTCATAGGAAACCATGTATAGCTTCACCAGAACCGGTTCTCTAGTTCCAGATTGAGCAGCAGATATTCTTCCCGGTCACAGCCAACACTTAAAAAGTGGACTACCTGACAGACCCTACTACCTTTGTCATTTTATGTAAGAAATCATGTGGGGGTTCACTAGAACCGGTTCTTTAGTTGAAAAGTGGGCAGACAATCTTTCAGACGAAATTCTAGTCCCGCGAATGATCCTGGCTCAGCCATATCTTATATGAAAAAATGTGCGGGTTCACTATAGAACTTTAGCTGAAGATTGAACATACAATCTTCCAGGCCACAGACCAAACTTCTCCACTACCTACCTAACTCAGCACACAGAGGAAAATCTTGCCCCGCGAAAGACAGCCTGGATTTGTCATATTTTATTCCACTTTCACATTTTCACAGAAACTCAAATTTCGCCATAGCTCCTATAACCATAAGCGGCTGCTGTAAATCAAAGGCTTACTTAAAAGAGGGGATTCCAGCTTATCCTCCCCTCTTTTTCCTCCTAGCCCCCCCTCCTTTCTCCCGTGGAAGGAAACCACAAAAGAATATATATCTAGATGATAATATATTCGCCGCTTGCGGATAACCATATTGCAAGAATTGAGTTAAAGGTGTGAATACTCGATACATCCCTCTATTTTATATTGACATGGCGTGGGCAAATGTTGTTTTCCGAGATTTTATCAAATTTACATAACTATTGTGTATAAGGGATTGGAAGTAATGCATGGGGGCGTCTTTTATTTTTGCTTAGTCTGGGGGATATTAAAGAAGGGAAGAAGGGAAGGGGAACATATTGGTGCAGTCGTCAGCATACCAAGTAAGTAAGTAGACTAAGCAAGTAAGTAAAATAAGGAGGATCTATGTGACAGAGTTTTTTTGGTGGTGTAGCAGCGTTCTATTTATTAATATTATCAAGACAATAATACAGTTTTATAATGATATCGTCCATTTTTATTATTTTTACTCTTACAGCAAGGCAAGATAGGCCCGAGCCAACAATCCAAACAATGCCAATATACGAAGACGCGCCAAATTACACTATGTCACTATGGACCACTCCTAGAAGAAGAAGAAGAAGAAGAAGAAGAAATCAAATCATGTTTAACTTGTTGGAGATATTCGTTTCGTGGCCGTCCCCATCGATTTAGGCCTTCCATGGTCCCCTCAATGACGCAGCTGACTATGTTATCATGCCGAAGCAGGTGTCCGATCCAGCGTGCCCTCCTAGTGGATATGGATGCAATAAGGGTCCTTTTTTCATTTATTTGGGTTAGGACTTCCTCATTAGTTACATGGTCTTGCCAAGGTATTCTCAAAATGCGGCGATAACACCACATTTCTATTTTCTTGACATATTTTTCGCTTATGCACCATGTTTCACATCCGTATAGTAGAATGCTCCACACACGAGACTTAAGCATTCTTGTCATGAGTCTGATATTTATATTGTTAGACTGAAAAATTTTCGTCTTTTTATTGAAAGCGACTCTTGCCTGGTGCAATCTATACTCAATCTCTTGGATTGACCTGCCGTCAGAGGTAATTTTGCTACCTACGTATGTGAAGGCTTTAATATTGCTGAGTGGAGTGCCATTCAGTTGTATGTTTGTGCTCTTTGTCTCGTCAGTGCTTACTACCATCACTTTGGTTTTGGATTTATTTATCTTCATGTTGTATGTTAGAAGAACGTTCTCCATGGCGTTTAGAGCCTCTCTAAGCTCTTCCTCACTTTCCGCCAGCAAAGCAATATCGTCCGCATATCTGACCATGTCTATTTTTACGCCAAGCATTTTTATACCTCTTGTGCCTTCCAGCTCTTCTCTCATTTCCTCTATTGCATACTGAATGTAGAGGTTGAACAGTACTGGTGAGAGAGCGCATCCTTGTCTCACGCCCGCTTTTATCACAGCTTGTTCTTCTGAGTTTCCACATCGGATTACGGCCACTTCTTCTTGGTATAGAGCCCAGATTATTCTTCTGTCCTTGTGCTTTATCCCGGCTTTTCTAAGGATCTCAAATAACTAGTTATATAGGCTCAAAAATCTTCTGAAGTTGACTCTGGGCCCCGGGGGCTTCCAAATAACAATCTTCTACCGTGACACATTTCCAAACGAGTCACCGTCACGACGTCCCAGTTGTCCATGTGCAGTTGTGCACAGGGCCCATTCCAATAATATTTAAAACTGACGTTTTCCTCCGTTGTTTCGAACAAACCACGTTAACTTTCCCTGAAAAACTTCTAAAAACCCCTCCAATAAATAACCCATTTTGAAATGAATGAAAAAGCGCGGGAACTTTCCCAGTCCCTGGCCGATGACGTCATTGCGACGTCTCTATAACTCATTGCCTGTCTCCGCGCGGACTAAATTATTACACAGACTACGAATCTCTAAGCCGAGAGTTGAGACATTTAATGAGGATTACATTTGAGTGTTGAATGTGGGGTGTCGCATAAATTCACCTCAGCTAAGGGGTTTTATTATCCCTAAACGTTTTCGAAAAACGCCGGCGTCTGACCCTATTTTTTTAAGGGGTTTGAGGTCAATTGAGGTCACTCTTCGTCGGAATTTTAAACATGGCTGCCATGAAAATCCGTATTTAAGGTGATAAATATTGACAGCAATTTTAAATAAGCTGAATAATTCTGAAATCGTGAACGTCAGGTATTGTTGTTTTTTTAAGAACTTTTTGTGGACCCAGGTCTACTTATAGTGGCCCATAGGTCCCTTGTCCAATGCCACCGACCCCATGAATTTATGACATTATTTGTATTGTTTCCATATGAAGTTTTGGCCATTATTAAACTGGTATGTGTCCTCGATGTCAACCTACACCGGCTGCAAGCGATAATGGACAAGCTGAGACAAGCTTACCATTAACGCAATGAAACAGGCGAAAGCATGACTAGACCAAGCAGGCGCGGATCTAGAATGAGACCAAGGAGGGGGCGAAGATTAAATACGAATAAAGAAGATGAATTGCATTTTTTTTTAAATAGGGCTGAAATATTGGGGGGATTTACGCATTTTCAGAGCAATAATGGTTCTATATTATAGGTAATTAATATCGTACAATTGAGCACATGGGGGGCCCGGGGGTCTCCCCCTGGAGAAAATTTGTGAAAAATAGGACTGAAATAGTGGGGTCATACGCATTTTGCTGAACCTAATGGGGGGGGGGGGCTGTAGCCGCGCCTGAAACCAAGTACAAATACGAGTCAAGTGTGGGGCATGGCGAAGAGCGAGCATGGATGCGGTCACCTCATGTGCGCCCATTGTATCTAGTGATCTAGGCCTAAGCCGAAAAATTTGGGGGGGGGGGTGTTGAACTGTTAAACCCCCCTGCATACGTGCCAGCCCACCAGGTTGAATTCCTATTCTAATTTTGTTAATCCAAAAAATCCACCCTGTCTGAATTACGGCAAATAAAATACCCCCACATTATTTGAAACGTTTAAATACATTTATATACCATGAAAAGAAAAAGTAAACTTTGTAACTTTCTATTTTTTGTTTGCCATGCGGTTGATGTGGGCAGGAAAAGTTTGAAATTGAAAAACTCAAAGGGGTTTCCTTGTGTAAAAATTATTTCACATTGGGAGTTGATGGAAATATATTTTTCTTTCAGGGAAAAACCGAGAAAACTTTGGGGTTGCATAATCCGCTTTTGAAAGAGTCTATGGGGGGAAAAAAGGACAAAAAGGTTTAGTGCAGCAATAAATAAAAGAAATAGAAAATTTTCCAGCAGTTCAACTTTTATTAAATTGAAAATATAGCGGGAAAAAACACCGAAAACAACGTCATATGCTTTAAATTAATGCGATAGGATCGCCTATTCTTCTTCTTTAAATGTCTCTTCTATAACATTGGCGATCATCATGGTAATTTGTACCTTGGAGACTGCTGCTCTGAAAAGGGAAGTCGTGCTGTTACCAAACCACTGCCTCAGGTTTTTCAACAAGGATGTTCGTCTTCTGCCGGAGCTCTCTGTCCTTCTATCTTCCCTTCGTTCCTTCCTCTTCGTTCGTCATCACCATAGACTTAGTAAAACAGAACTATAGACTCATCGTAAACATTCGGATTGAAGCCGCTTGACTTCGGCTATTTCCGTAGTATAGGAGCAGATTGAGCCTTTTGCCATTTGATACCATGGTAACATTTTATTTTTTATTAGATTATATAAAGATTATTTAGAACGGGAAATCATGCCCCGTAACCAACAATATTTTTATGCAGAGCTTGCGGTACTTTTAATTTATATATTAAAAATATTTTAAGCGAAGTTTTCCCTACTTTTCGATAATAATAAATTTTTTTTTATGCAGAACTTGCAGTACTTTAAATTTAAATTTAAACAATATATGTAATAACTGTAAATAATAAATACAATAATATATTAAACAACAAAGAAAACAATAAAGAAAATCTTTAACAAAACTATTGAATTTGAATTTCCCGCCAAAATGCCCCTATAAGTAGGCGTGGTCATGATTTCAGTCTTACAGCACAGGCGAAATGGTGACTCCATAGTTTTATTAGCTCCATGGTCATTACACGGCCGAAGTATGCTAGTTTCCGTTTCTTTGCCGTTCAAATTGCCTTGTTTGTCACCAATCTTGGTTAGAAATGCCATTAAAAGCAGAAAAATATGCTAATCTATAGTGAATGTCAGTGAGCAATTAAGGCCAGTTCGTTAAGAATCCAAAATTGTCGAGAGAAAAAAAATCTTTCAATCGAGATTTGAACCCATGCCCTTCAGCTGCAGAAGCACACACACCCCGGCACTCTAACAATTTTTATCGAGGCGCGCACTGTGAGAATAGTCAGTGAAAGCTTATTCGCTGACAGGTTCACCAAGTTGCTGTTGATGGTTAAGAAACGGAAATTAACATGCAGAGGTGGCCTTAGGGCAGTCGCACTATATTTTTTATTTATTTAAAACTGTTGATTGATATCAATAATTATGTATTAAGGTAATAAAATAATATAACATTAAAAAGCATAAAACTAACTAAACATATAAAAATAACAGAACATACCTACTGTAATTATATGGATTTCATAATGAATTGGGGGTTTTTATAGGCACAAGAACAAACGAAATCTACCTGTCACTGCTCTCAAAATGCTTAAAACCCAACTATTTTAAGCCAATTTTTCAAAAAATTTCACCCGGGGGAGACGTTCGGGGGATTAACTTTCGTCAAGTATTGACAAAAGGCCTCGCAATAACTTGCCGCCCGGAGCCTCGCAATGGCTAAGGCCGCCTCTGCTAACACGCTTAGGCACTGTGATGAGGAACGAAAAGTATCGCCTTCCACATGTAATAATCCAAGGGAAGATAGAAGGACAGAAGGCTCCCGGCAGAAGAACAATGCTGCTTGAAAAACAAGAGGCAAGAGCACGACTTCCATTTTCAAAGCAGCAGTCTTCATGGTCCAAATTCTCAATATGGGCGCCAATCTTCTATAAATTATCAAAAGAGGTAGAATCTATAGCGATCGTCTATGAGCAAAGGCTAATCCGTTAAGAATCTAAAAATCTTTCTCCTTTCTCCTCCCTTTTATCCCTAATTGGGGTCAGCGATACGGTAGGTTCTCATCCACTCCTTGCGATTCTTTGCTTCTGTTGCAGTTGCTCCTACAATCCTGAGGTCTTAGTGGACTTTTGCTTCTAAAAGTATCAACAAAAAAAAACATGTCAATCGAGATTCGAACCCCTGACTTTTCGCTCCAAACCCCGGCACTCTACCAATTGCGCCACTACAAAACTTATAAAAAGAAAGGTGAGAATGGTCAGTGAAAGCCTATTCGCTGCCATCTGGCTGCTAATCGATCGTGCTCTTCATCCCCACTCTTCTATCCGCCCCCCCCCCTCCCACTGCTCTCTGCCCCCTCTCTCGCCCCCTAAATGTTCTTGTTGCCCGTCTCTTCCGCACCTCCTTTTCCATGTGAACCGTCTGTCTGCTGCTTTTAAACTTCAAGTTCACCCCTCGTACAACCGAATGATAAATAGCACCCTCTCACTGTTTTATAATCGCTCTATATATTGAATTCACAAGAGCAGAACGTGTTTCAAACTGCAGCAAACTTTGTAGTGTACACAGCGTTGGTAGGGGAACATGGTGAGACATGATAACGCGCTAAGACTATACCAGTCAGTCTACGTGCGTGGCGAGTCCTGGTCACCTCCGAATTAATCGTGTGACTTTACTATGTTCCCCAAGTGGTTTACAATCCACTATAATCAGGAGGTCCACCCTGTCAGTCAACTCCTCTTCACCCCGAGGTGAAGGAGTCTGCCCTTTAGGGCGCCTCAAGTTAAAAACAGACTCACTCCTCCCACCAGGCCGACAGGGTTCCTTAAATCAGAAACACTGAAGGTAGCCATTAGAAAGAAGAAGAAGAAGATATATGGTAAGGAGGGATGGACGTTGACACATATGGGCTTTTTTTGTTGTTGTTAAAAGGCTAGTCGCGTACAAACAATTCAATGATTGTATCCGATTGACCTCTTCAGTCGCCTCACTAAGTTACCTAATAGGTACTTGTGTCGAGTTACGACACGTCTCCGATCGCATGGCGTGTAGAGACTCGCATAAGTACAAGCACGCTACCATCTGGCCATCGAAGTCGATAAATATAGACAAATGCTGCGCATATCCTGGGGGGATCGTGTCCCTAACGCTCAGGCCCTGAGACAAATAGATATTCAAAAGCCAAGTTGCTGCTGACTGTTAAGATACGGAAACTGACATAGGTTGGCCATCGGTATCACCTTCTGCACTCTGAGGTTTTGCACTAACCAATCACCAAGCCCAGTTGCCGCAATGGCAAAAATCACTGGCGCGCGATTCGTCCGTGTATTATTACTTACTTACTCCTTGGCATGAACGCCCGTGACTCTGCCACATCGCGCCAGCCTGCTCAGTCCTGCACTCTCCTTCGCCGGTCATCGACGCCAAGGGCCTCCCAATCCACCTCATCGACGTCGCCCAGCCGTGGTTGTCCCACTTGTCTTCTCCCTCGGGGCATCTTTTGTAAGGCTGCTCTTGTAGCCCTATTTCCTGGCATTCGTTCCACATGCCCTAGCCACCTAATGCGGGCTCTCTTGATTTCGGCTACTATCGGAAGTTCTCGATATATCACGTAGAGCTCATCAATTCAACGGATACGCCACTCTTTCTGTCCATCCCTCTCTCCCTGATTTTGCACAGGTCCATACACCTTACGGAGTATCTTACGCCTTTCAAGCAGCTCCTCACTCCTCTGAGTCTCGTCTCGCCAGCTCGTAATTTATTCTATAATTGACAGATTTTGTATATTTTGTATACCCAAAGGCTGAGATACCATTATCATAAAACAGAACGAAACGGCGTAGACTTTATATACGACGCGACGATAAGATTAAATTGAACAATAACAATATTGCTATGAGATTTGGTCGCATTAAGTTATTTATGGACTCCATTGTACTTTTAACAATTGATCCTACCTGTGGTGTAGTTACTGCGCAAATTAAAATATTGTTTCTATTGTATATAATAAGCTTGAGAAAAGGTATGTATTTAATGCTTTCCAAATTACAGTATGCATCTTTCTATAATCATTATGTTGTACAGACAATAATTATCCCTCAACTGTGTGACAATGATTCACTCTTGACAGGTACTAAAGGTAATAGGCTACACATGCGTACCAGTATAGATACCTATAGCCTGCTGTCATAATTGTGCGTCATTATTAGCCAAGTTAAAGGTCTTTTAGACCTTTTAGGCTGAATGATTGGCACCCTGAAGTAATTAAAGACTTCGATGGCCTATTGTGGTCTATTCTTCCTCTTTCAGGCCATGCTGTATTTGTCGTGATAAGGCAAGGGGTTTGGCTTTGGGGGTGTGAAACGTGAGGAGGTGCGTCCAAATTTGCCGATTTTAATAGAAAGTAGGCTTTTTTCCGCCGCGTTTTTGGGGGTGTTAGTATCTATTTGAAAACTTCAAACTACTTTAGTTCTTTTCCACCTTTCTTACTCTTTCCAGGCATATATTCAGTTTTACTATTCTGTCTCTTCGTTCAGGCTCAAGTGAGTTGGTAAGCCATCCGTGTTTCGGCGGAAAACAGGTTCAAAGTGTACTTTTGAATTTACATGCTTAGAGTAAAATAATTCCACAGCCTGTAATTTTCAACCGAAATTGATTTTTAATGTCTCATTAGAAGCAGTATGAATTAAGGTTTCAAACGAGTATAAATATATATTTTCAAATTCACCTCTCCACCCCTTAAACACGAGTGGAACACAAAAATAACGCATTTCCAGCAATCCCACTTGAATTACATGGGCGGCTTTAAAGTAATTTTTTGGGGCTGATGTAGAAGACCAGTCTTAATTTAAATTAACCCCATGTCTTTGTCAATTCTTCTTCTTTCAGGCAATGCTATATTTGTGGTGTTTAAGCAAGGGGTTTGGCTTTGCGGGTGTGAAACGTCAGGGGGTGCGCACGATTTTCAACAAAAATAGGCCTCTTTCGGCCGCGTTATTATCTACCAGTATTTAAAAAATTCAAACTGCTTAAGGGCTTTTCCACATTTTTTTCTCTTTCCAGCCATATATTATTTAAGTAAGATTTAGTAATTTAGGCGTTTTCACGTTAAACTATCGTCCGAAAATCGACTTTACAACCGACTTTACAACCGACTTACAGACAACCAATTTTTTTTTTTTTACATATTAATATGCACACAAAAAATTATTCATGTACGTGCGCGCGGATATAGGCATTTGCCTCAGTTGCTTATTGGTAAATTCGCCACTGAACATAATAGTTATATATCTCTGTATATCAATACTATTAACATATATATCAATACTAATTAAATAATTAATAATAATAATAATAATAAAAATAATTAATAATAATTAATTAATAATTAATATATATATCAATACTAATAATTAATTAATCCATCTGTATGCTTATGACTACCTGAGGCAGGCACGTACGCAGGATTCCACTTCGGGTTGTCAGTACATTGACTGTGAAAAGTAAGAGGATAAATTTTTGACTTACACATTTTGATAGTTGTAACAACTAGATTTTTCCCGACGAAGATGCAGATGCATGCTTGGATCTGCTATAGTGTCTCCAGTGGTAGAATTATGATTGCCTGCCACCTGGGTAAACTGTGAGTGCCAGTAACTGTTGTGGAAAATGTTTTTGAATATACAGGTTACTCATTCAGGTTACTAAATTAATATTGGCTGCTTGCGTAATGTCGGTAAATAAAATATTTAAAAAACTAAAAAAGAGTGGGCCAAGTTACCCAATGTCATTTCATATGGTAACAGTATTTAAATATTATATATATTTTTTATTTACAGATAACACAGTATTAAATTTCGCAATGGAAACGACAGGAAAGCTATCTTGTACTCGCTGGCCGCATCAGTCCGACAGGATCCAATTCAATATGACTTGGACAATACCTAGCTTCAGATACATTTACGAAAGCCACAAAATCGGACATAAAGTTATATCCCCATTATACCATTTGGACGACGGCTGCAATACAGAATGGCAGCTTTGGTTATATCCAAGAGGCAGCGGCAACGAAGAATCTGAAGATGTCGCAATTTACTTAAACCTTATAAAACCTACAAATGGAATATTAGAATTGAGTTACAAATTTTCAATACTTAAAGAGAACATAACTAAGAAGAATTCGTCTTCGGGTCAAGATTGGAAAAAAACTAGCCTTCAAGGAGGCACAAGTAATGTTGGTTATCATAAGCTAATTCCCATACATATTTTAATGAGTGAAAAATATGAATTTTTACCAAAGGGGAAGCTTACTATTTTGAGTGAAGTCATAGTTGCAAGCCGATTCTCTCAAGCATTTGAATTTGGTGTTAACGGATTGTCGATAGACTTCTTTAAACTTTTCAAGGAGGCACAGCTAACTGATGTTACATTGAAGGTCTTTGATGGTGAAATAAAAGCGCATAGGATTATTCTGTCAACAAGAAGTCCAGTTTTTGAGGCAATGTTTAGGCATGGTATGTCAGAGAGAAGGAAAGACTCAGTTGAAATCAAAGACATGAATTACAGCGTTCTGTATAAAACAATTCATTTTATATACACTGGTACGCTATGTTACATCGGCGAAAGAACTGATACAGTTGATTATCTGATGGTCGCAGATAAGTACGACTTGAAAGATTTAAAAATTATTTGTGAAGAAAGCATGAAGAAAAATATGACGGTAAAAAATGCGGTCAGCACTCTCGTCACCGCAGATTTGTACGGTTGCATGGCATTGAAAAAGTATACTATAGATTTCATCACTCAGAACTTTTTGAGTGTAATTGGTTCCGATGAGTTAACCGATGAGCTTGTTATAAATAATATGGGACTTTTTAAGGAAGTTCTTAGTGAAGTGGGTAGAGAATTATTGGATTTTAAGCAAATAATTGATGGATCTTCTCAAAGATCTGCCGTTATGGACAATGGAGCAGTTGTACCATAAAGATCAAATCTTGCTGAATTTGGTTATACTAGCAAGACTGAAACGAAAATCATTCTTCTCGGGGACAACTCTCATGACCACTGATGATCGATGGCGCCTATGGGCCATAACTGGCTGATAAGTGGCATAGATCTGTGGGGGTCGTCAAGAGAGCTCAGTAAAGCCATAGAAATGTATTAACTGGAATGGCAGGAGCTACAATATCCCATATGGGGCTCTCGTTAACCATAAGCCAACTATCAGAGATATAAAAAATATCAAATTCTTAAACATTGAAGCACAGCAGAACGGATTGCTGGACCCGGTTAAGGTCAAAACTCGGTACCTAGCTTGTGCAGGCCCTTCACCCAGCGAAATAGAGTACTTATCTTGTACAGGCCTCTTATATTGATAACGGTCTAAAGCCCCGCGATGAGTAACGCTATTCTCGCTGGGTCTCGTCCCGAACATCGCGCCATTGGTGTTCTGTACAGGCTTGCCTTGGCTTGTCACTAAAAGTCGGGCCTTGGCACTCCCACGCGCAGAAAGGCTTGTGGATTGGCAAACCAAGGACGATACCAAATGGCTAGTTTATCGAAAACATCGTTCATTTCATTCAAATCACGCGGCAATGGAACCCTACTAGAGACTATTGATCTGTGATTCGTGATCTGCCGAACAACAGGCCCACTAAGACTTTTGATCTTACCGACAAATTGTGGGAACGAACGATCCTATGGGCGCCCACACAAGCTACTGTACGAGTCTGCTCGCCGCAACACAAACGTTCGTGTTCCAACGGCGTGAGGTTTTTCGAACTTCGGGCGAGACTCGGCGAGCCACAAGCCCGCACAGGTGTTTGATCTTACCAACATATTGTCGACAATTGACGACCTCATTGAATTTGAGGATGGACTCGGTGTATATTTGTCTTTGTAAAGAAGAGTATTTGTTCCATTTTGAATTGTTGTTTGTGTTGCTTATTTTGGGTACCTATCTACAAAAATTTTTTTTTTCTTTTTTCTTTTAAATAAAAGATTAATTGCATGCAGACAATTTAATGAATGAATCCAATTGCCTCTTCAGTCGCCTCCCTCGCCTCTGTAGGTTAGTACCCAAGTTGAGTTACGACACGTCTTCGATCGCATGGCGTGTAAGGACTCACACCGATTAAGAAGTTTTTTTGGGAAGACCATGTCATGCGTAGCCACTAAATCTTTTAGCACAGTTAGTCTGTAGTTCCCAATTTCTGGGTACCTACGGAAAGAAAAGTAATTTATAAATTTCGGGAAAAGCAGACCATTTTCAAAAAATGTTATGTAGGCCATATTAATTTGTAAAATAATTTGTAAACCAAAATAGGTTAACTGGTACGGTAGAGTAGCCCATCGGGGCTAAAGGTCGCCAAATATAAACACGTTTTTCATTCATTCATTCGATTCCCCCTCGTCTCAGAATTCCTGGGTACGGCCTTGGTACTAAGAACCAAACTAATGCAAAATGGAAGTTTTAACCCTATTCACCACCATACTTTCTTCTTCTTTCTTTTCTAACGCCTGCTCTCAGCATTTCTGCTTTAAGCAACTCTGTCAGCCTGGCAGGGGGAGTGAGTCTGTTTATTAACCTGAGGCACCCTAAGGGCAGACTCCATCACCTCGGGGAGTTGACTGATAGGGTGGATCTCCTGATTATAGTGGATTCCGAACTACTTGGGGAACATGGTAAAGTCACACGATTAAATCAGAGGTGACCAGGACTCACCACAAACGTAGACTGACTAGTATAGTCTCAGCGCATTATCATGTCCCGCCATGTTCCCCTGCCGAAGCTGTGCACACTACCAAGTTTGCCGCATTTTGAAACACGACCTGCTCTAATGGTTTCAACATGGTAAAGACAAACGGTACTAACAGTGATAGTGCATAGGGCAGTGCTAGATAAAAAAAGGCCTGAATTAAACCAATTGCCCTAAAATAATCATTTAAAGGGTGTAGGCCAGGAAAACTTATTAAGCAAAGAGGCCTTTTCAAATGAAAATTTTAATAGGAGCAGTTAGCTGAAAGGCTATTAAACAGTTTCATTTTTCACTTTTCCAATTTCATTAACGTGACAGATATTTTAAAATTTGTCTTCCCTTCTGCCTTATTTACCCCTTCCTGCAATTAGTTTAATGTGAAAAATTTGCTTTAAATATTTTTATACAGTTTTCTTATAGGGAAGTTAAGTTTTTTTTTCTAAATTATTTCTCATTTTAACGAATTTTAATTTTTTTGGGGGGTTATTACTGTACTATGAGCGCGTTGGCGATAAGACCAATAGTGTTATCTCAAAGGCAAACGTACCGAACAGCAGGTCTTCTTCTTAAGGTTGCAATCTTAGCGATTGGTTGGCAGCAACTCCCTGCATATCGTCCTCCAGTTTACTTGGTCCTCGATCTTCCTCTTCAGTTCTTGATATGATATTGCTCCTGCGTCTTCTTTTACTTGATCCATGAATTCCTTCTTCGGCCGTCCTCTTCGGTTATTTCCCTCTACTGTGCCCTCGATAATAGTGTGTACCAGATTTTCGTGCCTTAGCAAATGCCCCATCCATTTCGCTCTCCTGATTCATATCTGGGCTACTAACTGTCTTTCTTCCCCGATAGCGTCTAGCACTCTTTCATTTGTCACATGGTCCCTCCAGCTGATCCGTAGCATCCTTCTGTAACACCACATTTCAAAAGCTTCGAGTTTCTTTAGTTCCTTATCTGCTATAGTCCAGGTTTCACAGCCGTACAATAAAACACTCCACACACATGTTTTTAGAAATTGCTTCCTGATGGTTAGTTTTATGTTATAGGATTCCAGAA
This sequence comes from Psococerastis gibbosa, assembly GCA_963971405.1. Classification (NCBI taxonomy): domain Eukaryota; kingdom Metazoa; phylum Arthropoda; class Insecta; order Psocodea; family Psocidae; genus Psococerastis; species Psococerastis gibbosa. The sequence goes on from OZ020491.1 coordinate 29,401,543, forward strand.
TCTTGGATTTTTTATTGAATGCCACCTTGGCTTGTTGGATACGGCTGTTTATTTCAATCGCTGAGCTATTGTCTTCTGTTATTGTGCTGCCCAGGTACTTAAATTGCTTGACACTGCTGAGAACTACTCTGTCAAGGGATGCATATGCTTGGCTAATGTCATTCTTATTCTTCCCAACCATGACCTTGGTTTTGCGTTTTGCCGAACAGCACGTAGCTGGTGTAAATATTTTCAGTTACAGTGCGCCCTTACAGGGTCGTTACGGATGTTCTCAAGATTATTTCAAGGGTAACTAGAGTCGGAGTTGTTTATTTTTCTAATGCCTGCTTACAGCATTTCTGCTTTAAGCAACCCTGTCAGCCTGTCGGGGAGAGTGAGTCTTTATTAACTGTTTATTAACTGAGGGCAGACTCCTTCACATCGGGGAGAAGGGGAGCTGACTGACTGGGTGGATCACCTGATTATAGTGGATTCCGAACCACTTGGGGAACATAGTAAAGCCACACGATTAATTCGGAGGTGACCAGGACTCGCCACGTACGTTGACTGACTGGCATAGTCTCAGCACGTTATCATGTCCCACCATGTTCCCCTGCTGACGCTGTGCACACTACCAAGTTTGCCGCAGTTTGAAGCATGCTCAGCTCTCGTGGATTCAACTTGCTAAGGCCGTCGGCAGTCGTAGGTAGTCCAGAGCCTCACATTCCAAAAGACTATGTCCTTCCACTTTCTTCCTCTAAACAGGTGAGGCCTAGCCCAGGGAAGGATCCAGCCCATTTTGGGGGGGGGGGGGGGTAGCTGAGGGTCAAAATAGGAAAAACTTATGTAGGATGGACTAAATTAGAGCGTAATAACTTAATTTACAATAGATTTACCAAATTTTGGGGAAGGCAGCTACCCCCCCCTCCCCCCCTGTATCCGTCCTTGGCTTAGTCACAACCTGATAGCAGTGGTTGTGCTCTTCTGCCTCATGCGTGTTTCCAAAATCATGGCATTTTCGGTACTTGCGATTGACTTGCTTTAAAAATTGACAATTTGTATAAATAAATGAACTTACCTTGTCGAAGGCAAGCGGCCGAATCAACTTGGTAGTTTCGGCCTGCTCCATGGTACCTGGAGGGGGGTGGAGGGGTCAAGGTTACCCTACCTCCATGGGACTTTGCCCTCGCCCCATTGGGCCGGTCACCCAATCATCACCCCTGCAAAAAATATGAAAAAGTTGTTAATAATTAATAATATCGTTATTTATTTATGTAAGCAAGTCATTAGACCTAGCATGTTACTGTATACGGCTCAGAGTGCTGGGCTTTGAGAAAGGCCGAAGATCAAAGACAGCATATGGCTGAGATGCGGATGCTGTGGCGGTCTCTGGGCTTCACACTAGCTGGTAGACGCCAGAACGGCGGAATAAGAGCTGAAGTGAAGACAGCTAGCATAGTCCAGAAAGCCCGGGAACGACGACTGTCATGGTGGGGCCACGTCGAAAGAAGGCAGCCAGAAGAACTGATAAGGTGGGCAAAACGTATCGAAACTGAGGAAAGAAGAAGACGAGGACAGCCCAGGCTAACAGTAGAAGCGAAAGTCCGTCAAGACCTCAGGATTGTAGGAGCAACTGTAGCTGAAACAGAATCGCAAGGAGTGGAAGAGAACCTGCTGTATCGCTGACCCCAGTTAGGGACAAAAGCGAGGAAAAAGAAGAAGATATTTATTTATCAAACAATACTTGAGCAGCAGACCTATACGGTGATTTGGGATTAACGTACACCAGGGTTTATTTTTCAATACCTACCGCATTAGTAAGGTGTCACGTGACAGTGTTAAAATATGAATGGGAAATTCAAATTAGTACATTATTGGAATACAAGAGAATGGTTGCATTGCTTTATAATTGAAGGAAATACTAATACACATTAATGAAATACAAAATAAAAATTTTAATTAATGGACTGCCAGTTTCCAACCCTATAAGTACCCGAACATAAATTGAGTTATTCAAAGAATACTTCGATTTGCTATTAAGCTACCATTTTAACTTTTTCCTCCTCAACCACAGAGATGTGAATATCCCTATAAAATGATTAACCACACAGTTCATGCACTTAGTAAATCTGGGGACCTTCTTTGTTTGAGATAATGTCATACCCAATCCCACTCCTTTTCACCCTTCTCCCCCCCTCCCCCCAATTGTTCCACATTGAATTCCCTTCTTCCTTCCTCCTTCCCCCCTGTCTGTCGGATCTGCCATTCCATTTCCCCCCTACCCCTCTTCCAACCTTCCAACCTTCCAAAGTTCCGCCTTACTGCTGGGTGCATTCGCCGTCTCTTTCTAGCTTTTGAATAAATGTGCGAGAAGAGCTGATCGCATTGATTATAATGGCCTACCTTTGTACATTGTATAAATAGCTGAACATGAACGGGGGCGGCCATTTTTATTTCTGGGTTTTCTCTGTGTTTTGCATTTGAAGCGCCTATAGTTAAGCCAAAAGGGGTGTAAGTGACATTTTTTATGTTTTGGAGTGTACCAAGCTGTTACTCTAGCTGCTCTTCATCGGTTTATCCTATAAAGTATAAACCAACGGGAACATCGAGATCTGTCACCCAGTGCCGGCGCTACGGGGGTGTCCGAGGGGGCCTGCCCCCCCCAACAGTTTCTCCGGCCCCTCCGGGGCCCCCCCCACTTTTGAGATATTTTACATGTTGTTAAATTGCAGAATTAGTGAACGGTATACCTGCTCCCAAATGAAAAATGTTTTGTTTTTTCATTGCCACCCCCCCCCCCCCAGATAGAAGTCATGCCCCTCCATGGCCCCCCCGCCTTAAAATTTCTAACGCCGCCACTGCTGTCACCTTGACAATGCTAGAATAAATTGCAAAGTTAATGGAAAAATTAATGAAAAATCTGTACATTTTCAATGGAGTTACAAACAATTCCTCAATTATCTCGAATGTTTATTTTTGTCACTTACACCCCTAAGCGTCTAAGCGCTTCATTCCATAAACAAAATGCTACAATATTGATTTAATTAAAAGTGTACGTCCTGTAGGAAATTTGCAGCTCGGAATTTAATACATCATATCATTTTAATTTAAATAACTAAGTAAGTTATTTTAAATATTGCTTATTTATTTAAGTGGTAGAAGACTACTCTATGCATCGTAAAATAGGGTATTATAAATTTTTGAGTTTGCAGTGTTTTCACGGTATCTGTTATAACTTATACGCGAAATTTTAGCGCTCAATCATTTTTATGAAAAAGCTAGGGTGCCAAAAATTAAAATGACCCTATCATATGATGCATGAAGACAAGTAGTCTTCAAACAACTTAAACGAGCCAAATCTTTAATATCTTGCTTTATTAATTGAATAAAAAATAAGAAGCCAGTAAAAGCAACGGATTTTTTTAATACCTACCTACTTGGTACCTAAGGGACGTACACTATTAAATTGTATTGTATTATTGCTTTCCAATTTATACGTAGTATAAGGAAAGCTTTGTGATGGTCCAAATTTTCAATTCCAAGATTTCAACGGATTTACACGTTTTGAGGTCCCAGGAACCAAAAAATGTGGTTTTTACGAAATGCCTATCTATCTGTCTGTCTGTCTGCCTGCCTGTCTGTTCATCGATTTCCGGGCAAACTACTCAGAGGATTTTGATGAAATATGGTATATAGGTTCAAAAAAAAAATCATACCTCGGGCACTTTTTTTTATTCAGGGCTAACGTAATTTAGGGGGGGGGGGGTTTATTCTCAAAAAAACTCCAAAAAAATGACTAAGAAAATTGTTTCTCAAAAACGGCTCCAACTATTTCTTTTAAATTCACATATATTGTAGCCATTATTAATGTTAATAAAATGCGGGGGGTCGCTTGCCCCTTCATAGTTTTCTTCGGGGGGTAAAAAAATAAAAATTACTAAATTTTAATGAAAAATGACTAAAAAATAATTTTTCTGCGAAATCTTTCCGTCGATGATTTCTACCTTCTGGCATGTTTTAGGTGTTAAATTGTGTAACGAAACGAAACCGGACAGATTTTTTTCCAAAAAAAGTATATGGTTTTGTGCAAAAAAATTTTTTTGAAAAAAAAAATGATATAAAATTCACGCTCAAATGTATAGCGTGCCCTGCCATTATTCTTCTTCATCTTCCGGCTCTACAGCCCTTGGTGGGCTTTGGCCTGCTCGACAACACTCCTCCATTCTTCTCGGTTTTGCACAACGCTCCACCATCTGGAGACTCCCAACTCGCGAAGGTCATTCTCTAACTCGTCCTTCCAGCGGTTTCTTGGCCGTCCTGGCAGTCGTCTTCCCGTCATGCTTGCTGCCCTGCCATTATTACTGTGTGGTAATGTGTTGGTCTGAACTATCTAGAATTTACCTCGGACTCGAACTCGGACCGGATCTTATTAATTGCTTTCGCTTTTATGCGTTAGTATAAGGAAAGCTTTGTGATGGTCGAAATGGTCAATTTTGAGAATCCAACAGATTTACATGTAATATATATAACGTAATAAATTAACCTACATACAACAAACTTACTAAATTGGGGGGGGGGGGCAGCTCCAACACCCTGCCCGATTTACTTGTATATTCTTCCACAAATTCGAAGTACCGTATTCCCGATTTACCCTAATCCATCAAGCACATTATTCAACTGCTGCTGCTGCCCACAGCAGGGCAATCCAAACTGCAAAAACCTCCCCACGGCCCACATGGCAATTTTCAAAACGACCTCTTCGCTCCCCGCTCTCCCCCCCCCCCAGCCAACTCCATAAGGACCAATCACGTTTTACATTGCTGCTCTCAAAGTTATACCATGTCAACTCGCTTAACTTAAAACTTGGCGTAATATCCGGCAGTAAATTATACCGCAAGATTGCGTGGCGATGGCGTTATACATAATTATTTATGAGCTTCATAAGAGATCTCTGGATTGTTAAGAAGATCATAAAACCAGATCACGTAGTGTTGGAAAACTTTACTCAGAAATTAGGATAATGTTTGCCGGAGAAGTGTGTACGTTGTTTCTAACGCCTGCTTTCAGCATTTCTGCTTTAAGCAACCCTGTCAGCCTGGCGGGGGGGAGTGAGTCTGTTTGTTAACTTGAGGCACTCTAAGGGCAGACTCTTTCACCTCGGGGAAAGGGGAGTTGACTAACAGGGTAGACCTCCTGATTATAGTGGATTCCGAACTACTTGGGGAACATAGTAAAGTCACACGATTAAATCGGACGTGACCAGGACTCGACTTATACTGCCTAAGCGCGTTATCATGTCCCACCAGGTTCCCCTGCCAACGCTGTGCACACTACCAAGTTGCCGCAGTTTGAAACATGCTCTGCTCTAATAGAATCAACATGGTAAGGCCGTTGGCAAATGTGTGTATGTCCAGATGCTAAAGTTTGACTGTTTATTAACATGTTAAGAAGAAGAAGAAAACGAAGAGGAATAAGTAAATTATGCCGCAAGATTGCGTTTCTATGGCGTTATACATAATTATATATGAGCTTCTTATGAGATCTCTCGAGCGAATATCATAAAACCAGATCACGCAGTGTTGGAAAACTTTATTGTGAAATTAGGATAATGTCTACCGGAGCAATGTAGCAAGTGTGGGACTCGAACCAACAACCTATCGGGTGAAAATCGGAGTCTGAACCACTACTCTACATGTCCTGGCTTGTGTTCTCAAAGAGAATTAGATAAGAAGACAAGGGATTTGAACCCCCAGTCTTCACCTTATCTGGATTGAATGCCGAACCAAATCCGAAATCAAATCCGCCCATAAAATTTAACAATGAGATCCTCAGAAAATCGTTAGGACTTGATGGGTTTTTGACGTTTTTTTTTTTATAGACAAAAATTAATTCAAACTCAGGAAACCGTTGACAAAGTCACAAGTCACAAATATTTTCGGTCGTTCTCGATAAAAAGTTTTCCAAAAGACCGACCAGCACAAGAATTTGACATGAAACAAAAAATAAATAAAAAGTCAAACCACACCCTACATGTCACTCGAAGAAAAACCAAAAATCCCACATCGAGCTTTCCACTGACAAAGTGCCTCTGGCAGCAACAATGAAAACTTCACTGCCATAAAAAAAAAGCACAACCCTGTCGGAATTCGAAAAATTGCAGCTCCTCCCATCCCCCCGTCAGAGCGCGCTTTGTCTACAGCTTTGACGACAGCACAGTTCGTTGCCCGGCATTAGTCCAGTCGGGTTAGACCTAGACGAGGTTCAAATTTAAGCATAAAAAGGAAATTGTTTATCAGGCGTGGGTATACCCACTTTAAGACCATAGGGACATGGACCTAAATAAATAAATAAATAAATAATGCCTTTTTGTTCTGCCAACGGTCTTATCAAGTTGAATCCACAAGAGCAAAGCGTGCTACAAACTGCGGCTAACTTGGAAGTGTGCACAGCGTTGGCAGGAGAACATGGTGGGACATGATAACGCGCTGAGACTATACCAGTCAGTCTACGTGCGTGGGGAGTCCTGGTCACCTCCTAATTAATCGCGTGACTTCACCATGTTCCCCAAGTGGTTCGGAATCCACTATAATCAGGAGGTTCACCCTGTCAGTCAACTCCCCTTCTCCCCGAGGGGAAGGAGTCTGCCCTTAGGGTTCCTCAAGGTATTAAACAGACTCACTCCCCCTACCAGGTTGGCAGGGTTGCTTAAAGCAGAAATGCTGAAAACAGGCGTTGGAAAACAAACAAGCAAAGAAATGACTACTTTTCCACTGAATTGAGTATTTTTATTTAAAAAAATAAAAATAAAATAAATAGATATGGATTTTTTTGGTTCTATTACTAAGCCAACCTAGCGGAGTTAGGGATACACTCAACTTGGAAGGTCCGGGACCGCTTCCTGTACGCATACCCTCCGAAGCATGGCCAGACAATTTAGAAAGTGCGGGACTCGAACCAACAACCTTTCGGGTGAAAGTCGGACTCTGTAGGAGTGCATTACAAGAACTAGTGCGGTCTGGTAGTATAACTTGACATGACTGTTAAGTTAAACTGAAATGCTGTACCGGCCCTAGCACGTGGAAACACAGTTGGGCTGGTTATAATTTAAAAAACTTGTAAATTATTGTAAAGTATTGAATGTAATATAACTTAAGTATTTTAGCGTATTTAAAGTTAATATTAATTTTGTCATTTTATGTATACTTGTCTTGTTGGAAAAAAATGGAATAAATATATATGTGATTTGATTTGATTTGATTTGACTGTTTAGTACGAAGCTGACTGAACTGACTATTCGATGCACTTAGCGCAATCACCCGAAAGAGAGCGCCCGGGGGGGAGGGAGGGGGCTAAGTGTTTTGCAGACGATTCCACCAGCACATACCGAGGTACTATTCTCTCCGACACAATGGAAAATCGATCGATTGTGCAACACTGTCTAGTAGTGTGGTGTGAGGCGTTGCCTCTTGCATTGAAGAGGCTGAAAGCTCTTTTACTCCGATGATCGGCAACTCATGTCATGCTTGTGTGAACACTGGAGGACGTTTACTTGATGGTTTATTCTGAGAGGTGTGAGAAATTGGAGTTTTACAATTTCTAATGGCGGCAAATGATGTTGCAGTTGAAACGGATCTAATGGGATTTGTTCATTCTGAAGGCGTACTTCTGAACATCCCGACGACATCAGCCATAAGCATAAGCATGCGACTTGGGTGGCAAGGTGGTAGCGTGAACGAAATTAAAGGATATATATATATAAACTCGCCTTGGCGGGACCGGAGCCGGTTAGGCGTAGATAGTGGGTTCGAGTCCCGCCAAGCCCAGTTTTTATATATCCTTTAATTTCGTTTAAAACTTCAACCAACCAATTTAATGTCAGTGCTATATACTCCATATAGTACTACAATATAATGGTAGCGTAATGTACATGTGCGAGTCTCTACACACCTTGCGGTCGGAGACGTGTCGACACAAGTATGAGGTTACTTAGTGAGGCGATTGAAGAGGTTAATCGGATACATTCATTAAATTGTTTCTACGCGATGTAACCTTTTTATAAATTAAAAAAATTGGCAATAAACATTAACATGCAACTTCGGTGGCAAGATGGTAGTGTGCTTGTAGTCTTGTACTTGTGCGAGTTTCTATACACTTTGCGGTCGGAGACGTGTCGTAACCCGACACACGTATTAGGTTACTTAGTGAGGCGATTGATGAGGTTAATTGGATACATTCATTAAATTGTTTGTACGCGAGTTAACCTTTTTATAAAGCCAATAGTCAACCATGTCGATTCCATTAGAGCTGAGCATGTTTGAAACTGCGGCAAACTTGGGAGTGTGCACAGCGTTGGCAGGGGAACATGGTGGGACATGATAACGCTCTTAGGCAGTATAAGTACGTGTCGAGTCCTGGTCACCTCTGATTTAATCGTGTGACTTTACCATGTTCCCCAAGTGGTTTGGAATCCATTATAAACAGGAGGTCCACCCTGTTAGTCAACTCCCCCCTTTCCCCGAGGTGAAAGAGTGTGCCCTTAGGGTGCCTCAAGCTAACAAACAGACTCACTCCACCCGCCAGGCTGACAGGGTTGCTTAAAGCAGAAATGCTGAAAGCAGGCGTTAGAATCAACAATTATCTTCTTATAAATAAAGAAAATCGGCCATAAACATTAACATACAACTTCGGTAGCAAGGTGGTAGTGTGCTTGTACTTGTGCGAGTCTCTATAGTCCTACACGGTTGGAAACGTGTCGTAACTCGACACAAGTATTAGGTTACTTAGTGAGGCGATTGAAGAGGTTAATCGGATACATTCATTAAAGTGTTTGTACGCGATTTAACCTTTTTATAAAAATAAGAAAATCTGCTATAAACATTAACATGCAACTTCGGTGGAAAGGTGGTAGTGTGCTTGTACTTGTGCGAGCTTCTATACAATTTGCGGTTGGAGACGTGTCGTAAATCGACACCAGTATTAAGTTAATTAGTGAGGCGATTGTAGACGTTAATCGGATACATTCATTAAATTGAAACACGACAAATATGCAACACAAACAATTTAGTCATACGTAACTCCAGCCGTGAAAGCTTTTGTAATTAAATATTGCATTATAACTAGAAACACCCGGGACCGCCTGCTTAACAGGCTCTCCAAAAGCATGGCCAGAAAATGTTGCCAGTGTGGGACTCGAACCAATCACCTTTACCACTACTCTACATGTCCTGATGCATGTGTGAAGACTAGGGAACGTTTACGACATAAAGACAAAACGTCATCCTATTCTGGGAGGTGAGAGAAATTTGAGTTTTATAGTTTCAAAGGGCAGGTTGAAGATGATACGTAACACCTACGGCAGTTCGCACCAACTTCCCGGAAACTTTCCTTTGAGTAAATGAGACCCCAAGTGACAAGGCCGTAGCCAGGGGGGGGGGGTCCAACTGACGTCACCGGAGCCCGGAGGTGAGGTAACCTTTAATAGGTAATGTGTTTAAAACTCCATTCTATCTAGTGTACGCTGAAAATATTTCGTGGGGGGGGGGGGGGTCCATACCCTGAGTTCATTCCAAACCTACCGATAGCAGATGGTACGTTTATAGGTGCCCAAGCTTGGCACTACATTGGCGCAGCCGGCCAGTGCACTGTCGTGCCCAATCCACCATATACAGCTGTAAAGTGCATGGACCAGAAACTGCTGATACAGCGGATCGAGTGGGGTAGTTTAAGAATAATGTAAAGAAAGAAGAAAGAAAGAAAAATTTCCCTCGCTTCTTTTTTAAATAACATATCGTCCGCTTTACGGAAATATAAAGTGAAGACACATTTGGCCGCACCAGATTTTGATGGCTACATTAAATATAAAATGTAAAATTATTTTAAAACTCCATAACTATAAGTGGCATACGGTACCACAGCGATTTATGTTTAATTACTGTAGCCCCGAACCTGGTCCGAGGGGGACAACTTATAAAAATTTAAATGGATGATTCTTCTTTCGAAAGACCTAAAGAGACGGCAACAGCAAATATATGAGGACAGACAAATGTTAAAAACTAGTGCTGGGGAGTAAAAAAGATGAGATTTTTAGGAAATGAGTACAATATATTCCCAGTTCTTCTTTCAACACAGATTAGTAGATGAAGCAGTACGCATAATTTTATATATGATATTCTATCTTTTTAAAAAGCGAAAATTTGTAAACAAAAAAGAAATCATTTGAATTCTACCATGACGAGATTTTTAATTTTCTTAGACTGCGTTGATAACATCACGGTCATACAATCTTATTTTCTCGCGGCTTCCCATAGATTTCAACGAAGCTCTTAATACTGTAGTATGAATTAACAAAAGTAACAAATGTGGCACTCATATTGGCATGAAGTGTACGCCGATGGCAGCGGTACGCCTCTGGATGGCTTGACCCACTTTGGGCCTGGTGTGTTGAACCTGCTGACGACCGCTGACAATGAGTACCTGGTGTGTAAGGATGGTTCAGCGGCCATCAGAGAGAGAGGAAGCACGACCCAGACCCAGGAAAGTCCAAAAGATCCAGGGGCGGACATCGAGGTCTATACGTTTCCAATACAACTGAGATCAATCGATCAGGTCTTGTCATTCATAGGGTAAGTTCCCTTTTATCAATCTTATCAGGTGTTATATGGTACCTCAGATTCACCCTGACCTCCGAATCTGAGGGATCATACGACAATACATTCAAAGGATTTGTTGAGTGTAATGCGGCATTACCCGCCTTACATGCACGCTCCGCCACTGAGATGAAGTAACCATGTAAGTGGCATACCAAAGCGATTTATGCTTAATTGCTAAAGCCCCAAGCCCGAGGGGAATAGAAGCCTTAAAAAAATTAAAACGGAGCAGGGGTTCCCAAACTTTTCTGTCCGTGGACCACTGGATTATTTTATGATTTTCCGTGGACCCCCATGGCTGTGATACGAAAATCGTTCAATTCTAGGACCAAGTTTAGGTAGCTTGTGCTTAAAATTACAGTACCTACGTGCTAATATTTGATTAAATGTTTAGAACTGCTACCATCGGGCCGATTTTCTAGTTCAGCGCCAAGACATATTGTATATTATTTCAAATTTCCAATAACTCAGCTGCTTTCTTTTCTTATTGCTTTCCAATTTATACGTAGTATAAGGAAAGCTTTGTGATGGTCGAAAATTTCGATTCCGAGATTTCAACGGATTTACACGTTTTCAGGTCCCAGGAACCCAAAAAAGTGGTTTTTACAAAATGTCTGTGTGTCGGTCGGTCTGTCGGTCGGTCTGTCTGTTCGTCGATTTCCAGGCAAACTACTCAGTGGATTTGAGTGAAATTTGGCATGTAGGTTCACAAAAATCATACCTCGGGACCATTTTTTTTTTGGGGGCTAACTCAATTTGAGGGGGTTTTATTTTCAAAAAACTCCAAAAAAACGTCTAAAAAAATTATTTCTCAAAAACGGCTCCAACGATTTCTTTTAAATTCTCGTAGATTGTAGTCGTTATTAATGTTGACAAAATGCGGGGGGTCGCTTGCCCCTTGATAGTTTGCTTCTGGGGGTAAAAAAATAAAAATAACTAAATTTTAATGAAAAAATGACTAAAAAATGCGAAACCTTTCTATCGATGATTTCTACCTTCAAGCATGTTTTAGGTGTTAAATTGAGTAACGAAACCGGATAGGTTGCTTTCCCAAAAAAATATTTGGTTTTGCCCAAAAAATTATTTTTTGAAAAAAATGATAGAAAATTCGCGCTCAAATGCATTGCATGCCCTGCCACTATTGCTGTGTGGTAATTAATGTGTTTGTTTGACCTATCGAGAATTTACCTCACTTCCAGTGACGTCAGGTGGACAACCGCCCCCCCCCCCCCCGAGATATCGGAAATTTAACCATAGGAAAAATATTTGCCATAAAATTACTAATTTTCTCTATCTAATAATTTTGATAAATTGGAAAGCATGTTCGAGTGAACTCGGACCGGTTCTTTCTTACTTTGGCCCGTGGACCACCTGATATATGTCTGTGGACCACCGGTGGTCCATGGACCACAGATTGGGAACCCCTGAAATAGAGGATACAATTCTTTGGAAAACCTGAAAGAGACGGCAACAGCAAATATATGACGACAGACAAATGTGAAAAAGCGAGTGCTGGGGAGTGTAAAAAAGATGAGCTTTTTAGGAAATGGGAATATTCCCTGTTGTACTTTCAACACAACGTCCCTCAAGGCCGACCCATTTCTCCCTCCACAGTGATACTCATTACGGGCTCAATTATGACATTCTCTGTAAAATATTCAGCTCGTCATGCTCGGAATAACTCGGAATATTACTCGTTTACCTTTTTCCTCCGGGTATCTCTGCGTGGTGCTTCAGTTTATGGGCACTTTAGCGTGTAAATAACAAAGGGTTAGTTGGGCATGCTGTGTTAGTACTCATTAGAGACAGCGGTCTCATAGTCATCGAACAATTAATCTCCTCGGGGTATCTCTGCGTTGTGTTTCTGTTTATCGACACTTTAGCGTGTATATAACAACGGGCTAGTTGGGCATGCTGTGTTAGTACTCATTAGAGACAGTGGTCTCATAGTCATCGAACAATTAATCTCCTCGGGGTATCTCTGCGTTGTGTTTCTGTTTATCGACACTTTAGCGTGTATATAACAACGGGCTAGTTGGGCATGCTGTGTTAGTACTCATTAGAGACAGCGGCCTCATAGTCATCGAACAATTAATCTCCTCGGGGTATCTCTGCGTGGTGTTCATGGACACTTTAGCGTGTATATAACAACGGTCTAGTTGGGCATGCTGTGTTAGTACTCATTAGAGACAGCGGCCTCATAATCATCGAACAATTAATCTCCTCGGGGTATCTCTTTAGTTAATGGGCACATTAGCGTGTATAATACTATATAACGTTAGTTGGACTTACATTGCCAGCTGTGTTAGTAGTCATTAGAGACAGGGACCTCATAGTCATCGAACAATTAGGGCGGAGTCTATTGTAAGGTGAAGGAGGCATCGCCATGCTCGGAATAACTCGGAATATTACTCATTTACCTTTCTCCTCCGGGTATCTCTGCGTAGTGTTTCAGTTTATGGGCACTTTAGCGTGTATAATATAGCGTAAGTTGGACTTACATTGCCTGCTGTGTTAGTAGTCAGGGTCGTAAAGTTTGGGGGGGGGGGGCACGGTCCAACTTGCCCCCTCCCAGCTCCTTTCCCCAGCGTTGAGCATTGTAAGACGTGGTTCATACTTCATGGTCACCTTTGCCGCATTATTTTTTTAGCTTTGTAAAATCTACAGCTATACTTTACAACTATTAAAATGCGTAAAATTCCTACTGTTTTACTCTTATATTTTCAATTTTTCCTTATCCTGCCTGATGACATCATAAGATCTACTTAGTTTTGCCCCCGCCATCATTCTAAAACGTTACGCCTCTGCTATTAGTCTTTAGAGGCAGGGCCTCATAGTAATTGAACAATTAGGGCGGAGCCCATTGTAAGGTGAAGGAGGCGTCCCTTGGCCAATGCCAACGACCCCATGAATTTCGGACATTATTTACATTGTTTCGTATGAATTTTTGGCCATTGGGAAACTAGCCCTCGATGTCAACCTACACCGGCTACAAGCGATAATTGACAAGCTGAGACAAGCTTACCATTGACGCTTTGTAACAGGCGAAATCATGATCAAGTACAAATAAGAGTCAAGCAAGTGTCTATAATCTTAGTCGAAAAATTATGCTAGCATATGAACATATTCTTGGAAAACAAATTTTCCCATCACATTGCTGACAAAAAATTAGCCTCAAATATTAAATTTTATTGCTCCTCATACAATGCTTTGAGATTTCCCCAACACAAAAACTCCAAAGTCGTAAGCATATTTCTCGCGTTTTAATACCACTTTCTTCCCCGATGTGGGATTTCACATTGAATAAAACATTTCATGCATAAAATTGAGCAGAGGCGTTCCCTCAGCAGTAAGCTCTTAAGCTTTATTGCTGCAAGTCTCTGTTGGCAAAACGCCACTGCTTATACGTCTGATAATACTCCTGATGGAATCCAGCAGTCAGCTCAAACACCTGCGCCCATGTAATAAAGCAATTAACCCGGGCACCCCGACTCGCATCTGTACTTGGTTAAGTCATGCTTCCACCTGTTACACTGCGCCAATGGTAAGCTTGTCTCAGCTTGTCCATTATCGCTTGTAGCCGGTGTAGGTTGACATTGAGGTCATATAGCAGCTTGCCAATGGCCAAAAATTCATACGGAAACAATACAAATCTTGTTCTTCTGGCTCTACAGCCTTTGATGAGCTTTGGCCTGCTCGACAACACTCCTCCAGTTATCGCGGTTTTGTACAACGCTCCACCATCTAAGGACGTTCAACTTGCGAAGGTCTGATTCCTACTTCCTACTCATCCTTCCAGCGCAGCGTTTTCATGGACGACGGTCGTACGGCCAGTCGTCTTCCTATCATGCTTGTCACAGCTTGTTCATTATCGCTTACAGCCGGTGTAGGTTGACATCGAGGAAATATACCAGTTTGTCAGTGGCCAAAAATTCATACGGAAACAATAAAAAAAATGTCCGAAATCGTCGTCGTTGGCATTGGACAAGGGACCATAAAAAGGCTAATAAAAACGTCCCTCAGAACATTATTAATATACAGGGCCCGGGTACCCGGCGTATTTCGTTTGACAGAGAACTCACCTAAGAACAGGGAGATCAAATTTGGGTCTTTCCCTTACTTTGCTTCTGATGAAGAAGAAGAAGAACACGAAGAAGAAATAACCGCAGAATACAAAGTGTAATTGAGGGAGATTTTACAGAAGCAATAGGGTCAAGTTTGAATACAGGAATACAAGGAACAATTGTCGGTCAATCAATCCCTTATGGGTACCACAACATCCGAAATGAAGCATTAGCTAGTCAAGTAGCAGTCCTCAGACGTAGACTATCATTTCGATTTTTTGAAAGATGTATTTATAAAGCGCCCAGAAAACAACTCTTGAACGGATTAACAAGGTAGAAAAAGCAGAAAGAGAAGGAGAAGGAGAAGAAGAAAAAGAAGAGGACGAAGAAAGGCTCGCAGTACACATTAATCGACTATACTTCATAAAAATCTATTCCTCCGTGGAGATTGATAGTTAGGGGAAAGTTACAGAAAAAAGGTTCGTATAATTACAAAAGGAGAAGAGGAAGAAGAAAAAGAAGTAAAAGAAGAAGTTGGCGTTGGCTAATAAGTAGAAGAAGATGAACAAGAGGAAGAAGAAAGGCCCGCAGAACACATTAAGCGACTATACTTCATAAAAATCTATTCCTCCGAGGAGATCGATTGTTCGGGGAAAGTTAGCGACGAAACGTTCATGTAATTACAAAAGAAGAAGAAGAAGAAAAAGAAGTAGAAGAAGAAGTTGGCATTGACTAGTAAGTAGAAGAAGAACAAGAACAAGGGGAAAAACAAAGGCCCGCAGAACACATTAAGCGACTATACTTCATAAAAGTCCATTCCTCCGAGGAGATCAATAGTTAGGGGAAGTTAGCATAAAACCATCTTGTAATTACAAAAGAAGAATAAGAAGATGAAGGAGAAGAAGAAGAGGAAGAAGAAGAAGAAGAAGAGAAGAAAGAGAAGTAGAAGAAGAAGTTGGCGTTGGCTAATAAGTAGAAGAAGATGAACAAGAGGAAGAAGAAAGGCCCGCAGAACACATTAAGCGACTATACTTCATAAAAATCTATTCCTCCGAGGAGATCGATTGTTCGGGGAAAGTTAGCGACGAAACGTTCATGTAATTACAAAAGAAGAAGAAGAAGAAAAAGAAGTAGAAGAAGAACTTGGCATTGACTAGTAAGTAGAAGAAGAACAAGAACAAGGGGAAAAATAAAGGCTCGCAGAACACATTAAGCGACTATACTTCATAAAAATCCATTCCTCCAAGGAGATCAATAGTTAGGGGAAGTTAGCATAAAACCATCTTGTAATTACAAAAGAAGAATAAGAAGATGAAGGAGAAGAAGAGGAGGAAGAAGAAGAAGAAGAAGAAAGAGAAGTAGAAGAAGAAGTTGGCGTTGGCTACTAAGTAGAAGAAGAAGAACAAGATGAAGAAGAAAGGCCCGCAGAACACATTAAGCGACTATACTTCATAAAAATCTATTCCTCCGAGGAGATCGATTGTTCGGGGAAAGTTAGCGATAAAGCGTTCTTGTAATTACAAATTCCGATGTGGTGGAAATCGGGGGCGGCGGTTGCGTATCGGGAAAACTCGACGTTCACTGAGTGCCGTGTGGAATTCAAAGAATTGCTGACAAAAGCGCCCCGTCTTTCCCCATATCCATATTTTCCCCGTCTCGCGGTATTTTCGGCTAAGTACCATTCATTCATTCGAAATTTTCTTCTTATGCAGTCCAATGGGGGTGATCAAATCTTATGGAAAATTTATTGACTTTCTGCGGTCTTATTGCTTCCCTATTTATACGTAGTATTAGGAAAGCTTTGTGACGGTCGAAATTTTCGATTTCGGGATTTTAGTGGATTTACACGTTTTGAGGTCTTAGGAACCCAAAGAGGAATTTTCGAAAAACAGTTTTTAGTCGTTTTATGGTGGTTTTTGGAGAATAAATATAAATAAATAAATAAATAAATATGTATATATGTATTTCTGTTAAATTATACAATACAAGTAATCAACAAGTAATTGACAAGCAATTATAAAGTAAAATCGTCAAAATATCGTCAAAATCATGTAGATTCAGTCATTGTCATTGTGCTAGTGCCTCTGTGACAGTGTAGAAAGCTTTCTCTAAGAGATGGTTTCTAAGCAATTTAGGGAAGTTAGTAGCATTTCTTGACGCTCAAAGTGCAATCGGGAGTTTTCTAAGGTGGGCGAAGGGCGAAGGTGGGCAGTCGCTCACACTTGGCTGTGCATGGATAAAACCCCTAAAATGAAAGCGCAACGAAGCAACTCGAATTGTTGGATTTTTAGTTCAGTTGTTACTTTTTTCTATTACATGAGAAATACAATAGGGAAAGAATAGCTGCTATAACTTCACGGTAAATTTATTCAAAAACTTAACACTTCTTGCAGGACGTGCATTGTATTGTACCTGCAACTTATTATACAAAAGTTTCAGTTTGAAAAGTTTTTTAACTGAATTTTCGTGTTCTTAAACATAATTCTGGAACATTTTGTAGTAGATAGACATGGGTTCGTCCTTTGCTTCCGTTCCAGACACTTCTTTGCTTTATCAGCAGCCTGATCGAGGCGATAATAATACCGGTATTTATTTAATCCCCTGGTATCAAAAATGTAAACAAGATAATTTTATAATGGATTGGTATTATAATCGCCTCGATCAGGCTGCTGATCTCCTTTAGTTTGGGAAAATGTATAAAACACCGATATTTAACCACAGGACAATTATTTACCATGCAGGTATCACGGTACCTATAATAATTGAAAGAACCGGTCCGAGTTTACTCGAACATGCTTTCCAATTTATCAAAATTAGTGATAGAGAAAATTTGTAATTTCATGGTAAATAATTTTCCTATGGTTAAATGCCCGATATCTCGGGGGGGGGGGGGGGAGGGGGGTTGTCCACTTGACGTCACTGGGGGTCAGGTAAATTCTTGATAGGTTAGACCAACACATAAAGTAAAGTAAAGTAAATTATATTAAACCAGTAAGAATACAAATTGTCAAAAAACACATTCCACACCACGTATATGTATATGCAATACATGTGCACGTGGGGGAACCAGGCCTTTGGATCACATCACAATAAGTTATTTTACATACTTATATGGTAATTTAGTACTTATTAATTTTTTACTTAGGTATACCGATTTATTCATTTAATAGTGATTTAAGAAATGTTATTTCCGAATTATTGAGCCAGTTCTTTGTTGATGGTAAAAAATCTTTTTTTCTTAGTAAATCTGTAATATGAGTGGGGAGAGCATTTATAATTTTCGTTGACAAGAAAACAGGCGAGAAAGTCGTGCGGCTTTTGGTGATGTTTGGGAAATAACTAATGTTCTGTACTGATCTTGTGTTGTAGTATTTAACGGAGGCTGGTGGTAGGCAAATTTTATTATTGTGGACCAATTTTAACATTTCCCAGGTGTAGGTATGGTAAACTGACGGAATTTGTAATTGACTATAGAAGGGTTGGGCATGTTCTCTTCTGCTTTTATTTAACATTACTCGTAGGATAATGTTCAGGGATATATTTACTTTATTAATAAGTGATCCAAAGGTCCCTCCCCACGCACATATGCCGTAGTTTACAATTGGCTGAGTGATGGCGAAAAATATCATACGTAGTAGATGAACATTCAGAACATTTCTCAATCGTCTAAAAATGTATATCGTTCTTCTAAGTCGCATAGACGTTTGCCTTACATGTTCGGACCATGTTATATGTTGGTCAATTAACATTCCTAAATATTTTACTGATTTTACTCTAGTAATAGATGAACAGTTACATTCTACCTCTAAACAGTCAGGCTCATGTATCTGTATGACTCTATCAGTTGAAGGCTGCCTCGTTTTAGTGTAGCTGAAACATACGAAATTTGTCTTCTCAACATTGAGCACTAATTTGTTATATGACAGCCATTTATTAATTATATTTAAGTCATGATTTGCGTTAAAGAAAGATTCATTCCATGTTTTTCCAGTACAAAAAATTACAGTATCATCAGCATAGCAAAATAATTGCCCTAACAAAGGCAAATATTTAAGGCTATTTATATATAGTATAAAAAGAATTGGGCCAAGCACTGTTCCTTGCGGTACTCCACAACATACTTTTTCATAACCGCTAATAACTTCTCCAATCCGTACACACTGATACCTGTCATCTAAATAGCTTTCAAAAAGCTTAAGTACTGTTCCAGATATTCCAAATTCATTTCTAAGTTTTTTCAATAGGATATTGTGGTTAACCTTTTGAAGGTCTAAGAAGATAGCAATTGGGTTCTTTTCACTTTCAAGACTGGAGTAGATCGCATTAGTTAGTTTTAAGATTGGATCAGTAGTTAAGAGTTTTGATCTAAAGCCGTATTGTTGTGCCATTAATTGAGGTTCAACCCAAAACAATAATCGAATTTTAACTAATTTTTCAATAATTTTAGCGAGATTAGAGGTTAACGATATAGGTCTGTAGTTCGTAACTTGCTCCTTATCACCTTTCTTGTGAATAGGAACAATAACCGCAATTTTTAATACATCAGGGAATTCACCAGTGATTAAAATTAAGTTGGCAATATGAGTGATAGGTACTTTAATATACTCAGAGAATTTCTTAAGGATTTTTGTGGATATTCCATCTAGACCCGGCGAAGCACAGTTTTTCAAACTCATTATCACTTGCTGTACCTCATTCACATCAAATATTTCGAAGCTGTTTATGCTTTGTGTTCTAGGATTTATTTCTTCATAATATACAGGGTTATTATTTGTGAGTTGATTCAGTCTAATACCAACAGATGCAAAAAATTGATTGAAATAGTTCGCCATTTCTAAAGGGTTACTTTGTGTGATAATATTGTTGCCTTCTGTTCGAATTTTCTGAATATCCTTTTGGTATTTAGATTTGCCAGATATTTCATTAACTTGCCTCCATGTTTTGGCAGAATCCTTACAAACTGAGATAAATTTATTTTTATAATAACATATTTTCGCTTTTTTAAGCATTTTTGATAAAATTTTCCTATAATTTTTGGCGAAATTGATCAAATTAATGTTTTCAGGCTCATTTTTGGATTTTTTGAAGAGTTTATCTCTTTTCCGAATTGAGGTCATGAGACCCTGTGTAATCCAAGGTTTAAGTTTTAGATTTTTATGTTTAACGATTTTTTCCCGTGTGCACTCACTGATATACTTTTTCATAATTTCAATAAAGTTTCTACTAGCCACCACGGGATCCGTCTGGCATAGAATCGAGTCCCATCTCTCAGAGGTTAAAAGATAGTCAGCTAGAGAATAATCAACAAAGGTGTAAGTTTTACGCTTATTTTCCGGCTCAATTTTGTTTAGTATACCATCAACTCTAAGGCAAGTGCCAAAGTGATCGGTAATGAAAGTTTTAACCACGGCTCCAGTAAAACAATAATCCATTCTGCAGAAAATGTGATCTAAATATGATTTACTGGTCCCTACAACTCGAGTATGTCTATTGACGCTGGAGATGTAGCCGTGACTTTCCAACATGTCAACATAAGAAGAGGTGAAAATATTTTTGGAATGGTCAAGAATGTCAAAATTCATATGACCAATAATGATAGATGATGTTTCAGATTTGATGTTCTTTAAATAATTATTTAAATCTTCAACAAAAATGATTTCATTACAGGACGGTAAGCGATAAACAGCGAGGATATCAAAAAGCTGTGGGCCAATTGAGAAACTAACCTTTGCAGCATCACATTCTCTAATATCGGTCAGGATATAGTATTGTACATTTAAATTTGTACGACAAAAAATAATCAAACCACCATTTTTATTAATCTTTGTTGTACAATAGTGGGTTTGATAGCCAGGAATTTGGTACACACTACCATCATGTGGTGAAAGATGAGCTTCAGTTAATATGATAACATCAAAGACAGGACTAGATCTTAATGAGTTTAGATAAACTAAAAATTCGTCAAAATTGGCATTTACGCTTCTTATGTTTAGATGGAAAATGAGCAGAGAGCTAGGTAGATCATTCCAATCAAATTGGTCACAACCATCAAATTCAACTGTTTCATTAAAATGAGAGTCTATGTCATTTAGGAAATTATCCATACAAATAGAAATAAACATTACCATACAGCAATAATGGCAGGCACGCAATGCATTTGAGCGTGAATTTTCTATATTTTTTTCAAAATTATGATTTTTTTTGCACAAAACCAAATAGTTTTTTGGGAAAGCAACCTGTTCGATTTCGTTACTCAATTCAACATCTAAAACGTGCCTGAAGGTAGAAGTCATCGATAGAAAGGTTTCGCAGAAAAACTATTTTTTAGTCATTATTCATTAAAATGTAGTTATTTTTATTTTTATACCCCCAGAAGCAAACTATCAAGGGGCAAGTGACTCCCCGCCTTTTATTAACATTAATAAAAACGACAATATATGTGAATTTAAAAGAAATCGTTTTTTAGAAATAATTTTTTCTGACTTTTTTTTTTAGTTTTTTGAGAATAAACCCCCCGAAATTGAGTTAGCCCAAAATAAAAAAGAATGGTCTAGACTCTAGAGGTATGATTTTTGTGAACCTACAAGCCAAATTGCATCTAAATCTACCGAGTAGTTTGCCCGGAAATCGATGAACAGACAGAGTGTAAAAACGTTTTTGGGTTCCTGGGACCTCAAAACGTGTAAATCCTATTTTTTTTGTTTTTTTTTTTTGTTTTTTTTTTTAAAGCGCGGGTCCCTGTTGGGAATTTGCGCTAGGAAATTGGGACTGTTTACCGATTATTTAGTGGTAGAGAGTTATCCGTTCTGTTGTGTAAGTAGTGGGGAGGGGGGGGGGGATGGTTAAATGTTGAAGAAAAGGCCGGTGGCTCTTAGGAATTGTATAATTTTATTTGTGGCTGTTATTTTGTTTCCTAGAGCATCGGAGAGGGGGGAGGGTGCTCGTAGGACGGAGGCTCGTTGGACCGAGTAGGTTGGGTAATCGAGAAGAAGGTGAGCTATTGTAAATCCTACTGTTTATACGAATATAATATATATAATATAATAATAATAATATATATAATATTTATAATTGATAAAGCATGCACGGGTTCACTCGTACCGGTTCTTAGTTATTTATCATTCCTAAAAGAACAGTGACCACCCACTCTGGATGTTACATTTTATTGCTTTCCAATTTATACGTAGTATAAGGAAATCTTTGTGACTGTCCAAATTTTCGATTCCGAGATTTCAACGGATTTACACGTTTTGAGGTCCCAGGAACCCAAAAAGGTGGTTTTTACGAAATGTCTCTCTGTGTGTCTGTTCATCGATTTCCGGGCAAACTACTCGTTTGATAATAATAAAATTTGGCATGTAAGTTCACAAAAATCATACCTCGGGACTATTTTTTTTATTTTGGGCTAACTCAATTTGGGAGGGTTTTATTCAAAAAACACCCCAAAAAAATGTTTAAAAACATTATTTCTCTAAAACGGCTCCAAGGATTCCTTTGATTCCTTTTAAATTCACATATATTGTAGTCGTTATTAATTGTGACAAAATGTGGGGGTCTCATGCCCCTTGATAGTTTGCTTCTGGGGGTAAAAAAATAAAAATAAATAAATTTTAATGAAAAATGACTAAAAAATAATTTTTCTGTGAAACCTTTCCATCGATGATTTATACCTTCAGGCATGTTTTAGGTGTTAAATTAAGTAACGAAACCGGACAGGTTGCTTTCCCAAAAAACTGTTTGGTTTTCTGCAAAAAATAATTTTTTGAAAAATGATAGAGAATTCACGCTCAAATGCATAAATGCATTGCGTGTCCTGCCATTATTGCTGTGAATTCTAGAAATCTAGAATTTATCTCACCTCCAGTGACGTCAGGTGGACAACCCCCCCCCCCCTCCGAGATATCGGAAATTTAACTATAGGAAAACAAAATTACCATGAAATTACTCATTTCTTTCTATCTACTAATGTTGATAAATTGGAAAGCATGTTCGAGTAAACTCGGACCGGTTCTTTTTAATTAGGCCAATGAAACCAAATTTTGCAAGTGAAAGTCAGGATACCGTAATGGAAAAGGCAAACTTCAGGTGGAAAAATACGAACATAAAATAACAAAATCAGAAAAAGGAACTTTTCTACTAATTGAAATAGAAGTGAAAGTTTTGCGGCTGAAGCAAACTGGCAGAAAGTTGTAGAATGAAATGAAATTGTACGAAAAACTAAATTTTAGCTAGGCCGGAATGTATCAGCACACAGACTTTTAATTTAATAAGCCTACTCAGCAAATAATAATTGGTTTATAAAAGTAGGCTGGCTAAGTTTTGGTATTTTATCTGTCCATTGAGGTAATTACACCTGGTACAAACTTCTTGATATTGAATTCAACCTTTACTTACTTACTGTTTTTTATGCTATGTTCTCATTGAAAATGCCAGTCTAATGTATAGTATAGCCTATTTGTACAGAAGTTTAGATAGATTTGTGGGGGTAAAGCAACCTGATTGAAAGTTTGGACTTTGGAGTTCGAAGAAAATACGTGAAAAAATGTTGTAGGGCCTACTTACTTCTCAGGGATTCTTTAATTTAATAAACTTGCTGTACATACTGAATAACTACCGGTATAATACCAGTTTACCTAATTCTACTTTATAATTAAGTGTCTAGGACCACTAAAATTAAGTTACTTTTTAATTTTCTATCTGGTGATTTTTTCATAATTGGTTCTTATATATTGATAGTGGTTTGTAAACATTTTCTAATGCAAGAAAGAAAATATAATTTTTTTTTCGTTTGGGCGAATTTCAGCCCACTCCTACAATAGGTCAGGCGCGGATCTAGAATGAGACCAAGGAGGGGGCTAAGATTAAATTTCGAGAATTTTGGGAAAAATTGAGGTTTTACGCATTTTCAGAGCAATAACGGTTCTATATTATAGGTAATTAATGCAATCGAGCACAAGGGGGGCTCAGGGGTTTCCCTCGGGAGAAAAGTTTTGTAAAATAGGACTGAAATAGTGGGGTTTTACGCATTTTGAGGACCCTAATGGGGGGGGGGGGCTATAGACCCCATAGCCCCCCCCCCCCATAGATCCGCGCGTGAAATAGGCTAATTCGCTGTTGTAACAATGAAATATAAAATATGCTAGATAAAGTAGCTTATAGGTAAACAATGGCAGCACAATATGTTTCTAGCATAAAGAAAACTGTAAATATAAAAAAACAAGCAAATGTTGGTGATTTTAGCTGTGAATTGCACGAGCCAAAACAACAACAGATATGAGTAACATGAAAATTACGTCAAATTCCGGTTAGTCCTAAAAGACAGTGCTACTGGGGAGTGGCGGATACTCCGCGACCATCGTCACATTTTGCAGTCACGTGACTCTAATTTTAACGATCAAACATAAATTGATGGGGAATTTTTTTCCCCTACTAGCTCAGTCTGTACGATCTCTCCAGGCAGTGTGCAACGTTCAAAGGTGTCCCTATATTTCAAGAGCTCTGGTTCTGTTCTCCATAGCTTCTGTCTGCGTCTATCCCTCCAAACCATATAGTACGACTGGGAACCCATAAAATTTCACCATTCTCAAGCATCCTCCTTCAGTAAATTTAAATAAGAGGAGCGTCTGAGCAAACGCGAACAAAGGACTCAAATCACATTTTTCACAATTGACCAAAAACCATTCCTTGGCTATATTCGTTTTGGTTGGACCATGAGTTTTGAACAATTAAAATGACTGGCTCATAATTTTTTTTGCTCAGTCTCACTCAAGCCTGTGACGTATACCTTCTTCCATCATCAGAATCTAATCGTATCTCAATTTCCGATTTTTTGTCCTTTGTTCGCGTTTGCTCAGACGCTCCCGGTTGATTCATTAATTCCTTTTTCAGCCGCCCTCTTCTATTGGCTCCTTCCATTGTACCCTCAATGATGGTGTGTTTCAGATTTTCATGTCTTAATTAATACCTATATTGCTCTCCTACTTTTTACATGAGGTAGCAGATGTCTCTCTTCTTAAATAGCCTCTAGCACTAATTTTTTTTCTTATTAAAAAGATTATTCGCATACAAACAATTCAATGAATGTATCCGAATAACCTCATCAGCCGCCTCTGTAGGTAATACCTGTGTTGAGTTACGACACGTCTCCGAACGCATGGTGTGTAGAGTCTCGCACAAGCACGAACACGCTACCACTTTGCCATAGAAGACCTTTTATTCGTCCACCTGATCCGTAGTACGTATGCATCCTTCTGTAACACCACATTTCAAACGCTTCAAGCCTCTTCATTTCTAATAACCTGTATTAATTCCATACACACAAAAAGGCTACAAAACTTTGTGTTCGCTGCAAGTAACAGCAGCCGAGAGTTTGAAATAATTTAATTCCAACTCGATTTGTTATCTCCAGTTTCAACAGTTGCGTTATTAAAATATGGATTAAGGATAGCAGAAAACTTTGTAATTTCAAAACATCTGTTGCCCTACTGCGCTTTCAGGCTTTATTGCTAATTCCCGAAGGAGTTTTCTACTCAAGGTAAAATTAGTTGAGCTATATTTTTTTAATTTTAATTATTTTCAACGCGAACTTTACATTGTTTTTATGTTTTTACGGTTCTATTTTTTTGTACGTTAGTATTGAATAAGGAAAGGTTTGTATCTTTTTGATTTCTAGTTTCAACGGATTTACACGTCTTTTGTTCCATGCTGACAAAAAGTACTTTTTTACCAAACGACTGTCTGTCTGTCCGTGGATGTTTGGACTAACTACTCGGCGGATAGAAATTTTGCATGTAGGTTCACAAAAGTCACATCTAGGGGCCATATTTTTTGGCTAACCCAAATTTGGGGGTTTAACCCTCCGAAACCTAAAAAACTACCTAATAAAAAAAATTTAAAAATAATTTTAAATCGTTCTTCATGTTAAAAAAAAAACCAATAGGTCGCTTGCCTCTTGATAGTTTCGTTCTGGGGGCAGAAATATAAAAAGACTCAGTTTTAGACTCAGTTTTCTTGAAAATTGACTAAAAATTAATTTTTCAACGGAACTTTTCAATTGATGCTTTCCAACATCAGGGGTGTTTTAGCTAATTAATAGAGTAAGAGTAGAGCTTTCCCATACAAAGTTTTGGTTTTGAATAAAAAATATTTTTTGAAGTAACTATTGATAATTCTTGCCCAAATGCATTACATACCCTGCCATTATTACTGTATAGTATGATATTGGACTGCCCATTCTAGACCTTGCAGCCGTAACGATGAATTGGGTGCTTTGGGATAGGGAAAGTGGCGACACCGAATTTTAACCCCTACGACAATTATTTACCATTGTACTTTTCACATTATCCCCATATTAATTGATTACTAAGAAAGCAAAGGGTTCAATAGTTCCGGTTCCTTCCATTTACGTCGAGGCTCAGCCCTTAAACCTTGACTTTTCCTAAAATAAATTTAAAACTAAAAAGCAGTAGCGTATAGCATGCCTTGTCAAGGCCCCGTAAAAAAATTTGTTCGGGGGCCCTTATGAAGGGTAAAGATTTCTCACAAAAGAAAAAAGTGTTTGCATAAAATGAAAGAAATATTTATTCATCACGTGGGGGGCCCTCATGCTCCGGGGGCCTAGTATAATTGATACGGCGGTAGCTACGCCTCTGCTAAAAAGACTAATCGCATGCAAACAATTTAATGAAAGTATCCGATTGACCTCTTTTGTCGCCTCCTTAAGTTTGTTCCCGTGTTGAGTTACGACACGTCTCCGATAGCATGGCGTGTAGAGAATCGCACAAGGACAAACACGCTATCACCTTGCCATCTAAGTCGAGAGCCCAGTTCTTTAACCCGCTGGACTATGACGCAGGGGGCTGTCAACGCTGTATAAAATGGAATTTTGCCCTTCTTCCACTAAGAACCGTCTTCTGCTAAGTGGACGGAGATTATTTTTTCCGCACCGCGGCGCTTGCAGCGTTCCCGCTTAAATTCAAATTTTGGTCTGTAACATTTTAGTTGCCATATTCCAATTCTTCCAATTTTTTTTATATTCCATTATAATGACAGTTGACTGTATTTCAACGCTTATATTATGTAATGTGCCATTGGCAGTGTAAAGTCTAATAAGCTTACGTATGATAAGTATCGGTAATACAGTAGGCAGCGTTAGTCAATTGCAGTTCAAACGTTAAATTTCCACATTTCAATTTTATTCATATACTTTTATACTGTACTGAACATTCCCATTAATACGGTAGTTTATTTTTACTCTTTGGCGCTACAGTCTAGAGCCCGTAATGTCCTAAAAAAACTTTTTCATAGCCCGTACGTAGCACATTGTTTATTACTCTAGATTATTATTAGTAGGTAACTCATTCGTCCTATGTCGAATGCCTCATACCAACGACCAAAATTGATTTTTTTTCCATTAGCAATCCGTTAAACGTCTTCGATGTCAACTTATGCTATCTACTATACGAGGGATAATGGACACGATGAGAGAATGAGCCATGCTCAACATGGACAAAATGTACATAGTCGTATGAATGACTTTACCAAGTCAAAACTGAAACCCATGAACGACCTTGGTCTACTAGGCAAGCCACAGCTACCCCGAATGACCCTAACCCCGATGCCTTGTAGCCATTGCATCCGTGGTCGTCCCACTACTACCTATTCCTTCTCCCTAGGATTTATCACCCTTTTGACTGGCATATTAATTGAATTGAAACAGCCCACAACCGAGCAATATCGGACTCTTCTTTTGCTAGCTTTCGGCATTTTTCTACTAAAACTCAAATCTAAAATATAATAGTGCCCAGTTGAAAATGTAAACAAAACAATGTCAGTAATGGCTGGTAGGCTGGGGGCTGGATGGAGTGCGTCCTTCAGTCCTTGATTTTGGACTATCTTTTTGAAAATATGTTTCAAATTGAGATTTTAGTGATAGTTTCAGAATTTGTAAAAAAATCATTACAATTTTTAAAATACATTTTATTCCCATTAATATTTAATTTGACATTTAAATATTTACAAAAGAATTTAACTTGAGCTTTGTTGTTCAAGGAAAGTGGACGGAGAAAAAATTTCCGCTGCGCGGCGTGGCGCTGCTATCGCGAACTGAATCCCTATCCCGGTGACGAGTCTAGTTATCTGTTGTCTATGCTATGACGGCCCAATGGCTTCACTGCTTCACATTTCATTCGTATTTGGTTAACACATTGAGTAAGTCGAGCACCCCCCCCCCCCCCCCCCTTACTACCATGCCCCCCGTAGCTTTACACAAGGGGTAATTGTTAGCCGACATGCACTCTATGCTCCCTCCCTCCCCGAAACCCCCGTCACCCCCTCCGAAGCGAAAAGCAATGAAACAGCCGGAGTGAGGGAACCCCCTCCACTTTTTTCTAATAGCAGGTTGCTCGTTACGTATGAATCGTATTGCTAAATAGTCGGTCGTTAAAATTCTACGGTTCAATTGGTAGCGTTGCTGTAGTAGAGAGCGGCCACTGCAGGGCACTGGGTTCGAATCATGCTGGAGGAATTGTTTTTTGTCCGTCTCAATGGTATCCTTCTAGTTTTTGAGTTGACGTCTTTTGCTTTCCTTATCGCTGAAGACAATTTGTTTATTTATTTATATTTGGTACGCCCAGATTTTTTAGTAGTACTTACTTGAGCTTATGATAGAAATACCATATTAAAATTAAGAGATACCGTATTTTAGAACTCCAAAAGTACCAGTTCCCTCTCAAATCCCGGTGTAATAGGTAAGATGGAGTTGGGTAAAATGTATATTGCATTTCAAAGTACAAAGTACCCCAACCCACATCAGAAAATAATGTTGCTATTGATCAAAAGATTGTCAATTGTCTCAAGTCAAATTCAAAATAACATGGTTTTGGCGGGAACGATCCTAGTTTCTCATCTAAACAGAGCTCTAGAAACGTCAGTTCTCCTACATATTAACTCTATAATAGGGTAAGGCGGGGTAGAGTTGGGTGGAGTGGGCCACAATCGATGTCTTAACTCCATTTCGTTCTCCAAGTTAGTATAGATCTGCGTTATTACAGAAACATACTATATTACAATAATAATTAATACAGTACTTTATAACTACAAAAGTATCAGTTTCCTCGCATATCCAGACGTAGGCAGTAGCGTAAAATGTATAGGCCTAAAGCATTTCAAAATACAGTCTACATAGTACCCCAAGCCAGAAGCCATATCAGGAAATAACGTTGCTACTGATCAAAAGATCGTCAATTGTCTCAAGTCAAGTTCAAAACTACACGGTTTTGGCGGGAACCTTCCTAGTTTCTCATCCAAACAGAGCTCTAGAAACGTCAGTTCTCATATATATATTAACTCTATAATAGGGTAAGGCGGGGTAGAGTAGGGTAGACTGGGCCACTCCTGGCCACAATCGATGTCTCACCTCCATCTCGTTCTCCCAGTTAGTCCCTGAGTTATTACCCTCATTTGCTTAGTCAGCTGAAGCTGCAATTTTAATCAGCTAACATTAAGTCTTCTCAGGTTGCGTCTCAAATTGTAGAGAGCAGACGCCTACCCCAAACTTTGTGACTATGCCAAGGATTATAAGTCGCAAGGTTTAGACGCATTATCTTCGATGGTAGATGGGAGAACGGCGTCTGGAGGATCAGAGACAATGCCGAAATACATGCCCATTCGTCTCCCCGAGCACAATACTGAAACAGAAAGGGCGTCGTATCCAATGGCAGGGTCACGTGCACCGAATGCAGGCGGCGAGGAGGTCGAAGCTGGTTGAGGAACAGACACAATGCCGAAATACATGCCCTATTCGTCTCCCCGGACATAATATTGGAACTGAAAGGGCGTCGCATCCAATGGCTGGGTTTTGTGCACCGAATACAGGCGGCGAGGACGTCGAAGCTGGTTTTGGAAGACACCTTCAAACACCCTAGCCGGCGCGGTAGGCCGAGGCTCCGATGGATGGACCAAGTACTAGAAAATGTGCTCGTCACCGGCATCCAAAACTGGAAGCTAGCGGCGGAAGATAGTCCGAGACGGCGTGGTGTAGTGGTGCCTACCTAAGTCAAGTTAGACGCAATGTAGTGCATTTGAAGGCGTAAAGGAGGAGACAAAAGGCATAGTCGATTGGCGTATTCTATGATCTTTTGTAGCTACAAAATTGGCCGGCCGCCATACCATGTTGAATCCAGCGGACCAGAGCAGGTTCAAAGCTGCAGATAAATTGGTCGTGTGCACAGTGCCGGTAGGGAAACATGGTAGGACTTGTCCTGCTCACCTCCGAACTAATCGTGTGACTTCACTGTGTTTCCCAAGTGGTTCGGAATCCACTATAATCAGGAGGTCCACTGGAGTCCTATGGGCCCACACCGTGGCCAGGGACTGTATCAAACCATACTACTACTACTAGCTACTAAATTGCCTTTGGTGAATAGAGAGGAATTCATCCTGTGGTTTAGGGTGCAAAAAAAAATAAAAGAACCGGTCCCAGATTACTCGAACATGCTTTCCAATTTATCAACATTAGTAGATAGAGAAAATGAGTAATTTCATGGTAAATAATTTTCCAATGGTTAAATTTCCGATATCTCGGAGGGGGGGGGGGGGGTGTTGGCCACCTGACGTCACTGGAGGGGAGATAAACTCTAGACAGGTCAGACCAACATATTACCACACAGCAATAATGGCAAGACACGCAATGCATTTGAGCGTGAATCATTTTTTCAAATAATAATTAAATCAAATACTATTTTGGGAAAGCATCCTGTCTGGTTTCGTTACTAAATTTAACACCTAAAACATGCCTGAAGGTAGAAATCATCGATAGAAAGGTTTCACTGAAAAATTATTTTTTAGTCATTTTTCATTAAAATTTAGTTATTTTTATTTTTTTACCCCCAGAAGCAAACTATCAAGGGACAAGTGACCCCCCCCCCCCCCGCATTTTGTCACCATTAATAACGGCTACAATATATGTGAATTTAAAGGAAATCGTTGCAGCCGTTTTTGAGAAATAATTGTTTTAGATGTTTTTTTAGTTTTTTGAGAATAAATCCCCCACAAATTGAGTTGGCCCATAATAAAAAAAATTGTTCCGAGGCATGATTTTTGTAAACCTATATGCTAATTTTCATCAAAATCGATCGAGTAGTTTGCCCCGAAATCGATGAACAGACAGACAGAGCGACAGAGCGACAGACAAGCTGACAGACAGACAGACATTTCGTAAAAACCACTTTTTTGAGTTCCTGGTACCTCAAAATCTCGGAATCGAAAATTTCGACCATCACAAAGCTTTCATGCTACGTATAAATTGGAAAGCAATAACAACAGCTCAATTTTTGCGGAACCTTTCCATCGATGGTTTCTTACTTCAGGTATGTCTTAGGTGTTAAAATAGTAAGAAAACCCGATAGGTTGCTTCCCAAGGTTTCAATAAAAAAAAATATATTTAAAATAAATTATGGATAATTCATTCCCCAATACACGATACATTGCATACCCTTCCATTATTACTGTGTTGTATTATTGTATATATTGATCTGCCCTTTCTTGACTTTGCAATCATCCATCCCATTGATCAGTTCCGAGCTTTGACTGAATGAATGTATTTCCAAGACAATACACAGTATGCACATTACAATAGAATTGTTATCGTTGGGCTTTATGAGCCCGTACGCGATCGGGACCTGTCACATTGTTGTTTTTTCTCAAATATAAAATACACTGTTAAAAAAATTAAGATTAACGATTAAAAATTAATAAATTTATAGTATGTAAATAGGCCTAGGCTATTATAGGTATCAGCAAGGCCATAGCCAAGGGGGGGGGGGGTTCATGGGGGTTCAACCTCCCCCCCCCCCGAAATGAAATGGCTTGTTACTAGATAGAATCGGATTTTGAGAGGGAAAATAAAAACCACTATGCAATATCCAATGAAATTTTGGAACCCCCCCCCTAAAAAAAAATCCTGGCTACGGCCTTGGGTATCTGTAATCTATGTAAGATTTTATTGTAACCATTCTTGTGTTAGATAATTCGCGTTGAGCCACTCTCGAACCAGGTTTAAGTCATTATTTGCTATTATGAGCAAAATGTAACAGGTGCAAATATAACTTTGCCAAGTTTGGGAAAGTGTCTTTCGTTCACCGTAATAAGAATGTGTGCTTCAAAATTCAACTTGAATTAGCGTATCCATGTGTTCTGTAGGAACTCTGGTATATTTTGTAAATGTGATAGTTTTGGTTTGTTTTTGAAAACTGTGATTCACATTATATATATTATTTATTGGGGTGCAAAAAGGCAGGCCTCCTCGTGGTGCACCCTGGGTAACGCCAAATCTGCTACAGCAATCGCCTACTTCTCACTGAGAGTACCGAGCTTCCATGACCCGAACCGATACTGGGAAGCTCGGCGACGAATGGTTGAACTACCACGTTCGGGCGTTGGATAAGGTAAAAGTAAGTACATTATTTATTTATTTAAAAAAAAAGTTGCTTAAAAAGATATCTTCTTCTTCTTCTTCCGGCTCTACAGCCCTTGGTGGGCTTTGGCCTGCTCGACAACACTCCTCCATTCTTCTCGGTTTTGCACAACGCTCCACCATCTGGAGACTCCCAACTCGCGAAGGTCATTCTCTAACTCGTCCTTCCAGCGGTTTCTTGGCCGTCCTGGCAGTCGTCTTCCCGTCATGCTTGCTTTGTACATTTTTCGTGGCATGCGTTCTTCAGACATCCTTACAACGTGTCCCAGCCACCTTAATCGTTGTGCTTTAATGAACCTTACTATGTCTTCTCCGTTGAGAGCGGCGTCGATTTCAGCGTTGTGTCTTATACGCCATTCTCCGTACTCGTAAAGGGGTCCATATATCCTCCTTATTATCTTTCTTTCGAGTCCACGTAGTTTGTTGGCATCGTTTACAGTGAGATTCCAGGTTTCCGATCCGTATGTTGCAACTGGTCTTATAAGGGTTTTGTATATTCGTAGTTTTGTGGCTCTAGAGATAAGTCTTGACTTGCTTAAAAAGATATGCTACGTAGAAAATTGGCACCCCAAAATTAAACACCTACTTTTCATTTTTTTATTTCATTAACTCAACAAGTTCTTAAAAATTTGGGCCATTTAAGTTGTAGAATACTACTATGTGCATCATATAATCGGGTATTTCAACTTTTCGGTTTTGTATTTTTCTAAAAATTCTATTTTACGTGAAATTGCAGTCCCCAATGGTTTTTATGAAAGAACTAAGGTACCAAAAATTTAATATTTCCAATTATATGATGCATGAAGTAGTTTTCTACAACTTACATAAGCCAAATCTTTAATAACTTGCTGTGTTAATTAAATAAAAAATAAAAAGTTAATAAAAATAACAAATTCTGGGGTGCTCATTTTTTACGTAGCATGTCCTCTGTACTGACTAGACCAGTGATGGGCAAACTTTTTAAAAGTAGGGCCAGATAAAATTTAAAAATTTACAAGCGGGCCAAAAAAAAAAATAACAAGTTATAGGCCTAAATCGCCATACTACCGATATACATACATTTTCTACGGAACGAAAACCCACGATGCAAACTCAGTTAGTGTTAGATGCGATAATACCACACCTAAGGCTCCCGTTGACTATTATAGCTGCACAAAAAAAAATATCACTTCCTATGTGCAGTTAATTTTAGGGGTTAATCAAAATCGTGTCGCGGGCCGGATCAGACTAGCCCGAGGGCCGCACTTGGCCCGCGGGCCGTACTTTGCCCATGACTGGACTAGACCCAGCTCTGCCCCTACATTCGCAGGCCTTCACTACTATCACCCGCAGTGCTACAACATAATAAGAACGTAAGAAGTATACTTCCTCATCAAAACTGACATTATCTCCCTTATCAGTAGCCTACAAACAAAAACACATATACTCACGTTTTCTGCCGTATTTACAGATGCACAAAACCCCCGTGCTTCACCATCCTGACCGACGTAAGACAGCTCAGCCGTGGAAAAACACAGAATCCACCGGAAAACGCGAATCGAACCGGAAATGAAACGAAAACGGGGAGAAACCCCGTCTAATACCTCACAGTTTGAGCACCCACACTACCACATTTTGACTGACGATTCCGGAGCTAGAGGGGTTTGAAGTTTCCGGATTTTTTTTTTTTTTAATTTTTGACTTTGTTAGACTGGGGGAAATGGAAGGCCCGAAGAAATGGAAGGCAGAAAAAGGTGGCTTGTCTGGCTGTTGGGGTGTTACATGGCTAACGCGCGGGCGGCGTAGCGGCTGCACGGCCCGTTCGCGAGCGATTGGTGCGCGGGGCTAGGCGTTCGGAGAAGGCGACAGCGCAAGGCAGGCCCAGAAAAGCTGAGCACGTGAGGTCCCGCGTCGCTGCTGCTCTCAATGAGACCCCCCGCGAAATGAGACGCTGAAATTTCGGAGAATGGGGGGGGGGCGGGTTTCTAAGGCTCCACTAAGGCCATGTTATTTTATTATTATTGTTTTTATTATCGTTGTTTGTTGTCTGCTATATAATGACAACATAGCTGGGTCGTTTAGCTGTACTTGTTAAGTGAGTAGTTTCAGCTGTTGCAACTCAACTTGGACCGATATTTGTGGTTTTTTTTTTTTTTTTTTTTTTTTTGTTATAGGGCGACCTTATTACAATTACCTTAGGCGCTTCTTCCACCAACGTCAATAGTGATAGTAAATGTAGTATTGACGTGGTGGCAGACATAGAAGACAGAAAACAATGTCTGCTACCACGTCAATACTGCATTTACTATCACTATTGACGTTGGTGAAATAAGCGCCTTAATGTTTATTATTATTAATCGTTTTATGTTTCAATACACTACTTTACTTAGGTACCTACTTACTTACTTACTTAGCCATAAACCCTATCTTTTTCCCTACCCAATGTAATCAAAAAATAGAAAATTAAAAGAAATTAAACAATTTAAAGTAGGCTTACCATAACTTTACTTACAAGCTATTGTATATATAATAACAATTCACTCATAACAAGAGTGTTTTTACCCTTCTATGCTTCAGTATGTGACAGCTGGAAGTAAAGACCTAAAACCCGTTGAATCGCATTTTTTCGCAAGTGTTTTTTTCATTAGGTAGCCTGGAAGGCTACCTAATGGCCTCTGGAGAGTCTATACCTGAACCTGAAGACTGGAATGGTTGTACTTAGCCTTTAAATGCCGGCCACTCGTTAAGACCTGTCATTGAATAATTGAACAATTTGAACGAATTCCGATAATGAATCAACCGAACCTAATTTGTAATGGTATCTTTTTCTTATTCATCATATTCTTCATCATCATCATCATCATTTTCTTCTTCTACTTCTTCTTCTTCTTCATCATCATCTTCTCCTGCTTCTTCTTCCTCTTCTCCTGTCATCTTGGTTTGGTACGAAATTCCACCATATACGGACTCCCAACTCGTGGAGATTGGTCACAAATTCGTCCTTCCGGTGGTATCATGGACGTCCCTGCAGTCTTCTTCCTGTCAAGCTTGTTTTGATAATTTTGTTCGGAATGCGGGCCGCTGACGTACGACGTGTCACATACTTGTAAATGTCTGTACCAGGTCTATGCAAGGGCGGATTTTACCTCCAATTTAGGGGGGTCAGGTCAGGTTCAGTGGATTATAAGATTAAAAAACATAATTATTTTTAATTCCCACTGTAAACCCATCGTTATCTAGTGTTAGTTAATTTATTAGAGGGGGGGGGGGGTTCGGACCCTCTGACCCCCCCCCCTTAAATTCCGCCCTTGGGTCTATGTCTTCCCCAAAGAGTGTAGCATAACAAAAATACTCAGAAGCAAAAAATGAGTTAATTTATTTGTAGCAGGGATACCTGGTATATCTCCTGAGCCCTCCATACATACGCGACTGATTGAAGCCAGCTATCCGAACGACTTGTCCTCCGCTGATGCAGGGTTATATTTATGCTTTCCAATTTATTCGTAGTATAAGGAAAGCTTTGTGATGGTCCCAATTTTCGATTCCGAGATTTCAACGGATTTACACGTTTTAGGGCCCGATGAACAAAAAAAAGGGGTTTTTACGAAATGTCTGTCTGTCTGTCTGACTGTACATCGATTTCCGGGCAAACTACTCGGTGGATTTTGATGAAATTTTGCATGCAGGTTTACAAAAATTATACCTCAAGGCAATTTTTTCTATTTTGGGCTAATTCAATTTGGGTGGGTTTTATTCTCAATGAACTCCAAAAAACGTCTAAAAAAAGTATTTCTCCAAAACGGCTCCAACTATTTCTTTTAAACATATAAATAAAAAAACATATAATGTAGTCGTTATTAATGTTAATAAAATGCGGGGAATCACTTGCGCCTTGATAGTTTGTTTCTGGGGTAAAAAAAATAAAATAACTCAATTTTCATGAAAAATTACTAAAAAAAAACCTTCTATCGATGATTTCTAACTTCAGGCATGTTTTAGGTGTTAAATTTAGTAACAAAACCAGACAGAATGCTCTCCAAAAATACGATTTGGTCTTGTGCAAAAAATTATTGTTTGAGAAAATGATAGGAAATTCACACTCAAATGCATTGCATGCCCTGCCATTAGTGCTGTGTGCTAATGTGTTGGTCTGACCTATTTAGAATTTACCTCACCTCCAGTGACGTGAGGTGGACCCCCCCCCAAATATCCAAAATTTGACCACAGGAAGATTATTTACAATGAAATTACTCATTGTCTCTATCCACTAATTGATAAATTGGAAAGCATGTTCGAGTAAACTCGGAACGGTTCTTTTCATTGGAAAGCGACACATTAACTTGATTGCATAGTTTTAAATCTGCAGAACAATTTTCGTGTTCATGACTCATCAGGTTATGGTACCATTAAACCCTACAATTTGGGACAGGCGGATAATTTGGGACATAACGTCACCTCCTATGTAGGCGCCATTAACCCCTGTTGTGTTTGCATGTGCTTCGCGGCTTGCTATCATTTGGTAAGCAGCTTTTTTTTTTTTTTTTTTTTTTTTTTTTTCTTTTTTTTTGGCATTGTGGGTTCACATACAGCCATGGTGGGTAGGTGGGGTTAAAATTCAACGTGGACTTCCCTTAGAAAGTCATATATAGCCTGGTAGGAGTCACTTTTAGAGATCATGTGGGCATAATTAAAAGGGAGGACTGTCATTAAGGGGAAGATGCGGTCTAGTAATTTGTTTCTAGCTGTGGTGAATTCAGGGCATTCCAATATAACATGCTGCATTGTGCCTTCACTTTCCAGGCAATGGCTGCAGAGAGGAGAGTATGAGCCCCGTAGGGTATGGTAGATGTATGCCTCAGAGAGTCCATGGTTTGTCCTCAGACGTGAGATGGTAGACAAATACATGCGGTGAGTTGGGCCAGACACATTAGCTGACCATTCGTTTTTAAGCGGTCGAGGTAAAATAGACCTATAGAAGGAGCCAGAAGTATTGGAATTGAAGTCATTTACCCAGAACTGGAAATGGTGTTGTTTTATGGTCTTGTAAAATTCCTCTTTCGGGAGCAAAATAGCACTGTACTCGCCAGTATTTGCTCCTTCTTTAGCCAGTGCATCTACCTGTTCATTCCCCTTAAGTCCGACGTGGGCCTTCACCCACACAAAACGAACATTGATGCCTCTTGATCGTAAATCAGCTAGAAGCACAAGAATTTTTACGATGAATGGGTTTTTTGCTCTATTTTCCATACTTTCGAGAAGCTGCAAGCAGCTCATAGAGTCTGAGAAAATAGCGACATTCCTACAGTCTGAAATTATCATGGTTTCTTTGCAATGTACCAGTGCTCTATATATCGCTTCTACCTCAGCAGCGAAGCTGCTACAATGAGGTGGAAGCTTAAAGGCTTTACCGTAATTTGTCGTGGCCACATAAAAGGCGCAGCCTGTGGCGGAAAGGGTGTGGGGGTGAGTATTTTGTCCTTTTGAGCCATCTGTGTAAACATGCAGGTAATTGTTATAATTAGTTTGGGACCATTCGGTAAATGTTTTACAGTATTCCCTATCAGATATGTTATCTTGTCGCCGAAAATAGGTTACCGACACCTCCATTGCATACTCATCATACGGCAAGGAGTATTGGGGAAGATTTCTGTGGGTCCACAGCAACTTCCAATCGACATGTTCCATTGTAAAGCTGTCAACCAACATGGGGCTGTTTCGCCCGGTGGGAGAGGTTAGTACAAAACCGGTTAATTCTGCCAATTCGGGCAGCAAGCTGCTTTGTCGCGCTCTTTGTTTCAGAAGGAACTTGTCAGACATAATAGCTCTGCGGTATCGGAGGGGTAGTTCTCCGGCTTCAGACATTAGGGCTACAATAGGGGTTGATTGTAACAGACCGAGACATGCACGGAGGCACCGGTTATGCAACCGGTCAACTTTGACTAAATGTACTTCACTCGCCTGGCCATAGAAAAAA
The DNA here is from genome assembly GCA_963971405.1 of Psococerastis gibbosa. Taxonomy (NCBI): domain Eukaryota; kingdom Metazoa; phylum Arthropoda; class Insecta; order Psocodea; family Psocidae; genus Psococerastis; species Psococerastis gibbosa. Next base: position 29,439,658 of record OZ020491.1, read on the forward strand.
CCAGCGTAATCAATGATTGCCCGTATAGTGAGCCTGTAATACATTAGACATGTTGAGGGGTGAGCGCCCCAACGACAACTAGTTATCATTTTAAGTATATTGTAATATTTTTCGCTTTTTGAAAGAACTAAGTCAATATGCTTCTTCCATGTCAGCGTCTTATCTAAGGTGAGACCCAAGAACTTTGCATCACTTTTAACGGAAAAAGTCAAGCCAGATATCGATACACTGTCTCCTATGTTTTGGTTTCTCTTCCGGGTGAAGGGGACAACAAATGATTTCTCCAGGGACAGCGCAAGACCCATGGTTATGAGCCAAATTTTGAGATCCGCTACAAACTGACTAAGGGCTGTCACACATTCATCTAGGCTGTTAGTTTCTACATACGCGCACACGTCGTCGGCGTATTCTATAATCCGGACGTTTCCGCGGGCAAGCTCGCTTAAATTTGCTACATAGATGGCGTACAGGCTAGGGCTTAAAATTCCTCCCTGGGCCAAACCCTTCCACATGGGTCTTGGACCAAACATTTGTTGACCTACTCGCACAGAGACTTGTCGATAAAGGAGTGGTACTAGTCTACTAATAAATGGTTCAGGGAAACCCACGGTACGTAATCGCTGGATCAGCATAGTCCAAGGGACCTCATCATAGGCACCCTTAAAATCAAGAAATAATGCTAACGTGATTTTACGCCGTTCTAGGGTACGGTGAATACCGCACACTAGTTTGCCCATGTTATCATAAACAGACCGACCTGAGCGGAAGCCACATTGGGAATCAGGTAGGATGTTATTGTGTTCTATCCACCATTGCATTCGGTTTTTTATTAGGCGCTCAAAGGTCTTGAGAACGCAGGATGTTAATGAGATGGGTCTGTAAGAGGACGCAATATTGCTTTTTTTCCCAGGTTTTAAGATGGGTATTACCGTGACCCTAGACCATTCAACTGGATAGTCAGCATTATTCCAAAATGTGTTGAAAAGTTTTAGGAGATGTAGCTTAAAAATGAGTGGCAGGTGAAATAGAATAGGGTATGTGATGAGGTCGGGGCCGGGGGCAGACCCCCCTTTATTCCGTAGAACACTATTGAACTCGGCTTGAGTAAAGGGTCTACTCAATGAATCATAGCCTATATTTGGGGGTGGCCCACCCGACAGTAAGAACTCTGTTGAATAAGAAACGGATGGAGAGGCATAATTATCTAAAAAATCCTCAACCCAGTCTCCAGGTACAACAACGGGGTTTGGGTCATTCATATTTTTATTTATGCGTTTTAATCTATTCCAAATATCACGGACAGGCGTGGACCTATTAAGCTTCGCACAGTAATTTTTCCAAGACAGAGCCTTTGCGTCCTTAACAATGCGACGGAACTCATCATTTCGTTTGTGGTATAGATTATAGTATTCCTGATTGGGTACAAGTCTATATTTTTTGAAGGCCTGTTTCCGTAACAGAAACGCCCGTTCACAACAAGAGTTCCACCACACTGTACTTTTTGGATTCGGAGAAAAGGGTTTTGAGATAGGGAAAGTCGCATCGCAAGAGTCAGTGATTTTTTGTAGAAATGCCTGATAAGAGTCAGAGGCTTGCACCAGATTATTCTCCAACAGGTGTTGCTGAAAGCTTTGCCAGTTAGCAGCATCTGTTTTCCATCGGCGGGATGGGTAGATGGTGTAGGGTTCATATTGAATGTAATTTGATGTAAATTTAATAAGGAAATGATCTGACCCGAGACTCTCATCTAGCACTTGCCAGGAAAATAATGGAGCAAGTTCTGCAGAAAGTAATGTCAAGTCAATGGCCGAAAACGAAGTGGAATTTCTACGATTAACTAATGTTGGGCTACCGTTGTTCAGAAAGGCTAAATTATTTTTATCTAGGGCATGAACAAAGTTAACTCCTTTACTTGTGGTCACAGTTGAACCAAAACACGCATGATGTAAATTGTAATCCTTTAACTTATTTAACAGCTTTAACACTTATTTAAAGTATTCAGAGATTAATATTAAGTGTTTTAATAGTCGAAATTATCTAAAGCACTGGTATGTTTCGGTAAAAAACATACAATCATTAAATAGACAAAAGCGCCTTTCTATTCCACTAGGTCTCTAAGACAAGTGGTCAGCACTCTATTCCATTGGCGGAGGGGTGCGGGTCAGGGGGTCATGACCCCCCCCCCCCCCAAATGAGTAAATTCATAAGATACCTAGTAAATAATAATAATAATAATAAGAACTGGTCCGAGTTTACTCGAACATGCTTTCCAATTTATCAATTAGTAGATGGAGAAAATAAGTAATTTCTGGTAAATAATTTCCCTATGGCTGAATTTCGGATATCTAGGGGGGGGGGGGGGTGTCCACCTGACGCCACTGGAAGGTGAATTCTAGATAGGTCAGACAAACACATTACCACGCAGTAATAATGGCAGGGCACGCAATTCATTTGAACGTGAATTTTCTATCATATTTTTCAAAAAAATGTTTTTGCTCCAAACCAAATTCTTTTTTTGGAATGATACCTGTCCGGTTTCGTTACTCAATTTCGATTGAAAGGTTGAACAGAAAAATTATTTTTCAGTCATTTAACTCATTTTTCTTTAAAATTTAGTTATTTTTATTTTTTGACCCCCAGAAGCAAACTATCAAGGGGAAAGCGACCCCCGCATTTTATTAACATTACTAACTAAATTTAAAAGAAATCATTGAGCCGCTTTTGAGAAATAATTTTTTTAGACGTTTTTTTGAAGTTTTTTGAAAATAAAAACCCCCCAAATTGAGTTAGCCCAAAATAAAAAAAATGGTCCCGAGGTATGATTTTTGTGAACCTACTAGCCGAAATTCATCAAAATCGACTGAGTAGTTTGCCCGGAAATCGACGCACAGACATACAGATAGACAGACAGACAGACATTTCGTAAAAACCACTTTTTTGGGCTCCTGGGACCTTAAAACGTGTAAATCCGTTGAAATCTCGGAATCGAAAATTTCGACCATCACAAAGCTTCCCTTATACTATAACTTATAAATTGGAAAGCAATAATAATAAAACTCAACTTTACAACGAAAAATTACCTTTTAAACTTTCAAACATTGTGTTCCAGCCATCATAGCCTCGGTCCACCCATCATCTGCCCAGAGGTGCCGTGGGCAGATGATAACAGGAGTCTTGCGGATATAGAGTAGAGGATTTGGCATTTACTGGACTTGTCGGGGCTTGTGGTCCAGCGGTTAAGACGACGCCCCGGTTAGGCGTAGATCGTGGGTTCGAATCCCGCCAAGCCCAGTTTTTCCCATATCCTCTAATTTCGGTTATAACCAAAGTTAATTTAATGTCAGTGTTATATATACCATATAATACTGATATAATTGATTATATTTCATTATTTATATTTATATTGATATAATTCAATATTTAGCGTTCTTATAGAAATCCACCAGTTGGACGCTAGGGGACAATTTGAAAAACTGCTGAGTTTAAGGTTTCAGCTGCTGACTTTGAATGTGAGGTCAGCAGTAAAGTGGACGACACCTACTGTGAGAAACCGGATACCGGAAGTCGAAAAGCGGAAGTCTCTGCCCTTTACCTCCATAATATAATTCAGCTAGACTTTGCTTATCAGTATTCTAAATTCTAGTGCTTCGTTACTAATCTTGGGTAACTTGTGATTTATAATTTTAGATATTGTTAACTGACGGTACATTAGTACCTAATTACGAATCTGATTAAAATTTCTTAAGAAACTGTCGGATTTTTTTTTTTGTGGTATGAAATTGATATCATTATCAAGGCACTCCCCATCATCTTTTTACGTAGACTTACGGAAAGTGGAATTCTCACAACTCAACATGTTTTAACGAGGTACATAAAACCTATTTTTATTTACTTGTAATTAAATAAGTAGGGCTGAGCTGCAGGCTACAGGTGGCTGATAACGAAAATGCCACCAGAAATGGTGGCTAGTTGCGAATACAACGAATAAGCAGTCCCCAACCAAGTAGTGGCATAATCGGAGGGTGTGGTGGCAAGTCTGGTGGTGCAGGTTTGTCTAGAAAAAGCCACAGTAGCCCGAGGAAGACTACTCGTATGTAACGGGGCGTATAGTTGCCACCACTTAGGCGCATATTCCACCTACGTCAATAGTCAATAGTAAATGTGGTATTGACGTGGTAGCAGACATTAAAGACAGTCTAAAAATGTCTGCTACCACGTCAATACCACATTGACTATTGACGTAGGTGGAATAAGCGCCTTAATAAGAAACTACTACTAGGCCACTCTCCGCAAATTATAACCCCCTTCTTGTGCGGCTTATAAATTGAACTCAGCGATTCCAAAAAGGAATTAGCTTTCACAGGTAATCAATTCATTGCAATAACTAGCAGTTAGGCGCCCATTCCACCGACCGGCTAGGGCTTTTTACAAAAACGGTGACGAGGTAGCAGACAATCAAGACTTAGGTTTCCACCGACCTCGCATTGCAGAATGCAAATGACATTGACGGAAATTTGAATTTTTCTTTTTATAGAAATCTATTAAAATGTTTGCACTTAACATATCCCATGACATTTTAGTTTGTTTGTTTGTGATTTTACTGTATGATCATTGATCAATTTTAACTATGGCATAGAGGAAAATAAACATTTACGTCAATTCTGCAATGCGAGGTCGATGGAAACCCCGCCTAAGTCTTGAATGTCTGCTACCACGTCACTGTTTTTGTAGATAGCCCTAGCCGGTCGGTGGAATGGGCGCCTTAGCTTATAGTGTAAAATCTATTTGGACGGGAAATTTTTATTGTTTTAATTCGGTGTTTTCTCTCTAGTCTCTATACTACGTTTATAATTAGTTATGGTTACTTCTTGTGCTGTTTATTACTGTAATCAGTGATTCCAAGATTTATTTGTTCACCAGTTATACCTAGCAACAGAGACTTTGGTGCTATACTCAAAGAACTTATATATGTAATAAATCAGTACGACGTTATACGATTCAATCTATAAAAGAATTGATTAGGTAACAGTCATTTTCAACACCTCTTTAGGCATAACACCATTTTGTAAATCATAATAATAATAACAATGGGATAATAGAATAAACTAAGCATAATGAATAATTATAAATATGATAATAATTTATAATTTTCATACATAATACACTGGAAGAACCGTTGGCGCTAGTGTCGCATGGTCATTTGACTTCCGCCATTTTTGGGCTCACAGCAGGGGGTATTCTGTATTTTATTTCGAAACTAAGAGAAAATGCCTTTTTGTTGCCCTGTTATTATTGCCTATAATTTAATTTTGCATTTGCTACATTTGAAATTTCATAGGGTACAGTACAATTGCTGTTTTGGATGATTGAACTTATTTGATATGCTATTGTTTATTTTTAATCCACATAATTTTCAGCTATTTTGGGAAAGCATTTTTATCATAATAGTGCAGTTAGACAGCCTAAATATTTAATAAACACACATTTTTTTTTTAGTTTTAAAAATCTTGGGTTAGGTACCATAAGATAACTATTGAGTTTCATTTGGCGCGAAAATTTGAGGCCAAAATATGGCGGATCTTCTATTGGTCCCCTGCTTCCGCACCAAATCAATGGAGGAAATCATATGGAGGTAGGCTATAGGGACTCGGCTATACTATAATAAACTTCCTCTGAAAATAAAAAAGCAAACAAACAATAAAATATTTAGAAAAAATATCAAAAAATGGCTTACTGATCTGGAAATTACACAATAAAGAAAATAAAGCAAATAGGAAATAGAAATAGAAATAATCTTCCATGACAAACAACAAGTTCGTACAATATACCACCAACACACACACTTACAATTTCACTATTTTTTTAAACTTTGATAAAATTTATGTATTTTTAAACTGCATGCATTGTTTTATATAATTTAGGATATTGTAAAATTTTCCACCCTAAAACGGGCCTAGCCCATTGGGAAGTGACAAACTGTAAAAATTGTATTTTGGAAATATATTTTGATTTGATTTGATAGGTAACCTGGTCACCCGCGTGCTTTTGCCAGTGTGTGACGTCCTTTTTTGTTGGTCCCTTTTAGCCTGGCGTGTCTATATAAAGTATTATATGGTCTAAGATTGGCTCTATAAAGTTTGTAGTTTTATTTTATAAATATGTAAACAAATAATGACTTTATTGTTTAGCTATCATCCTAGGAGAGTTAGGGCCATAAGGCCTTATCTTATACTCAACTAGGTGTGAGCAACAAATACAGTAGTACCATTTACAAATTTTATTAATTAATTAATTAAAATAATAAATTAATGATATAATAAAAAATAAAATTGTATTAATTGAATTGATGATAATATCTTGTTTTAGCAGCACTGTATAAGTCAGAGGCGGATACAGACATTTTTTAAGGGGAGGGGGGGGGGGTCGAATTTGCTGCCCCCCAACAGTATTGTCGCTAGTGTTTTTTTTTAATTTAAATGTTAATAAATGAAATCTTTTTCATCGTCATTTTGCCGCCCCTTCGGGGCATTATGGGGGGGGGGGGGGGGTCATGACCCCCCTGACCCCCCTCTGTAGCCGCCACTGGTATAAGTCCTTTATCCCAATCAAGCTTTAGCTTGGGGATGAGGTATGGTATCATTATGTCTGTTGTGTTTTGTAAATATATGCTCCTTGTCCAGGGGATACTGGGCAAGGAAAAGAAAGAAAGAAAGAAAGAAAGAAAGAAAGAAAGAAAGAAAGATTATTTCTATATTGTTAACTCATAATTTTTCTTTGTTTTTGCAATAGGGTAAGCATGCGTAAGCGGCATTGGAACCCCCACCCCCTTGTCTTCAATATATAGTAAGCAAACCCAAACGTCCCTCCCCACCCCCCTCAAGAGCTTACGTAATATTTGAACGGCCCCTAACCCAAATGCTGGCGGCGTTTTGGGCAGTTTCTTCGTAGCCACAGACTTCGTGAAACTTGAGTATACTGTATTTACTCAAATAGAGCAAATAGACACCCTGTTTAACTTCAGTGGCGTAATTTCAGCTTCAGTTGGGGGAGAGGGGGACTTTTTTTTAGCATGCACCCTTTAGAAGAAATGAAGAAAAGAAAATTTCTAGACATAACGCCTCCTTTTACATATGGCTTAATGGAATGTAATGTAATGTCCTGAAGGACTTTTTATGGACCCAGGCATACTTATATAGGTCCAATGCCAACTTTTTATTGTTTCCGAATTTTTGGCCATTATTGGCAAACTGGTATACGTTATCTATGTCAACCTACACTAGCTCCACGCGATAATGTACAAGCTGAGACAAGCTTACCATTAACGCAATAGAGGTAATCTGGTTTATTAATTTTTTTAAGCTTGGTTTCTAAGGGGGGGGGGGGGAATTTTCCTATGGGGGGGGGGGGGCAACTAACCCCTTAGCCCCCAAAATAACTTCCCTAATCAACATAAACAACACCGGTTTAAACTTTAATGTATCAAAATGTCAGGACATCTATAGAGTAGTGGTACAGCTCCAACTTTCACGCGAAAGGTTGTTGGTTCGAGTCCCACACTTGCTATATATTCTGGCCATGGTTCGGAGGGCATATAAAGCAGGCGGTCCCGGGGTGTAGTGCAAGAGAGGGCTTTATAGCACTAACTCCGCTATGCAGGCTTAGTTATAGAATAAAAATCGACTTCGATGGCCAGGTGGTAGCGTGCTTGTACTTGTTCGAGTCTCTACACGCCATGCGATCGGAGACGTATCGTAACTCGACACAAGTACCTATTAGGGAACTTAGTGAGGCGACTGAAGAAGTCAATCGGATACATTCATTGAATTGTTTGAATGCGATTAACTTTTTTTTAAAATAAAAAATAATAAAAAATAAAAAAGTCAAATTATTTATTTATTTAATATTTAAAATGTAGAGGAATATTTCTTCTAATGAGGGTTTCAGTAAGCCTAAGAAGCTGCCAACAGACTGTTGCAATACAATTATAGCTGAATCCGTCGTCATTGTAATATTGGTATTGAATCGCTGTAGCCCGATTCCTTGTTTCTCCAGCTCAGCTCCGTTTCACAGCACTCGAACAACATATTTTCCAGGAATTAGCTGGAACCCCCGACAGTGCTATTTGTACTCCCTGATTGTTGGAACCCAGGGGTGACCAGCTTGCTGTTTGACTGCTCCAATTAAAAGGAGTGTTGCTTCCAATGGCTGCTTTCAGCATTTCTGCTTTAAGCAACCCTGTCAGCCTGGCGAGGGTAGTGAGTCTGACAATTAACTTGAGGCACCCTAAGGGCAGACTCCTTCACCTCGGTGAGAAGGGGAGCTACTGATTATAGTCGATTCCGAACCACTTGGGGAACATTATAAAGTCACACGATTAAATCGGAGGTGACCAGGACTCGACGCGCATGTAGACTGACTGGTATAGTCTCAGCGCGGTATCATGTCCCACCATGTTCCCCTGCCAACGCTGTGCACACTGCCAAGTTTGCCGCAGTTTGAAACATTCTCTGCTCTCATGGATTCAACATGGTAAGGCCGTTGGCAATTAAAAGGAGTGTATAAAGTAGGTTTTCAAGGAAATATAGATCGCTAAAAATAGCCGTTAAATTAGCCGAAATGTTCATCTACATTTCGATATGGCATGTTGCCATCACTAACACCATTTGGCCACTGTTCTTAAACTCCCTTCTCGGTACTACCACACGAATCGTTTTTTGTACAATTCAAAGTCAGTAATTGAGGACAATTAGTGTTTGATAGAGGTACACATCGTGTGATTCATATTTCATGAGTTAAATTTGGTCCCCAAAATTTCTCAAAATGTTAAGAAGAAGCTGGCCGTTGATAATGGCCACACCTGGAACCTCTCAAAAATATGTTTTTCGACAACTAATCCTGGCAAATATACGCTACAAAACTTTTTGCAGCTGTACGTACTTGTAGTATGACCCAGAAGCAGAAAGTTAAAAACTTGATGGGAGTGCAAGGACGGATTTTGTCTCCAATTTAGGGGGGGGGGGGGGGGGGTCAGCGGGCAGATTCAGTGAATTTCAACATTTAAAATGAAATGAAATGAAATGAAAATCGTATATTTATATATATAAGCGTACAATTAATAATAAAGAAGTTTTACAATTGTGAAACATAATAATTTTTAATTCCCACTGTAAACCCATTGTTATCTAGAGTAAGTTAATTTATTTGGAGGGGGGGTTCCGGACGCTCTGACCCCCCCCCCCCAAATCCGCCCTTGTTTGTGGAGCAGGCACCCCTCCGTTCGCAGACGGGACGGGGTAGCTGCCCCCCTCAAATTTAATAAATCTATTGTATGTTAATTTATTACTCACTCATTTAATCGAAACTGTACTACATATTTAGTGTGTTTGTTCTATTTTGACCCAAAACCACCTCACTTCCCAAGGTTTCATGCTAAGGTAACTATTTGTAATTGTTTTACGTGGCAAGTGAATTTTATCTAGTCTTCACTGGTTTTCATCGTCACTGCCCCTCCACCCCCGCCCCCCCCCCCTCAAATGGCCTCCGTCCTTGCCCACGCTAGGGTTAAATAAAATCATATACGAAATGCCTATAAACGGATACTTTATCGGAGAAATCGTATTAGTATTATTGGCAAGTGACATTTTAAGTCCGTCTGAAACCAATCTGACTGTCCAAGCAAGCTTAGTCGAGTCTAATCGGATGGATTAAAATCGAGCTTCAGAGCAGAATGCAATTCAATACAACTCCATGTGCTGTGTCATGTCTTAGGCGCCCATTCCACCGACCGGCTAGGGCTATTTACAAAAACTGTGACGTGGTAGCAGATATTCAAGACTTAGGCGGGGTTTCCACCGACTTCGCATTGCAGAATTGACGGAAATGTTTATTTTCCTCGATACCATAGTTAAAATTGATCAATGATCATACAGTAAAATCACAAACAAACAAACTAAGATTAAAAAATGGCGTCATGGGATATGTTAAGTACTAACATTTTAATAGATTTCTATAAAAAGAAAAATTCTAATTTCCGTCAATGTCATTTGCATTCTGCAATGAGAGGTCGGTGGAAACCAGTGGAACCGCAACCTAAGTCTTGAATGTCTGCTACCACGTCACCGTTTTTGTAAATAGCCCTAGCCGGTCGGTGGAATGGGCGCCTAAGTTAGAGTTATACTGTATGTAGGCGATCTAAGAGAGATCGGACATTTAATAGTTATAATTCACTTTGTAATACTTCGTCAAGTAGTCAATAAAATAACTTTATCTGCCTAGTATTACAAAAAAAAAAAATATTATCATATTATTATTATTTTTAGTACCTAATACTTGACAAAGTTGCTTATTTACTACTTGACGAAGTATTAAAAAGTGGATTAAATTGTGGAAGATTCGAAGATATAGCCTAACTGTTTTTGAAAAGTACGATAATCGAATTCAAAATAAGGTAACGTCTTTTCCCACGGAACCCTTCAATTGCAAATCCTTACAAAGTTTAATACGGGCTGCACTATCTGGCGGTACTGATAAGGCGGGTTTTCCACCGACCTCCCATTGCAGAATGCAAAGACATTGACGTGGTAGCAGACATTCAAGACTTGGGCGGGTATTCCATCGACCTCTCATTGCAGAATGCAAATGACATTGACGGAAATTTTAGTTTTACTCTATGCCATAGTTAAAATTGATCAATGATCATAGAGTAAATTCACAAACAAACTAAAATTAAAAAATGGCGTCATGGAATAAAGTACAAATATTTTCATAGATTTCTATAAAAAGAAAAATTCTAATTTCCGTCAATGTCATTTGCATTCTGCAATGAGAGGTCGGTGGAAACCCCGCCTACGGTATTAATGCAGACTGCAGACGAACTGAGATAAAAAAGCAAGTCAAGTGACGCCTGAGCCCTGAAGAGATGATGGTGCAGTCAGTACCAGTCTCAGTCTTCGGCGGACAGGCTTCGCGCGCGCGCATGTAATGTATTAGTGTCGGTGACATTGCCGCGAACGCGTGTTTTATTAACGGCTACATGTGAAGTGTGTACATTAGTTATATCTATGATTATTTTGCCATCAAAGGCGGATATATGATATTTTGGGGATGGGGCATGTTTAATAAGGAACTAGTTCCTTTCCTAGCATGGTATAGGGATGGGGATAACAGCTTCGTGATGCTCGAAATTTTTGAATTCGCGATTTCAGTGGATTTAGACATCTGAGCACCGCCACTGAATTGATTTGAAAATTTTTCCGAAAGTGCCCTATAGAAAGGCTTTAATGGGTATTCACATGCCTGTGTTTTAAAAGTCCGAAAAGTCAGAGAAAAAACATTGGACTAAATCTATATACTAAAAGGGGTATTGGTCAATAAAGCGACAGTCGGAGGGATATAGAGCCTTATCAAGGGCGGATATTAGGGGTGGGTAGGTCAGAGGGTCCGGACCCCCCCCCCCCCTCCAAATTAAAATGAACTTACACTAGCTAACAATGGGTTTGCAGTGGGAATTAAAAATAATATTGTTTTTTAATATTTAAATCCACTGAACCTGCCCGCTGACCCCCCCCCCCCTAAATTTGTGGCAAAATCCACCCTTGAGCCTTATGTGTGTAAAAATCAAATAGATCATGAAAAATTAATCGAAGTGTTGACAAAAAATATCATGATAAAAAGATGAATTTTTTTCTGAGATTTTTTATACATGATCTGCACCTCTGTCGATATAATAATATAAGAAAAAAATGGCCACAATGATTGAATTTGAATTGTACCGTACCTACCGTACTTTACGGTACCTACAACCTAAAGTCAATCCACTACCCTCTTGAAAATACTCTGAGGAGAGCCAGGGGTTGGTACATGAGGAGTTGGTACATGAGCACTATTTTTGCAAGCCCTGAAGGGCAAGGCGTCTGTTTAATATGCAAAAAAGTGGGCCAAATGCCTTGTATACAAAAAATAAAATATTTTGTATCCAAACGACAAATAAAACAAACACAGTTCAATAGTTTACTCGAACAAGACATTTTTTTCAAGGGGGGGGGGGTCCATCTGACGTCACCGGAGGTTAGGTAACCTCAATATACAGTATACTTAAAACTCTTTAAAACTACATTCTAGTGTATGCGGAAAATATTTAGGTAGGGGGGGGGGGCTCTCTGGGCCCTCTGAACCCCCCCCCCCCCTCTCCTACGGCGTTGTATATCCCCTATCCCAAAGCACGGAATCGATCGATAGGATTGCATATTCTAGAACGGGCAGACCAATCCATCAGAACATAGCCATAATTTGAATTTTCCATTATTTAAAAAAAAATTTTTTTTGCACAAAATCAAATCTTTTTTGAGATAGCAACCTGTTCAGTTTTGTTACTCTATATAATACCTAGAACATACCTGAAGGTAGAAATCATCGATAGAAAGGTTCCGCAGAAAAATTATTTTTTAGTCATTTATCATGAAAATAGAGTTATTTTTATTTTTTTATTTTTACCCCCAGAAGCAAACTATCAAGGGGCAAGCGACGCATTGCGTTATGTTAACATTAACAACTACAATATATGTGAATTTAAAAGAAATCGTTGGAGCCGTTTTTGAGAAATACTGTTTTTAGACCTTTTTTTGAGTTTTTAAAATAAAACCCTCCGAAATTGAGTGGGCCCAAAATATAAAAAAAAATCCGGAGGCATGATTTTTGTGAACTTACATGCTAAATTTGATCAAAATCGACCGAGTAGTTTGCCCGAAAATTGATGAACAGACTGAGCGACGGAGCGACAGAGTGACAGACAGACAGACATTTCATAAAAACCACTCTTTTTGGTTCCTGGAGCCTCAAAACGTGCAAGTCCGTTGAAATCTCGGAATCGAAAATTTTGACCAACACTACGTAGGTATAAATTGGAAAGCAATAAAATGGTTCAACGGTTTTCCATCAGACTTTATTACATATGTACCTGTATGAGCACCACTATAACCGTATAATGCTTGTAACTACGGCCCTTCTGGGGGGTCTCCAAAAACAAAAATAAATATTAAATATAAACAATAATAGTTTTTTTTTAGCCTCCCACTAGAATTTTTTGTCCCCGCCTGGATCCAGCCACAACACAGTTGCATATCCTTAGCGTTCAGTAGGCATTATGTGTACAGGTCTTCTTTTATCTACCAGAATGAAACCTAACAATGCTCTCTGTCGAGCGCTGTGATAGACAGCCGCCGTGATACTGCAATATTTACTACAATCTACAAACACACGTACCGTGGCAAGTCAGCAAGTCAAGGCATTTATAGCGGAAGCAATCGCGGAGGAGACCCGATAAGTGTAAAAATCTAATATCTAATAAAGCAGAAGATTATCTTGTCGTTTTCTCGACGATTTCGCCAGCTTGGGTTAAGGCTGAGTGTCCAAAATGTTTTGTAAAGAAGAAATTTTGTTGATTTTTTGACGAAAATAATTTATTGCTCATTCCACAGATACAAAGATAACAAAGTGAACAGATAAAAAGCTAATAAAAAATCCAGGAAGTTTATATTTTCTGAACTGAAATATTATTACCTTAAAAAAATTGGATAAAGAGCCGTAAACCCATTTTGTAGCACAGTTGTAAATCTGTAAGGGAAATAGACAGACTGCTTTCACAGAAAGTTCGTATTTTTTAAGATTTTTTCATCTGTTCCCTTTTATATCTTTGTGGCTGTGGAACGAGCAATTAATTAATTTCGTCTAAAAAGTACGATAATTTCTTGTTTACAAAACATTTTGAACACTCAGTCTGAAGCCGACCGCATAAAACTGCACGGTTTCCCCCTCTAGACGCGCCAGGTCATAAAATTCTTATGAATTGGGCTCTGTATTTTTGCACCCACCATTCATCAAGCTATCCCCACAATGGAAAAGACGTCGGCAAATCGCAACCGGCAGAATCGTCCGTTTTTACTGGGCTTTAGCTTTTTTGGCCTTAGCTCTTTTAGTCTTAGCTATTTGTCTGGATGTTTAATGAGGCTCTTCGTATGTTGACATGCAGTGTCCTCCAGTTTTGGAGTATTAAATTTCCTTTTCATATCCTCTGAAATGAATGCTCCAGTAGTTGCATCTACGGGGCACTCATATCGCTTTCAAAAGCTTAGGCGGCTATTCCACATGTCAATATTCCGTCATTTATGCATCAATAATAAGTCTCTACCATATTATAACTTAATCTATAATAGACAAGTTAAGTAACCACATAATAGTCTCCTTAAAATCAAAATATCATCAATTATTGATGCACAAATGGCGGAATATTGACAAGTGGAATAGCCACCTTAAGGCGCATATTCCACCGACCGGCTAGGGCTAAATACAAATACGGTGACGTGGTAGCAGACATACAAGACTTAGGCGGGGTCTCCACCGACCTCGCATTGCAGAATGCAAATGACATTGATGGAAATTTTTGTTTTACTCTATGCCATAGTTAAAATTGATCAATAATCATTGAGTAAAATCACAAACAAACTAAAATTAAAAAATGGCGTCATGGGATATGTTAAGTATAAACATTTTAATAGATTTCTATAAAAAGTAAAATTCAAATTTCCGTCAACGCCATTTGCATTCTGCAATGCGAGATCGGTGGAAACCCCGCCTAAGTCCTGAATGTCTGCTACCACGTCACCGTATTTGTATTTAGCCCTAGCCGGTCGGTGGAATATGCGCCTTAGGTCTATTACATAAAAGTTTATTTACTTTCTTAATGCAGTTTTATCCAGATGTTTGATAACGTATGTATGGTACCCTTCGGCATGGCGGCACTTTGGTGAACTTGTATTGATAAGATCAGCAGGGTCACGTTGTTCTAGTTTACAATGTCTGGTAATCAATCTTCAATGTTTAGAGGCACAAAAACATGTCCATCATCACTGACCCTTGGCAAAATGTTATTAAAACTGTGTATACATAGCCTAAGTACTTAGTATATTGTCGAAATCTCTTCAGGCTAGGAGATAAGTTCTGGATCTTATGTAGCCCACATTCTGCATATTGCATCCGCTGACTTCTTGTTCTTTAAACGCCTCTTCTGTTGAAGATAGGCGATCAACATGGCAATTTTGACCTCGGAGACTGCTGCTCTGAAAAGGGAAATCGTGCTCTTGCCAAACCAATGCCTCAGATTTTTCAACCAGAATGTTCTTCTTCTGTCGTTCCTTCCCTCTACCCTCGGATTAAGGTGATTAAACCCTCACTTCTAGTCAACTGGGAATTCTAAAAAAACATCAGATTTCAGGCCCGTACTCTTACAGTTTTTCTCATTTTTTATCAAGCTATATGTATACTTACTGTATATCTAATTAGGAGGGTTTGATTTCTGTCTTAAGTCCTTACTCCCCTACGCTGATGGAAGACGCCTTATCTTAAAGTGGGGTGGCGGAAAAATTTTCTGTTGTATGTACCCTGGGGGTCAAGGTAGACAGACCCACCAGGATTGAGGGGAGTGGAGGCATCGAAGCCACATGTTACTGCCAACCAGCCATGTGGCAGTAACTTAAGAAGAAGAGAATTTGCAGAGGGCATTAAAGTTAACTCCGGTTGACCTATTTCTTGTATTGTACTGTAACCAAAAGCCATTAATAATTTATATAATTATTTATTTGTGGGGTGATATGTGGGGGATATTCTATATTGCGTAAATATTTCCCCTTTTTGCTTTCACATACTAGCCTATATTTTTATTAATAATTATATCAATAATTGCAATCTGCTTCATATCGGACCTTGGGCCGCTTAATAGCCTACGTGTCTGATTTTCTACACACGCAAAGTAGCCTAATGGTTTATGTCGGTGTTACAAGGGAAGCGTGCTTATTTTTTTCATACGGAGGGGGGGGGGTCTAATTACTTGGGTAACCTGCTAATTATTGTAAAATGGAAATTATATAAAAGAGCCTACACAATATAGTATAGCTTGATAACTAGGTAGGGACATTGGACATCCGATTCCGACAAATTACTCGGTTTTTTAATATAATAATTATACTAATTATATATCTACATGGATAAATAAATTATGGCTTCTTTTTCAATTACTAAACCAACCTAGGCTTTTATCATTGGTCATGGCTTCATGGACATGGCAAAATCAAACCACATGAGAATTTTTCTCTGAATAATCCAAATTATGGCTACATTCAGAAGCCCGTATTCTCTAACATGATGCTTTACAGGGGCTATGTAATCCTGTCCCACTGCAGCAATGGAGATAGTACTGGACTTCCCACCCCTCCATGTTGCAGTGGAAACTTCTGCAGAAATGGCATTACTAGGAGTGGAAGGGCAATTAAGAGAGACTCAGCCTCTCTGACTACGTCTGACCACTGCCTGGATATGCCAAGCGATAGAATCCATCCAAAATACTGTTTTAGGAGGGAATTCGAAACTATATTAGGGACAATGAAAGAATGCTGCGAATCAGCAGGAATTCTCAATAGTCACACAATCAAGTGGTATACTGATGGCTCTAGGCTAGGAAGTACCAAACCAAGAACAGGCCTTGGCGTCTTTGGTCCTGGGGTTAAATATCTGGAGTCTCTTAGGGAGACAACTATAGTCTTGCAGATTCTGCAATGAAGGTGCGGAGGACCTGCGATGCGATGCGATGCAATCGCACGAAGAAGAGCAGCATGCTCGGAAAGCTTGCAGTTACATGTAAAAGACCTACCACTTCTGAATCCCCTCAAGATCCTGGCTCTCGTGAGGGAGATAGGCCTCGAGAAAGTGATGTAGAAGTGATGTAGATACTTTGTTGTAGGGGGCACAATAGGCCAATAGGCTTAAGTGCACACAGGTAACACCTGTACCCCAACTTATATAAAAAAAAAAAAAAAAAAAAACCTAGGCTTTTGGGCTATAAAACCCTTACACTAAACTAACAGGAATAGTGGGATTCGAACCAACAACCTTTCACACATGAAAGTCAGACTCCGTACCATTTTTGATTTTCTATTTATTCGTTGGTATAACTTATAGGAAAAGCTTTGTGATCGTCGAAATTTTCAATTTCAAAATTTCAGTGGATTATAGTCCCAGGCAAGAGCGGATCCTGCCGAAATGTACGGTTAAGAAGTAATTTTTGTTGTTAAAAAGATCAGTTTAATACAAAAAAAAATTACTATCTTATCAAATTTAGGGGGGGGGGGGTAATAACTCCGTGGATCCACCATTGGTCCCAGTAACTCAAAAAAGTGGTTTTTACGAATTCCTGTGTGTCGGTCTGTCTGTTCGTCGATTTGTGGGCAAGCTACACAGTAGATTTTGATGCAATTTGGCATGTAGATTCACAAAAATCACGTCTCAAAATAATTTTATTACCTACCATGCACTAACTAAATTTTACGTTTTAATATTTAAAATTTTATTTTTACTCCATCTAATAAACACAAATTGAAAGTTCAAACTAATAATTATAGTGTACAGCACTCACATCAATCGATACCGCGACTCGGAATCGTTAACCAGAGAATCGGTTCCGAAAATACTCAGTAGGCCTACCAAATCGAAAGGAATACCGTAGCTCGAGTCTCAAATCGGCTCGAATGGAATCAGATGCCCCTAAGCAGTGGCGCCTCTTGTTTTCTGAGGCACACCCACAGAGTCAGCAGGTCTATTAGTCTACAATATTATGACCGATACACGGCAAATATACAAAACAATTTCAACATGCACATGAATCACAACATCAACACGTGACTCAGATCATCATACTGCAGAGCTTGAAATAATATATAAATTAGGCAACATTTATGTCAGCCAGTGTTTAGATTTTGTCTTCGTCACCCAGTGGCCGGTGGCTGTGGGTCCTGCCACCACTTTTTATAACCAATAGAATTTGGTGTGATCTATGGGTGGGTTGTCGAATATCTGCGACCAATTTCCTAATAAAAAATATATTATAAGACATTAATTTTATTTTTAAAAAAACACCAGTTGTCACAATGTAAAAAATTTAAAAAAAAAACACGAAGAAATACTTCATGTCACACAATACCCGAGGCCCCGTGTACTCCATTTTCCCAAAAAAGATCATTTCAACGTGTAAAACGACACGTTTATACTCAATCCGAGCTGCTTGGATATACATCTCAACTATCGTAAGCTAAGCAAAGGTTACTTCTTCCGTGGTTATATTGAAGAACTCTTTAATAGCCTGCAAGTGGGGGATGTCTTGATCAGTAACGACGTTTACAATAACCAGCCCATTTTTGCAATTATGCGCTCTTCGTAAATAATCCTTAAATCTCAACGGCAGATCGTAGTTTATAACAAGAGGCACTTGTTTTGTTAAAGGACAACGGGGAAACAAATCTGTTGTGATGAGAAGTTTACGGTTCTCTAAGCAAAATTGCTGCATAAGGTATTTTCGGCCTGGTTTGCTAGTACCTGGATGCATAGCTGCTACATTCAAACCCACATCTTGAGCAATACACTTTACAGCGTCAACGTTGGCTTTTGTGTTACAAAAAACTATCGCCCCGAAAACGCTCATCCCCACTTTTAGGCACAGTGGACGAAATTCTTCCAACTTGTTTGTCAATTTAATAACGCAGTGGCTAACATTGTCCATTATATCGTCTCTATCCTCAACAGGGTTTAGAGGTACTATAATAATAGAGTCTTGAATCATTTCTCTTGCAGTTTCCAAAGCATCAGCAGGTAAGACAGGAGAAAGTGTAATTATTTGGATATCTGACGGTAAATTCGTACGAATAAAATCAATTTTTTCCTTTAAATCATCCTTAAGCAATATCTGTGCTTCAGCAATGGCAAAAAGATCAACAAGGTCTAAATAGAAGTCTTTTGCACGTATCAATTCTTCAATACATTCGGGAGTGGCTACAACGACATGAACCCCTTTCCGAATTTTTTCCTTATCAAATTTATCCGATTCCAAATCGTTTGGTTCGTTGCATACAACTTTCATAGGTTCGCCTAGCGTCGTCAGCCACCACGAAAATTCCCGGGCTAATTCCCACGTAGACACTGCAATAACTGCTTGTGCTTGACATCGCCGACGTTTCCAAGGCTTGATTTTCTGCACAACAGCTATGCAAAGTGCTGTCATTTTCCCAGCACACCTATTGCCCTGCACAATTACATTACGACCTGAAACGAGCGGTACTATCGCTGATTGTTGCAGAGGTGAGGGACTTTCAATGCGCAATGATTTTAATTGTTTAATAATCTTCGCATCCAGTCCCATTTCCTGGAAACTTTGCGGTAACAAAGGCTCTGCACTCATTTTAAAATTAATAACGAATAAAAAGGACACAATTATATACATACACACAAAATAGACTGACTTATTACGTTACAACATGTTACGTTTAAAATGTGATTCTGCTTGCCCTCAAGCCGCCAGTACTTGACTGCGCAGTCGTTAGCATTAAAGAGATATGCATTCGCGCTAACTTAGCAAACCTTTTGGGGGTACTCCAGCATTATGTTTAAAATTTGCACCCCAAAATTTGTTGTTATTATTGACTTTTTATTTTTTAATTAATTAACAAAGCATGTTATTAAAAATTTGGCTCATGTAAGTTGTAGAAGACTACTTCATACATATGAAATTTTTGGTACCGTACTTTAGTTCTTTTATAAAAACCAGAGGGGACTAAAATTTCGCGTAATCTGGGATTTTTGGAGAAACTATACGATACCGAAGAGTAAAAATACCCGATTATGTAGTCTTCTGCAACTTAAGTGAGCTAAATTAATAATAACTTGCTGAGTAAAGGCGTATATTCCACCAACGTCAATAGTGATAGTAAATGTAGTATTGACGGAAATTTTACTCTATGCCATAGTTAAAATTGATCAATGATCATAGAGTAAAATCACGCGTTGCAAACAATAACAAACTAAAATGGCGTCATGGGATATGTTAAGTACAAATATTTTATATTTTATAGTTTGTAAAACAATTTTCATCCATTAAACAGATCGGTGAGGGTCGATCTTACTACGGATTTCCTACTATTATTAGGTTTTATTAAAAATAATAAGTGTACGAAGAAAACAAATACAAACAAAATTTCAGAAAACAAATGCAAACAAATTTCAAAAATTTGGCGCATACGTATCATTAGAAGAAAAGTGATCAATAGTTGAAAAAAACCAGTGGAATGGCGTGTATCAATGAAAAATTCAAATTTTCGTCAATACTACATTTACTATCGCTGTTGACGTTGGTGGAATAAGCGCCTAGTGAAATAAACAATTAAAAGTATGTAATTAAAAAATAAAAAATATTGTAAAATATTGGGGTGCCAATTACTTAAGTAACATTTTTTTTTTTTTTATACCTATATATATATTTCCTTTAAATTATACAATACATGTAAAGTATAAGATAAAATCGTCAGAGTATCGTCGAAATCAGGTAGTTCTGCCATTGTCATTGTGCTAGTGCCTCAGTGGCAGTGTAGAAAGCTTTCTCTAAGAGATGGTTTCTAAGCATTTTAGGGAAGTAAGAAGCATTTCTCGCCGCTCTCAGTTCAATCGGGAGTAGGTAGGCGAAACCTTGTAGTATAGGATCCAGTCGCTCACACTTGGCTGTGCGTGGCGCTGGCCTTACAAGGTCTCCCCGTTGCCTCGTGTTGTAGGTGTGAGTGTCCCCGTTTTGTTTAAATATCCCCCACACCTCAGGCTTTAAGATATGTAAGATGCAGCTAAATATGTATAGACTTGGGGCTGTCATGATTTTTAATGATTTGAAGTGAGAGCGACAACTGTCACGAGGTCCCTGTTTTAGCATGTAGCGCACTCCTCCACTCCCCCTATCTTCTTAAGCTATTTTAGCTGAGGGGTCTATGCTTTATGATACAGAATGACTTTGGCTTTGGAATTCTCGGCCGGACCCCATGAGAAATGAAAAAAAGTTTAAAAAAGTTTAAGGGTGCTTGCCACGACTATGTTATGGGTATGTATGACTATGGTGTATAAATGGCGTGTAAATGGTCTATTAGTTTTAATTATTTATTATTTATTAAGTTAAATTTCTAATTTTTATATAGGCCTAACATTTATCTCTCCCATAAAGAACTCTAATGTAGGGCCTACCTATAATTGTTAACGTATAATTGGTTAAGGCGCCCTTTCCACATACGTCAATCGTCAATGAAAAATTGAAAAATGTCGTCAAAATGACGTAAATTGACGGGGTAGCAGAATTTTTAGTATGTCTTTAATGTCTGCTAAAACGTCATTTTTCAATTTTTCATTGACGATTGACGTATGTGGAATGGGCGCCTTACGAGCCGCCTAAAATGGCCTCATATTTGTGGTTTAGTAGTAATAAACACGAAGGAGAGTTTCTACTTCCTGACGAGATTGCGACCCAGTCATCGCTATTTAGGTGTGGCCACAACTCTCACAAACAAATATGCCGTAAATACGGTTTCGTCTTTAATAATTTTAAGAGGAACGTCAAATGTTGACCAAATGGCTACGAAATTAGCTACATAAGAAATGTAAAATATTGTAACCAATGCTGGCTGCTGTTCCTAAAGGGGAAGTCGCGTTCCTGCCAAGCAACTGCCTCAGGTATTTCAACCAGGATGTTCTTCTTCTGCCTGGAGCCCTCAGTCCTTTTATCCTCCCTAGGATTATTACATGTGGAAGACGATACTTTCCGTTTCTCATCAGATGGCCGAAGTATGTCAGTTTCTGTTTCTTAACCGTCAGCAACAACTCGGTTTCTATAAAATATACTCACTCGCAACCGAAATTAGAGGATTGAGGTATTGAAAAAACTGGACCTGGCGGGATTCGAACCTCCGATCGATGCGTAACCGGGGCTTTGTCGTATCCGCCGGACCTATACACTA
This sequence comes from Psococerastis gibbosa, assembly GCA_963971405.1. Lineage (NCBI taxonomy): Eukaryota > Metazoa > Arthropoda > Insecta > Psocodea > Psocidae > Psococerastis > Psococerastis gibbosa. The sequence goes on from OZ020491.1 coordinate 29,461,521, forward strand.
TTTTCTGTTAAAACGAGGAGCCCGTGGAGGTTACCTCTTCAACCAAAGTTAATGCAATGTCCGAGTAATACCATATAATACCGCAATGTAACTTACTGACAACCTATGCATAACTTACTTCTTACTGTTCTTAAATCATAGGTCTATCTGACAGATACGGAAAGTGCTGAACATCGAGAGCTCTCTCAAAATGGGCGGTTTATCTAAATGGAACTAAGGAAGTCTATAAAGCATAAAATGCCAATTACGAGGGGGTATACGGAAATACTGCCGCGTTTTAAGACGGTTAGCGTGTAAAACGGACATTAAGATTGCCTCTCACGTACCTACTGAATCGTGTGTTATGTTAGCTTTAAAATGAAAATGTGGTCAGCAATAGTCCAGTAGGTAGGAAACTAGACTACATAACGAAAGGCCGAGGTTCGAGACTCAGCGTAAATTGAAAAATTTTCCCTTCTACTTCTTCAACTTTGCGTGAAAAGGAATTTGAATGCTGACTTCTTCTTTCAGCAATTACGGGAGCAAGCTCCAACAGGTCGACGTACCAACACAGAGCAAAATAATGTAATTTTTCCCGCGTTAATAAAGTAGTTAAAAATAAATATCTTTTTCTCAGAAACATCTACTTCTTCTTTAATGCTCCTACAATGGACTATTGGCAATCATCATGACCAATTTGGACCTTGGAGACTGCTGCTATGAAAGGGGAAGTGATGCTCTTGCCAAACCGCTGCCTCCGGTTTTTTAACCGGGACTTTTTTCTTCTACCGGGAGCAATGCAGGGGCGGATCCTTGGGGGGAGAGAAATGGCTTTATACTAGATAGAATGGACTTTTTAAGGAAATTAAAAAAAAAGTATTACTCAAGTAAAAGAATCGCGGTATTTTTCAATCAAGCCACCCCCCCCCCCCGCAAAGAACTTTTTCTGAAACCGTCCCTGGGCCAGTGGCGGATCCCTCTTTTTATGGTTATGACCAAAATTGACGACCTTTGCTAACAAAGTTAAACCAGTTTACGGTAGCCAATTTATATTACTTTTTTTTTTTGTTAATTAGGTAATATTTATTCTTACTAAATTTGTCTAATTTTGGCGCTCTTCAGGTAGCTTGACGAGGATCATGACCCTGTGACCGCCAACGGCCTTACCATGTTGATTCCATTAGAGCAGAGCATGTTTCAAACTGCGGCAACTTGGTAGTGTGCACAGCGTTGGCAGGGGAACCTGGTGGGACATGATAACTCGCTCAGGCAGTATAAGTCGAGTCCTGGTCACCTCCGATTTAATCGTGTGACTTTACCATGTTCCCCAAGTGGTTCGGAATCCACTATAATCAGGAGGTCCACCCTGTTAGTCAACTCCCCTTTCCCCGAGGTGAAAGAGTCTGCCCTTAGGGTGCCTCAAGTTAACAAACAGACTCACTCCCCCCGCCAGGCTGACAGGGTTGCTTAAAGCAGAAATGCTGAAAGCAGGCGTTAGAAACACCAACACACCATGACCCTGTGACCCATCCGCCACTGATCTCCACTCAGAACTCGTTTGACCTGAAATCGTTAGTGTTAATTTCAAACATTATGAAAATGGAATAGTGGAGCCGGCCGCTCGTGGATTGCCCAGAAGGTACAACCGAAATTAGATACTGACTTTTTGCTTTCCAATTTATACGTGGTATAAGGAAAGCTTTGTGACGGTCGAAATGTTTGATTCCGAGATTTAAACGGATTTACACGTTTTGAGGTCCCAGGAACCCAAAAAAGTGGTTTTTACGAAATGTCTGTCTGTCTGTCTGTCGCTCTGTCTGTCTGTCTGTTCATCGATTTCCGGGCATACTACTCGGTCGATTTAAATGAAATTTGGTATGTGGGTTTATAAAAATCATACCTCCAGACAATTTTTTTTTATTTTGGGCTAACTCAATTTGGGGGGGGGGTTTATTCTCAAAAAACTCCAAGAAAACGTCTAAAATATTTATTTCTTAAAAACGGCTAAAACGATTTCTTTTAAATTCACATACATTGTAGTCGTTATTAATGTTGATAAAATGCGGGGGTCGCTTGCCCCTTGATAGTTTGCTTCAGGGGGTAAAAAAATAAAAATAACTAAATTTTCATGAGAAATGACTATACAATCATTTTTCTGCAAAACCTTTCTATCGATGATTTCTAACTTCAATCATGTTTTATGTCTTAAATTGAGTAATGAAACCGGATAATTTGGTTTTCCAAAAAAACTATTCAGTTTTGTGCAAAAAAAAAAAAAAAAATTTAATATGAAAGAAAATTTACGCTCAAATGCATTGCGTGCCCTGCCATTATTGCTGTGTGGTAATGTGTAGGTCTGACCTATCTAGAATTTTAGTCACCTTCAGTGACGTCAGGTGGACAACCCCCCCCCCCCCCCCCCCCGTGATATCCGAAATTAAACCATAGGAAAATTATTTACCATGAAATTCATCATTTTCTCTCTCTACTAATCGATTAATTGGACAGCATATTCGAATAAACTCGGACCGGTTCTTTGTTCTATTACTAAGCACACCTAGTAGAGTTGGAGCTATATAGCCCTCTCTTACACGCAACTAGGAAGGCCCAGGACCGCCTGCTTTACAAGCCCTCCGAAGCATGGCCAGAAAATTAATTAAATTAATTAAAATTAAAAAATGTAGCAAGTGTGGGACTCGAACCATCAACCTTTCAGGTGAAAGTCAGAGTCTGAACCAATACTCAACATGCCCTGAAATTAGAGGATATATAAATCACTGGACTCGGCGGGATTCGAACCCACGATCTACGCTTAACCGGGGCTTCACCTTAACCGCTGGACCACAAGGTCCTAATTTCGGCTATTGTTTCGGTTATAACGAGGTTATCTCTTCAACCAAAATTAGTTTAATGCCAGTGTTATACAATACATACCATATATACTACTGAAATATAATGAATAACCATTGCCTTTATGCAATAAAGTAAGCTCATATGAACATAATAGTCTCCTTAGTAACATTGTAAAACTCATTGTTAAAATTAACTTTGTATAGTTTTACAAATACAATTAAATCAAAAATTCACAACCGGTTTCGGCTCACGCCATCGTCAAGTGCGATTGAAAACAGAAAACAAAAGGTAGGCAAGCTAAAACAAAATAAAACTCATTGTCAGGATAACACACAGCATCGCATAAAGTAAACAATTTAAATTGAACAATTAAACATTAACCAATGGAAGCGCCAACAAGGCGTGAGCCGAAACCGGTTGTGAATTTTTAATTCAATTTTATTCGTAAAACTATACAAAGTTAATTTTAACAATGAGTAAGCTCATATGCCTGTTGGGTTAGCGATAGTTGTGTAGTTGTGCTAAGGTGCCCATTCCATTGACCGGCTAGGGCTATTTCCAAAACGGTGACGTGGTAGCAGACACTCAAGACTTGGGTGGCGTTTCCACCGACCTCGCATTGCAGAATTGACGGAAATGTTTATTTTCCTCTATGCCATAGTTAAAATTGATCAATGATCATACAATAAAATCACAAACAAACAAACTAAAATTAAAAAATGGCTTCATGGGATAAGTTAATTACAAACATTTTAATAGATTTCTATAAAAAGAAAAACAAACATTTCCGTCAATGTCACTTGCAATCTGCAATGCGAGGTCGGTGGAGACGCTACCTAAGTCTTATGAGTGTCTGCTACCACGTCACCGTTTTGGAAATAGCCCTAGCCGGTCAATGGAATGGGCGCCTATCCTGTCTAGCAATGCGAATCATGTCAATACGAGCATATACGTAAGTAGAGGATTTAGGGAGACTGCACTTGTCGGGGCTCTTAACAGCAGTTAAGACGACGCCCCGGATAAGCGTAGATCGTGGGTTCCATTACCACCAAGTCGAGTTTTTTCTATATATTCTAACAATTGTTGTAACGAGAAGGTTATCTCTTCAACCTAAGTTAATTTAATGTCAGCGGTATGCATACCATATAATAGTGGCTGTTTGCAATGTAACAGAAGCTATAGAAAATTACTAATCGATTCCCAGCATCACCCAAAATATATGGAGAGAAAAATATTTGCCCATAACTTGGGCTCCCCATTCCCCCCTTTCCCGGGGAGTAAATAAAGGAACACAATATGTCACGGCCATCTTGGGAAATATACGTTGAAATCTTATCGTATATAAAACCACGTGCGCTCCTGTTTTTTCCTGTCGCTGTCGTCTGCTACGGAGGCGATAAATTTCACCACGTTGTTTGCGATGAGGTCCATCAAAAGTTATGCGATATCTTCAAGACCCTGAAATTTTTCCCGTTCAAAATTGCTCGCTCTGCAGGTTGCTAAAAGTCAATATTTTCATCCAGAGGCTCTCTGCCTCCACAAACCAATGTCCAGAATAGTGAATATTTGAATGAACAGTTTATTTCTATCCAAGGCCGTGCCCAGGTGTTTTTTTTGGGGGGGGGTCAAAAAAGTTTTTCAAATAAAATATAAATATATTATTGAAAGTCCCTTTTATCCAGTGTAAACCCCTTTTATTTCGGAGGGGGTCTGAACCCCTTGGACCCCCCCCCCCCCGCCTTGGTTCCGGCCATGTTTTTATCTTTAAAAAAAACAGTTTTGCTCTAAGGGCTAGACCCAGTGGCGGCACTACGGGGGTGCCCGTGGGGGCCTGGCCCCCCAACAGTTTCTCCGGCCCCCCCCCCCCCACTTTTCAGATATTTGACATTTTGTTAAGTTGGAGAATTATTGCACCGTATACCTACTCCCAATGAAAAATGTTTCGTTTTTTCATTGGCCCCCCCGGATAGAAGTCATGCCCCCCCCCATGGCCCCCCCGCCTTAAAATTTCTAGCGCCGCCACTGGCTAGACCCTAGGGGAAAATTATTAATTGAGACCAGATTAATTGATTTAAATTTATTGCAAGTAAATATGTATGAATTTATGTTTTGTATGGTGTGGAAATGCATTGTATGGAGTAGGTATAGTCATTGAATATATAACACTATATATAGAATGGCCATTATGGTCAAATACTGCAAAGTGGTTTTTCTGGTGAAATACCTAGTGTTATATATTCAATGGTGGACTATATAGTGTATGTATGTGTTATTTGCTATACTACATTTGTTTACGGTTGCTAAAAGTCAGTATCTCCGACCAAAGAACTTCTAATATAAAATACTAGAAGTACCATTGGCGCTTGTGTCGCATGGTCATTTGATTTCCGCCATTTTTGGGCTCACAGCAGGGGGTATTCTGTATTTTATTTAAAAACTAAGAGAAAATGCCTTTTTGTTGCCCTGTTATTATTGCCTATAATTTAATTTTGCATTTGCTACATTTTAAATTTCATAGGGTACAGTATATAGTTGTTGTTTTGAATGATTGAACTTTTTTGGTGCTATTGTTTATTTTTAATCCACATAATTTTCAGCTATTTTGGGAAAGCCTATTAATTATTATTATTATTATTTAATTAATAGTGAAGTTAGACAGCCTAAATATTAAATAAAGACACATTTTTTTTTGTTTTGAAAATGTTGGGTTAGGTACCATAAGATAACTATTGAGTTTCATTTGGCGCGAAAATCTGAGGCCAAAAGATGGCGAATCTTGGTCCCCACTGCCGCAAGCAAATCATGTGGATGTGTAGGGGCTTGTCTCCGACCAAAGGTTCTATGTCTCCACAAGCCGTTGTCCAGTATAGGTTAAATATGCAAATGCCCAAATGGTATTAGACTTTTAATGTAAATTTAATTAATTCACAAAAGAGCAATACACATAGTACAGTAGTATGGCATAATGTTTTATATTAATTCCGCTAATGGAGAATTTAATTGCATTGCAATTTATCCGATAATTAACTCTGATGCCAAATCATACCTCTATAAATTATCGGCTATATTATTTTATTACGTATAGGCCTAAGCCAATATTAAAAGTTTTAATCCTTTGCAACTTTCAGTTTCACTAAACTAATAAACACACAAAAACTGTTTTATCCAAACTCGATATAACAAGTTATAACTAGAATTAGTAAAACCCAAGCAATCGCCAAAAAATTAACTTGGTCTAAGGCTTATATTCCACTTGTCAATATTCCGTCATTTGTGATAAAAAAAAGTTGAGATTATTGTTTTAAAGTGAGTGAAAAGAACCGGTCCGAGTTTACTCGTACATGCTTTTCAATGTATCAATCAACATTAGTAGATAAAGAAAATGAGAAATTTCATGGTAAATAATTTTCCTATGGTTAGATTTCCGATAAAACTAAATTTTTTTGGGAAAGCAGTCTGTCCAGTTTCGTTACACAATTTAACACCCAAAACATCCCTGAAGGTAGAAATCATCGATGGAAATGTTTCGCAGGAAAATTGTTTTTTAGTCATTTTTCATTAACATTTAGTTAATTTTTATTTTTTTACCCCCAGAAGCAAACTATCATGGGGCAAGCGACCCCTTGCATTTTGTCAACATTAATAACGACTACAATATATGTGAATTTAAAAGAAATCGTTCAAGCCATTTTTGAGAAATACATTTTTTTATTCGTTTTTTTGGAGTTTTCTGAGAATAAAACCCCCTCAAATTGAGTTAGCCCAAAATAACCTCGAGGTATGATTTTTGTGAACCTACATGCAAAATTTCATCAAAATCGACTGAGTAGTTTGCCCGGAAATTGTTGAACAGACAGACAGACAGAGCTACAGATAGACAGAGCTACAGACAGACATTTCGTAAAAACCACTTTTTTGGGTTCCTGGGACCTCAAAACGTGTAAATCCGTTGAAAGCTCGGAATCGAAAATTTCGACCATCATAAAGCTTTTCTTATACTACGTATAAATTGGAAAGCAAAAAAATAGCGGCCTTTATCTTATGACCGCATCTCGTATGTATGGATGTACAGTATATGTATATCGATTTAAGGAAGCACTGTAACTTCCGTAGATATTATCTGATTTTGATTAAACTTGGCAAAAAAATTGATCATACAAATGTCTTGATCGAGTTTGTTAACAAGCTAGATCAGCCATTTTTCTCCAAAATGGCTGCCGATTCAACCCTTAAATAATTCATATCTCAGTTACTATTTGTCCCAGAAGAATTAAATAGAATATAACTGAAAGTCCGTATTATTATCTAAGATAATGGTAATACACGTTTTTTTACGACAAATCAACGATTTCAAGATGGCGTCCAGTCAAATTGAAAATAATGTGATACTTTAAAAGTGTACAGCCCATAGGAAATTGGCAACCCGAAATTTAATTTTTTTTATTTTTTATTTAATTAATTAAGCATATTATTATAGATTTGGCTCATCAAAGTTGTAGAAGACTACTTCATGCATCATATAATAAGGTATTTTTAGTTTTCGAAATTGTAGTTTTTTTTATAAAATCGCTTTTACGTGAAAAGTTATTGTTTATAAAATATCTGCATGTTTATGAAAAAACTACAATTTCGAAAATTAAAAATATCTTATAATATGATGCATGAAGTAGTCTTCTACAACTTTGTTGAGCCAAATCTTTAATAACATGCTTAGTTAATTATATAAAAAATAAAAAGGAATAAATTTCGGGTTGCCAATTTCCTACGGGCTGTACACTCTTAAGGCTGAGTGTTCAAAATGTTATGTAAACAAGAAATTATCGTACTTTTTGGATGAAATTAATTAATTGCTCGTTCCACAGCCACAAAGATATAAAGGGGAACAGATGAAAAAATCTTAAAAAATACGAGCTTTCTGTGAAAACTGTCTATTTCCCTTACAAATTTACAACTATGCTACAATATGGATTTAAAGCTCTTTATCCAATTTTTTTAAGGTAATAATATTTCAGTTTAGAAAATATAAACTTCCTGTGATAATTTGGATTTTTTATGAGTTTTTTATCTGTTCACATTGTTATCTTTGTATCTGTGGAATGAGCAATAAATTATTTTCGCCAAAAAATCAGCCAAATTTCTTGTTTACAAAACATTTTGAAAACTCAGCCTTAAGTAAAACCTCATATCCGTAATTGTGGTTCGAAATTTGGAACACAAGAGTGTTTTGTGTGTTGATGTTGTGGAGAAAAAAATGAAGTATTTTTTATTTTATATTACATACATAGCATAGAGGAAAAGCGGGGTCTGCTCTTGCATGGAATCTCCTTACACCTGATCGGCCAGAGCTTTTATTGGAAAGGTCAGGGAAATTTTTTCAAGTCAGACCTGCCGTTTCAAAAAAAAAAAAAATCCTAGGCACGGGCCTGCTTACAAGTGCCATTAATTTGTTTACGTTGCAACTTTGTTAAGAATTTCCTGTGAATGCGTTATCTTAAGCTAACGCCTATCTACATGCCTGCCTGTATAATCCGCAATTCCTCAATTGACAAGGTGGCACCACTGGTTAAAGAGGAAATCCTGGGTTACTTATGCTAATATTGAGTTAGGGTTACAATTTTTAACCCTACTTATTTACACGTATTTATTTAAAGTTCGTTAGAAGCTGACGTGGAATTTATCAAACACATCCACACAGCAGTCTTATCACATATTATTATCATCGAATCATCATAATCATTCTAAGCGTTCATTCAGTGTTGTTCTGGCCACAAAACTTCAGTAGCCACGAAAGTTTCATTTTTTTTTCTTTTAAAAAGGTTAATCGCATACGTACAAGCAATTTAATGAATGTACCCGATTCACCTCTTCAGTCGCCTCTGTAGGTTGTTTTTTTATTTTGAGTTACGACACGTCTCCGATCGCATGGCGTGTGGAGACTCGCGCCCACCTTTCGCGGTCCTCAGCCACTGGTCACCAGGCTGCAGTTTTCCGCTTCATTTAATTTCTATCATCTCCTGGGAGAACAGCAATTTTCCCTTACCACCCAGGCGTAAGATATTAGAATCATTAAAATTTCAAGGATAGCCTATGTTTGTATGTTGAGTCAGAGCGGAAGTAGTTTCAGACTTACCGATTTCCCTTTTATGCTCTTTAATTGTATCAGTAATATGTCTTCCCGTCTGGCCCACATAAAGCTGTTGCAGTCTGTTTGGTAGACACCCGACTTCAAACATTTCTCTACTGACGGCTTAATGAATGTGATATTTCCCCCTTCGAGTTACACGAATAAAAGGAGAAGATAACCGCTAGTAGAATTTGCCGCCAATTTTCAAATACCACCAACTCGTAAATATCATTTTTACTTGTTAACTTATGTTGCTCTTTGCAGAGGCGTAGACTAAAGTTTAAGAATGATGGCGGGGGCAAAACTAAGTAGACCTTATGACGTCATCAGGCAGGATAAGGAAAAATTGAAAATATAACAGCAAAATAGTAAGGTTTTACACATTTTAATAGTAGTAAAGTATAGTTGTACATTTTACATAGCTAACAAAGGAAATGCTCTTGTTCATATTGCTGCAAAGGGGCCCGGGGGTCTCCATAAACCACGTCTTAAAATGCCCCAAAGGAGGTGGGGCAGGGGCAGGATGGACCGTACCCCCCCCCCCCTCCCAACTTTACGCCCCTAGCTGTTTTTTATATCTGTAGTCAAACAATGACCTAGTGCCAAAACCGGTCACTTACTGTGTATATATATATATTGTTTTAGTAATACTTGACTAAGTTATTTTATTTTATTTTTTACTGTGACGAAGTCTTACAAAATGAAGTTGGAGAATATTATTAAAATAGACAGCAATGAAAGCCCACAGTTCAACAATGACAAAGACTGTTACGTAATGTTACGTCTATGCAAATGCGTATAATTCTGCGCGTATGAATAAACAATTTTTAACGGCATTTTAACGAGCGGTGAGTGAAACAAATGCACTAAGTGCAACACTGCAACTTCCTCATTACTGCACTTTATGCGTCATTTCTGTTGCAAAACTCGTGGCTGGCCTAACAAAATGTTGACCTAATAAGAGTATTTAACAACAGAAATGATTTGGGCGAATAAATTGGGGTTATATATTTGTGGAGGATTTGACGATTTGAATGAAGATAAAAATATCAAAGAAAACATGAGGCTTGGCCATGATTCGGAGGACATGTAAAGCAGGCGGTCCTGGGCCTTTTTATCTGAGTCTCTTTTATAATGTATTTTATAATTTATAGCAAATTGTGTTATTTGCCCAATGCCAACGACCCGATGCATTTTTTCGTTATTAATCTGGTCTACCCGACTTTTTGCACTTGGTTAAGTAATGCTTTCACCCGTTACATTGCGCCAATGGTAACCTTGTCTGAACTTTCCCAGCAGTGTTATTTGCCCTATGCCAACGACCCGATGCATTTCTTCGTTATTAATCTGGTCTACCCGACTTTTTGCACTTGGTTAAGTAATGCTTTCACCCGTTACATTGCGCCAATGGTAACCTTGTCTGAACTTTCCCAGCAGTGGCGGACACAGCTTTTTATTTGGAGGGGGGGGTATCATCTCTCAAAATACCGCCTCAGGTGTAAACTGAGGAGAAAACAATACGTTATTTGATTTAAGTGACTGATTTAGTTTTTCTAACCAATTCTGATTGGTGCATACAGACCGAAAAGAAACCATTTAAAGAATGGCATAGGGTAGCTTGTTCTTACTTGTGCAAGCGAGCCTCTACACATCATGCGATCGGTGACCTGTCGTAACTCAACACAGTTATTACCTACAGAGGCGACTGAAGAGGTTATTCGATACATTCATTGAATTGTTAGTATGCGAATAAACTTTTATGTAAGATATATACATAAAAACTTTTCCATCATCGGTTGTAGCTTACTTACTTACTTACTTAGATTGTGACCTCAGAAGAAGTGACAAGAAGTGACTCAGAGGGAATACCCGGATATCTGAGGACGGAGTTACACCCTTCAGAACTTTTTTTTTGTCCACAGTCTACAGGTGGGGCATGACTCCGGTCTTGCTTAGAAAGCTTAACGTTGCCGTGACCGGCCCATGCTTGTCCCCTAATAAGTTTGGCAGGGTGTGTGGTTTCGGTAACGAAAATCTGCCCGCTGCGTATATAGGGCAGAACTGCAGAGCTGTAGTCCACTTCTTAATCAACTGAGTTACGACCAGTCTATTACTGGGCTACATATACCTGTAGGTACATTTGATAATGAAAGCCTGCCTAAATTGTTTACTATTGCTTACAATTGCTAACTATTGATTACTATTATTTACCGGGGGTGGACTGGAACACCATGTAGAATTCTAGTCCAGTTCTTAATCAACTAAGCTAAGGCCAGTCTATTTCTAGGCTATATATAGGTACATTTAGTAATGAAAGCCTGCCTAAATTGTTTACTATTGTTTACAATTGCTTACTATTGATTACTATTGTTTACCGGGGGTGGACTGGAACACCATGTAGAATTCTAGTCCAGTCCTGGTTGATCAAGTTAAGGCCAGTCTATTTCTAGGCTATATACAGTACATTTGTTACCCAATGAAAGTCTGTCTACATTGTTTACCATTATTTACAGGGGGTGGACTGGAATAACTCTAATCTAGTTCTTAATCAACTACATAAGCTAAGGCCAGTCTATTTCTAGGCTATATGCAGGTACACTTGTTGATGATACCTGCCTAAATTCTTTACTATTGTTTACAATTGCTTACTATTGTTTACTAATTATTTCCCGGGGGTGGACTGGAACACCATGTAGAATTCTAGTCCAGTTCTTAATCAACTAAGCTAAGGCCAGTCTATTTCTAGGCTATATATAGGTACATTTGTTAATGAAAGCCTGCCTAAATTGTTTACTATTGTTTAAAATTGCTTACTATTGATTACTATTGTTTACCGGGGGTGGACTGGAACACCATGTAGAATTCTAGTCCAGTCCTGGTTGATCAAGTTAAGGCCAGTCTATTTCTAGGCTATATATAGGTACATTTGTTAATGAAAACCTGCCTAAATTGCTTACTATGCGCAGACTGATGTACTCTCAATGTCGCATTCATAAGGCCGGTGTTATGAAAGTGGTCCTGCATCCTAATAGGTTATTAAACACTTGGCTCATTTTATCATTAGTTAGGTACCTATCAAGGCCGCAGACGAGTATGTGTAAACATGTTTGTTTTAGTGTTTTTCCTTAAATAAAGTGGGTAACAGAGGCAGTCTGGTGGACTGGTCCCTTCAAATCAATGGGTTCAATGGTCATTTAATATCCGATTTTATATTCCGCATTAAAGCGGTCTCTACAGGGTCAGTAATAATGACATAACTTTATCAAGATGACAGTAATAATCATCGTGCAAGGTGGACAAAGTTCGGATTGACGAAAAATAATGATAGGAATCCGGATATTCTGAATATTCTGATAACTGCTGGCTGCATCATTACTGAATAGTAATGACATTACTGAGCCAGCCGCCATACCAAGTTGAATCCAGCGGACCAGAGCAGGTTCAAAGCTGCAGATAACTTGGCCATGTGCACAGCGCCGGTAGGGAAACATGGTAGGACTTGTCCTGGTCACCTCCGAACTAATCATGTGACTTCACTGTGTTTCCCAAGTGGTTCGGAATCCACTATAATCAGGAGGTCCACTGTCCCATGGGCTGGGGCATAGGACAGTCAAGTCGGGGTCGTTCTATGGGCCCAAAAATGAGGCCTAAGTCGTTATTAACCCGACGAACACTACTTACTACTAATGACATTACTGATAATGTCATTATTATTGACCGTGTAAGGGCCGTTTAAGAGTGTAGCCTACGTCCCGTAAGAAATTGGCAGCCCGAAACTTAATACTTTCTATTTTTTAAGTTATTAAAAATATTGGTTCATTTAAGATGTAGAAGACTCCATGTATCATACGATACCTTAGGGTATTATTAATTTTTGGTTTTGTAGCTTTTTCATGGTGTCCATTTTAGTTGAAATTTTCGTTTTTATTTTTATTTCTTTGATATAGTTGTTATTAACAAGTTAATAAGTAAAATAATGTGCTACTTTGTGTGCCTTAATTCAAAGAACACGGAGAAAGACCATGTGAGATCATTTGAGATTAGCCCTTCTTAAAATAATAACTCCATTACGAATTCACAGTTAAGATTTTGTGTGTTTGGGATGAAAAGACACATTTGACTTGAACATTTAGTACAAAGTATATATTCTTTCAGAAAAAAAACATTTCTGGGGAAGCCCAGGCTTATTTGCTTATTCTGCGTACCTAACAAGATATTCAAGGTAGGTCTATCATCAACACGCGATATTTCGTGAATCATTCTAGTTTACCATTACATCCTACCGTACGTAGTTATTAACATATTTAATATACTTTGTCGGCTTCTTATAATTCCGAAAATAGTTATACTGGGCTGCACCCACATAAAATACAAATATTATTATTATCCAATGCCCACTCTTGGCATCTCTGCCATTCGGTGTCGCGCAAGCCAGTATAGATCAGCGAGGAGATATTCTCCTGTGTTCACCGACGAGTCTCGAGCGTCTGCAAGCCCCGGGCATCCAAAGAGATGATCGGCCACCATTGAGGGGTGTCCACACAGGGGGCATGAGGACAAGTCGAATACGCCTATCCTATGTAGGTGTGAAGCTAGGTAGTCGTGTCCAGTGAGGGCTCTGAAGGAGGCAACAAACACGTGGCGGGGGAGGTAAAATACAAATAGATACTGTACATTGTCAGCTTACACGCCTTACATCTTCTTATAAGTATCCAGACAGTTTATTGCGGTGAATACCTTGCGGTATGGCAGACCAGGTATAATTAATATAAAACAACTATCCCCATTCGGGTAATGAATGAAGCAGTCTTGATCTGCCTTAATCAACGGCTAATGTTGATTATGCATGGCTTGAAGGAGTCACCTCCGAGAAAGCCAGGCCTTCAAATTAATTGCTTGAAAATCTGATATAAGAAAGAAAGAAAATTGTCTTTAATGCTCTCCAATTTATACGTAGTATAAGGAAAGCGTTATAAAATAAGGATGGTGTGCCCCCCCCCCCCGCCGAAATAAATTTTTTGATGTAAACCTGTATAGTTTGAAGAATTTATCCATTAATTCATTAATAAATTACGTAAACAAGATTTTGGACCCCCCCCCTCCCCCGGAAATCAAAACCTGGGCACGGCCTTGCATCGAGGCTCGAATCTTCCTATTCTTAATCAAGTTCCCTCACCATCTTAACTATTCAACCATTCAGTGGCAGTGCTAGGAAGAAAAATCCATGTGAACGGATTTTCAACCAAATTAAGTCTAGACTCGAAACTCGAAACTGCCCACTTATATTCCTACTTATGATTGATGATATGTCGTCCTTAACTCTTATCAGTCAAAGTTTTAATAAACAGTACGAACTATTTTATCACTTTTATCAATACCGCCTAAGTGCAATCACGCTCGATTGCTTTTCAGTTGTCGACAGACGTTCACAGTGAACGTGACCTAAATGCCGACGATAAACGTCAATAAACATTGAAAGCATGCGGTAGTGTAGTGATTAAAAACAACAACAAGAACAAAATGAGTAGTCAAATATCTGTGATAAACAATGGTAAGAAAGACAGCAACACACCACACGCCCACGCCAACATGGAACAATCAAACGAAGAAAAGAAAAACGAAACGGAAATCGAAAAGACAATTCAAGAATTAGAAGATAGTTTAGGTGAATTATATCAATCAATGAATTATTTAGATAATAATAGTAATGGAGTGAAAACAAGACTGCCTGAGGAAGTAGAATTTGACGAGTTGGATGAATCCTTGGAAGAATTGAGTCAGAACGCGGGGAAGATTGAGACAAATGACGATCAAATATCAGATATTCCAGCGATTAGTCGGGATATGCTGAGGTTAAGTCTGAAACTCAACGGTGGAATGCGACCAGCAACGCCGAATTCCAAGTACCCAGCGAGTGTAGTGTCGGAAGCCGACTCGGGGATCGGGGTTTGCTCGTCCACCCGCCGTCAGGAGGACTCTCCGTGGCCTCGGATGTCGTATCAGTTTCCCTGGCCGACGGCTGATGATGATGTTTCTGTCGGCCGGGGTTCTTCTGGGTTCATGCGCGCTAACAGGTCGTTCAATATTAGTGAGAGTGGCAGGAATACGCCGACGATGTTGAGAAATGCCAAGTCGCTGGATGTGGGAACTCATGGGAGGTTTACGCCTTCCGTTGATGACGTGTCCCTGCGGTCAATTACGATCCCGATGGGTTCTACGGATGGCAAGAAGATTATTTACAAAAAGGAGTCACCTCCGGAGGATTTGCTTCAGTTGCCGCTCAAGTAAGTAAATTTTTATTTGTACTTTTTAGTGTATACCTTCTTTGTATTCTCAGCGACAGCTGCAAATATATAGTATATTTCAGCTTGAGTGAATTTTAAAATGATTTTGGAGGCCGTGGTCAGGATTGTTTTTCGGGGGTGCGGGGAGGGCGGTTCAAAAATTTTATTGGATATTACATAGTGGTTTTTATTTTCCCTCTCAAAATTCTATTCTATCTAGGATCATCAAGCCATTTCATTTCGTGGGGGAGGGGGGAGTTTGAACCCCCATGAACCCCCCCCCCCTTGGCTCCGGCCTTGGGCATGCCCTTAAAGCTTTGAGGTCTGTTGATGCATGCTTCTGCTGAGTGTTGCTACAATGCTTGCACCTCAAGGCCTTTTTCATTCATCGAGGG
The DNA here is from genome assembly GCA_963971405.1 of Psococerastis gibbosa. Lineage (NCBI taxonomy): Eukaryota > Metazoa > Arthropoda > Insecta > Psocodea > Psocidae > Psococerastis > Psococerastis gibbosa. Next base: position 29,477,156 of record OZ020491.1, read on the forward strand.
CTAGGATCTTGCGGCAAGGATGAAGGAACAGGTCTTCAGGCAATAATTTTACGTCAGGTAGCTGAACATAATCCTATTTTGGTTATGGAACGTATTCCTTACTATAGCGAAGTCGCTCAACATCCGCCAAGCACTATCGCTAACTCGCGTCCCATGAGACTAGTATATAGATATGTTAGCTTTTTGATAGGTTTAGGCAATCTCGAGCATGTACGCATTCATGGACACCACAGACAGCTGAAATTGGAAGCACAACAACCAAATTTCCACCCCCCCCCCCCCGTTTCCGCCAGAATGACCTTCATATTGCATCAACTGGACTACATCCATGTCTTTCATATAAACTCTAAAGTAGGGGTGTCGTTTCAATATTTTTGCATGGGGAGCTAGATGACAATTAGGTACATTTTTAAACAGGGTTGTGACGATTTCCTCTTTGAGTTATGGCCAATATCGTATTTTTTCCAATCGCAGAGGGGCAATGGCAATGACGCCTAGCTGCTCTAGATTGAAATCCTATTCCAAAAATGTCATTCCAGTTTCCACGTTGAATGTTTAAATTAAATTGCGAATTACACAGATGAGATTGGACATCGAGATACATAGACAGATTGTTTTCAAAACAATTGAGCGCCAATTGGCTAAACATGTATTGGAGTAGTCGCGACAGGTTCCCAGGAGAACCGACATTGCGTAATGCGGATGGTCTGTGGCCTGTCATTCGATATTAACGTGTCACCAGACTTGACACTAATGCCAACTGTTTTACTCTATTTCCCTTTATATCCCTGTATATTTTCTGTTTAATGCTGGAGTTCTATATAGGCGAGATGTGACATTCACTACCTCCACGGATTTTTGTTTGGAAATTGTAACTATAAATAAATTATGACTTTTTGTTCTATTACTAAGCCAACCTAGCGAAATTAGGACTGTAAAGCTCTCAACTGGTAAGGCCCGGAACCGCCTGCTGTACATGCCCTCCGAAGCATGGTCTTGTTATTGGTATCTGAAAGATCAGGGACACAGCTTCTGCTAGTCTCGGGCAAACCAGAGGGTGGCCGTCGTCTTGTCGTTGTCCGTATTCGCAAGTCGGTTCCTCTATCAGTCCCCAACTACACAGGTTTGCGCGGCATTTTTAAGCCCCCATTCTTACCCTATTGAGGCTCCGGCAGAAAATTTAGCAAGTGTGAGACTCGAACCAACAACCATGCGGGTGAAAGTCCGTACCACTACTCTACAAGTTCTGGTGCCACTTGACATGTCATCACAGTATCAAGTGATTTGTTGTTGTTTGGATGTGTCCAAGATGTGCTCTGATTGACCAATGAAGATTAGGCAGATGGCACGCGAAATTAGCAAAATAAAATACTAAGATAGAGCGCTGGCACAGTATGTCAGAACAACGAGGACTTAAAAAACTCGGAATCCTACCAGCCAAGAAACTCACCCAAGACTGTTACTTGGTAGGTTAGAGATAAGGAAAATAGTTGGACTACTGACTGGTCACTGCAACTTGAGACATCACCTGCACAGAATCAAAGTCTACAATGGTAGCCGTCTATGCAGGTGGTGTGATATGGAGGACGAGACAGCAGAACATGTTATATTAGAATGTGAAGCTCTAGCACGACATCGCCTAAGAACCATAGGATTTCCTGGGTCGGAGCTAGAGAACATACGTCGAGACCCCGTAAAGCTAACCCGTAACTTTTTAAAGAGATCGGGTATTCTAGACGGGGAATAAGGTGAAAAAGCGGTCGCAATAGATCTATTAGGTCGACGCAAAAATACCGCAAAAAAAGAAAAAAAAAAAGAAAAATAGATAGAGCGCCCCCATCTATTCTATATAGAACTAAAATTTTCCTAACCCAATTGCTGATGCTGCTGCGGAGTGTCCTGTTATTTTGAAGTGACATTTAAATAGTTAACTGAAAGTTAAACAATGATGTGAGCTCAGCGAGTACATTTCACGGGCTGTAAGTTAACGAATGAAGTGCGTGACAATACAAGTGTAAGATACGCTGACTAACTGAATAACAACTAATTGAAACACACAATACCTTTCTGATAATGATGGCATCTTTAAATATGCTGTTGTGCCCATTGTAGCGTGGAAGAATCATAGCAGAGTCAATTGCTTGCAGACTTCCACCTGGATGTATCTAATGAGCAATTTGTATTTGAAGTTACATCTGCTACTGCAAGTTTATGAGCCGCAGACTAACTGAATAAAAACTAATTGAACATGTAACAAATGACCAGTTTGAATTTGAAGTTACATCCGCTAGGCACTCCAAATTAAATAATGATAATTGTGAGAGGCCATGTTTATGATACGCAGACTAACCTAATAAAAACAATACACAATACCTTACGGATAATGGGCATCTTTTAATACAGCATTGTACTATTGTAGCCCGAATGAATCCTAGCGGAGCCAATTACTTGAAGACCTCTACTTTGATGTATCGAATGACCAGTTTGAATTTGAAGTTACATCCGCTAGGCACTCCAAATTAAATAATGATAATTGTGAGAGACCATGTTTATGATACGCAGACTAACCTAATAAAAACAATACACAATACCTTACGGATAATGGGCATCTTTTAATACAGCATTGTACTATTGTAGCCCGAATGAATCCTAGCGGAGCCAATTACTTGAAGACCTCTACTTTGATGTATCGAATGACCAGTTTGAATTTGAAGTTACTGCTAACTGCAAGTTAAACAATCAAAATTGTTAGAGTCATGTCCAAGATACGCAAACTAACTGAATGATTTTACTAATGAAAACACACAATGCTTTATTGATACTGGGCATCTACTGCATATTGCAGTGTGAACGAATCTTAGCAGAGTCAATTACTTGAAGACCTCCACCTTGTAGTATCAGTCTAAGTAACCAGTTTGTGTTTGAAGTGACATCTAACGTGCTAACTGCAAGTTAAACAATGATGTGCGAGACAAGTGCAGGATACGCAGACTAACTGAATAATAGCTAATTGGAAGGTCTCGGTGACAATGAGTGTTATTTCGTGTAATCACAGACTACCGGCCTCGCCAGCACACTCGGCTGACATCCTCATGTTAATGTCCCCATTTAAGAATAAATATGCAGTGCTGGAGGAGCGGTTAGGGTTGCTATTTAACACTATTGTAGGAGTCTAAGATCAATGACCTTTTCAAAGGTATTCATCCTCCGAACAAAACAACACTTACTCCTTGGACCTTGGCGCGTCGGCCGGAAGGGTGCCACATCGCGCCAGCCTGCGCGGTCTTGCGCTCTCCTTCGTCGTCAGTCATCGGTGCCCAGGGTCGCCAGATCCACCACGACGTCGTCCAGCCATCGCATCCAAAAACAAAGAGAATGAAAATCAAATTCATTCAGTTGGTAATTAAGCACATTTAGAGGCTTCCCCCCAAAAATATTTGTGTTTCACTTCAGTGGGCCATTTATTATGGCCATTGGTATTAACTTACCCCTGGGGTTAAAACTGTGAACAAACAAATTTTGAATAGCACTTTCTATTGTAAAAATTATCTTGTTTATAAATTTTTAATACTAGGGTATTATACAGTATTGGCCCCGGGATTATAATCGCCATGATCGGGCCGCAGAGGCAACCTGCCACGTCTCCTGTGACCTGTCACAAATATTATGGTGAATATATTTATTTATTTATTTATTACTCTGAACTTGCCAGAACACCACAATATCCGTCTGTTCCGATTCTACTTTACAACGCATGGTGGGAGTGGCCTTTAGTCAGTTGTCTGAGCACCGAAATAATATCCAGGTCACGACTACTCTGTATGGCAATCGCAGCCAAATGGCTAGGCCGCTAATCTCTTTTTTTATGCCTCCCAGGCTTTTAATAGTCACACAAGGTCCTGATGCCCATGCCATCGTATAAGAGGCATATACGAGTACATGCTCCTCCTTTTACGCCTGCTGTGACTCAGTAGCGTATTTAAGGGGGACAGCCCCCATGCCATGGGTGAATGTAAGATAGGGGATAACTAGAGAGGGGCATATCTGCAGAAATGGCGAGGTCCACGCGATATACCGAGAACCTCCGATAGTAGCCGAAATCAAGAGAGCTCGCATCAGGTGGCTAGGACACGTGGAACGAATGCCAGACAACAGGGTTACAAGAGCAGCCTTACACAAGGTGCCCCAAGGGAGAAGACGAGTGGGATGACCACGGATACCATGGCTGGAAGACGTCGAGGTGGATCTGTTGACCCTTGGCGTCGATGACTGACGAAGGAAAGTGCAGGACCGCGCAGGCTGGCGCGATGTGGCAGACCTGGCCAAAGCCCTTCATGGGCCGTAGCGCCAAGGAGTAGTAGTAGTAGTTTTGGTGATTTTTTTTTAAATATAAGGTTAATCGCATTCAAACAACTTAATGCATGTATCTGATAGACCTCTTCCATCGCATCTATAGGTTAGCAGCCGTCTCCGATCACGCGGCGTATGGAGGCTCACACAAGCACAACCACGCTGCCACCTTGCCATCGAAGCCGATTTGCACCTACGGCTCTTATTGTTGTTTTCTAGTGAACGTGACTGATCTCCAAGAGCGGCCATGTCGAGTTAGGTAGGCCTACCTACGTACCGTAGGCCCAAATAAGTCCTGTAATATAACCATTCTTCCGCAAGCCCGCTTAAAAATCGCTAAACCTAAAATCATTCGTGGAATGCCGGTATGGATGATGCGTATTCGCACGTTAATAGTTGGTTGAGTGAAGCCCATAATTTAGGTACTGAAATAGACATTTTCCACGAAGCCTGGTAGCATTTTTTTTTACAGAGGTATCATTAGTTTCACTTCATGCTCTGCAGATGTCATTTCAGGCAGTTTGTGGTCCAGAGGACGCGGTGAAGGACATGCACAACATGTCATTGCCATAAATGACTTTGAAGTATTGTTTTTCAAGGCGCTATAGTACACCTACCATTTCCTTAGTTTCATTCAAAGTTACTTTACGTTCCTCTTCTTCTGCTATTGCATCATCTTACTCTGCTTTAGCTGGCTTTTGAGAGCCTCTTCCGCTGCAACCATGTCGTTTCTAAACTGGACTTCTAGGGCAAGCGAAATTAGAGGATATGGGAAAAACAGGGCTTGGCGGGATTCAAACCCACGATCTACGCCTAACCGGGGCGTCGTTTTAACCGCTAGACCACAAGCCCTTATAATACTACAATGTATTCTATGGCAAGGTGGTAGCGTGCTTGTATTATTGCGAGTCTCTACAAGCCCTGCGATCGGAGACGTGTCGTAACTTTATTGCCTTTAGTATTCGTGGAGGTTAGCGGAAGCAAGACCACAAGGTAGAAGGCTAATCGGCAGACCGAGGACAACCTCGAGAAATGAATTGAATAACTCACCGGAGCGAGAGGAAAAAATCTTCACCTCTTCACGCGGCACTAACTGGGAAGAGGAGGAAGAAGAAGAGAAATTGGCCCTTTTTGACCGACCTACAGTTCTTTTTTTGTAGATCCAACTTCAGGTTTTAAACTAGGTAGGCTATAGTAATCCACAGATGGTGGAGTGTTGTCGAGCAGGTCAAAGTCCTTCAAGGGCTGTAGAGCCAGAAGAAGGAGAAGAAGATGCAACTTCAGGTGGTTTAAAGTTAGACACTGTGCATCATGTCATTGTAGGCTAATTTATATTGTAACTTCAATTTAGGCTATTTAATGTAGTGATGTATTTCCGAAAAGGACTAAGTGGGAGCCTGGAGCGGCAACTTTTAGGGGCGGCAAAATTTTGGGGATAAATAATCTATTTTCACATATAATTTTGTATTATTAAAACGGTCACTATGCAGCGGCTGCGTTGGCGCATGACAAAGGAGAGGAGGGGGGGGGGGCGCGACGGCGACAATCTTCTCTGCCTAGAGGCGGCAGGTATAAATACGCCCATGATTTAATGTAGGCCTATACAAGTTTCTTCTTACTTAGATATCCATGTACCAACAGTGAAAAATATATTTTAAAAGAACGCCATGGCCTACTTTCACAATATTTTGCTAATAATTCTTCTAGTCTTCTACTAACTCTTTCCTGGAGCCTCATCCAAAGGTGTACCGGGGCCTGATGCCTTGTCCATGAAAGTAGCGTTTTCTCCGCAATGCATCATCTTTGTCATAACCTCCGCCCACGTAAGCTGAAAAAGCTAACCTTTTGGCTGACTTTAAACTGAGTTAATCAAATTAATGCTGACCCGCCCGGAAAGGGTCAACGAAAAGGTCCTCCAACAATGGTTAGTGGACAAAGCAGATGTTAATAGCGTCAATTGACAGCAGTGGGACGAAATTGACAATGGAGGAGACCGTAGCATTGTGGCAGCTCCCTTCGTTCGAGTTCCCCGGTTAGGCACAGTATGTATACAGTAGATCAGTAGGAATAAAGTGAGGATTCTGGTGCACCCATAAATTTAGGCTCCTAACTAGAATTAAAATTAAGAAATCGGGTTGGTGAACAAAGCAGATGTTAATTGCGTCAATTGATAACAGTGGGATGAAATTTACAATGAAGGAGACCGCATCATTGTGGTAGCTCCCTTCGTTCGAGTTCCCCGGTTAGGTACAGTATGTATACAGTAAAGAAGCAGGAATTAAGTGAGGATTCTGGTGAACACATAAATTTTGGCTCCTAAAGTAAAATCTTAAAAAATAGGGTTAGGGAATAATTCTGATGTTAATCGTGGCTTGAAATTGGCAATGGAGGAGTCCGTATCATTGTGGCAGCTCCCTTCGTCCGAGTTAGATACAATATATAAATGCAATATAGCAGTAGGAATAAAGTGAGGATTCTGGAGAACATATAAATTTCGTCTTCTAAAGTAGAATCTTAAAAATAGTGTTAGTGGACAAAGCAGATGTTAATTGCGTCAATTTACAGCAGTGGGAAGAAATTAACAACGGAGGAGTAGTATTGTGGCAGCTGCTTTCGTTCGATTTGCCCTGTTAGGCACAGTATGTAGGCCTATGCAGTAGAGCAGTAGGAATGAAGTGAAGATGCTGGTACACCCATAAGTTTAGGCACCTAAAGTAGAATCTTAAAAAATAGGGTTAGTGGATAATTCGGATGTTAATAGTGGCATGAAATTGACAATGGAGGAGACTGTAGCATTGTGGCAGCTCCCTTCAACCGAGCTCCCCGGTTATATCTGTCGTCCGTTTTCAAAAGGGGACAAGTGCCTTCAATTGAAATTTACAGGAGAGCCAAAATTTAGTTCTACACGTTTTGTAAGACTAAGAGTGATATTGTCCCTTTTTGCTACTTCTATAGACTGAGACGTGTGCAATAAGCAAGACTTAGTCCCCTTATGTCCCCTTATGGAACAATCCTTCAGTCTTACTTGTCCCATTCTGCATCTGTGCTTGAAATTCAAAGCGTTGATATGAAGTTATTAGACTACCTTTTGCAACTGTCTCTTCACACTTTGTTTTTGAGCATGTCATCTAACGGAGAACATTAGAACCTCATTTTTGTTTAAAAACTGACTTGTCCCCTTTTGCATATAGACGACAGATATACAATATATAAATGCAGTAGTGATAAAGTGAGGATTGTAGTGCACACATAAATTTAGGTTCATGAAGTAGAATCTTTTAAATAGGGTTACGGCACTGAATAGTAATTTAGAGGAGTTAAGCTATTTTGAGATTGTTATTGTATTAGTGCAGGTAACAAGGTCACAGATCTTATACTGGTTGAGAGCTAAATCATTATCCTCTCGCTTTGAATTTCAAAGGGAATTTTCCTGGAGTGGTAAGGGGGACGAAGGAGGGGGGTTCTAAAGGGTTGGCAGGAATGCATTTACATTCACTTCAAACGCGATCTCTATATTAGCCTATTTCGCAAGTTTTCCTGTTCGAGGCTTGCAGTTGCTAAGTTACACGTACTGTAAAGTTAGGCCTGCTCCGCTCGCACACGTTTCTGCATCAAAGAGATAGAAAACCATAGAGTGAGCTTAATTATGTTGAGCCGTGTGGTGCATATAATATAACTATACTTATTTTACAGGGGATTTTAGGTGAACGGCGATAAACTTCTAGGGCGTGTTCACAGTTTGTTTTCTTTTTGAGAAAAAACAACCCCCATTTTCGCGATGCCGAAAACGCACAGTTATCGAGCTAGGGGCGGTTTGGTTTACCGACTTCAATGGCAAGGTGGTAGCGTGCCTGTACTTGTGCAAGTTTCTTCACACCTTGCAGTCGTAGACGTGTCGTAACTCGACACATGTAGGCTACCTATCAGGTGACTTAGTGAGGCGATTGAAGACGTTAATCGAATACAGTCATTAAATTATGTGTATGCGATTTAACCATTTTGTAAACAAACAAAACAAAAACATGTTACATTCTTTAATGACCGTGATTACACACTCTAATATTTATTTGGTCGAAGAAATATTTGGAAAGATTATGTTGAAGTACCATATATCATCCCGTGGGCCGTGGCTGGAGACCGTTATCAATATGGCCGCTAGTGTAACCTGCATAAGATAAGTACTCAATTTGGCGGGGAAAACAGCCTACACAAGCTAAGTAGAGTTTTTGACCGTTCTGCTATGCTGCAGTGTGTAAGATATCGATATGTTTTGCGTTGGTACTTATCTCTGATAGTTGGCTTATGGTTAACGGGTGCCTCGTATGGCATATTATGGCTCACGCCGCTCCAGTTAATATATTTCTATGCCATATCCGATTTGATCTGTTATACTTTCCAATTTTCCTTAGAGCTAAATTTATTCCATCGAATATTGGAACAATATTCCAATAGCCAACGGCCATACCAAGTTGAATCCACCAGAACAGAGCCTGTTCCAAACTGTGGCAAACTTGGTAGTGCGCACAGCGTTGGCAGGGGAACATGGTGGGACATGATAACGCGCTGGGACTATACCAGTCAGTTTACGTGCGTGTCGAGTTCTGGTCACATCCAATTTAATCGTGCTACTTTACTATGTTCCCCATGTAGTTCGGAATCCACTATAATTAGGAGGTTCACCCTGTCAGTCAACTCCCCTTCTCCCCGAGGTGAAGGAGTCTGCCCTTAGGGTGCCTCAAGAGTTAATAAATAGACTCACTGACAGGGTTGCATAAGCAGAAATACTGAAAGCAGGCGTTGGAAATCAAAACAAACCAACAATATTATTTCAATATTTTCGTGTGTAATAGGGGGATGTCAAGGCCGTGCCCAGGTTTTGAAGGAATGGATAAATTCTTCAAATCATACAGGTTTACATACAAAAATCGTCCGGACCCCATGGACCAACGTAGTAGTTTGTTTATTAAAATCATTATACCTTCATTATTCCTTCTTCTTATTTAGATGCCTCTCCCTGCTCATAACTGACTAATTGATCTATCCTATTTCGAATATAGCATTACCAGTTTTATTGTTTCCATTAGTCGACCATGCTATACGTACGTAAGTTGTGTAGGCTACCTACGCAGCATTTCATCTCTCAGGTACGAGCCTAGGTAATCACATACACTAACATGACCGTGCATAATGCCACGAGCAGAGCCCAATTTGTTACGGTAACTTTTAGACAAGTAGCTAACGACCTGTCGTCTACAGGTCTACAATCGTAAAATTAAAGAGCCTGCCGCAAATGGCATTATTAGCGTTAATAGTGGAGACTGGAGAAGTTCAAGAAATTTGGCATAGGGTCGCTATATACCGGCATTTTTTACAATTAATCAATTTGACTGTTACGTAGCCATATTCTTAGCAGGCCTACAGTTTTTGTTGCTTTCCAGTTTATACGTACTTGGTATTCACTCCGTTTCTATTTCCCTAAGGGAAAGTAGGAATGGAACTCCAGTTTTTCTACTGTAGAAAAATAATTGCCATGGAAACGTGTATCTCTAAGTTTCCGACTTTACCCGACGTAACCTAACCTACTTCCAAAGGTCTTTGCCTTCGCTTAACATGTGCTGTAGTCCACCTCTTGCCATGATGTTTCCTTTTTTTATTAATTTCTGTCACCGAGCTTATTTTTTTAAATAAAATAAAAATAAAAACCAAAATTCAAATGCAAAACAACAACAATTATGGCCGTTTGGCGTTTACGATTTCCCAAGCTCAGCATACCCAACCACAACTTGTTGGGGAAAGTGGGGAATGTTTTGAAATACATTTCCATAAATGGAATTATTTTTCTACCGTAGAAAAACTGGAGTTCTATTCCTACTTTCCCTCAGGGAAATCGAAACGGAGTGAATACTCTTGAAGTAGTATAACTTATACTGTATAAGGAAAGCTTTGTAATTGTCAAAATGTTCGATTTCGTGATTTCAACGGATTTACACGTTTTGAAGTCCTATGGGCCCAAAAAAGTGTATTTTACGAAATATCTGTCTGTCCAACTTCCCAATTCGGAAGGTGCCCGATTGTGTCAACCAATACACAGTTCAAATTCAATCAACTGAGGCCTACGTTAGAATCCGTTAACAATTCTATAAACTGACTGAGTTAATTGACCCAATCCAAATTTAGATACATACGATACACGTAACTCCCCAATTCGTAAGGTGCCCGATTTGGCTCAACCAATATACAGTTCAACTTCAATCAACCGAGGCCTACGTTAGAATCCGTTAACAGTTCTATTAACTGACTGAGTTAATTGACCCAATCTAATTTAGATACATACGATATCCGTAACTTCCCAATTCGTAAGGTGCCCGATTGTCTCAACTACTAGTATATAGCCGTCAGTCAACCGAAACCTACGTTAGTATCCGTTAGCAGTACTATAAACTAACTGAGTTAACAGACCCAATCCTAACTTAGATAGGCTGCATACGACAAACGTAACTTCCCAATCCGTAAGGTGCCCCTTGTTTCAACTGTATAGTCGTCAATCAACCGAGGCCTACGTTAGAATCCGTTAACAATTCTATAAACTGACTGAGTTAACTGCCCCAATCCAAATATAGATACATACGATACACGTAACTTCCCAATTCGTAAGGTTTTGCTAATAAGTTTAGTGTTGCCGATATCCTTCATAAATCTCACAAGATGGTTTACTCTCAGTTGCCGTATGTTAGCGAACGGGTTCACAGTTATAAGTTCTAAAAAAAATTTTCAATTAAATATTTCATTAATTATTAATTTAAAATTTATCGTATCTATAGTTCCGCCAAATAAGGTAAAGCCATGAACGTACGCAGCTATGGGCGCCCTCCCGAAATAATCCAAAATTAATTTTTTTACTGAAATATCCCATTTGGCCAAACAATGGCAAAATTTTGGTGTGAAATCAAAATTCCAAACGTTACCTATCCTAAACTTTCAGGCGCCTGTGCCACGATATTTATATGGTATTCTCATGTAACCTCTTCTTTGCTTATGGATAGTGAGTGCCCCTTAAAGACGAGAAGCAAGTTCTCGGCGTTCTTTCCAACTTCGGTTTAAGACTCATTATACTGTTCCCTGTCATAATCTATATTGCATCTCTGAATTCAGCGATTCAGCTAGGTAACCGCTTTGGCCTTAATAAGTTGTGTATCAAATATTGAAGAAACCCACTATTTTGCGCCTATTATTTATTCAAAACATTTGATAGCCTACCTGTTTGCAGTCTTAAGTCTGTCTGTGAGATATACAGTCTTTTTGCTTGTCAAAATGCGTAAAATTTTAGGTGTATAGGGAAAATAAAATCACCCAGAGGAAACTCCCGGCCCCTTCATCTGAAAAAAAATAATAACAATGCGTGTATTTATAAAAGAAAAAACATTACAATTTTACTAAAACCGGTGCCAAAAAGGCGCGTTGGGATCATAACACTAATTTACTGTAGTAGATTATTTATTTGTTTGTCACACTAACATTAATGTTTTATATAGGCTACTGTACCTGTGAGTAGACTTATAATGTGTTCTTAATGATAGACGAGGTAATATTTTCATGGTATCCGGCCCTGATCATTTCATTGTAGGCCTTGTAACTCAAACCTCTATAGTTGACAGAATTTCTGATGTGTGTTAATTTGTAATTAGGAGCCGTGAGGAATCCACGTCCAGTTTGCCTAGTGCTTATGTTATTAGCAAAAATTCTGTCACCTTGGAAGTCACTCAAGTTACTTACTCGAAAGTCAGTAAAATTTTCTTGTCAAAACACAAAAATCTTAACTCCTTAAAAATTATTGTTCCAGTTTTATTAGCATTCTCATGGCAAATTTTTGACAAGTAGGTAACAATTTCCAACAACTCCAGTACCACCCCAAGCGCCAATTCCAAAAGATTTTACGTTCGTCTCTGTCTGTAAAATATAAACGATATTGCTATCAAATTCAAAAGCTACGTACGTCCATGGATAAAGCAAAACCGAAAACTAAGGTGGTTATTCGCACCAACCCCACTAAATAGAAATTTCAGTTGTGAGAAGCTTCCATAGACGGTCAATTATACAGGTTAGCCAACGTAATGAGCCTGGATTGACAATAATAGTGCCTTTGTTCTCGTATTCATTGCATTCCATTCAAAGTTCCATGTTGAATCCATTATTTGCGAACAAAGTTCAGCCGATTAATTTTGAAGCCATTCAGTCGACCTCATCTCTGTAAGTACTAGTGTATGCACGATTTATTTAACTTTAGAAACTAATTAAGGACATTGGATATACTGTGTATTCTTCTTTTAATGTTTCTTCCATCGAAGATTGGCGATCATCATGGCTAAAATTAGAGGATATAATATAGAAGAAACTGAACTTGGTAGGATTCGAAACGGCGCGTAGATCGAATCCCATCAAGTCCAGATTTTTCGAAATTCTTCAATTTCTTCAACCAAAGTGTTGTTGTTTCCAACGCCTGCTTTTAGCATTTCTGCTTTAAGCAACCCTGTCAGCCTGGCGGGGGTAGTGAGGCACCCGAAGGGCAGACTCTTTCACCTCGGGGGAAACGGGAGTTGACCGACAGGGTGGACCTCATGATTATAGTGGATTCCGAACCACTTGGGGAACATGGTAAAGTCACAAGATTAATTCGGTGATGACCAGGACTCGACACGCACGTATACTGACTGTTATAGTCTCAGCGCGTTATCATGTCCCACCATGTTCCCCTGCCAACGCTGTGCATACTACCAAGTTTGCCGCAGTTTGAAACATGCTCTGCTCTCATGGATTCAACATGGTAAGGCCGTTGACTCTTCAACCAAAGTTAATTTAATGCCAGTGTTATATAGGCCATATAATACTGCAATATAAAGATCATTATGGCAATTATGACCTAAGGCGCCCATTCCACCGACCGGCTAGGGCTATTTACAAAAACGGTGACGTGGTAGCAGACATTCAAGGCTTAGGTGGTGTTTCCATCGACCTCGCATTGCAGAATGCAAATGACATTGACGGAAATTAGAATTTTTCTTTTTATAGAAATCTATTAAAATGTTTGTACTTAACATATCCCATGACGCCATTTTTTAATTTTAGTTTGTTTGTTTGTGATTTTACTGTATGATCATTGATCAATTTTAACTATGGCATAGAGGAAAATAAACATTTCCGTCAATTCTGCAATGCAATGGGCGCCTTAGAGACTGCTGCTCTGAAAAGGGAAGTTGTGCTATTACCAAACCATTGCCTCAGATTTTTCAACCAGGATGTTCTTCTTCTACCTGGAGCCTTATGTACACACTTATGGTTTTCATGCATGTATTGTAGTTTTTACAATATACTGTATTCCACAGTAAGTCAGTAACAGGTCAATTGTCAATAACCTCTATTAAACTATCAGCACCGTTCATAATCAAATTAATTTCCTTAATGAAAGATCACCGCAATCAGCGAGAACTGCTGACATTTACAGACATAGAAATAGAGAACTCAGTAACCTTAAAAGACCTTCATAAAAAGTGTCCCATAGGAAATTGGCAGCATGAAATTTAATACTTCTAATTTTTTATTTAAATAACTTTGGGTCATTTAAGTTTTAGAAGACTACTTACTTCATGCGCACCATATAATAGGGTATTTTAAATTGTAGGTACCGTAGCTTTTTAATTAAAATTATAATAATTTGTAAACCATAAAATTTCACGTAACATAGATACCATGAAAAAAATACTAAACAAAAAATTAAAAATGCCCTATTATATTATGCATGAAGTAGTCTTCTACAACTTAAATGAGCCAATACTTTAATAAATAAATAAATAAAAAATAAGAAGTATTAAATTTCGGACTTCCAATTTCCTACGGGACGAACACTCTTAAGGCACCCATTCCATTGACCGGCTAGGGCTATTTCCAAAAACAGTGACGTGGTAGCAGACATTCAAGACTTAGGTTGCGTTTCCACCGATCTCGCATTGCAGAATGCAAATGATATTGACGGAAATTAGAATTTTTCTTTTTATAGAAATCTATTAAAATGCTTGCACTTAACATATCCCATGACGCCATTTTTTAATTTTAGTTTGTTTTTTGGTGATTTTACTGTATGATCATTGATCAATTTTAACTATGGCATAGAGGAAAATAAACATTTCCGTCAATTCTGCAATGCGAGTTCGGTGGAAATGCCACCTAAGTCTTGAATGTCTGCTACCACGTCACCGTTGTTGGAAATAGCCCTAGCCGGTCAATGGAATGGGCACCTAAGTGGCAATCAGACTCTCTCATGAAATAAAATAAAAATATAATAATTTCTCCGGAAATATCAATGGTAAAGCCATTCATGAGAAGTCATTAGCCAAAGTATGTTATGTTCCGTTTCTTAACCGTCAGCAGCAAAACGGCTTCTGTATCCAATCGTCAGTATATCCTGTGTCATGTGCCAATCAACGTAAGATGTTAGTCCCGGACACAAAATATAATAGGAATATTAATTCTTCTTCTTTACCTCATACGCTCAATATTTTAAGGGAAATTTTGTATACATCCGCATGGTTTTACCCTTCCGGTTGTTCTTCACAGTCTTCTTCCCCTCATGTTACAGCCGGCTGGCTGGTTGGCAGCAACATGTGGCATCGATGCCTCCACTCCCCTCGATCCTGGCACGCTCTCTTCAGCTCCACGTATGTATTAGCCTCTACATCCTCCATCACTTGCTGTAGATACCATGGGCGCCGAGTTGTGAAAATTATTGATATGGCCCAACACTGCCCGAGGAAATCTTTTTTTCGGGGGGAAGGTGCCAATTTCCCCCCCCCCCCCTCATCATTAAAATATATGGCTTCACTCTGTAGCTATCATTTCAATAAATCTGTTGCAAAGATGACACAATAAGAATAAACCCACAATATTTTTTTAATTTTAAAACAGCGCAAACACAGCACTCCTTTTTTTCATTTTTTTTTTTTTTAGCAATGAACAGATTAACAAGCCGTCTCAAGTCCATGTGGTGGTGATGATGGGCATTTAAAATGGCAACAGTCGCTGTTGCGTCATCGTGGAACGCAAATAATTTTTGAGGCGGCGCAATCATTTCAATTTTTAATTCTCACAATAAATTATAAGATTTGTTCTAAATAAGTGCAATGTAAAATAGTGAATTTATTTATAAAAATACACTAAAATATGAGGTGGTTATTCCTAAAATTATTTATATGGCTCAGCCATACCAATCTGAATATTTGTATGGCCCGGGCCATAGGCGCCCATTCCACATACGTCAATCGTCAATGAAAAATTGAAAAATGACGTCAAAATGACGTAAATTGACGTAGTAGCAGAATTTTTAGTATGTCTTTAATGTCTGCTAAAACGTCATTTTTCAATTTTTCATTGAAGATTGACGTATGTGGAATGGGCGCCATACCAAGCCTTATGGAACCGGCGCCCATGGTAGATACTCTTTTCTCGGGCGCCTCATAGTCAATTAAAAACTATCCCACTAGCCCACATCATTTGGCCTGTACAAATAGAAAAGCTAGCAAAACGGGAAAAGTTGCGAAGCTGAAACAAATGAGTTGTACGCGTAGTTTAAGCAATAAGCTAACAAAGCGATTTGCTGAATCCTCCCCAGTTCCCGATGAAGTAGAAAGTTGGAGCTTGAGGCTCACTATTTGACTTTCCTTTGAAATCCCTATTAATTTGCCCCAAAATTCAGCACAATTGCTCAGCAATTTAAGTTGCCTTCAACTTACTTTATTGGATTTGGCCCAAATAAATAGCCTACAATACAGTAAATATTTATAATATGCCGGCTGCTGTATAGGCAAAGTCCTGTGAGCCTTTTCATGCACCTAGGCTTACCTTGGCGCCCGAGAAAAGAATATTTGCAGCAAGTGATGGAGAATGTAGGGGCCAATCAAGGTAGCTGCCCCCCCCCCAAAAAAAATCGGTAAATCTATTGTAACTTAATTTATTACGCTCTAATTTAATCGATCCTACATATGTTTGTAGAGTAGTGGAACGGACTTTCACCGGAAAGGTTGTTGGTTCGAGTCCTACACTTGCGATATTTTCTGGCCATGCTTCGGAGGGCATGTAAAGCAGGCGGTCCCGGGCTTTCCTAGTTGAGTGTAAGAGAGGGCTTATAGCCCTAACTCCGCTAGGTTGGCTTAGTAATAGAACAAAAAAGTCAATATTTATTTATGTTTTTCCTATTTTGACCCACAACTACCTCCCCCCCCCAAAAAAATGAGCTGGATCCGTCCCTGAAGCCAATACATACTTAAAGCTGAAAGGTCGTGCCAGGATCGGGGGAGTGGAGGCATCGAGGCCACATGTTGCTGCCAACCAGCCAGCCAGCTGTAACTTGAAGAAGAAGAGGTTACCTATAGTCAGTCACCCATTAGTCCTAAAGAGAATCAGTGCATTTGAAACAACATGTAGTTATACAGGTAGACACACCTTCGAGATGTCCCTAATGCTGAGGCCCTGAGGCGAATAAATAAATAAATAATGACTATAATATAGCTGAGACCACCCTAGCGGAGTCAGGGCCATAAGGCCCCTCTCTTACACTCAACTAGGGGTCAGCAACAAAAACAGTATAAATGGACACAGAAACCGAGTTGCTGCTGACAGTTAAGAAACGGAAACTAACATACTTCGACCATGTGATGAGGAACGAAAAGTATCGCCTTCTGCAGCAACTCAACTCCTGTATCCATTTTGTATTTGTTTTATTTTTTTATTTTAAAGGTTATCGCATACAAACAATTCAATGAATGTATCCAATTGACCTCTTGAGTCGCCTCACTATGTTACCTAATAGGTACTTGTGTCGAGTTACGACACGTCTCCGATCGCATGGCGTGTAGAGACTAGCACAAGTACAAGCACGCTACCACCTGGCCATCGAAGTCGATAAATTTCCCTATGGACTAGAGTACTCATAATATTTATTACGGTACCTGTACTAATGGATAAATAGGAAAGCTTATAGGGGTTCATTCGTAACGGTTCCTGTTACCAGTATGCAGTAAGGCGGCACCTCTATGTTCCAATACACAGTATTCCCAAAAAAACATGTAGGGTAGTGGTACAGACGCCGACCTTCACCCGAGGGGAGTCCCATACTTGCTACGTTTTCTAGCCATGCTCCGGAGGGCATGTAAAGTAGGCGGTCCCGAGCCTTCCTAGTTAAGTGTAAGAGAGGGCTTTATAGCCCTAACTCGGTTAAGTTGGCTTAGCAATAAAACAAAAATTAAATATTTATTGATTTATTAATAAGAATAAGATACCAGTAATGCAGTAAGGCGACACCCCTGTGTCCCAATACATACAGCCAAGGCCGTAGCCAAGGGGGGGTTCATGGAGGTTCAACCCCCCCCCCCCCCCCGAAATGAAATGGCTTGACACTACATAGAATCTGATTTTGAGAGGAAAAATAAGAACCACTATGTAATATCCAATAAAACTTCTAAACCCCCCCCCCCAAAAAAAAAATCCTGGCTACGGCCTTGCATACAGCGGTGCGCCAGTACTTTTCTATATGCGTGGTGTAAGCTTTATTGTCTACGTGAGGTGGCATTGATGGCAGAAGGACAAGAAAAATGTAGTTGTTCACGATTTAATAAATGTACTTTGCAAACTCATCCACGGTAGCATTTTAGTCTCGTGACAGGCAGTATAGTAAGCTTGTGGAACTCTACGTCAGTAGGTATATACTCCTATCAATAAACACTAATCACGTGACCTAACACATCTTCAACTGATTAGAGGTCACAGACAGCTCTAATTTGGTTACACACAACACTAATTCGAGTATCTGCCACCAGGCTGTTAGTTAGCGCTGGCGTTCCTTCATGTGCCTACTGCATATGTTTTGAAAAAAAATGGTCTTTTGTAAAAGAAGGTAAGTTGTTTAATTTTGTTTGCCAACGCCTAATTTTAGCATAACTGCTTTAAGAACTGAGTCAGTCTGGCGGGGGAGTGTGTCTGTTTGTTAACTTGAGGCATTTTAAAGAAGTGACTCCATCACTTCGGGGAGAAGGGGAGTGGACTTCCTGATTATAGTGGATTCCGAACCACTTGGGAAACATAGTAAAGTCACACGATTAATTCGGAGGTGACCAGGTATCGACATGTACTTAGACTGACTGGTATAGTCTCAGCGCGTTATCATGTCCCACCATGTTCCCCTGCCAAGGCTGTGCACGCTATCAAGTTTGCTGCAGTTCTGAAAAAGCTCTGTTCTGGTTGATACAACTTTATGTGACCGAATGCTAAAGGAGGCAAATGGCAGACAGTGGCAGTAGTGCAGTGGAGAAGACTTGGTTGCTGGATAACGCGTTCTTCTTCGTGCAGTGTCTTTCTAAGCATACGTACCAATCACAGAACAGCATAGTTCGTTTAAGCCAACAGAGTTCGTGACTTTGTAAATGTTACAATGTTAGCACTGTTAATATGAAGCGCACTAGGTAGAGTTGTTATTTTAACAATGTCTTCAAACTTTGTTAAATAAACATGGTCGGTCAGTTGTTACAGAAACTATGTTTTTCTAACAAATTTTTGCCTTCTTAAGTTAACAGCTCAACATAGTGCGCTCCATAATAACAGTGGGAAATTGTTCAGGAAACTAAGAATTTTTCTCAGTGTAAGACGCTTATTCCACCTACGTCAATTGTCAATAGTAAATGTGGTATTGACGTGGTAGCAGACATTAAAGACAGTCTAAAAATGTCTGCTACCACGTTATACCACATTTACTATTGACGTAGGTGGAATAAGCGCCTAAAGCAGACGGTCACGCCCAGACAGCGCGATTGTTGATGAGTCTAAGTAGTTACTTAACCAAAAGTAATAATTTAACTATTTTATAGCCAAAGATAATATCCATAATAAATATATATTATACAAATATGTACATGTCTAATGACTTTTGTTCTATAATAAATGAGCCAACCTAGCGCATAAAATTTTTGATCACGTCAAGTGTATCCGTATTGTCGAAAAGGGCTTACTGACTTGAACTGATAAAAATAACAGTTTTAAATGAGTTGACCAAAGCAAGCGGAAATATCATCTGATTTGTTCCAGAAGACACCGGGAAGCAAGCGGAAATATACCCTGATGTGCTACCAGAAGATACAGCTATAGACATTGTCAGAACAATGATGCGTTGATCAATGCAAGCGGAAATATACCCTGATGTGCTACCAGAAGATACAGCTATATAGACATTGTCAGAACAATGATGCGTTGATCAAAGCAAGCGGAAATATACCCTGATGTGCTACCAGAAGATACAGCTAGACATTGTGTGAACAATGATCTGCAGAGTCCCATATCTGCAGATTTTGCCCGAACTTTTCGAACAACCCTCGCATACCCTCTACTTTCTACATCAGCCTCCCCATATTAAAACGTTTCCAGCGGTCAAGGCGACGCCCCGATTAGGCGTAGATCTTGTGTTCGAATCCCGCCAAGTCCAGTTTTTCTATATCCTCTTTTTTAACTTACGGTGTTTTTTTTTTTATTGTTCCAGATCATTCGAAGACAATGGGCTGGGTCCGAGAGCAAGTTTTCAAAGATCGGCCGCCGGGTCGTTTGACGACTACCGTCGTCCCCGAAGAGCCCAGTGGGCCAACAAGGCCCAGTTCTTTCTGGCCTGCGTTGGCTACTCGGTGGGCCTCGGCAACATTTGGAGGTTTCCATACGTCTGTTATAAGAGTGGAGGAGGTGAGTAACATGCGTTTACACGTTGATTACCTGAGAGCTGAGAGTGCCAACTTAACTAGACTTAACACTTCTTCTTCTTCTTCTTCGTTTCCTTCTTCGTCGTCTTTGTCTTCGTCTTCATCTTTGTCTTTGTTTTCGTCTTCGTCTTCGTCTTCGTCTTTGTCTTCGTCTTTGTCTTCGTCTTCGTCTTCGTCTTCGTCTTCGTCTTCGTCTTCGTCTTCGTCTTCGTCTTCGTCTTCGTCTTCGTCTTCGTCTTCGTCTTCGTCTTCGTCTTCGTCTTCGTCTTCATCTTCGTCTTCGTCTTCGTCTTCGTCTTCGTCTTCGTCTTCGTCTTCATCTTCGTCATCGTCTTCCGTTTCCAAGAGTGCCAACTTAACTAGACTTAACACTTCTTCTTCTTCTTCGTTTCCTTCTTCGTCGTCTTTGTCTTCGTCTTCATCTTTGTCTTCGTCTTCGTCTTCGTCTTCGTCTTCGTCTTCGTCTTCGTCTTCGTCTTCGTCTTCGTCTTCGTCTTCGTCTTCGTCTTCGTCTTCGTCTTCGTCTTCGTCTTCGTCTTCGTCATCGTCTTCCGTTTCCAAGAGTGCCAACTTAACTAGACTTAACACTTCTTCTTCTTCGTCGTCTTTGTCTTTACCATTGTCTTTGTTTTCGTCTTCGTCTTCGTATTCATCGTCTTCGTCTTCGTATTCATCGTCTTCGTCTTCTTCTGGCTCTCCCTTGATGATCGAGCTTTGGTCTGCTCGACAGCACTCCTCCAGTCACCCGACTCAACGCTCCACCACCTACCGACTCCCAACTCGCAAAGGTCAGTTTCCAACTCATCCTTCCAGCGTTTTCGAGGACATCCGGCCAGTCGTCTTCCTGTCATGCTGTCACACTCTTAACAATATATATACGTGCTACATAAATAACTTAGAGGCGTAACAAATATTTACGTAAGACAGAGCATTGGAGCCCCCCTATAACTTTTTGCAACTACTCTAGAGCTAACGTTTGATTTTCTTTAATTATTATTTTTTTTAATCGCAAAACATTTGCGTAGCCTATTTTTTCCCTTTCTGCGGGGGCCCTTATGCCATAGTATAGTATGGTTGGACATGTACACAGTCCCAGGCCACGGTGTGGGCCCATAGGACAGTGGACCTCCTGATTATAGTGGTTTCCGAACCACTTGGGAAACACAGTTAAGTCACACGATTAGTTTGGAGGTGACTAGGACAAGTCCTACCATGTTTCCCTACCGGCACTGTGCACACGACCAAGTTATCTGCATGTTTGAACCTGCTCTGGTCCGCTGGATTCAACATGGTAAGGCGGCCGGCCCCTTATGCCATAACTTGCCACCCTTCTTTTACGCCTCTGATATAACTATTTAACACCAATATTATGAATACCTTTAATAGTTATATATTCTCATTTTTCTCCGTCTCTTACATTCCAAATAGGTCCATCTGATTAGTATGAGGTAAGGTACATGCCATGCCGCTTTGTGATACCTATGCAGGTACCGATCATGTTGACAGGTTGCTCTTTTAAGGGAATCCCTTGATTGACATGTCCTGTAAATGTGTCTCCGGCCTTTATACTGAGCCAACTATGTGTCTTTTACAAACAGCTGTTTACTATTCTGCATAATAAGTGTGTCAATAATAATAAGAACCGGTCCGAGTTTACTCGAACATGCTTTCCAATTTATCAAAATTAGTAGATAGAGAAAATGAGTAAATTCATGGTAAATAATTTCCCTATGGTTAAATTTACGATATCGCTCCGGGGGGGGGGGTGTCCACCTGACGTCACTCGTCACTGGTGGTGAGGTAAATTCTAGATAGGTCAGACCAACACATTACCACACAGCAATACTGGCAGGGCACGCAATGCATTTGAGCGTGAATTTTCTATCATTTAAAAAACAAAAAACATTTTTTTGTACAAAACCAAATAATTTTTTGGGAAAGCAACCTGTTCGGTTTCGTTGCTCAATTTAACACCTAAAACATACCTGAAGGTAGAAATCATCGATAGAAAGGTGTCGCAGAAAAATTATTTTTTAGTCATTTTTCATTAAAATTTAGGTATTTTTATTTTTTTACCCCCAGAAGCAAACTATCAAGGGGCAAGCGACCCCCCGCATTTAATCAACATTCACAACAACTACAATAAATGTGAATTTAAAAGAAATCGTTGGAGCCGTTTTGGGGAAATAATTTTTTTAGACGTTTTTTTGAAGTTTTTTGAAAATAAAAACCCCCCAAATTGAGTTAGCCCAAAATAAAAAAATTGTCCCGAGGTATGATTTTTGTGAACCTACATGCCGAATTTCATCAAAATCGACCGAGTAGTTTGCCCGGAAATTACGCACAGACGAGACATACAGACAGACAGACATACAGACAGACATACAGACAGACAGAGCGACAGATAGACATTTCGTAAAAACCACTTTTTTTGGTTCCTGGGACCTCAAAACGTGTAAATCCGTTGAAATCTCAGAGTCGAAAATTTTGACCGTCACAAAGCTTTCCTTATACTTCGTATAAATTGGAAAGCAAAAAGGTTTAGGAATTGTGTAGAGGGCTACATAATTTTGTCTTGAAGGCTGTTTTTATGAACTTATAGGCCTACTAATAGTGGCTCATTGGTCCCTTGTCCAATGCCAACGACCCCTTGGATTTCGGAAATTATTTACAGTGTTTCCGTAAGAACTTTGGGCTATTGGCAAACTGGTATGCGTCCTCAGTGTCAACCTACACCGGCTACAAGCGGTAATGGACACGCTGAGACAAGTTTACCATTGGCGCAGTGTAACAGGTGAAAGCATGACTTAACCAAGTACAGACACTAATCGTGTGGGGGACTTCGAGCCATACCTTGGAAGGAAAACATAGCACAGATACAGACGATACAGTTACATGGATATAATGTAAAATAGTAAGATTTTTCAAGAGAATAGGGCCACCCGGTGTTTGGCGGAAGCAAGGCCATAAGGTAGAAGACCCATTGGCAGACCGAGGACAACCCTCGAGGAAAGAGTCGAACAACTCGCCGGAGCAAAACTGATGACCAAACTACAAACGTTACGTTGGGGACCGACCGGGAGGCAGGGGCGGATCCTTGGGGGGGGCGGGGGGTGGTCGCCCCCCCCCCCCCCCCCGAGAAAAATAGCTTTATACTAGATAGAATGGACTTTTGAAGGAAATGAAGAGAAATTATTACTCTAGTAAGGGAAACGCGATATTTTTCAGGCCACCTCCCCCGCCCCCCCCCCCCGAAAACTTTTTCTGAAACCTTTTACCAGATTAATGAAGTACCTTTGCGGCTGGGGGCTGCAATGCCATAAACCAACGCATGGCGGCACCGCGCACAGGGGCTGCAAAAATTCTGCGCACATTTGCACGGGCCTGCTATAGTAATTATACTAAAATTACAATTAATCAGCATATTTTGAATTAATATCATCCCGGAATTCAATAAATCCTACACATACTGTACCTACTGAAATTACCTTAACATGCATACCACTTGCATACATTACAGCTTCTATAAAAGCAATATTACCGGTATTTCGTAAACAACCATAAACCATTTAGTAATCGAAAGCAATAAATTTTGGTGTAATCAACGCACCAATACCTTGAATATCTGCCAATATGCATTGAGGGGTATTTAATAATGTATAGCCATGTGGTGCAGCGGAGGTACGATGCCTACAAGAACCCATAAATCTCAGGTGCCCACGCATATCAGGTTCAGCCCCACCCCTACAATGGGTAGCAGTGTGCCAACACCTGGATGGAAATTAGAAATGGAGCTGCCCTTGATACAAAAAGGTTCCAGAGTGGCACAGTTGGGAGAGAACTGGACTGTTGATCGGTAGGTTTCTGTTCGATACTCGACTTAAAAATATGAAAATTCCCTTTCGGCTCTGGTCGATCAGGTGTTGGGAGATTCTTTTCAATAGCAGACCCCGCATTTCCTCTATGCTACCTACTCTATGCTCATATGTACTAAAAAATAAAAAAAAATGGCCTACGTCATTCTTTTCCCGACCACAACATCAACGCACAAAACACTCTTGTGTTCCGAACCACAACGACGACTATGAACACTTTCTTAAGGCTGAGTGTTCAAAATGTTTTGTAAACAAGAAATTTTGCTGATTTTTTGACGAAAATAATTTATTGCTCATTCCACAGATACAAAGACAACAAAGTGAACAGATAAAAAAACTCATAAAAAATCCAAGTTATCGCAGGAAGTTTATATTTTCTGAACTGAAATATTATTACCTTAAAAAAATTGGATAAAGAGCCTTGAACCCATTTTGTAGCACAGTTGTAAATCTGTAAGGGAAATAGACAGCTTTCACAGAAAGCTCGTATTTTTTAAGATTTTTTCATCTGCTCCCTTCTATATCTTTGTGGCTGTGAAACGAGCAATTAATTAATTTCGTCCAAAAATTACGATAATTTCTTGTTTACAAAACATTTTGAGCACTCAGGCTTAAGTTTTCACATTATTTTCACTTTGACTGAATGGTATCTTGAAATCGTTGATTTGTCGTAAAAAGTGGTAATTACCATCATCGTAGAAAATAGTACGGGCCTTCGGTCAAATTTATTTCATACCTCTATACCAATATTGGCAATACTAACTGAGATATGAATTATATAAACTTTTAATCGGCCACCATCTTGGAACAAAATGGCGTATCGTGCTGGTTAACAAACTGAATTATGACATTTGTATGATCAATTTTTGTGCAAAGTTACATCAAAATCGGATAATATCTACGGAAGTTAGAGTGTTTTCTAAAATCGATGTATACGAACATACATACATATATGTATATACAGTATGTATATACAGTAGAATCCGTTTATTATGACTCCACCTATATTGACCAACCGCCTCTTATGACGTAATTACACAAGGAAGCTTGGTTTTCTTTAAGGCTTTGTATATATATACGCTTTATATGACATCTGCTTATTATGACGTGTTTGTCAATTCTCTTCGATGTCATAATAATAAACGGATTCTACTGTATATATATATATGTAATATTTTGAACAGAGAGTGGTTTTAGGCTCGGGGGGTCTTGGAATGAAAAATTGTGAAGGGAATTTCCGGAAGTCGAACATTGGTTGCCGTCTCAATGAGTAAATGAATCTCTGCTGTTTTTGGGATGATAAATAAATTCAACCTGGACGAGTGAAGCCGTAAATGCTTTTCTATTAATCAATTAGTGAAATGAAATGAAAAAAAGGCTTTATATTAGGCGAGCTTTAGCCCCGAAGGGCTATTCTACCAGCTAACCTATTTACAGTTTAATTTAATTTTTATTTTGATGAATCTCCCTAAAAATCCATCTTCAACAAGCCTCGAACATCGGCCTACCGGCTCATACCAATAAGCCAGTTCTCTACCAACTGCACTATCCTAATACCTGAACATGATAATGATAATGTACCATAAATCTGTGGCGCCCACGTTTAGGTATCAGATACAGCCGTAAAGGCAGCCCCTCCCCTACAATGGGTAGCAGTATGCCAAATGCCAACACCTGGATGCAAATGCAGCTGCCCTTCATACAAAGTGTCTGGGTTTAGTGCAAAAGTAGGTTTAATTGGCAAACTTTCCCTTGTGGGTCTTATGGTAACACTTTGGCAACTATTATGTGTCGATCCGCCTTCCTCCTACAGTAAAGGTCTAATAAAAGTCATTGGAAGGCTCCTGTGTAGCCATCAGAGGCGGACGCAGCGCCCGGCACTGCGGGCAATTGCCCCCCCCCCCGCCCCCCCTTTGGACAGCAGTTATATTCTTTGCCTCTAAAATCTATGTGTTACTGCACTCAAAATGCGAAAATGCGCAAAACCTCACTATTTCAGCCATATTTTTCAATATATTTCTCCCGGGGAAGACCCCCGGGCCCCCCTCATCCGCCACTATATTGATTCTTTGTAATATATAAGCCATATTGCACTCAAAATGCGTAATACCCCAATATTTTAGACCTCTGGCTCCTGAGCAACTTTCATGAAAGTGGGTGGAGAGGCGCCAAATTATACATCTTCGGAAACCTATCGTTACGCCACTGACAAGTGCCTTCCCCTTTTATGAGGTCTGGGACCGCCTCTGGTAGCCATGCTGGTAAAACTGGATGCGCTATGAATCGGAAGTCCGGCGCTGGAGGCTTCAGACAAAGAAGTATATGTTTTCGCACACAAGTAGAGATCCGGTCCGAGTTTACTCGAACATGCTTTACTATTTATCCATTAGTAGATAGACAATATGAGTAATTTTATAGTAAATAATTTTCCTATGGTTTAATTTCGGATCCCTCGATATTTATGGCCGTACTGCCGTAGCCTGGAATTTTGGAAATTGATATGGCCTTGGATACCCCCTATCCAAAAGCACTGAATTGATCGATGGAATAGCATATTCTAGAACGGGGAGACCAATACATTATAACATAGTAATAATGGCAGGGCACGCAATGTATTGGAGCGTGCGTTTTCCATAATTTCTTCAAAAAATAATTTTTTTCACAAAACCAATTTTTTTTTTTTTTTTTTTTGGATGCAACCTGATCGGTTTTGTTACTCTATTTAACAACTAAAACACACCTGAAGGTAAAAATCATTGATAGAAAAGTTCCGCGTAAAAATATTAATTTATAATTATATTTTTCATGAAAATTGAGTAATTTTTATTCTATACCCCCATAAGAAAACTGAAAAGGGTGCAAGCGACCCACCGCGTTTTGTTAACATTAATAACGACTACAATATACAGTATGTGAATTTTAAAAAAAAATAATTGGAGCCGTTTCTTAGAAATAATTTTTTTAGACGTTTGTTTTAGAGTTTTTTGAGAATAAAACCCCTTAAAATTAAGTTAGACCAAAATAAATAAAATTTCCCGAGGCATGATTTTGGAAAATCTGCATGCTGAATTTCATCAAAACTCA
Source organism: Psococerastis gibbosa (assembly GCA_963971405.1). Taxonomy (NCBI): domain Eukaryota; kingdom Metazoa; phylum Arthropoda; class Insecta; order Psocodea; family Psocidae; genus Psococerastis; species Psococerastis gibbosa. The sequence continues at coordinate 29,504,247 of OZ020491.1, forward strand.
CCGAGTAGTTTGCCCACAAATCGACAGACAGACAAACAGACAGACATTTTTTGTGAATCTACAGGCCAAATTTAATAAACAATCGACCGTGTAGTTTGCCCGAAAATCGATGAACAGAGAACAGATAGACATTTCGTAAAAACCACTTTTTTGGGTTCATGCGACCTCAAAACGTGTAACTCCGTTGAAATCTCGGAGTCGAAAATTTTGACCATCACAAAGCTTTCCTTATACTAGGCCTACGTATAAATTGGAAAGCTTAGGCGCCCTTTCCACCGACCGGCTAGGGCTATTTACAAATACGGTGACGTGGTAGCAGACATTCAAGACTTAGGCGGGGTTTCCACCGACCTCGCATTGCAGAATTGACGGAAATGTTTATTTTCCTCTATGCCATAGTTAAAATTGATCAATGATCATACAATAAAATCACAAACAAACAAACTAAAATTTAAAAATGGCGTTATGGGATATGTTAAGTACAAACATTTTAATAGATTTCTATAAAAAGAAAAATTCTAATTTCCGTCAATGTCATTTGCATTCTGCAATGCGAGGTCGGTGGAAACGTCACCTAAGTCTTGAATGTCTGCTACCACGTCACCGATTTTGTAAGTAGCCCTAGCCGGTCGATGGAATCCCCGCCTTAAACGCAGTGCCCAAAAAATCGCGCTGTAATCTAAACAGGCTTATCAAACCTTAGGGCTTAGGCTCATTATAAATTTCTAAGACACCCGTGTTACCCGGTGTGACTGTTAAGGTATCCTTAATGATTCTTGGCTCATGTACAAGAATACTGATTAATCGAATCGAAATTTATGGCTCTCGATTAGAGCGATATTTCAACACGAGGTAACGACATATTTATTGCCATATTACGATTATCTACGAGCTTGAGTTTGTGATTGAAATTTAATCTTTTAAGTAGTCCAACACCAGTGTAATTTACATACTAATTTATAATAAATGCATTTACTATGCTTGAGGGGATGATTGAAGCGTCAAAAGTCAGTGTCGAATAGGGACGCCGAGTTTTAAAAATTCTGGGGGAAGGGGGGCAGGAATTCGGTACTCTGGAAAGTATTAAGAAAATGTATTGCTAAATGGTTACTTAAAATTAGCTAGAATGCAGAAAACGTTGACCGACGTACACTCGCTCCTTCTATAAGATTATTCACTAAAGTTTATATCGAGGTTTTGTGCCTCTTCATTGTGAATGCCCTTTGCTTCTGGGGGGGGGGCGCTGCCCCCAAGAAACTAGTCAGCGAGGGCAAGACGGACCGTGCCCCCCCCCCCCAAGTCGGCGTCCCTGGTGTCGAATATAACTGCATGTGCACTAGTGGAAGGTGGCGGATTCTTCTTCTGAGGTCACAATCTTAACGATTGGTTGGCAGCAACTCCCTGCATATCATCCTCCAGCTCTCTCGGTCCTGCACCTTGCTCTTCTGGTCATTGTACGTTCTTCATCCCTAAGTTGATCCATAAATTCCTTATTCCTTCTGTGGCAGATACTGTATAGATTAGTCTGACTCAATCCGACGAGGAGAGAGGGGGGGGGGGGAGCTGGAACGACTATTAAACAGTGATGTCATGATGATGGTCATGTCGTAACTTATTTAATTTTATTATTAATATTATTATTATTATTATTATTAGCAGTATTCCGGTAAAAACTATTATTTTCTTTAATGTTGTATTGTTTTATTTCTATTAAATGCTCCCAGTGCTGGGGGTACCGGCTGGGAAAAAAAAAGCCATTTCATTATACATATAATTTTACATCAATATATAACAATATATAATATTATAAATAATAAATATATATAAATGCATCCTTCAGAGTTCAGAAGGATCTCACTCATTGCAGAAAGCTAGAGTGAGTACTATACAATGGTTTATTATTATTAACTATATTTATATATCTTGCAGTGCCACTGCACTATGATCGCTCGATAAGCGGAAGCTTGAGCGTGATAATGCTGATTAATAAACAAATTGTTGTTCTCAATATATGCACCTTGTCCGGGGTTACCGGTCAAGAAAAAAAAGTGAAGTGAAGTGATTATTTGCATGCAAACAATTCAATGAATGTATCCAAATAACCTCTTCTGGTAATACCTGTGTCGGGTTACGACTGGTCACCGATCGCATGGTGTGTAGAGACCCGCTCGCACAAGTACGAACAAGCTACCACTATGCCATTCTTTAAATGGTTTCTTTTCGTTCTGTATGCACCAACCAGAATTGTTTGGCACGCTTACGGGCCACGGCCACTTCAACAAACACATGCATAGGGTTGGCGTGAAAAACGACAGTAGATGCAGACTGTGTGAAGTTGAAGAAGAAACAGCTGAACACATTCTCTTTGAATGTGAAGCGCTGGGACAAACTCGATACCAAACTCTTGGCCACCCTAGGTCTGAAGAGGAAACCATCCGATCTAATCCCATCACAAAAACACTAGAATTTATCAAAAAGACTGGTGTTATAAGATGGGCGTAGACGGCAAACGTGGAAGCAAAAGACCTTCTAGGTCGACGCTTATAGGAACTCAAATGAGTAGGCCCCACGAAGGAAAAAAAAAAAACAGAATTGTTCGAAATAAATATTAATTGACTAAATATCGTTTGTATCGGATCTAGAAAGAAGAAGAAGCCATGAAAATTGTCTATGTTTTGCAGCATTTGAGAGTATTTCAGGTGTTTTAACTTAACACATTAACCCATCTAGTGTCCAATAATTTGAGAATTTGAAAATTGTTATGTTAGTCCTCACTGGTAGACCTTACAATTATTGTGCATTAATTGTTTTTTTTTAATTCTATAAACGTTTCATTCATGATTAATTAATTAATAATTTTTTTATGTTACAGGCGCATTTATAGTACCATACATAATAGCTCTAATACTGTGTGGAATTCCAATACTGTACATGGAAATTTCAATTGGACAATTCACCCGAAGAGGTCCGATAGGTGCCATCGGAAAATTATGCCCAATTTTTAAAGGTAGGTACATCATAATAATTAATTATCTTGCCCCATGGTAAGGCTTGAATCCAAAAAGTTAAACAAAAATTTAAAAAATTCGTTTCGATACCTTTTTTGGGCGCGAAGCCGCAGTTGTAGGCTGTGGCATATGTGCCAAGACTAAAGCATTTACGTAATTAGCATTTTCGAGGAAATAAAACAAATTGAAAGAAAAAATCCCTTTCGGCTCAGGCCGATCAGGTGTAGGGAGATTCCGCAGACCCTGATTTTCCTCTATGCTCTATACAAGGGCGGATTTTGCCTCCAATTTAGGGGGGGGGGGTTCAGCAGGCAGGTTCAGTGGATTATAATATTAAAAAACATCATTATTTTTAATTCCCACTGTAAACTCATTGTTATCTAGTGTAAGTTCATTTTATTTTGGGATGGGGGAGGTGGTCCTGACCCTCTGACCCCCCCCCCCCTTAAATTCCTACGCTATGTATGTAATAAAAAATAAAAAAAATACTTCATTATTTTCCCGATCACAACATCAACCAGGCGGGTGGTTCTCGCCATATGCCCAATGCAACAAAATCGTGCCCTCAATGTCTCGCTAGCCTTAGAGAAATTTGGTTTGCACGGCAAAATTCGCAGAAGGAAATCAACTCTAATGTGTGCACTGGCATTAATTTAATTTAAAAATCACTTTGGACCGTTTTTATAGTTATTTCATGCTTTTTCACATTTTTTAAAGTTTATTTTATGCATACTGCAAACTCTTGCCGTGCAAAGGGTGGTGGCCTTGGGGCACGCACTTGGTGAATGGTGGTAGCTATTCATATATATATATATATATATATATATAGATCAATGACATCAACACACAAAACACTATTGTGTTCCAAAAAATTACAACTATGAACTTCAACTTATTAAATTATTTTTACTTTGACTGGGCGTCATCTTGAAATCGTTGATTTGTCGTAAAAAGTGTTGATAACCATTATCGTAGATAATAATACGGGCTTTCAGTCAAATTTTAATTCATTCCTCTGCGACCAATATTAACTGAGATATGAATTATATAAGGTGTCAATCGGCCGCAATCTTGTAACTAAATAGTGGATCTATCTGGTTAACGAACTCGATCAAGACATTTGTGTGATCAATTTTTGTACCAAGTTTCATCAAAATCAGATAATATTGACGGAAGTTAGAGTGTTTCCTAAAATCGATGTATATATATATATAAATATAATTTTGAACGGAGGGTGGTTTTAGGCTCAGGGGGTCATGAAATGAAAAGTTGTGAAGAAATTTTCTGAAAGTCGAACATTGGTCGCCATCTCAATAGGTAGATGAATCTCCCTAAAATTTAATAAATAAACAAATAATTGAAAGTACTGTTTTTTTTTCAGAGAATAACAATATTTTTAAAAACACACTCTAGTGCGAAAATTCGAATATTTTAATGTAGTACATATGTAAGGCGCCCATTCCATATACGTCAATCGTCAATGAAAAATTGAATTATGACGTTTTAGCAGACATTAAAGACATACTAAAAATTCTGCTACCACGTCAATTTACGTCATTTTGACGTCATTTTTCAATTTTTCATTGACGATTGACGTTGGTAGAATCTGCGCCTTAGCAGTTCGAATTTATACAGAGTTTCGGACTGTTCTTTTGTCAATGTATATGTTTAAATCTGCACTGCAAGCATGGGTACCTTAAAGTTTCTGAGGTTCTAAACATCCACCTACCCCCCCCCCCCCCCTGGAGTTTGACAATTAGGGACATGGAACACATGCATGGGATACTAAGACCCCCCCCCCCCCGGTATTTTGGCTATCTACGCCAATGGGCTAAATTAAATTAAACTACTTCGGTGGCAAGGCTTGTACTCGTACTTGTGCGAGGCTCCACACACCTTGCAGTCGGAGACGTATCGTAACTCGACACTACTACCTAATATGAATGAATATATTTTAGTACGATACAATGAGACAATATACAATATAATAACAATTTATAAAAATCACGCCACTGGGCAAATGCCCGAGTGTGGCCTACATCCGTTAACACAACGAAATAATCAGTAAAAGTTTGCTAGCTAGGCTACAATAAAATAAGTATACTCATGTTTAATTTTGTTTTTCGCACGTATATTGTTTGTTATAAATCGACTTTACAAAGTATCAAATGTCAAAAACATCACGCTCTTTAACGACTTTAACATAACTAGATATTTCCTTTTTTATGATATATGGACTTCTTTATGATATGGTAATAATAATAGGTGGCTTATTGCGGCGATTGAAGGGGTTAATCGGATACATTCATTAAATTGTTTGTATGCCATTTAACCTTCATTTTTTGAAGAAGAAAAAAAATGTTACAGTGAAAAAAGACGTAAAAAATTAGCGCTTGTCTAATCCTGCGTGTGTACCGAGCTTTAATCTCCACGGCAAAGGCTATTCTACTTATGGGGAAAACCTTTCGACCCATACGCGTATTTTCTTGGTCAGCAATAAAGGAATCAATACAAATCAGATCTGAATATCTTTTCCGCCAGCCAGAACAGAAATTCGTATTGACCCAGAATAGTTTTCCAAAAAGGAACTGTACACAGAAGAGGGCTCGATTGTGTTCAAGAAGGCGTAATAAATGGAAGTATATGAGAGGGGATGAGAGGAGGGGCAGAAAGGTTCGGAGGGGTTGAAGAGAAACGGGAGAAGGAGGGGGGTTCACTCATTTTCTTTCAACAGATGTTTGTCGATTGGAAAAATTGGTTTCCGGACTACATACAGAGACAGATGTGGAAATAAAATTGTACACGTACCGTGCCTATTACTTATTTCTCCGCCAATATTCCTCTTTAAACGCTGTGAATTTATTTTTGGCCCACTTGCAATTTCCCCAAACGATTTAGCCCGTTTTCACCTATACTTAACAAAAATAGAATAGAATAGAAAAACCGTGTATTTCTCGATAAAAAATATATATGCATAAAATTACAGGCTGTGCCCCCTCAAGCCGGAGCGTGGGAGGGTGGTACATATGTTGTTTGTTGTTTCTAACGCCTGCTTTCAGCATTTCTGCTTTTTAAGCAACCCTGTCAGCCTGGCGGGGGGAGTGAGTCTGTTTGTTAACTTGAGGCACCTTAAGGGCAGACTCTTTCACCTCGGGGAAAGGGGAGTTGACTGACAGGGTGGACCTCCTGATTATAGTGGATTCCGAACCATGGTACATATACACAGTATATCTATATAACATACCGTAATACACCTTTGCAAATATTAACAGCAGATTAATTATTGTAGAAAATAGTAGGAATAAATTTTTGGGCTCTGGATCAAAACGAAAGATAACAATTTCAAGTTCGGGGAACTTTGGGTTATTTAGACCTCCGGCACTCCAGAAGAGCGCACGAAGATCGTCGCCAGAGTCCTCATAAGAACTGTCAGTCACTGTCTCTGGCGTGACGCTGTAGAAAGACGACCGCGATAACGCCGATAACTCGTCTAGTCTAGGGCTCTATATTAGACAGGTATTGTCATCCGCCATGTTGTATCCATGATAAGTCTTGTGTATAAGCCAAGCATTGGGTGTTCACCTATTTATTTTTTGAAATTTATCGTTGTTTATTTATTTTTATTTAAAAAACGTGCTACCAAGTAGGGAAGTGTATAATAAAAAATTACTAAGACGTGTATTAGTTTTTTTTCAATTTTTTACTTTTCTTACAATACTTACCATATAGGAAATATGGGATACAACATGGCGGATGACAATACCCGGGTATATAGTGCCTTAGTCTAGTCACAACAAACACTTGCACTTGTGTATATCCCCACGTACATAACACGGAAGCGAGCTATGCCATCCCCCTTTGGAACAAGAAATTATTTACGTATCACTCCATGTTGTTTTATCAAAAATTTGGATTCCTCCTTGTGAAAACTGTCTACTCTTTACATAGACCGATAATGTACAGTAACAGTATTCTCATATTTAACTTATAATGAATGAAACATCGACCATTACACACATTTTTTCAATAAGGGGTTGTCTATTAGTCACGTGATGTTTTTTTTTTAATATAATTTTTACCCCTCCCTCCCCCTTGTTGGTGACACGTCGTGAGGTTTAAGACTACCCCCCCCCCCGCCCCCATTTTTAAATACAGGTATAAAATAGAATATAATTTTCTAGAATAAAATTAAGGACCATGATAAAAATATCTACACAGTGAGGACTTCGTTTGTCGCCTGGCAACGGCGAGTCACGGTCACACTACACACCGCTTTTCGGTTTAGAAATCACGTGTACCCCCTTGTGATATCTTACTATATACCCCGCCCCGCCCCCTTGTGATATATCGTGATTTTTTGCCAAACCCCCCCCCCCCCCCCCTTTCAAACCTCACGTGATTAATGGGCAGCCCCTAATAATAACAATAAACAAACAAAAGATAAAACCTATAAACATTCTTCACAACCTTACTTTGTTCAGGTGTTGGCCTAAGCAGCGTTATCATATCTTTCATCATGTCAACATATTACAACATCATAATCGCCTACAGTCTCTTCTACTTCTTCTCCGCATTCAAAGCCAGTCCGCCTTGGAGTGGCTGCGGCCACGTCTGGAACTCCCTGGCTTGCTGGACACCACCCAAGGAGGGAGACGATTTCACTATCGCGCGCCCCAATAGCACTAGGACGTCGTCTCAGGAGTTTTTTGAGTGAGTATAGCCCAGGCGCCCATTCCATTGACCGGCTAGGGCTATTTCCAACAACGGTGACGTGGTAGCAGACATTCAAGACTTAGGTGGCGTTTCCACCGATCTCGCATTGCAGAATGCAAATGACATTGACGGAAATTAGAATTTTTCTTTTTATAGAAATCTATTAAAATGTTTGTACTTAACATATCCCATGACGCCATTTTTTAATTTTAGTTTGTTTGTTTGTGATTTTATTGTATGATCATTGATCAATTTTAACTATGGCATAGAGGAAAATAAACATTTCCGTCAATTCTGCAATGCGAGGTCGGTGGAAACGCCACCAAAGTCTTGAGTGTCTGCTACCACGTCACCGTTTTGGAAATAGCCCTAGCCGGTCAATGGAATGGGCACCTCAGCAGAGACTGCAGCAAGAGAAGAATCTAAATCTAACGGAAAACATATCGGGCGTCGCATGATTTTCTCTATATACCTACGTAGTTTAAGCAACAACTAATGTTTTTGGTTTTCCTGGCTTTTTTGATATCCAGTTTATACCTAGGTATAGTAAATATATACAGCCGATCATAGTACCATTTACCATATAACCCATTTGAAGCTGCAGAAAAATATAGCAACAAAAGAATAGACTGATTTACGGTCCCTCAGCAAAGTCTATACGGATATAGAAACGGGGCTCAAATAAACTGTAGGGAGCCATGCCGTTTTACATTCAAATTAAACTCTCCCGAAGTAATGGGGGCCAGGCTTCATAGCTGTTTACCGCCCAACATGAGTACCTTGGAAAACAAAGCTTTCAGAAATGCGCTCAGAAGGGAACTATTGGATATAGCTAGGTAGTTGTCCATACTCTGTCGGACAATTTTTTTTAGAAATAAGCCTGGCTAAACTAGCCTACTAATCCGCTAACTTACTAACTAATTGTGTTTTTTTTGTTTTATGACAGGTGTAGCATATAGGTACTTGTTTTTTACGAAACGAATACTGCGACTATTTGCCACGGAGAATATCGCAATTAATAATAGCGCCAACGGCCTTACCATGTTGATTCCATTAGAGCAGAGTATGTTTCAAACTGCGGCAACTTGGTAGTGTGCACAGCGTTGGCAGGGGAACATGGTGGGACATGATAACGCGCTTAGGCAGTATAAGTCGAGTCCTGGTCACCTCCGATTTAATCGTGTGACTTTACCATGTTCCCCAAGTGGTTCGGAATCCACTATAATCAGGAGGTCCACCCTGTTAGTCAACTCCCCTTTCCCCGAGGTGAAAGAGTCTGCCCTTAGGGTGCCTCAAGTTAACAAACAGACTCACTCCCCCCGCCAGGCTGACAGGGTGCTTAAAGCAGAAATGCTGAAAGCAGGCGTTAGAAACAAACAAACAAATTAATAATAGCTAACATGAACTGAACTGAACGTCAATGATATAAAAATATTTATAAACAGTATATTCGATTTCATTACAGAAATAAACTTCTCCAAATATCATCTGGGATCGATGACATGGGTTCCCTTCGTTGGGAACTAGCAGCTTGTCTCATAGTTGCCTGGATTATGGTCTACTTCTCTATTTGGAAAAGTATCAAATCGTCCGGGAAAGTCCTGTATTTCACTGCCACTTTCCCCTACGTAATCATCCTGGCTTTTCTAGTACGAAGTCTGACACTGGAAGGAGCGGATGTCGGTCTCAAATATTTATTCCGGCCAAAATGGCAGCTTCTTGCTGATGCTAAGGTGAGAGATGTTCAGTGTTAAGCGATGCTATACCATGTAATTTCTTGACTCTGGGTAGCTGACGTTATAAACGTTGTTAAAAATCGTTCAACGCCTAGAAATGTAGCCTCTGTTAAGTTGGCTGAATATTTCCGAATCGTCACTATTACTTTACTATTTGTCTGTAGGTTCACATTTCTATCCTCATTTATTTCCTTAACATGACGTTCTTGTAGCGCTGCATAGCTTAAATAAATGAATCTATCTACTGCCTTTACTCACTGTTGTAGTTCTTTCTTCTGCTTTGAAGATATGGTCCATACATGCTGTGTTTTTCTCGTCAAATCCGCCTGATCTGCTTTTTTAAACAATTTGTAGTTAAAGTCATTGTACAATACCAATACCACAACTAGGCTACTGTAGAATAGAATAGAAAAACCGTATATTTCTCAACAAAATGAACATGTGAACCTGAAATAAGTCAAATAACCTGTCCCCCCTCAAGCCGAAGCGTGGGAGGTTGGCACTTCATACCTAATATAAGTTTTAACTTATATAACTAATATTTAAAAATTTTAATAAATATTAACATGGAAAAAAAAGCGGACTATTGTCCTTGTTAATATCCTTGTAATCCTTGTAATAATACAATGTCTATGTTTCTATTACATATTGTGCCGATGACTTACTTACTGCTTACTTACTAGCCAACGCCCACTCTTGGCATGTCGTCCATTTGGTGACGCGCTAACCAGTAACAGACAACTACTGATGACTGGGTTCCCAAGCAGTTCAACCCCAGGACTAAGTGGAAAACGCGTAAAATGCTTGTCGTGTCACAGGTTAAAGTTTACATTTTTCGCAGAAATAAGCATTTCATCAAGTAAAACGACATGTTTTACACGCGTTTTACACTCATTGCCCGTAACCGTGCTACTCGGGCTGCCAGAGATTTGGATAACTACAGTTGCATCTCCTGTATTTCAGTTGCACACAACAGCAAAATACTTGCCAACACAAGGCCGACCCCTTAAATCATTTGGTTGGGGTTTTCCTGCCTCAGTGTCTTCAAATATTTAACACGAAAAATTTATTTCGCAGATTTGGGTCAACGCCGCTGGTCAGGTGTTCAGCTCTCTGGGTCTCGCGTTTGGCGCCATTGTCAGCTTCTCCAGCTACAACAAACGTAGTAACCGCATTCTAGTGGACACTTTAGCAGTCACTGTGATCAATGCACTAACTAGTCTCATGGTAGCTGTGTTTGCATTTGCGACAATTGGCAACATTGCTACGGAACATCATACTTCTGTCCATGATGTTATTACTGATGGTAAGTGTATTTACACCATAGCCTAGCATTCTAGTTGACATCGTAGCAGCCACTGTGATCAATGCACTAACTAGTCTCATGGTAGCTGTGTTTGCATTTGCGACAATTGGCAACATTGCTACGGAACATCATACTTCTGTCCATGATGTTATTACTGATGGTAAGTGTTAATACGCCAAAGCCTCGCATTCTAGTAGACATCGTAGCAGTCTCTGAGATCAATGCACTAACTAGTCTCATGGTAGCTGTGTTTGCATTTGCGACAATTGGCAACATTGCTACGGAACATCATACTTCTGTCCATGATGTTATTACTGATGGTAAGTGTTAATACGCCAAAGCCTAGCATTCTGGTAGACATCGTAGCAGTCACTGTGGTCAATGCACTAACTAGTCTCATGGTAGCTGTGTTTGCATTTGCGACAATTGGCAACATTGCTACGGAACATCATACTTCTGTCCATGATGTTATTACTGATGGTAAGTGTATTTACACCATAGCCTAGCATTCTAGTTGACATCGTAGCAGCCACTGTGATCAATGCACTAACTAGTCTCATGGTAGCTGTGTTTGCATTTGCGACAATTGGCAACATTGCTACGGAACATCATACTTCTGTCCATGATGTTATTACTGATGGTAAGTGTTAATACGCCAAAGCCTCGCATTCTGGTAGACATCGTAGCAGTCTCTGAGATCAATGCACTAACTAGTCTCATGGTAGCTGTGTTTGCATTTGCGACAATTGGCAACATTACTACGGAACATCATGCTTTTGTCCATGATGTTATTACTGATGGTAAGTGTTATTACACCAAAGCCTAGCATTTCGGTTGACATTGTAGCAGTCACTGTGGTCAACGCACTAACTAGTCTCATGGTAGTAGCTGTGTTTGCATTTCCGACCATGTTCTGTACCATCACACTGTGTCACTGTAATTGCCAATGATTACTGTAACTGAAGCTATAGGAATAATACACTTCTCTCCTGCATTTATGTCTCAATCAGGAACATTGATTGAGCTGTCGTAAGAAAACCTTGCTTGAAAGAGTACACAAGCGACGTGACACGGCTCTTAAAACGATTACTGGTGGATGGCGTGGAGGAAAGCTTACAACAGCTATCCCCTACAGGAGACATTTTTGACAGCAAATATGATGAAACCGTGTAGAATCTTGTCGATATGAAAGCGAACTTTCATCAAACTTTTCATCAACATCTTCAGTGACAATCTATAGTTTCTACTGGACCTCCAAAATTCAATGGGTAGAAGGTAATATTCTACGGAAGATGTCGTTCTCAGATGTTAACGAAGCTTTTTTAATTAAGCTTTCAGATATCATTCACCCGGATTCCACTCCGTTATCTTCAGCTTTTGTAATTATACTGGATGAAGAGAGTCTATATAATGTTGAGCGATATGATTTTGAGCAGAGTTTTATTATTTTGAAGTTACAAGGTTTGATGCCATCAGTGTCCTTTTTTACCCGCAGGTCCTGGTCTTGTTTTTGTCGTGTATCCTCAAGCCATGGCGAAAATGCCTGCTTCTCAAGTCTGGGCGGTTCTCTTCTTCTTCATGCTTTTGTGCTTGGGCTTAAATACTCAGGTAAGTCCCATGTTAATTAGCCTGATCCTTATACCCAATGCAATGCCCTAACCAAGAAAGGGCCGAGTTGGGAGGGGGATTTCAATTTTGATTGCCTTTGGGGGTGTTATAGACATTCAACACTGCCAAGTCAACGATCATATTGATTTTTTGGACATTAGTATTGTTTCCACCTGAATTCAGACCGCTGGCAGACACTGGTACAAAAGTCGCCGATGTCAACCCACACCAGCTTCAAGTGACAATGTATAAGCTGAGACATGCTCAATATTGGCACTTTGTATGACAGGCGTGATCAGTACGAGTTAACATCTCTGGCAATCATGACCCTTTGTCACCACTCAATCCTGCCGGGACTCGATGTTCACACACACCATCTGCCAATCCGTTTTTTTATTTTAATTTTTAATTTTTTATTCTGTATATTGTCATTAGGCGCCCATTCCACCGACCGGCTAGGGCTATTTACAAAAACGGTGACGTGGTAGCAGACATTCAAGACTTAGGTGGCGTCTCCATCGACCTCGCATTGCAGAATGCAAATGACATTGACGGAAATTAGAATTTTTCTTTTTATAGAAATCTTTTAAAATGTTTGTACTTAACATATTCCATGACGCCATTTTTTAATTTTAGTTTGTTTGTTTGTGATTTTACTGTATGATCATTGATCTATTTTTACTATGGCACAGAGGAAAATAAACATTTCCGTCAATTCTGCAATGCGAGGTCGGTGGAATCCCCGCCTAAGTCTTGAATGTCTGCTACCACGTCACCGTTTTTGTAAATAGCCGTAGCCGGTCGGTGGAATGGGCGCCTTATTGCTTGAAGCATAAAAATTATCTATTGTGTTTAAATTCCTAAATAGGTGTGTGTAGTTGTTACTAGTGTAAACTCACTACTACTGCTGATTTGGTGTTCCCTGTACATGGATACAGGTAAAATGACATTAAATTCACATTCGATTTGATAAGATAAGAGAACCCAAGCTCATGTATACAGCAAAGAGTACAAACCAGGTGGGTGAGAAAACACACTAAAACCATTGTCCTTAAAGAAGAAAATATTAGCAATAAAAAAATTCGCTCATAATATGAGATATAATTGTATATATAGTACAATATAATCCTATATGACAAAAGCTAGGGTAAACAATCACCATGATAGGCCTGCTAGGTCTATTATCTGCAAAATTACTGCAGAATTCAATAACATACAATGTACCCCATTACGGGCTCAACAAAGCCCGGTTATACAAAGCAATATAATAACGTAATAACACCTTAATAGTCCAGCCAACTCCACTGCTATTTTGTACAATGCTGATAACCTGCTCTGTATTTACCAACGCTATAAGTCAATATTTGCTCATTGCTATTCAATATGCATTGAATTTCCAGTTTTTTTGCTTTGTTTGCAACAAAAAAATGGGCCTATACTATACAATAGATAGGTAGACTACATAATTGTAATGAAGGAGGGTGTTTCCTAAAATTACAGGGCTCTTTTATGAATTGTTTTACAGAAGTCAACTACTTTTTTTGTTTTCCTTTTAGTGGTTATCATGGGCGTAGCTAGGATTGGATCCAGGAGGAGGGGGGGATGTACAAAAGTGATTGTTTTTCGCGGGTTTATTTGAATTTTTTAATATAAACATTAAAACCTTATTCATTATATCTGTATATAGGCCTATCTATTGTATTTTCAATTACCCGCACTTTTTGATATTGTGTAAATTAATTCATATAAGAGAACCCAATTCCATCTAGTGTTATCTAGTCATATCTTGGGGGGGGGGGGTGGAGTACCTGCACCTCTGCGGCTATACACCCACAGTGTTTAGCAGTGGCGGATCCAGTTTTTTATGTAGGTCATGACCGAAATTGGCGCCCTTTGCTAACAAAGTTAAACCGGTTTACGGTAGTCTATTGTTTATTACATTTTTTTGGTTAATAAGATTATCTTTACTAGATTTTTCCCATTAAAGGCGGTTTGTTCCCGTGCGATTAAACGTTTTGAGGTCCCACGAACCGAAAATAGTGGTTTTTACGAAATATTTTCGAAAGGTGCACTGTATGCCAGTCTTCCGGTCTGTCAGACAGGCTCGTCGATTTGCTGTGGGAAAGTCTAAATTAATATATATTTATTTTCTTCAGTTTTCAGTGGTTGAAGTGGTTGTAACTTGCATTCAAGATGGCTTCCCGAATTGGATGAAGCGCCATTTTGTGTGCCACGAGGTCCTTGTGTTTGTAGTCTGCTTAGTTTCATTCCTAATAGGCATTCCGAATATTTTCCAGGTAAGTAATGAATCTCTTACATTTACGTACCAATCCAAAATGGCGGCTACATAATAATATAGGCTATTATATGCCTAGGTTAGCTAGTAGAGTAGCCCTTCGGGGCTAAAGCTCGCCTAATGTAAAGACGTTTTTCATTTCATTTCATTTCATTTCATTTCATTTCATTTCATTTCATTTCATATTATAGAGACATTACATCAAAACCACACTATGTTTTGATTGGTTGGCGGCGTGATTGATTGATTGATTGCAAGCATTTTCCTAAAGGAAAGATATGCGGTACAAGTTAGCAGGGGCGTAAAGTTGGGGGGGGGGGGCAAGGTCCCACTTGCCCCCCTCCGCAGCTCATTCTGGGGGGGGGGGGCTTCGCCCCCCAGCCTCGATCATTGTAAGACGTGGTTCATACTTCATGGTCCCCTTTGCAGCGATATGAATATATGCATTCCTTTTTTAGCTTTGTAAAATCTACAACTATACTTTACTACTATTAAAATGCGTAAAACCCTACTTTTTTGCTCTTATATTTTCAATTTTTCCTTATCCTGCCTGATGACGTCATAAGGTTTACCTAGTTTTGCCCCCGCCATCATTCTAAAACTTTACGCCTCTGCAAGTTAGCCACTTAGCCTATATAAATCGAGAGATAATTACTGCATAAATATGGTTATGCAACTGTGTCATGATTAGTTAAAAAGTTTTTTTAACCCTCACGATAAATTTTTCTTTTAACGGAAATGGCGGATCTGACGGGTTAGGGGGGAGGGGGTTATGACCCCCTTAAATGAGTACTTTTCAACCAAAAAATTACCTTTTAAATTTACATGCAACTTGTGACCCCCCCCCCCCCTAAATTTTCTGCTGAATCCACCCTTGTTTAAAGGTATGGTATGCCCACTCACTGATATGATGAGCGGTGGTAATTGTTCCTAACTATCAACCTTATTTATTTGGGTTAGGGTATTTTTTTTTTATGGGGTCAGCGCATTGAAATTATTTGAACTTATCGTTGCAGGGTGGAATCTATTTATTCCAATTGATTGACCACTACGTTGCATCTTTATCTATACTGTACCTGTCTTTCTTCGAAGTCATAGCCATAGCCTGGTGCTATGGCCTCACGAGATTGCGCCAAAATGTCAAGGAAATGACCAATGAGAGAATCTCTATCTACTTTCGGTTTTGTTTATTATTAGCTACACCTGCATTTCTACTTGTAAGTATACCCTGTTACGATAAAAAAAAAAATAATAATAATAATGTTCTAAAGGACTTTTTATAAGCCTAATTATTTTATATACCTACTGAGTACGCATGCGCGTCTGATGCGTCTTTCGAATGCCAAGACTAGCTCGGTAAGCTATATATTTAATTATTTATGTAATATAATACAAGCGGTTCCCGGCGCAGCCTTCGGCTTAGTGGGTGTGCTTGGTGTGCCTATGTGAGGGGGTGTTGCTGTTCCCAAAACTTACTACTTTGGTGCCTTCTTGAAGAGACGGGCGCCCGTGTGCGTAGTGAATTGAAGTTCTGGTAGACTAAGAGGGGGGGGGGGGGCACGGCACGACTCACTATAATATAGAAATAGTAAAATTGTATAAAATGACAACAGTTACGGTACTTGTTATTACTGACACAAGCGGGTTATCGATTGATACTGATTTGTATGTGCAGTTATTCCTTTTGACATGTTTTAACTTGACTACGGCTGCTGCCTCCACCACGGTTGGCGATGGTAGCGCCAACTGTCGGGATAAACGAACATTAAATGTAGCGCAGTCGGCCGCTAGATGTCGGTTGATGTCGGCAGTACCAGCAGCCATGTACACGCACCAATGTAAAATATTCCTAAATCAAATTATAAAAACATTTTCCAGTGGACGAAAGTGTTAATCTAAAACATCTTCGAATCTCCTTGAACACACACAACAATATTCATCATAATCGGTCCAGTCGTTTGAGATGAGTTTGTATTCATACACACGGACAGTCAAAATATAGGGCCTATATATATATTAAGATATATAGTCAAATAGAGTCCTGGCATTCGGCTGACTCATCAGACTTCGTTGCCGCTGTCTCTATCACACGCGCAGGCGTAGGTAGCCTATACTACAGTGACTGACTAGGTTATCTATTATATTTGCGGAGTCGGTAGGATAGCTGAATGTTGATCCCATGTCCAATGCCAACCGCCTCATGGATTTTTCAGACATTATTGCTTTCCAACGGATTTACACGTTTTGAGGTCCCAGGAACCCAAAAAAGTGGTTTTTACGAAATGTCGGTCTGTCTGCCTGCCGTTCTGTCTCTCTGTCTGTCTGTCTGTCTGTCTGTGCGTCAATTTCCGGGCAAACTACTCAGTCGATCTTGATGAAATTCGGCATGTAGGTTCACAAAAATCATACCTCAGAACAATTTTTTTTGGGGGGGGGGGCTAACTTAATTTGGGGGGGTTTTATTCTCAAAAAACTCCAAAAAAACGTCTAAAAACATTATTTCTCAAAAACGGCTCCAACGATTTCTTTTAAATTCACATATATTGTAGTCGTTATTAATATTAAAGAAATGTGTGGGGTCGCTTGCCCCTTGATAGGTTGCTTCTGGGGGTAAAAAAATAAAAATAACTAAATTTTAATGAAAAATGACTAAAAAATAATTTTTATGCGAAACCTTTCTATCGATGAATTCTGCCTTCAGGCATGTTTTAGGTGTTAAATTGAGTAACGAAACCGGACAGGTTGTTTGCCCAGAAAAGTATTTGGTTTTGTAAAAAAAAATGTTTTTTGTTTTTTAAATGATAGAAAATTCACGCTCAAATGCATTGTGTGCCCTGTCAGTATTGTTGCTGTGTGGTAATGTGTTGGTCTGACCTATCTAGAATTTACCTCACCTCCAATGACACCCCCCCCCCCCCCCCGAGATATCGGAAATTTAACCATAGGAAAATTATTTACCATGAAATTACTCATTTTCTCTATCTACTAATTTTGATAAATTGGAAAGCATGTTCGAGTAAACTCGGACCGGTTCTTTATATTGTTTCCGTAGGCCTATGCATTTTTAGCCATTGGCCATGGCTTTGTGTTCTTCCCAAACTTGCCAACCCCATGACCTAAAGACGTGCCCTGCACAGAAAGGGCTGTGTTTCTCTTATTGTATCCGGGCTCAAACTTTGTCCCTATATCTGTTCAGTTACCATTACGTTAAGGTGCCCATTCCATTGACCGGCTAGGGCTATTTCCAAAAACGGTGACGTGGTAGCAGACATTCAAGACTTAGGTGGCGTTTCCACCGACCTCGCATTGCAGAATTGACGGAAATGTTTATTTTCCTCTATGCCATAGTTAAAATTGATCAATGATCATACAGTAAAATCACAAACAAACAAACTAAAATTAAAAAATGGCGTCATGGTATATGTTAAGTACAAACATTTTAATAGATTTCTATAAAAAGAAAAATTCTAATTTCCGTCAATGTCATTTACATTCTGCAATGCGAGATCGGTGGAAACGCCACCTAAGTCTTGAATGTCTGCTACCACGTCACTGTTTTTGGAAATAGCCCTAGCCGCTTCCATCTTCACCACGAGAGGAGGTACAGATTCACCTCTGAGACCATTATTACTTAGAAGCTCAGCTTCTGTGAAGAATTTTTATTTGTTTCAGTCCATCTCGATATTCTCACTTATCGACTATGCCCCACCAACGTACCATAATGGAGACTACAAATACCCCTTTTGGGCTGAGGCTTTGGGATGGAGCATATCAGGTCTCTGCTTGGTATGCATCGTTGCTTTCGCCGTGTACAGTTACGCAACCGCCGAAGGAAAGACAATCAAAGAGGTATGGAACCTGATTCAACCCGGTAACCCATTATATAGGCGCCCATTCCACCGACCGGCCAGGGCTATTTACAAAAACGGTGACGTGGTAGCAGACATTCAAGACTTAGGTGGCGTTTCCACCGACCTCGCATTGCAGAATGCAAATGACATTGACGGAAATTAGAATTTTTCTTTTTATAGAAATCTATTAAAATGTTTGTACTTAACATATCCCATGACGCCATTTTTTAATTTTAGTTTGTGATTTTAGTTTAATTTAACTATGGCATAGAGGGAAATAAACATTTCCGTCAATTCTGCAATGCGAGGTCGGTGGAAACCCCGCATAAGTCTTGAATGTCTGCTACCACGTCACTGTTTTTGTAAATAGCCCTAGCCGGTCGGTGGAATGGACGCCTTAGTAGTAGGTGCACATATCGCCTTTGTTGAGTCAAAGGGAACTAACTCAAACTTTGCAGTTTTGAGTAAATGCCAATAGTGGGGGCCACTTTTTACGTGTTCAACTAGTTTGAGGCACTATAGCCAGTTAACTATCATAGGTAACAGACTTTGTCAGAATTCTCTGCTACGGTATTGAAGTTATATAATATACTATCTTTTATATTCTCAAAAGAAAGAAAGAAAGAAAATTGTCTGTATTTTCCATATCCATGGGCGAATTTTGGGCCTTTCGACCCACTTTTACAATTAACCCAAAAGCCTAGGCCTATAGTTAAATAACAATAGCCTAGTTGAAAATGTTCAGAAATGTTTTAAAAAAAGGTCTAGAATTCGATCATATTTTATCATGATCCAACTTTCTCATTTTGTATTTTTCAGAAACTCAAAAACGCAGCCATGCCTCACCAACTAACAGCAGCTGTTAATGAGGACGACGATTTCAACAGTCACATCTTCGATATGGCAACAACACCGCAGCCCGTCAAAGAAATGGAAACATTGTTGCCAGCTGGCAAACTGCCTATCATTATGCCGGCTGGTAGCCACCTCTCAATGAGCAGACCTGCCACCCCTAAAATTAATATACCACGCTAAGACGACCTGTAATGGCAACAATGCCACAGCCTATTGAAGAAATTGAAACACTGTTGCCAGTTGGCCAACTATATATCTACTGTCATATGGGAGCTGGTAGCCACCTCTTGAGCAAGCCTGCCACCCCTAAAATTAGTATACCACGCTAAGACTATACACGAAATGGCAACAACGCTATAACCGATTTAATGAAATGGAAACACTGTTGGCAGTTGGTGAACGTACCTATTGGTATGGCAGCTAGTATATAGCTACATTTTGAACAGGCCTGCCATTATTTTTTTTACAATAATTATTTTTTCAATAAAGTCCGATATAGACGATTTAATTCCATTATCGTAAGAAAGAATATTGTTTTTAATTTCCATATGGGCGAATTTTGGGCCGTTTTGCCCACTCTTACAATTAACCCATACTGCCAGTGCCGGATTAACCCCTGGGGGGGGGGGCCGGTGGCACAAGATATGGGGGGGGGGGCGCGGGTGCAAACCAGAGGTGGACGAGGCGGTCCCAGACCTCATAAAAGGGGGAGGCACTCGTCAGTGACGTAACGATAGCTTTTAGAAAGTGTGGTAAAATTCGGCTTATATAGTACATAGAATCAATACAATTATGGACAAGGGGGGAATTAATATAGTTGTGAACTAGTGGGGCACGGAGGTCTCCTTCGGGTAAAAGATTTTGAAAAATAGGGCTGAAATATTGGGGTTTTACTTTCAATTTTTACTTTTAATTTCAAAACTTTTAATCTCTAATATTTTTATATTTTAATAGGCTATAAAAATATCTCATTGTGGGGGGGCCGGAATTTTAAGCATTTCTGGGGGGGGGGGGGCGGGGGCCTGTGCCCCATGTGCCCATGGGTTAATCCGGCACTGCATACTGCTGTAGTCAGCCTGCAGACCTAGGCTACTCCAAGTTATAAATTATAGCCTAGTTGATCAATTAGATTTTTAAGTATAATTGCCAATAAACGAAAATTGGACGTTCTACCTATAGTGTCAAAGCTCTCACCTCCCATTTAACTGCTGGCCTCTTAAGTTTAGATAAGCTACACACTCATAAAAGGATCTAGGATTTGGGGGGACAAGTTAAAAAAAGAGGAACTTGTAAATTTATTAGCCTAGGCTACTTGATATACTTTGTCAATAACATCATTCTTTATAGTGCTTTGTCATTTTTCAAATAGTTTTGATATTTTGGGTCAGCCCGTGGACGCACACAGTTGTAACACAAATTTCATGCGTTGCATTCAATAAGATTAGGCCATATAATAATATTAAAATAATGAATAGCCTATTTATATTAAAGCAACTGGTTGTGATTAAGTATATTTCATTTTCCTGATCCACTGATCCAGTACTAGCATTTATATACTGTACCTATATACGTTTATAACCATGAATGACATCTATAGAATAGCATATTGTAGCATTATATATGATGGTATGTACTACGTAGCCTATATGAGGAGCTAGGTTACAAACGTGGCCAACTCCATTTTTTTTACAAAATGGGGTTTTGATCCGACCTTGCAGAAAATTTTAATGTCCACCTGCACGTTGTAAAATAAAGTGACAAATGCAGCCAGATTGCGCATAGAAGCGCTGAGAAGTCTAGGGTTAGCTATAAACTTAATGCAATTTTCAACAGAAAATCCACTCTCTTGAAAAATTCTACAACTTGGAGTTGGCCATGTTTGTAAACAGCCTCCTCATATAATACTGACATCGAACTAGCTTATGTTGAAGAGAGAAGGTATTGCTCAAGAGTGAAGAACATCCGCAGCGGTAACTAAAATTCGAGTTTGTGTACTAGGCTCTATGGTAAAACAATTTGGTTATTTACTTCTAAAAGACGGACCTTCCTCATTAAAACAGAAACTAGAGGATTTAGAAAAATCAGGAATTGGCGGGATCCTCACCAAACTCACAATCCACGACAATATCCGGGAATAGGCATAGATCGTGGGTTCGAATCCCGCGAAATCCCAATTGTTCTAAATCCTCCAATTTCAGTTTTAGAGCAGTAGTATGAACTCTGATGACTTTCACCCGAAAAGTTGTTGGTTCGAGTCCTACATTTTCTACATCTTCTGGCCATACTTCGGAGGGAATGTAATGCAGGCAGTTCAGCTGGTCGCAGTTGAGAGTATATCCCGAACTCTGCTAACTTGGCTTAGTATATTATGAGTTAGCAGTTCTTTAAATTTGAGCTTACTCAATTTTGGGGGTTCTACCCTCCAAAAGCTCCAAAACAGCTAAAAAAAAAAGATGTTTTATAAAAAAAAAGCGGAAAAAAAGAAATTGTTTGATGTAATAAAAAAAGTGTTTTTGCAGTTAAGACAGTTGGCAAATCAAGGAGTGATATTTATGTAACACTGACATTTAATTAACTTTGGTTGAAGAGGTAACCTCCTCGTTATAATCGAAATTGGAAGACGTAGATCGTGGTTACGGATCCTACCAGGCCCAATTTTTTCTATATCCTCTAATTTCAGTTATACTGTGTTTCTAGAAGCAATGGTCAATTGAATAATCTTCTTCTTCTGGAGCTTCTATCTATCAATTGGTTTGCATAATCTAATTTATTATAATTCGTAGAAGCAACGAAATAAACATAAAATAAAAAGTGATGAAATGCACTTTTTCCTTGAAGCAGCAGCTATTAGCGTGCTCCACCAAGGCGAAACAGCAAGCTAATGTTTTTGTCACCCTCGCAATAAATTAACTTAGTTATGGATCAACAACATTCATATAAATAAATACAATCTGCTCTTATATAAACAAACACCCGCCAAAAATTTAAAAAATCTTCCCCTGAAACTTCGTCTTGTCCTCCTCCAACTTCTGTCGCCTCTCTTTCTCCAGCTCCTGTAAGTCCTTCTCCACTAGCTTCTGCAAACTAGAGTCCAACTCTACCACATGTTTAAAGTCTTTTTCGGCTTCTTCAGGATTCCAGGCCCCTAGATGTGCCTTCCCCCGCCTGTACAGTGCTTTGACGTTACCAGGATCACATTCAAGTACGGAGGTACAATGTTCTATCACAGAGTAGTAGTCTTTCCTAATAAGTTGACACTGAGAGTAGTTTAGTAGAATTGGAAGTTTTTGCTTGTTTAACGCTGTCCATTCTATGTCTTGCGGTTTTTCTCTGAAAAAAAAAAGGAAATTATGACAGCGGTGTTTTTCTACTCGGACAAACTGGTTGGATTTGGCAGCCCTTACTACAGCTTTTGGTTTATTGTACCCACATTAAGTCTTCTTCTGCCTCTACAGCCCTTGATGGGCTTTGGATTGGCCCACTCCTTAAATCATCTCGGCTTTGTACGACGCTCCACCATCTACCGACTCCTTTCTAGTTTTAGTAAGGCGCCCATTCCACATACGTACAACGTCAATGAAAATTATGAAATTGAAGGACATTCCAATTTTACTCTATGCCATTGTTAAAATTGATCAATTATCAATTGATCATAGAGTAAAATATTAGAATATTAGAAGTTCTTTGGTAAAATCACAAACAAACTAAAATTAAAAAATGGCGTCATGGGATATGACAAACGATATGACAAGTACAACTATTTTAATTGATTTCTTTAAAAAGAACGCATTTCTGTATAAAAATTATAAAAATTATAATAAGGATTAAATAATAAGGCGACGAAGAAAACAAATGCAATTTCATGAAACAAATGCAAACAAATTTCAAAAATTTTGCGCATACGCTTCAATTGAAAATTGTCAATTTTTGAAAAAACATATGGAATGGCCCCCATCAAAGAGAAATTGAAATGTCCTTCAATTTCATAATTTTCATTGACGTTGTACGTATGTGGAATGGGCGCCTTAGATATGTTGGCAGACAGCAGCGGCAGTGTAGTAGCAATTGTATTGGTAATATAACGATGTAACGATGTAACGACAAAAATACTTAGAAAATTGATAATATAAAAAAATTATTAACAGTTTGGTTTTAGAGATGGCGAGTGATTTGTTGAAGGGTTCCATAGATTTTAATAATTATACTCGATAGTGAACTCCACTGCATATTTTGAAGCCAGCCACCATTGCAATAAGTGGATAGAAAACATTGTTTACATTCATTTAAACCTTGAGTTCTTATGAGATTTCCTAACATTTTCTGTCAAAATTACTTTCAAAAGTTCAATCTTTCAGTTTATTTTCAGTGGATTTTGATCAATAGTTACATAAAAGATAATATTAACTGAAATTAAATAAAGATAAAATTTATTTCGTCGAGAAGTACCCATTTAAGAACAGGTACTTTGCGTTCTTTCCGTTCCTTCTATCCACTTATTGCAATGGCGGATGGCTTCACAACACTCCCTACAGAGAGCACGGGAGTTCGCTATCTAGTATTATTATTAAAATCAATGAAGGTTTCAAACATAAGTGGCACACGAGTCACCACAGAATTGTGAGTTTGGCGGCAATATTTAAATTGCGACTACTTTTCTTTACCTCTTGCTACTTATAACTAACCTTGCAACTATGAGAAACCTATAGCTTACTTCAGCATAAGCTGCTCTGAAATTTCGATAGCCACAGCATACTTTTCAACAGCCGCGTCATAGTTCTCCAATCTCCTTCAACCAGGCAAAACCTCTATTTTCTCGTCCACTGTCCTAGTCTGCACCTATTTCTACTTAAAACTAACCTTACAACAATGAGAAACCTATAGAGCTTAAGCAGCTCCAAAACCCCGATAGCCATAGCATACTTTTCAGCAGCCGCGTCGTAGTCCCTCTGCCCGTACAACACGTTGCTAACCTTCTTCAACCAGGCAAAACCTCTATTTTCTCGTCCGCCGTCCTTCTCTGCACCTCTTTCTACTTATAACTAACCATACAACAATGACAATCTATAGCTTACTTCAGCATAAGCTGCTCCAAAATTCCGATAGCCACAGCATACTTTTCAACAGCCGCGTCATAGTTCTTCTACCCGTTGCCAATCTCCTTCAACCAGGCAAAACCTCTATTTTCTCGTCCACTGTCCTAGTCTGCACCTATTTCTACTTAAAACTAACCTTTCAACAATGAGAAACCTATAGAGCTTAAGCAGCTCCAAAACCCCGATAGCCATAGCATACTTTTCAGCAGCCGCGTCGTAGTCCCTCTGCCCGTACAACACGTTGCCAACCTTCTTCAAGCAGGCAAAACCTCTATTTTCTCGTCCGCCGTCCTTCTCTGCACCTCTTTCTACTTATAACTAACCATACAACAATGACAATCTATAGCTTACTTCAGCATAAGCTGCTCCAAAATTCCGATAGCCATAGCATACTTCTCAGCAGCCGCGTCGTAGTTCTTCTGCCCGTACAAAGCGTTTCCAACCTCCTTCAACCGCGGCACCGCCTCCGTCTTCTCATCCTCTGTCATCTGCCACACCTCCTTCTCGTACATGTCCGGCGTCTCGACTTTCAGCAGCTCCAGTATAAATTCCAAATTTTGCGGATTCTTTATTAATTCATTCAGATCGTCGTAGCCCACACCTGAAATCAAACAACAAATAAATTGAATCACCAGTGTATTTCATTATCTAGCGACGTCTGTTAGGGGAAAATACAAAATCTGATACGAATTGGTAGGAGCGCGGGGACGGTTATTCAATAGCTACTGCACGGAATGTATGTAAGAACTTGGAGTCGGTATCCAGGCCACAATTTGGCCCATAGGTCCCCCAGTCGCACTAGTCGAGTTCTATTGCTTCTGCGAACCTCGCTATGGCAGCAGGTTGGACTACTAGAGCCCAACCATCATTAGCAACAGTACACCCCAGATGCTCAAGCCTGGGGCGTCAGATCACATAGCACTCAGCAAAAATGTGACATTCCATCGCACAATATCAGCACATATTGTCCACTTGCATACCGATTCGGGCGAGGTGATGCCTGAAATTCTCGTGAGCAATGAGCAGGGATATCACCCGACGCACGAGCGTTCTATCCAATTCCATCAGACTCTTAGCCCTCATGGTGTCTGGATGTTTAATGAAGCGCTTCGTATGAAGATATGCAGTTTCCTCCAACCATTGGGTATAAAATTTCATCTTAATATACTCTAAAATGGGCACTCAAGTAGTTGCCTAGGAAATTGGGAGTATAGGTTCTGGTCCAATGGGTTGTAGCTCCGATCCTAGACGAGCCAGTTCGCCGGCTTGTTCATTTCCTTGAACACCACTAAGACCAGGAGCCCAAATTAATTCGACATTGTTGTACCTAGTAACGGTTTGGCACGCATGTTTGCAGTCTCCGAGAAGCTGCGATTTCTGCACGGAAATGAATATGGAGTAAATAGAGGCCTTTCTTTAATTGATTGAGCTATGGACGGTGCCGGGTTTGGCCCCTACAAAAAAAGTTGCAAAATACAAAATTACAATAGATTAAGAAACCAAAGCAATTAAAAACTTGTCGAAATATTTTGGCAGGACTTTGGGTCTCCATTTTACCATTGATAGTGGAATATTCGTCTAAGGGTACTTTAGACTGCTCTTCCCGAGGAAGGGCCCACACACAATTCCGGCCAACGGGCCCCCACAAGGCCAAACCCGGCACCGGCTATACATTGCTATCTTACGGACCTGGACTGTACCTTGATTTTGTAACGTAGCTCCACAGCAATGACCCATCCTCTCTGATTTAGGTTTATACAAATCTCGGTGCGTTTTAGCGACGAACGGGTACGAGACTGTTAGGCTTCTGTCAACTGTAAAGCTGGCCACTTCGTTGAGAGCCATCGATTTTAATGCAACTTCCCATGCTTCCAATTTGAATTGTTTCCCAATAATAATTTCTAGTGGTCCTAATTTTCTTGAATCGTCTATAATTTTAGAAACTTCGCCGCATGTTTTTGTACAGAAGTGAAAAAGCACCTGAAAAATAATCAAGAAAAGGTTGAACGTTTAATTTGAAAATTTTCGTAGGGCTAGTACAGACAAGTAATAGAATTAATAATGATATCACTACAAGAGGAAGTCGGGACATGTAGAGTAGTGGTACGGACTCTGACTTTCAATCGAAAGGTTGTTGGTTCGAGTCCTACACTTCCTACCTTTTCTGGCCATGCTTCGGAGCGATGTAAAGCAGGCGGTCCCGGGCTTTGCTTTGAGTGTAAGAGAGGGCTTCATAGCCCTAACTCCGCTAGATTGGCTTAGTAATAGAACAAAAAAAGTCCTTATTATTAATTAGAAGTGGACAGATAGGTGGGAGTCGAGGAGGCTCACGATTATTGATTGATATCACACCCATCTGGAGCTGATTATTGAAGATAATTCTTCTGATGAGGTCACAATCTCAACGATTGGTTGACAGCTAATCCCTACATTTCATCCTCCAGCTCTCTCGGTCCTGCGACTTCCTCTTCAGCTCTTGGTACTTTCGAGCTTCTACGTCCTCCTTCAGTTAATCCATGAGTTCCTTCTTCGGCTGCCCCTTCTATCGGTTCCTTCTAATGTGCCCTCAATGATGGTGTGTACCGGACTTTCGTGTCTTAACTTATCGCTCGGCAACATTTCCTGGCCATGCTTCGGAGGGCATGTAAAGCAGGCGGTCCCGGGCCTTCCTAGTTGTGTGTACGAGAGGGCATTATAGCCCTAACTCCGCTAGGTTGGCTTAGTAATAGAAACAATAAAAAGCCCTTACTTATTTATTTAATTTTTATAAGAGGCAACAGCTGTCTCTCATCTTCAATAGTCTCTACCACTCTATCATTCGTCACATCAGCTGATCCAAAGCTTCCTTCTGTAGCACACATTTTAAGCGCTTCAAACCTATTCAGTTCCTTATCTCCTATAGCCCAGGTTTCACATCCGTTATATAAAACACTCCATACGCAGGTTTTTAGCTACTGTTTCCTGATGCTTAGGCTTATGTGGACAGATTCTAGGATCATAGATTCTTTCTTTCGTTTGCTGAATACAGCTGTTTATTTTACCTGCTGAGCTATTGTCTTCACCTATAGTGCTACCCAGGTATTTAAATTGCTTCATACTGCTGAGGGCTACTTCACCAAGGACCGCATATACTTGGTTCAGGTCTTCTTTATTCTTGACCGCAATGGTTTTGTTCTGATTTTTATTTATAGTCACATTGTGCCCCATTGCTGTAATATGTCTTTCATGCATGGTTATCAAGGCACGCTGAAATTCATCTACGCCATCAGTGAAACGTATCATGTCAACATTTTCCCTATGCACTCACCATCTGTACGCATATATTAAATAGAGCCGACTATAGGGAACTTCCTTGTCTAACCCCTTGTAGTATTTTGGCTTCTACATTCTTCTCTTGCCTCTCCACAACTCTTACAGACCAAAGCACCCCTGAAGCCGTTAAACTTGTTATAGTGACGACCGTATGTATCACAACTCAGAGAGACGTATCCTCTATTTCTTACATTTTATTACAAAAAGAAATAAATAAACTAACTTTGAGTATAGGCCTACGATTGTCTGGTAACAGTAGCCTAAGTTGTTGGTTTGCCTAGATACAGTAAGTAATTTAAATGTACCTTCACGCCTTGGCCTTATGTGAGTCCGTGAGATAGAACTAAACTTACCTTAGTTCCTGGTGGAAACAGTAAACTCTTTGTGCCTGCATTTATAATTTTCTTATTTATTAAAGTATTATCCATTATAGGAAAAAGCGAAAAACTAAAAAAAAATGTTTATATTTTAAAACAATAACAAACGAAAGTGTCGTCTGCTAGTGTTAGTTTGAAGTTTTCTGAAAGTACTTTAGCGGTTAGCATTTGACCAAAGCAAAAACATTTTGGCGGTTTATTTTTCGTTTCTCGTATATACGCGGCAAGAAGTTTGAGCCCTAGGGGTAGTTAACAATAAAACATTTAGTTTTATTAATAACGATATTAATAATATTAATTTTATAGCTCACCCCGGCTCTACTATTGGGATATTGGCACCTCTAGTCCGTTATTTGAAATAATAAATGCATACTGATCAGCACGTACTAACAGCTAAATAAATAAAAAATAGATATAAAAAATGTAGGCCTACATAGTATTATATTATCAAATGGATACGGTCTAGACCGATTTATGTCCATATGATTTAAGTATACACACACCAACAAAGGCAATAAAATAATTCATTCTATTGTACTTGTCTTACTAATTACTATCAGTATCTTTCTATGCTACCGTGCATTTATTCTATAGCATAGGCCTACTATACAAACGCGGCATTATTTTATTAACCTGTTTCTGATATTATACCTTTTGGGAGGGAGAACAACACTCAATTTACGGTACATCAATTCAATAATGTATTTCTCTTACATAGGAAAACAGAATATAATTACAACAAATTAATGGACCCGTTAGGTCGTGTTCCTGAAAGTTTTTAGTTTTTTTGTGTAGGCTATTTCCTATAAGCAATAAAGCAATACAAATAATAATAAAAATGTTTATCGGAATACAATCGGAGTCTCCACTCCCTCCAACACTCATTTTTTGCACATGCGGCAGAAATACAAATGGGTCACTCAGCCATGTTGAACAAAATCAGCTTGGTCCATCAAATGGCGTTATATAGACTGGTACCAAAGCTATAGAAAATCTGAAAATCAAATGATTATACAGCAAATTTACAATAAGTTAGCTCAACTACAGAATGAGCGATAAACTCTAGAAAAAAGACTATTATTATCTAACTACATAAAATGTAACTTCCTGGCTCACCTTCAGTCAGTTCTAAACATCCATAAACCTTCGTAAATAACCTTTTACGGAAGATTTCAACCTTGCAAGGACATGTCTATCATGAGCTGACATAACACGCTCCCCAAAAACAGCAGTCCCATCCGCAAATTCTTCGTCCGAATTCGCATCATTCTCCTCCTTCAGAACATCATCCACAACATACTGCAACCTAGTTCTCGCATCCTCCATGTAACCCACCAAATCAAACAAACGGAAAATCCCCATAGCATGCACCTTGTAAATAAGTGTCCTAAATATGGGCAGCATAATGTGACTATGCTCTTCACCATCCCTGATGCCGACCAAAAATTCAGCGTTTTCATCAGAGCTGGTACCACCATCCGGTGCAAGTACAATTGCAGTAAATGAGGTAGCCGAAGCTAGACCGAACACAGCGTAATCTCGCATGTCTTCATGTAGTTGAGTGAGGGAGTAGTCGGATGTAACGCCCAATATTGCCATATCAGATGTGAGAGCATCGTGGTATTGGCTAATTAGATCAAAGAGGTGGCTTTGTAATACTTCCGCTTGAAAGGAAGTGATTAGCACAAAGTGAATGTCCATTGCCGGTGATGTGAACCTGGAATAAAACACAAAACAGCATTGGGTTAAAATTAAGCTGCATCCTCTTCTTCTTCCAGATCGTTAAGTACATTCTATTGTCATACTGCACGACAATCACACGTCATCTCAGTTGCGCTCGACTCATCTATACATATATATATATATATGGGCTCCCAATAACACACGGTGCTCGGTTTATAAATCGTCCTTGCAGCAGTTGCGTGAACCCATGTTTCGTGGATCCCTGCTGTCGTCTTCCCATCATGCTGCATTTGTACATTATTTGGTTCGGCTGATCTACCCTTGCTAGGTAATACTATACGTGAGCATGTAGGAAAACAACTCAGGAGTCTGATCCTGTCGGACGTCAAGACATGGTATCCTGACTTCCCAGATTTCATTGATCTTAAAACCTTTGATTACCCCGTATCCATAAGTCCAACTTAATTATTGGCGCAATGCATACAGAAAACCCTCTGGCCTCATCAAGGTTATCCTGTCAGTTTCTCCATAGGTACGACTTACAGTATGTACACCAGCCAACCTACTATGCCGTTTAGTATTAACTTACTCTTGGTGTTAAAAATCTAAACAAAACAATTTTGAATAGCACTCTCCATTCCAAGATTATCTTGTATACATTTGTAATCCCATGCTAGATTAAAAATAATCTTCGTAGTTGAGTCGCAGGGCTACAAAGCAATTATATAATACAGAAAATTTTTGTACATACCTGGACAATTGAAAATCTACCAATTTGACCGAATGAATCTGCCCGTCATTGTCATACTTAAACATGACATTATTCATCCACAAATCACCATGATTAATAACCCTAAACTTGGCATTATTTGCCTGCTCCAACACTTCAACTTTCTCCCAACAATACGGCGTCACATTCTCCAATTTGTCGGCCAAATCTTCAGCGTCGTCAAACTCTGACCATGTTTTCATTTCATCAATGACAGTTCTGAGTCCTTCTTCTATAAATGCACTCAGATAGGACCTGGACGCATCCGTATAAAGACAGGAACATGCTCCGTCAATTATTCCTGGATCTTCTTCATACAATTTCACGGACAATGCATGATAACGTGCCAATACTCGCAAAGTATGAACACCATGCTCATAATCCAGTTGTTCCTGCCTGAACTTCATCTGATACCCGTCATGCGTTAAATCTTCCATAACTAGTGTATCGGGCTTAGCGGTGAAATATTCCTCAGGAGCAATATGTGCAGTACCAGGAGGAAAGTATTCCCTAATGAGATTTCTCATTTTCGCAAGGACATTCAAATAGACGAAGCGTTCCTTCTCAAATGTATTATTCTCGTTAATCTTCTCAATAGTCACTGGGGACTCGGGTAAGCCTTTAATCATGATATTGCAAGCGGATTCCTCGCTAGAGCCGTTCACTGTGTAGATAACGTTCGTCTTGTAAAGGGTGCTCAAGTAGTTTTCACCTTCCGCCACTGCTGCAGCAATGCTGAAGTCACTTACGCTGACGTCCGTATTGTATTTGTTAGAGAGAAGGTCCTCTAGGAAACATTTGTCGATCCAGCTGCCTCTATTTTGGATCTTCTTGTTGTATGCCTCGTCAATCACTGCCATATTGGATCTGATTGATAATGCTGGCTTTGATAATTTAATGAAAATTGAAGTTTTCACTTCTCAATAAGTACAATTATATAATTACGAAGCAATCAGTTTTAAATGGCATTATAGGTTTAATCAACAATATTTGAATTTATGACCATTATTAGGCTATCAAAGGTGTACTAGTCCCGGTGGCAAATATGGGGGAACTGTATATGATACTCCTTAAATTGCGTGTCAGAAATGTGAATTAGTGATTGATAAGTCGCGGATGGCAATTACCTTGACCCCTTTCGTGACTAATATAGCATGCAAAACACAGAAGTACAAGTACAATATTCTTATTACTGTTTTTAGCAAGATGAATCAACATGTGGTATGCCTACAGGTACATAGGTTTACAAAGTGACTACCATAAAGATATTATAATCAAATCAAAAATCATTCCATACAAAATTCGGAAAAGATGTTCACATTCATGTGACTCGAAACAAAATATAATACATTGCCTACAGCATCTGCAATCTTTTTGATTGATTTATATGTAGTTACTTTTTTAGGCGCAGACTCTTTCCCAGATATGCGGCGGAAGGGCACTGGGGTATAGTGTATAGACCGGGCAGGTCAGCAGAACATGCACCATTGTCAGCAGTGGGACGTCACAGTTATGACAAGTTCAAGTTCAAGACAGGTTAGTCATTGTTAACTTATATGTATATAGATATATATAGTAAGATATATATAAGTAAGATAACTCGTTTGCCATAAGATGACTGGGTCAAACTGTGACAGAGATGGCTCAGACTCATACGCGAAAAACGAAACTTCCAGTATAATTATTATATTATACATTATGGTTAAATCGAAAATAGGCTAGGCCTATATGACGTACGCTTGACTGTTTTTAAATGACAATAGGCCTTGATAACTTATAGAAAAGTATGTGTGCTCCACCCAACTTTTGCATGTGTGTTAAATTGATAATACGCTACAGTAATGAAAGGGGTGCGATAAGTAAAAAAAGTTCTTTTTGAGGGGGCACACTCACACGAACTCATTAAATATTTAAAGAGATAATTTTGGTATGCCCTTCTATTTTTGTTCTTAGCTAATAAAATATGGCAACGGCATAGACTCAGTGGCGGACACAGATTTTTATTTTGGGTAGGTTCAACCCTGAAAATGCCACCTCAGTGGGCTCCCTATGTCATTTGGTATTAACATTTTTCTGGGGTTAAAAAATAAAATGTAAACAAATCAATTTTGAATACGGTAACACTTTCCATTGTAAAATTATATTGCTTACATTATTAATACCATGGTATTATATTAACCCCGGTGTTAAAATCGCCTAGATCGGGCCGCAGGTATAAACAAAGAATAAAAACAATACAGTAGTATTATTAAGCAGGCTATTTGTAGGTTTTTCCGAACAATTCTAGTTAGTATAGTGCCTTACTGGTTAGTCAACATAGAATGAAACGAAACCAAAAATAATATGAACACACAGTGAAAAACATGAAATAAATTAACACTTTTACAAAATGTAAAATAACAAAAAATGAATATAAACATGAAAAACTTTAAAGCAAAAGTTTTGGTTTATTTGGTTGACTACAGCAAAATACCTTGTACCTTAAAATATTTGTGAACAACAGCAAATCCCATTATGATTAAAACGGCGGTTTTATAATTTTTAAATTTTATTTTAAATTTCAATATGGCGACAGTGTGTTGATTGTGGATAGTGATGTTTAAAATATAGTTATTTCAGTTATTTAATGCGTTAATATGTCTAGTCAAAACAGCCAGAAATTGCCCGATACATGCCCGTCACCAGCCTCGCAATCTCAGACTGTATCAAGCAGTCAGGCTGATCGACCTTGGGGATACCTCTTTCCAAACAGGCCCAACGTGAGCTTCCTGGGTAAGTTTTTTGATTTTTTTAACTGAAAAATGCACAGTGTGAGATTAACATGTAAATACTGCGTTGATTATGGCTTTGCTAAAGGTTTAGTTTAGCTACCCCTAACGAAATCGTAAAATTTTATTACCTGTCAATAGTTCAAAAGAAATCATTTTTTGAAAAAATGAAAAGTCGTTCAAGACCAGTTTTTGAATTACATCAAATCAGACGTGTACTTTTTTTTAATGTCAACGTTAGATTAAAATAAATAATTGTATTGTGTTTCTTCAATATTACATATAGAGCGAGAATATAATGGTGTAGGGGTGGCCCAAAGGATTTCTCCCGTGCTGGGCCCCCCTTAAGAGCCTATAACGGGCATAATACGAGACATCGAAATGATATAAACCTTGACCACGTGACATCGACATTTCGTAAGAAGAGCATCTTCCATTAGGGGCTATCCAAATATAACGCGCTAAGTAGGGAAATAAAAAACCAAGACTCCGTCGAGAAATTTAAGAAGATGGTACTAGTGTCACTGAATCCAGATTAATATTGATAACTGAACAGTAATAAGTGAACTCAGTTAATTTATTAGCACATAGTGCTACTTATAAATACAACAACAACAACCTTCAATTTCTCACGAAATATGGAACGCAGAACAATGAAAAAATGCTGAATGGAAAGAAGAATTTTTTCTCCTAATTTTGATGTATAGTATGTGGCCTTAACTAACCCCAATTCGCCACAGTTGATGAACTCCTTCAACTTGAACTCCTGAGTGACCGTAATTTTTTGCGTATCAAGTTCACTAACTATAGCTGATCGGTATTGATGATTGCAACATACTATTATATCAAAATTAGGAGAAGAAATTCTTCTTGCCGTTCAGCATTTTTTCATTGTTCTGCGCTCCAAAGTTTTAATGGGGTGAAAGCGAGTTAGTTAACCTCTCGGGCCAGACAAAAATCATATTTGCAAACCTTCTAAAATATATTAACTGTAACAATACACCATATATTTTGTCTTGTATATTCCATTTCTGTGCAAATTTTAATTTCTAATGAAATATGGAACGCAGAACAATGAAAAAATGCTGAATGGAAAGAAGAATTTTTCTCCTAATTTTGATACATAGTATGTTGCAATCATCAATACCGATCGGCTATAGTTAGTGAACTTGATACGCAAAAAATAACGGTCACTCAGGAGTTCAAGTTGAAGGAGTTCATCAACTGTGGCGAATTGGGGTTAGTTAAGGCCACATAAGTTACTATGTATCAAAATTAGGAGAAAAAATTCTTCTTGCCATTCAGCATTATTTCATTGTTCTGCGTTCTATATTTCATGAGAAATTGAAGTTTGAACAGAAAATGGAATATCGGCGACTCTGGTTTGCCCTTACTTCACAAAGAACGATAAATTCCTATTTAGGCAATTCGTCATTTACTTCTTCCTTTAAGATTATCTTATTTTGTAGATTAGCAATAGTTCAAATAAAAACTTACTTCTTACTTCGTAGTACAGGGCTTCCAGCTCAGGTGATGCCGACTGCCTTATGTCTCGGAAATGCCCTTGACGCTAGTGTCCACATGTTCGGCGTGCACAGGATCTTATTATGTCCGCCCTCATTGTGTCCAACCTGACCGCGTAGTTTGTCCCGTTATGTGCATGGGGCCGAGCACTGCAGGAGTATGTGTTCCAGTGTTCCATTAGCTAGACCACATGCACGGCATGCTGGAGATTCGATTAGATGGAAACGGTGCAAGTATTCATTGGTAGTAAGTGGTAGTAAGAATGCAACGCTTCTGTTAATCCCGCGATACTGTACTGATGATGCTGGCGCAAGGTTGTATTGCGTACAGGGCTCTACCAGTGGGGAAACCCTCCATCTCTGTATCCATTCTTGAAGTAGGAC
Organism: Psococerastis gibbosa; assembly: GCA_963971405.1. Classification (NCBI taxonomy): domain Eukaryota; kingdom Metazoa; phylum Arthropoda; class Insecta; order Psocodea; family Psocidae; genus Psococerastis; species Psococerastis gibbosa. Next base: position 29,539,529 of record OZ020491.1, read on the forward strand.
TCTGTCAGCAGCATTCTTACAGTGTGTTAATGAAAACTGGGGTTCTTGCATTGGTTCCATTTTTGCCGTGTCTTTTGCTATGCTATCAGCTACTTCATTTCCAGAGACACCGCAGTGAACAGGGATCCATTGCATCGTTATCTTATTTTGTTTGCTTATTAAATTTTTCATTAGCTCTCTTGTTTCCTCCATACGAAAGTGATAGGGTCCTGGAAATGACCGTGCCAGTGCTTGAAGAGCTGATCTGGAATCGGTTAGGATACAAATTTCTTGATTGCTATACATCATACAACATTGCAGTGCGGCATTTATAGCGATTAGTTCTGCATCCATACTTGAAGAAGCATTTGTAGGAACGTGGCATCTTTCCTCTGAGCTTTGATTATACACGCCTGACCTAGCCTCTTTGCGATTTAGGTCAACCGGCCCATCGGTAAAAATTTTCTGGTGGTTCCTATATTTTGTTTGTGCCAACGGCCTTACCATGTTGGTTCCATTAGAGCAGAGCATGTTTCAAACTGGGGCAACTTGGTAGTGTGCACAGCGTTGGCAGGGGAACCTGGTGGGACATGATTATTCGCTTAGACAGTATAAGTCGAGTCCTGGTCACCTCCGATTTAATCGTGTGACTTTACCATTTTCCCCAAGTGGTTCGGAATCCACTATAATCAGGAGGTCCACCCTGTTAGTCAACGCCTCTTTCCCCGAGGTGAAGGAGTCTGCCCTTAGGGTGCCTCAAGTTAACAAACAGACTCACTCCCCCCGCCAGGCTGACAGGGTTGCTTAAAAGCAGGCGTTTGAAACAACAACATATTTTGTTTGTATCATTTCTGTGGTCTCCTGTTTTAGCACGTTGATGCAGTTGTTCTTTGTGAGACCTGTAGGCAGCTCAAGTATTATTTCCCAGTGTACCCTGTCACTTGGTGTACTTTCCGCCATTTCGTTACTTAAAAATTGAATATATTATATAAAAATATAATCTTTCTTCTTCGTTCTTTCTTTTCCTTGTCCAGTATTCACTGGACAAGGAGCATATATTACAAAAATACAATACATAATAATACCATCCCGCATCCCCAAGCTAGCGCTTATTTGGGACAAAAGACTCATACAGTGCAGCTAAACAAGGCTTAATCATTTAGTTTTGTTATTTATTTATTTATAATAATAATAATAGTAATATATATATATATATAATGTGAATCACAGTTATCAAGACAAACCAAAATGATCACATTTTCAAAAATACAAAATACACCAGGGTACACGTCCACATATTCAAGGTGAAATAGTAGCAGAAAGCAGAAGCACGCGAAGTCCCTCATTCTGTTGCCATTTCCACTTGAATGCATAGTCACCCGATCTGTCATACCTTATTTAATAGCTCATTTTTAAATAGGTTACGTCCCATTGAGAACGGGTCAATATCATACTCATTAAATAATTTGTAAATCCTCTGCAAAGGATTCTCATAGTGACCATTAAATATAAATAACTCTCGAGAGCGAGTGGCCCTCACGTTTACTCTAATTGGAAATAATTCCAAAATTTGTGGACTGTCAATTAAGTAGTTTAAGACATTGTACACAAACAGGCAGTCCAACACATCTCTCCTAGATTTTAAGGTTGAAAAGTTAAACTCATTCGCATGGCGCGAATAATGTGGATACACCTTGTGCTTGCGAAAATATAGATATCTGAGAAATCGTTTTTGCACACGCTCCAAGCCAGAAATATAAGTAATTGCACTAGGGTTCCACACTACTGTGCCATATTCCCGTTTAGATCTGACCAGTGCGAAATATAATAGCTTAAACGTGTCAGTATTATGGAAGTTGTGGCAGATTCTTGTTATAAAGCTTAAAGTACGTCTGCCCGTTCCTTCGAGGTCAGCAGCAACTCGGCTTCTGTATCCATTCGCCTCAGGATCTCAGCATTAGGGACACGATCTCCCCAGAATATACGCAGCATTCGTCTGTGTAGCCACATTTTAAATGCGCTGATTCTGTTCTTCTTGTAAGCAGAGGGGGCATTCGGATGAATCGGCCATAACTATTCTATGGGGGTGACTCTGGGGGTAATCGTGTTCTGTGGCCATTCGTGACGTTGCCACGGCGCAAAGTGCTGGAGATCCTATCTAATCTAAAGTCTCTTACACCCCTAAGCAAGAAATTTTGTCCACAGCTCTTTTTGATGATGATTACAGAGTACCTGATTGAACGGATTGGTTGGGGTAGCTCTGGGAGTAATCGTGTTCTGTGGACATTCGTGACGTTGCCACCGCTCAAAGTACTGGAGATCCTATCTAATCTAAAGTCTCGTACACCCCTAAACAAGCATGTTTGTCCACAGCTCTTTTTGATGATGAGTACGGAGTACCTGATTGAACGGATTGGTTGGGGTAGCTCTAGGAGTATTCGTGTTCTGTGGACATTCGTGACGTTGCCAGAGGGCAAAGTACTGGAGATCCTATCTAATCTAAAGTCTCATACACCCCTAAGTAAGAATTTTTGTCCACAGCTCTTTTTGATGATGAGTACCTGATTGGACGCTCCCCTCGATGCAACCTAGTTCTCACCGATGCGATTCAAGAATCCTTCTACTGTCAACTGAGCAAGGAGCACTTTCGTGTCAAACGCGCGCCCATAAGCCCGCACAGTGGCCTTATGGAGGTCAATCTCATCGATTTGAGCTTCAACGGGACTTACATTAATGGGAAGAAGATCGGAAAAGGCAAGAAGACGGTTCTCAGGAATAATGATCTTATTTCACTGGCTGTATCTACTTTTCAAGGTAAATATGCGTGCCGCCGAAGATGTCCGGTGTGACTGTGGAGTGTGGTGCTATTCATGACACCGCGCACCCGCTAATCTGTCCACTACTGCCGTCTGGTCCTTTCACGATTGATGACCTCCATAAGGCGATAGACAAAACCGTCTTTTAGGGAGCCTACCCATAAGTAGTCTAAAAGACATGTAACTAGCCTTCTGATTGGCTAATAATATAAATAAATAATAAACAGATTTAAGTCCAAATTCTATAGCACTTACAGTAATGTAACATAATACAGAAGTTTTGTTACATGAAATAAAACACAAAGCCAAGGTACAGTGTCTAAAGCTGGCCATTCACGAGGGCTCCAAACGGACTCGCGCCAAGCCAAATGGCGCGTGCTGTTCCAATTGGCGTTAGCGCCATTTAGAGGGATCATCACGAATGCGCCGAACCAGTCGCTCCAAATCTTTCAAATTGTACAGTGTGACGATATGGTAGAGGTACTTTTACACTGTACAATTTGAAAGACTTATAGCGACTGGTTCAGCGTAGTCGTGATGGCCATGGAGCAGGACGCGCCATTTGGCTTGACACGAGTCCGTTTGGAGCCCTCGTGAATGGCCAGCTTTAAACGGCTGATGTGAACATAGGCAGACTCAGTGCACGTGGATCGAAATCGCTAAGATTATTCGTGGTACTAACTATCCTACGAAGAAGTTGGGATTGACTGATCACGGTTTTGGATCTAGTGTTTCCAGTTCCAACTCTAATAAGATGGACTCTCTCGAGTATAGATGACTGTTTATCAACTTGTAGAAGAATATACAGTCTGCAACCACGCTTTTACACTCCAGAAACATCTGAGACCTCACTTGCAGCTGAGCTATCCTAACTGCAAGTCTCTGCTGTGTGGATAGGTCCCGTGATGCCCGAAACATAGATAACGTTAGAATCTTTTTTGTACTTAGACGAAAAATTGTGACAGCAGGCCATAGATACAGAACCGGTCCGAGTTTACTCGAACATGCTTTCCAATTTATCAATTAGTAGGGAGGGAAAATAAATAATTTCATGGTAAATAATTCTCCTATGGTTAAATTTCGGATATCTCGGGGGGGGGGGGGGGGGGGTGTCCACCTGACGTCACTGGAGGTGAGGTAGCCTCAATATATTTAAAACACATTACAACACAGTAATAATGGCAGGGCAGGCAATGCATTTCAGCGTGAAGTTTCTATCATTTTTTTCAAAAAAAAACTTTGCGCAAAAGCAAATAGGTTTTTGGGAAAGCGAACTGTCCGGTTTCGTTACTCAACTTAACACCTAAAACATGCCTGAAGGTAGAAATCATTGATAGAAAAGTTTCGCAGAAATATTATTTTTTAGTCATTTTTCATTAAAATTAAGTTATTTTTATTTTTTTACCCCCAGAAGCAAACTATCAAGGGGTAAGCGACCCCCGCATTTTATCAACATTAAGAACTACTAGAATATATGTGAATTTAAAAGAAATCGTTGGAGCCGTTTTTGAGAAATAATTTTTTTAGACGTTTTTTTGGAGTTTTTTGAGAATAAAACCCCCCCAAATTGAGTTAGCCCAAAATATAAAAAAATGGTCCCGAGGTATGATTTTTGTGAACCTACATGCCAAATTTCACTCAAATCCACCGAGTAGTTTGCCCGGAAATCGACGAACCGACAGACAGACATTTCGTAAAAAACACTTTTTTGGGTTCCTGGGACCCCAAAACGTGTAAATCCGTTGAAATCTCGGAATCGAAAATTTCGACCGTCACAAAGCTTTCCTTATACTACGTATAAATTGGAAAGCAACTAGTACACACGTGTATTACCTTTAGACTTAGCTGTCAAGAGTGATTATTATGCAATTGAGGATAATTGTCAGCACAACAACACCATAGAAATACATTAACTGGAGCGGCGGAAGCCATAATATGCCTTACGAGGCACCCGTTAACCATAAGCCAACTATCAGAGATAAGTACCTACGCAAAAAATATTGAAGTCTTACACATTGCAGAATGGATACCTGGACCCAGTCAAAAACTGTGTACTTAGCTTGTGCAGGCTACCCTTATCACTGGTTTTCCCCGCCAAATTGCCTACTTATCTTGTGCAGGCTACACTAGCAGCCGTATTGATAACGGTTTCCAGCTACGGGATGAATATCATCCATTAATGCGTGTTTACATGGAGGTATGCAAGTACCGGACACTCACTAAGCCCAATAGCTCCCATGGCAAATTTCTCAGTGAGTCGCCCGCGTTCGAATCGTCCGTGGGTACCAGGTCTAAGTTGTAGAGTAGTGGTACAGACTCCAACTTTCATCCGAAAGGTTGTTGGTTCGAATCCCACACTTGCTAAATTTTCTGGCCATGCTTCGAAAGGTAAGTAATGCAGGCGGTCCCGGGCTTTTCTAGTTGAGTGTAAGAGAGGGCTTTACGTTCCTAACTCCGCTAGGTTGGCTTAGGCGCCCATTCCCCATACGTACAACGTCAATGAAAATTATGAAATTGAAGGACATTTCAATTTCTCATTGATGGGGGCCATTCCATATGTTTTTCAAAAATTGACAATTTTCAATTAAAGCGTATGCGCCAAATTTTTGAAATTTGTTTGCATTTGTTTCTTGAAATTGTTTTTGTTTTCTTCGTCGCCTTATTATTTAATCCTTATTATAATTTTTATACAGAAATGCTTTCTTTTTAGAGAAATCAATTAAAATAGTTGTACTTGTCATATCACATGACGCCATTTTTTAATTTTAGATTGTTTGTTTCATTGTTTGTGATTTTACTCTATTATCAATTGATCATTGATCAATTTTAACAATGGCATAGAGTAAAATTGAAATGTCCTTCAATTTCATAATTTTCATTGACGTTGTACGTATGTAGAATGGGCGCCTTAGTAATAGAACAAAAGAGTCAATATTTATTTAGTTATTTGAGTTGCTTCGTTTTGTTTTCAGCGTTTACTTACATGGACAGGGAACCGGATTTGGAGGTACGCAAATACCCGAGAGATGTCCATGACTCTTACGCGCTGTCCCGGAAGATTGGCTCCGGTGCCTACGCGGAAGTTCACCATGTGTTCGAGAAAAAGACTGGAAAGAGCTACGCCATGAAAATTATACAAAAGATCAAGTTCTTGCAGGGTGACAAGTTTGCACATAGTCTCCCGAAGAGACTGATGAGAGAAGTGAAGATTCTCCGCAGTTTAAGTCATGTAAGTTTTCAGACATTAGCCGTCAGCAGGGAATACAACAGCAGCACCTTTAGTTAGTTATTATTTTCAAGGACTTTTTATGGCCTACTTATAGTGTAATAGTGAGATTCTCCAGAGAGTTATTCTCCAAGAGTTATACCTAGTTAAGTGTGTTATATCATGTTAAGTTAACACACCGATAACCCGATAGCCAAGCTAACCAGCGTGCTATCCTCAACTCACTTCCAAGTTGGTTAACGTGCGATCGATAGCTCAGGTTTGACCGCCGCCATCTTTATTTTTGTTGATTGATTTGAAATGCGTTTAAAATTTTGTAGTATTTAAATTTATTTGCATAATCTATTATCACATGCAATTACCGTAAATACTTAAAATTATAATAACAAAATATATAAACAAATGTGGCACTAGAATAGAGTTCCGCCACTTTCCATAAACCCGTGCCACGAACGTCTGACTACTGCCACGTTGTTTAGTCTGTTTTCGATTTTCGATATAGCTAGATAACTCACTCCCGTGGTCCACTCACGATTGTGTGTTAACTTGAATAGCGCATCTAACTCAATAACACCAACACCGTGAAGAACCCCAGTGACTTCATCATACTTAAAATTGTTGAAAGAATAAGACCCAACTGAGCCACAATAAAATATATTAACAGTGACCGGTTTCGGGTAAGATACCATCATCAGACTTAAACAAACAAATGAAACACGCCATTATATATTGTACATACCAGGGGGGAGGGGGGTACAATATTAATTGGTAGGAGGTGGGCGGGGTTGTGAACATAACATTAGGAGTGGGCAGCAATTTTGGAAAATTATTTCGTTGGTTAGATTTTCGTTATTTTGTAAAGCCTTGTTCATTTCTATACTCTCTAACCTATCGAGAATTTTACCCTTGTTATAACAGTGCATCAACTTGAAATTGTCGAAATCGCAAGTGTGGCCATTGTCGTGCAAGTGAACGGCGAACACCGAATTACAATCGTTTTTACCGATTGCCCTTCGTTGCTCGTTCAATCTACTTATAGTGGCCCATAATAATAAATAAAGGACATGTAGCGTAGTGGTACGGACTCTGACTTTCACCCGAAAGGTTGTTGGCTCGAGTCGCACACTGGCTACATTTTCTGGCCATGCTTCGGAGGGCATGTAAAGCAGGCGGTCCCGGGCCTTCCTAGTTGAGTGTAAGAGAGGGCTTTATAGCCCTAACTCCGCTAGGTTGGCTGACAATAAAAAGTCCTTATATAATAAGGTCATGGCCAATGACCCCATAGATTTCGGACATTATTTGTATTGTTTCCGTATGGATTTTTAAATAAATAAATAAATATTTACTTTTTTTGTTCTATTACAAAGCCAACCTAGCGGAGTTAGTGCTATAAAGCCCTCTCTTACACTCAACTAGGAAGACTCGGAACCGTCTGCTTTATATGCCCTCCAATGCATGGCCAGAAAATGTAGCAAGTGTGGGACTCGAACTAACAACCTTTCGGGTGAGAGTTGGTGTCTGGACCACTACTCTACATGTCCTGACCACAGGAAGGTTTTGTTGAACTAATTTTAAGCCCATGTGGAAAATAAAGACAATTTTCTTTTCTTTCTAAAAAAAAAAAAAAATGCAGTAATTATGGATAATCAGTGCTCCCAATACATTGGATACCATGACATTATTATTGTTTATTACAATATTTAATCGCCGCTCCATTATAAGCTGCTGCCCCAACGATCAATCCAGTGTTTTATGATAGGGGAAATCAAGACTGCCGTGATTTAACCCTAAGACAATTATTTACCATCGAAATTCAGTACTCATAATTATCTATTACGGTATTTTTACCAATCTATAAATAGGTAAGCATGAGTTGGTTCACTCGCACCGTTTCTCTTAGGGGGATTTATCTACCTATTGAGATGGTGACCAATGTTCCTTCTCAACTTTTCATTTCATGGCCCCCTGAGTCTAAAACCACCTCCCGTTCAAAATTATATACATGTATGTATATACTGTATATGTATATTTTAGGCGAATATTCCACTTATCAATATTCCGTCATTTATGCATCAATAAGTCTCTACCATATTATAACTTAATTTATTATAGATAAGTTAAGTATCTACATAACAGTCTCCTTAAAACAAAAATCTCATCAATTATTGATGCACAAATGACGGAATATTGACAAGTGGAATAGCCAGCAGCCAACAAAATTGAAAAATAATAAAGCTACGATCTTATTTTTTTTTTTTTTTTGCAGTCGTTTGTTATTAAGTTCCATGACGCCATCGACCATCCAAATACTTTGTTTCTGGTCGTGGAGTTGGTCCAAGGCGGGGACTTGTTTTCTTTTCTGCGAGATAAGAAAAAATTGAAGGAGTTCCAAGCCAAATCCCTCTTCTACCAACTCACTCTGGCCGTGAGGTACTTGCATTCGCGAGGAATAATTCACAGGTAAGCAATATTTAACTTTTTTTTAAGAAAAAAGTAAGGTGCATGCAAAGAAGTAAATTGTAGAAAATTATTTGCTCGCCACTAGCCGCGTTTTACGCTCGGTCTACTTACATTTACCGCGCCTTATCCTCATAGGCGGCTATTCCACCGACGTCGTTTTTCATTGTGCATGTGCATGACGTGGCAGCAGACATGATTAATAAGTCTCTGCCATATTTTAATTAGACTATAATGTAGATACTTAACTTATCTATTATGATTTAAGTTATAATATGGCAGAGAAATGATGTCTGCTACCACGTCATGGACATGCACAATGAAACACGACGTCGGTGGAATAGCCGCCATAGCAGCGTTTCTCCACAGTTCTGTTGTCTGCGTCCCAAACTTCTCATATATCCGGTGATCTTTCTTTTCGGTGTAACTTTCGGCCTCCCTTCTTCCTTGTATCTCCCGGTTCATTACTCTTTTGACTAGGTGGTTTTGGTCTCTACGTAGTTGATGTCCCTACCAGTTCTGCCTCTTTCAGTTTTTCCTGTAGGTCATGGGTTCACATCTCATGCTTTATAACTTGGTTTCTACGTTGGTCTCTCAGTGTTACACCGCAGGATCTTCTTAGCATTCTCATTTCTGCTGCGTGAATCATATTTTCCTCACACTTCCGTAAGACCCAGCACTCAGACCCATACAGCATACACGGTCTCCTAGTAGTTATAGTGGTGTTTCTGATTTGTCATTGAAAAATTATCCTAATTTCAGGGACATAAAATTGGAGAACATACTGGTGTCTCATGTGGGCGTGGAATTGTGTGTGAAGCTTGCTGACTTTGGGCTCTCAAAATTCATGGACTCGCATTCCCTTCTGAAGACGCATTGTGGCACGCCTATGTACATTGCCCCGGAGATACTCAAGAGCGAGGGCAGACCTGGTAGCTATAACGAGCAGATTGATGTCTGGAGCATGGGTGTTGTTTTGTATATGTGGTGAGTGTTTTGTTCTTTACTTTATCCAATGCCAGCTCTTGGCAACTCTGTCATTCGCCGACGAGCCTCCCAGTAAAGACGCATGGAGTTTCGGTCCTGGGGGTTAACCGGATACATTCATTAAATTGTTTATAAGCGTTTAACTTTTTTGAAGGAAAAAAAAAGTTGTAGAGTACTGCGCAAGCCTGTAGGTGCAGACCGTCCATTCTCTCAGAGTTGCGAAGGGGACGGGGTAACCCCGATCCGGTGAAGATGCGCTTGTAAGTAGTTGTGCCCAGTGGTAAACCTGAATTTTGCGACTGCATCAGCCCTCGGTAGATCACGTGGTATGGGCTGGTTTCTCGCAGCATGCATCTTCAGTAGTATGCTTGAGTTGTTTCTTTATTGCGGTTTCTATAGTGCTCTTGGCTGATGTCAGTGATACGTCATTATTGGGTTCAGGTAAGAGAGTACCCTCCTTCGCTAGAGCGTCTGCACGTTCGTTTCCCAGCATGCCGATGTAACATTGGTACCCATTGAAATACGAGGTCCCATCCACTACACAACATTTCAGAAAGAGTTTGGCGGCAGTTCTTAGTCAACTCGCAGTCTGTTTTGGAGGGCGATGATGGCGGCGTACCAGGAATACGACTCTGGGTGTTTCGTAAACGTATAAAGGTTATTGCCACCGGGCTAGATCTCTACCTTACTTGGTTAAGGCCCAATGGGAGTCCCCTAAACCTCCTCCCTCCTTCCACAGGGCACCGAAGCCACTTGGCTTTTGTATAAAGTTTATTGTAGAGCTAGAAAACAAATTTAGGCCTTAGAAGAACTATATCTTGATATTTTGATACAGGATAGTAGTAGTAGTATGATCTTGGCGTTGGGGCTATAGTTCCCCCAGTTGTACTAGTCGAGTTCCATTGCCTCTGCGAATATCGCTATGGCAGTAGGTTGGACTACTAGAAGCCCAACCGTCAGTTGCAACAGTGCCCCCTAGATGGTCAAGTCTGGGCCGCCAGATAATATGGCACTCAGCAAGAATGGGCCATCCACTTTCGGCTAACATAGTAGAATGTTGGCACAGATTGGGCCTTAAGATACAGTTGAAGGGGGAAAGCCTTATGGGTTAGTTGTAAGAGTGTGGGCCGAAAGGTTCGAAATTCGCCCATATGGAAAATAAAGACGAATTTCTTTCTTTCTAAGGGTAAAAAACAAATGTCCCATGAAATATCAATCGTTGTGATGTCAGGCCGATAGTGGTTAAACGCAAGGGGAAATTTCAAAGGAAATGGCCAAGGTTGTCCGAAGAGACGTGAAAATTACGGCAAATGATGGAAGGAATGTACAATCCAGCAGGCAGGTTTGTCAACAGAACCAGGGCAGGAAGCTTCTGCGCATTCGAATTCCATACTAAATAGCTTAATCATGACTGTGATTAGCTTATGCGTCCTTATGACTTAACCCTCCAAGCTCAATCTCGCTTTTTGTCGCTTCATTGTTTACGCGGCGAACGTTAATCTTCCCTGCCTGGATCCACCGAATTTGATCTATTTGAAGTCTAATGTAATTTTGTTTATTTTTTATTGTAGTTTATCTGGGACGACGCCTTTTTTACAAGGAGACTCAAAAATTTCACTGAATAAACAAATCCTGACCGGATACTACTCGTTTCCTCGAAGATTTTGGGTGCACGTGTCGCAGAGTGCGCACAATGTGATTAAAAGGATGCTGGTGGTGGATCCACAACGTAGAATTAAAACTAGAGACATTTTGGATCATCCTTGGCTTATGGTAAGCTACTCTGTACTTAGGCTCCACCGACCTCTCATTGCAGAATGCAAATATGACATTGACGGAAATTAGAATTTTTCTTTTTATAGAAATCTATTAAAATGTTTGTACTTAACATATCCCATGACGCCATTTTTTAATTGTAGTTTATTTGTTTGTGATTTTACTCTATGATCATTGATCAATTTTAACTATGGCCTAGAGTAAAACAAAAATTTCCGTCAATGTCATTTGCATTCTGCAATGAGAGGTCGGTGGAACTCCCGCCTTTATTAATGATATCTGCTCTACACGTCAACGTATGTGCATTCTGCAATGAGAGGCCGGTGGAAACCCCGCCTCACCACTTATTTAGATACGGGGAATTGTCATAAGGCGGGGTTTCCACCGACCTCTCATTGCAGAATGCAAATGACATTGTCGTGGTAGCATATATCATTAATAAGTTTTGATTGTCTGTGTAGGAAAATATTTAGTGGGATCATAAATATACTAAATTAACTTCATTATAACGGTAATTTATTTAAAGCTTAAAAATGCCATGTCACCCGAGTGTCGTACATAAAACCACAGACAGTACACACACAAAAGAACTGCGTCACCTCTCAGTTTTGGCGCCAATAAAACTTCCTTCTTTTATTACATCGTTGTTTTCTAACAGTCTGTTACCACGTCAATGTCATTTGCATTCTGCAACGAGGGGTCGGTGGAAACCCCGCCTTATTGAAATGAAACTTCTTGTGGGAGAATCTTGAATTTTTGGTTGATAACCTTTTTGTGTGACGAAAACTTTGACAATATAGGGGAGAGTAGCATAATATTAGGAGGTGATAAACAATGACCGTAGGTGCCCATTCCACATACGTACAACGTCAACGAAAAATTGAAAAATGACGTCAAAATGACGTAAATTGACGTGGTAGCAGAATTTTTAGTATGTCTTTAATGTCTGCTAAAACGTCATTTTTCAATTTTTCGTTGACGTTGTACGTATATGGAATACCCCCCCAAGCAATAGAGAACAGAATTAGTGCATTTGAAATGTGGATATACCGACGAATGCGCATACTCTGAAGAGATGGTGTCCCTAATACTGAGGTCCTGAGGCGAATGGGTACGGAAGGCGAGTTGTAACTGGCGGTTAAGAATTGGAAACTATGGTTAAAATTAAAAAAATAAAAACATAACGGAAATCTTTTGAAATAGGCTCTGTGGTTTTGCATTGACTATTCACCAAGCTCTATTCCGACAATGGAAAAGATGTCGGCATATCACTACTGGTAAAATCGTTTGTGTGTACAGGGCCTTGCTGAGGCTTGATGGGTAGGGCTATTGAAAGACGGCAGCCATGTTGGGTATTAAAAGGCGTACTATATTATCAATAACCCCTGTCAGTCAACTCCCCTTCTCCCGAGGTGAAAGAGTCTGCCCTTAGGGTGTCTCAAGTTAACAAACAGACTCACTCCCCCCGCCAGGCTGACAGGGTTGCTTAAAGCAGAAATGCTGAAAGCAGGCGTTGGAAACAACATCACAATGTAACAGCAAAGGCTTTCACGGCCGGAGTCGAATGAAGAACCAGTTGAATCCGGAAGTTTGCTTTCATTTGGACCACGGCCTATCTGCCCGGATTCTACCAACAACAACACATATTATCAATTGAATGATAAATACTTTTTTTTTTTTTTAATTTTTATACCTGGGCATGTATGTAGTTCAGCTCTTCCCACATAACTTTTTTTTTTTTAAGATTAATCGCATACAAACAATTTAATCCGATTGACCTCTTCAGTCGCCTCTGTAGGTTAGTACCTGTGTTGAGCTACGACACGTCTCCGATTGCATGACGTGTAAAGACTCGCACAAGTGCAAGCACGTTACCACCTGGCCATCGATGTCGATCAACTACACTAACTACATTGATACACTAACTACACCGATAAAAGTCCTTAAATTTTAATTTTTTAGGATGCCGATATGAAATCACGGGTTAATGGCCTTATCCGCGCCATGGAGAAGGAAAGTAACTCGCAGGGTAAAGAAAACATTGACGATGATGATGATGATGATGATGATGATGATGGGGATGACGAGAAGGCAGATGGACCTGTCGTTAAAAGGCCGAGACTGACGATCAACGAGGCTAAAACGGCCTGTCAACTAAAAGTAATTGTTCCCAGTATTGTTGTCTAGTGTAAGTGTTACTACTGTTTGCCTGAAATGGAGGGTAACTTTTCTACAAAATGGCCCACTATTTCGTAAAGCCGAGACTCACGCTCAACAAGGCTATAACGGCCATTCAACTAAAAGTAATTGTTCCCGGTATTGCTGTCTACTGTAAGTGTTACTACTGTTTGTCTGACATGGAGGGTAACTTTTGTACAAAATGGCCGACTATTTTGTTTTTAAAAGGACTAAGGCTGCCGCTCAACGAGGCTAAAACGGCCAGTCAACTAAAAGTAATTATTCCCAGTATTGCTGTCTAGTGTACGTGTTACTACTGTTTGTCTGAAATGGAGGGTAACTTTTCTACAAAATGGCCCACTATTTCGTAAAGCCGTGACTCACGCTCAACAAGGCTATAACGGCCATTCAACTAAAAGTAATCGTTCCCGGTATTGCTGTCTACTGTAAGTGTTACTACTGTTTGTCTGACATGGAGGGTAACTTTTGTACAAAATGGCCGACTATTTTGTTTTTAAAAGGACTAAGGCTGCCGCTCAACGAGGCTAAAACGGCCAGTCAACTAAAAGTAATTATTCCCAGTATTGCTGTCTAGTGTACGTGTTACCACTGTTTGTCTGAAATGGAGGGAAACTTTTCTACAAAATGGCCCACTATTTCGTAAAGCCGAGACTCACGCTCAACAAGGCTATAACGGCCATTCAACTAAAAGTAATTGTTCCCGGTATTGCTGTCTACTGTAAGTGTTACTACTGTTTGTCTGAAATGGCAGGTAACTTTTGTAGAAAATGGCCGACAATTTTGTTTTTAAAGGGACTAAGGCCGCCCCTCAACGAGGCTAAAACGGCCAGTCAACTAAAAGTAATTGTTCCCATTATTGCTGTCTAGTGTAAGTGTTTGTCTGAAATGGCGGGTAACTTTTGTACAAAATGGCCGACTATTTGGTTTATAAAAGGACTAAGGCCGCCGCTCAACGAGGCTAAAACGGCCAGTCAACTAAAAGTAATTGTTCCCAGTATTGCTGTCTAGTGTATGTGTTACTACTGTTTGTCTGACATGGAGGGTAACTTTTGTACAAAATGGCCGACTATTTTGTTATTCAAAGGACTAAGGCTACCGCTCAACGAGGCTAACGGCCAGTCAACTAAAAGTAATTGTTCCCGGTATTGCTGTATAGTGTAAGTGTTACTACTGTTTGTTTGAAATGGCAGGTAACTTTTGTAGAAAATGGCCGACTATTTTGTTTTTTTAAGGACAAAGGCTGCCGCTCATCGAGGCTATAACGGCCAGTCCACAAAAAATAATTGTTCCCATTATTGCTGTCTAGTGTAAGTGTTTGTCTGAAATGGCCGACTTTTTTGTTATTAAAAGGACTAAGGCTGCCGCTCAACGAGGCTAACGGCCAGTCATCTAAAAGTAATTATTCCCGGTATTGCTGTCTAGTGTACGTGTTACTACTGTTTGTCTGGCATGTCGGGTAACTTTTGTACAAAATGGCCGATTATTTTCTTTTTATAGGGACCAAGGCCGCCCCTCAACGAGGCTAAAACGTCCAGTCATCTAAAAGTAATTGTTCCCAGTATTGCTGTATAGTGTAAGTGTTTGTCTGTTGTGGCGGGTAACTTTTGTACAAAATGGCCGACTATTTTGTTTTTAAAAGGCCGAGACTGACGCTCAACAAGGCTATAACGGCCAGTCAACTAAAAATAATTGTTCCCGGTATTGCTGTCCACTGTAAGTGTTACTACTGTTTGCCTGAAATGGAGGGTAACATTTGTAGAAAATGGCCGACTAATTTGTTTTTAAAAAGGACTGCGGCTGGCGTTCAACTGCTGATCCACTAAACTTACTAGGTAACGAGTATTAGGTTTATTGTGACTTGATAAGAAGGTTAATTGACAGACATCAGTAGCCTGCCATATTAGACTTAAATGTTGCAAGACTACTGTTAATTGATATATAAGTAATGGTATATGTGTGACGTCATTGTTTACTGTGGATTAAGAAGTTTCCCCTACGTTTTTATTTTTTTAATGCCGTCTGTTACATAGCAAGATTGCTCTTTACAAAGTCTCATGTTTTTTATGACGTCATACTTAAAACTTAAAAGCTTCCAATTAAAACTGTGTCTTTTCATTTTTGTGATACGTCTTGACGACAAAAGTCTATAACATTAAATGATGGTGCTTTGCCACAGGCAAAGGCATAACCTTAAGCCGCTTTGTATATATCCCATGTGGATATGTAAGTTAACTTAATTTTTCCTGTTTTTGCGATGGGGTAACATGCCTTTTTACAATCTGGTACTTTGACTGCCATGTCTAATATATTTGCAAGACCACTCATTCCGCTAGATTTTTGACCCAAGCAATATCTTTTTAGGATGTCATACTTCTTGTTTGACACCATGCTGTCGCCTGTCGCAGACCTGTCGTCACTCAACACAGGTATGACCTGCAGAGGCGACTAAATGGATTATCCAGATAAGTACATTCATTGCATTGTTACTAGGAAAATAATTTATTATAGTAAATACAGTCAATTTCTGCACATCTTTAGAGAACTTAAAAAGTGTTTGTTTTTTTTTCGTCTGCTTTTATATTGTAGTATTATTTAAGGGAGCATTCGGCAGTCAAGATGCTAGACTTTCTAATAATTGTCCTTTTTTACTGTACACCGCTCAATGAGATTAATTAAACCTTAAGAGAGCACAGTGAGTTGTCAAAATAGCTTTAGTTTTACGTTTGGATTTAAATCTAAGGGCTAAGCATTATTACTTAGCTTATTCTAATCTAATTGATGCATATGTCAAGACCTGTAGAGTAGTGGTAAAGACTCCGACTTTCACCCGAAAGGTTGTTGGTTCGAGTCCCACACTTACTACATTTTCCGGCCATGCTTTGGAGGGCATGTAAAGCAGGCGGTCCCGGGCTTTCCTAATTGAGTGTAAGAGAGGGCTTTATGGCCCTAACTCCGCTAGGCTGGCTTAGTAATAGAACAAAAAAAGTCAATATATATTTTATATTTTTCATTTTAGGTAACTCAGTGTTGTCCCAATCTGATCCAATAAAATTAACTTCCAGATATGCTATTTTGTTAGTTAGTTTTTGCTGGAAAAAAGTGAGAGCACAGAGTTGTCGTAAAAGAATGGTATACTATGTGTATTAATTAGATGTAGAATATAGATTAGCATAAGCTAAGTAATAATGCCCATGTTTAAATTTAAATGCGTAGGCATTGTAACTTTAAACCTTTTTTTAATGAGTTACTGTAATTGGGATACAATGGTTTAGTTTAGAGACAGGTAATTTAATTTATTTTTGCACTACTTTTAACAATTTGGAAGTGACTTTGTTTTATTTTTCTATTGACTTAGTACTAATCAGTATAACTTCTGTTAAATTTATGTTTTGTACATTGAATATTGTGATAAAATATGGCTTCTTGGTAACATTGATTAATTTTTTGACATTTTAGTAGGTTTGTTGAGACATTTTGAAATAGTATATTTTTCGCGATCTCTTAAATGGGGTTGAATGAAATGTGCATAGTTCTTTTTAGAAAATCGGGCTCCCCACTACTTCTATACAAGTCAAATATACCTATGTGAGGAAATGTATATTATTGGTACAGACTCTTGACTTTCACCCGCAAGATTGTTGGTTCGAGTCCCAGACATGCTACATTTTCTGGCCATGCTTCGGAGGGCATGTAAAGCAGGCGGTCCCGGCCCTTCCCAGTTGAGTGTAACCTGCTTTATAGCCCTTAGTAATAGAACAAAAAGTCATTATTTATTTATGTGTAATATAACATAAAATATCGAGTCACAAATGAGAGTTGAAGAAATGCTCTCGCACATTTGAATATATAGTGCGTAGCCGACACAGTTTGAAAGCATGGACATAACCAAGCCTTCCTTTTTAACTATTTCCAAAGCTGTGGCCAAATGTTATTAGTGTACAGTGCTCATTTATGGCTCTAAGATCAATATGTTATGTGAAATATAAAAAATAGTGCAGTGGGGGTCTGATTTGCTCAAAAGAGTCAGTTAGAATTATCGTAAAAAGAAACTTCACCCTAAGTAAATAAGTTATCAACACGCTTTTTTTATCTGTGTGTATGAAAGTCCAAAGAAAAGTACAAACATTCTTTCAATCTAATTTTTTTATAGCGTTAATTATTGTTTTCTACCTCGATACATACCGTATCTACTAAATTAGACTGCTACTAAACTCCTAAGTGAGCGCAACGCTGCCATATTCATGTAGTCAACTATTTAGAATTTAAGTTTGTTGTTTCTCAGGCATTCTTTTGTACATTTTTGTTGACAAGGGCAGTATTACGGGTATTCACAGTGTTGGTGTTATCGAGTTAGATGTGCTATCCAAGTTAACACACAATCGTGAGTGGACCTCGGGAGTGAGTTATCATGCTATATCGAAAATATTTAACAAAGTAAACAACATGACAGTAGTCAGACGTTCGTGGCACGGGTTTAAAGAAAGTGGCAGAACTCTATTCTAGTGCCACATTTGTTTATATTTTTTGTTCATTTTGGTTATTATAATTTTAAGTATTTACGGTAATTGCTTGTGATAATATTGTACAATTAAATATACAAATAACTTTAAATACAACAAAATTTTAAACGCGTGTTTCAAATCAATCAACAAAAAGAAAGATGGCGGCGGTCAAACCTGAGCTATCGATTGCAGCGCAAGCTAAATAGCACGTTAACCAACTTGGAAGTGCGTTTAGGATAGCACGCTGGTTAGCTTGGCTATTGGGTGTGTTAACTTGATATAACACACTTAACTAGGTATAACTCGATAACACGAACACTGTGAAGACCCCTATTGTTCCTGCTATTATTGTTCTACAGTACTATTTGTATGTTTTGTTCAATTTCTACCTTTGTATTAAGCGGCAATCAGACTGAAACGACCAACTTTTTTTTTAGAAAACTCTTTGGATTCAATGATACTATCGACAGTTTTATTTAACCTTCTTGAAAATGTTTTCTGAGTTTATTTTGACCCAACCAATAGCAGTTTTTGAACGTTTTCTGGATGTTGGTGCAAGCTTCACTTCTAGTCTAGTTTTTCTGCATGCCTTTAGTTCCAGTCCCACTCTCGGCAACCAGGTAAAGTGACTTACTTCCGCTTTTCTCCTACCCTGGACCTTTTAGTATGAAATTGAGTAAGATGGGAAGTTCTCTTTCACTTCGACCACGGCCCATCAGCCCGGATTCTACTGGTTCCTCATTCGACTCCGGCCGTGAAAGCCTTTGCAGTTATATTGAAATTGAGTAGTTATTACTATGATTTTTGTAAAGGCGGCAAATTGGTCTCGTAAAAACTTCAAAAAAATAACACAAGCTTTCGCATTAAATATCCATTTTCTCCTCTGAAATATTATTTCATTAAAAATATACTACCAACCGGGTTAGCTTGGGACACCATTGGGCTTATTTTTTATAATGCAGAAAGGGTTTACTCGTCATATTCTGAATAAGAATACTGTCATTATTAGTAGAATTCCACACTAAATGGAATCAACTTACTTCATTGTAACATTGTATTACAACGTTACAGATTAGAAGACCACATTACTTCGCTGTATTGAACTTGGAAATGCGGCAATTTATAACGAAACTGATTAGGATTCTATAGTTCAGTTGGTTGGGGTGGAGGTATCGTAAGGTAAACATAAAGAGCAAGTTTCACTTAGCTCGGAATACCCACCACGCGTAACTATCAGTATTGCGGCGAATGCGTTGTCTCATTAAGTGGCTATTCCACCGGCCAATTTGCTTCTCTAAAATTCACTTGTGTTTTGAGATTTTTTGTTTGTTTTATTTTATTATTTTAAGGAGACTGTTATGTAGATACTTAACTTATCTATTTTAAATTAAGTTATAAAATGTTAATGATGTCTGCTACCAAATTATAATTTAACGTATAATAGATCTGCATAATAGTCTCCTTAAAATAAAACAAACAAAAAATCTCAAAATACAAGTGAATTTTAGTGAAGCAAATTTGCCGGTGGAATGGCCGTCTAACGCCTCACCGAGTGTATTTATCATGCATTGAAGAATTTTGAAAGTTGGGGAAAGACAAGAATAATAAATAAATAAAGAATGATTACTATTATTTTTTACTCGGCCACCCTAGCGGACAATAAATATGATACTGATTAAGATAGGATAATCCAAAGTGGGTGCACGTGTTTCTATTAAAAGTGGTAAGGTAAGATATAGTCATATTCTAAGAAAACCAAATTGTGAATACACTTTCTGTGAGCAGTCCCTTCTTTTCGGTAATGATCAATAATAAATATGACTGCGTTCCAATGAACTGTGTATTTTGCAATGAGCTATTTCTAAGTGGGAGTGCATTACAAGAAATAGCCCAAAGGCGGCTATTCCACCAACGTCGTTTTTCATTGTGCATGTGCATGACGTGGTAGCAGACACCATTAATAAGTCTCTACCATATTATAACTTAATTTATAATAGATAAGTTAAGTATCCACATTATATTCTTCTTAAAATATGGCAGACTTATTAATGATGTCTGCTACCACGTCATGCACATGCACAATGAAAAACGACGTCAGTGGAATAGCCGCCTTATGGGGTGTCCTGTTAGTCCGGTCGGGGAGTAGGTCATAAGTACCTACATTAAACTTAATTTATAGAATTACATAAATTTTGTCAGTAAATATTTTTCTTTTAAAAAGTTTGCATATAATAACAATGGCTCCCTCGAATAACGGTCTATGGGTTAATTGTAAAAGTGAGGCCCAAATTTCGCTCAAATGGAAAATAAAGACAATTTTCGTTCTTTCTAACCCTAATTTTTAAATGTTCAGGAGTGACTGAAATGTCAGAGTCCGGCTAATATGTTCTTACGCGCATATTGCAAGGTGAATGGACCTTCCATCTGGTGGAATATTCAAAAACTAAATTTCATGTAGATCATTGTTCTACGTTTAACTCAGTTTTGAAAAAGATGAGGGTTAGAACGTTATTCGAGGGAGCTATTCAACTGACCATTTTCAGGTTTTTTTTTCCGCTCTGAAATGTGGAATCACTTTCGTCAAATTAACTGGGCTATTATTTGTTTACAAATAATTTCGAAATCGCTGCCTTATACTTGTCTGATTGGCGCTGTAGATAGTAGGCTACTTTACACGTTAATGATATGTGTATATTGTTCTTTGCGGTTGTTCCTGTTAACTTTGTACCTGTATTGTATGCCTACATATTAAGATAGTGATATTTTTTTATGGACAATACAATTTGTAGGTTAAGTAATTCGTCAATTATGAAAATGATAAAAAAAATTGTATTAAAAAATAAATAAATTCAATGTTTAACTACAAACCCTTGTAATTTTTTTAATGACTTTTATGGACCTAGGGCCATAGATCACTTTTCCAATACCAACGACTCCATGGATTTGGGGCTTTATTTGTATTTTTTCCGAATGAATTTTTGGCCATTGGCAAACTGGTATACGTTCTCGATGTCAACCTACACCGGCTACAAGTTATAATGGACAAGCTAAGGCAAGACATTGACGCTTGTAACAGGTGAAAGTCATAAAGCTTACGTCTTACTTCAGCCAGCGCCCGTACGTGGCCTTTCGGCCATCCGACGCCGTGCCGCCCAGTATAAAGAAGCTCGTCCCTCCAAAGTTGCATCGCAGATGAAGTCCTTAAGGCTGTCGCAGGTTGCAAGATGTTCTGCAGTTTCTTCAGATGTAAAACACATGGGGCACAATGGTGAGTCCACCACCCCAATCCTGTGCAAGTGCTTCTGAAGAAAATCGTGTCCCGTCGCCATTCGGAAAGTCGCCACTGCCACGTCTCTCGGAAGGTCCCTTGGTTAGGTGCCCATTCCACATACGTACAACGTTAATGAAAATTATGAAATTGAAGGGCATTTCAATTTTATTGTAAAAATTGATCAATGATCAATTGATAATAGAGTAAAATCACAAACAATGAAACAAACAATCTAAAATTAAAAAATGGCGTCATGTGATATGACAAGTACAACTATTTTAATTGATTTCTCTAAAAAGAAAGCATTTCTGTATAAAAATTATAATAAGGATTAAATAATAAGGCGACGAAGAAAACAAATACAATTTCAAGAAACAAATTTCAAAAATTTGGAGCATACGCTTCAATTGAAAATTGTCAATTTTTGAAAAACATATGGAATAGCCCCCATCAATGAGAAATTGAAATTTCCTTCAATTTCATAATTTTCATTGACGTTGTACGTATGTGGAATGGGCGCCGTAATTTGATGACACGATGTGTTCCCAGGGCTTTCCTTCCGCCGCTCTTTTTCTTGATTTTTGGACGGACTCTCTAAAGTGATAAGGCAGATCAGCTGATGGTAGGCCTATGGGTTAGTCTGATTGATGTGAGGTCAGGCAATCTTCGCACAGGTGAGAGGAAAGAATGTGCAGGCCTTACAGCCTATAGGGCAAAAAACCTCCTCGTATGTCTGAATGAGAACTAATTGCAGACCGTCTCTGTGTGTTTATTAAATAAATAAGGACTTTTTATTGTTTCTATTACTAAGCCAACCTCGCGGAGTTAGGGCTCTAAGCCCTCTCTTACGCTCAACTAGGACGAAGTGTCAGGCGTAAAGTTTTGGAATGATGGCGGGGGCAAAACTAAGTAGACCTTATGACGTCATCAGGCAGGATAAGGAAAATTAGCAAAATAGTAGGATTTTACGCATTTTAATAGTAGTAAAGTATCGCTGTAAATTTTACAAAGCTAAAAAAAGGAATGCTTATATTCATATTGCTGCGAAGGGGACCATAAAGTATGAGCCATGTCTTACAATGCTCGAGGCTGGAGGGGCATAGCCCCCCCCCCCAAAAGGAGCTGGGGGGCAAGTTGGACCGTGCCCCCCCCCCCCCAACTTTACGCTCCTGCGAAGTGTCACCGTCAGCGAATGTCAATTGTGGACTCTGCCTCTTGGCTCTTTTGATCAGTGTGGCCAACCGGAAACGGTGGAACACATTTTATGGGACTGCCCACGCATGGATAGACTCACAATTGCCATTCGTCAAGGCTTGGGGTGCTCAGTCACGGAAGTAAGGTACATGATGGAGATGGCTCTCTAACTGGGGGCATCATCGGTCCTGCAATATCTTACAAGGGAGTTGGACGATGTAGTCACAATTTAGGAGTAACTAAGTTTGTGCTGTACCGCGGTGTGCAATTGGCTTAGGTGCCCATTCCATTGACCGGCTAGGGCTATTTCCAAAAACGGTGACGTGGTAGCAGACATTCAATACTTTGGTGGCGTTTCCACCGACCTCGCATTGCAGAATTGACGGAAATGTTTATTTTCCTCTATGCTATAGTTAAAATTGATCAATGATCATACAGTAAAATCACAAACCAACAAACTAAAATTAAAAAATGGCGTCATGGGATATGTTAAGTACAAACATTTTAATAGATTTCTATAAAAAGACAAATTCTAATTTCCGTCAATGTCATTTGCATTCTGCAATGCGAGATCGGTGGAAACGCAACCTAAGTCTTGAATGTCTGCTACCACGTCACTGTTTTTGGAAATAGCCCTAGCCGGTCAATGGAATGGGCGCCTTAGCCAAGTGGCCGTAGTAGAAAAAAACATATCTTTACTAGAGCAGACCATGTCCATAAGTTAAGCACAAGCGGTAGTTCCAAGGGGGTCGCGCGCGCGGCCCTGTCAGGTAATTGCGTTGCCCCAAAGAACTTATACATGAATGGGGGTTGTGTGACTTAGCTTGGCCTGTGTATTGTGTGTATATACGGCACAAAACTTTTACAACTCCTGCCATAAATTCGAATCTAACAAATATTTTATATATTTTTAACTCCTCACAAGGATAAGTGACTAGCCTATTTTACAACAAATATTATTACCATTCAAATATTTACAATCATAATACCGTGCATTTAGACCAGGGGTTCCCAACCTTATTTTGTCCACAGTGGCGGCGCTACGGGGGTGCCCGAGGGGGCCTGGCCCCCCCAACAGTTTCTCCGGGGCCCCCCACTTTTGAGAGATTTTACATGTTGTTAAATTGCAGAATTATTGAACGGTATACCTACTCCCAATGAAAAATGTTTTGTTTTTTCATTGGCCCCCCCCAGATAGAAGTCATGCCCCCCCCCCCTTGGCCCCACCGCCTTAAAATTTCTAGCGCCGCCACTCTTTGTCCATTGACCACTAGATTTTTTATGGTTTTCCGTGGACCACCACGGCTGCGACAAGACAATCGTCAAGTTTTAGGATGAAGACGTATAGTTTGTGCCTACAATTATGTATACTCAGTGGCGGCTCGTGGTGTATCAAAATGGTGGGGCAACGAATTGTAATAAAGTAATAGCATATAACTTACCACTACTTGATTATCAAATAGATTCTTCGGCATTTCGATGTGGCAAACAAGTCTATCACTCGCTGTTTACATTTTTGTAATATTTGTTTACATTACCCTGCCTGGCCGTTGGGTAGAACCTGACTGCCCTAGTCAAAAATTCTTCTTTGAAAAATTTTATAATAATCATCAGTCATGACAAAATAGTGAAACTCTTCTCAAAAATAACTCTTATAATTATGATTTTAAAAAATACCAATATTCAACGATATTATTAATACGAAACATTTAAAGTCATTTTTGGGGCGCTGCCCAATATTTCAGACCACACAATTTTTCAAAAATTTTCTTCGGGGGAGACCCCCGGAGCCCCCTCAGTGGTGAATGTATTCGTCTGTAAAATCTCAACTGTACTGCTTGCAAAATGCGTAAAACCTCCAGAATTTGGGCCTATTCACCAATTTTTTCTTCGGGGGAGACCCCCGGGCCCCCCCTTCTCCAAGGTATAATATGCGTAATACCTCACTAATTTGGGCCCATTTATCGATTTTTTTTCTCCGGGGGATCAAATTCTTAGGGTCCTCCCCAGAAATTTTGGGAATTTACGCCAATGGAAAATCATTGGCCTAAATAGGGGGTCCTCCCCAGGATTTCTGGTGAGAAATGGAGGCTGAAGGCGTAGTATCCACAATAACGAAAGGGAAATTAATTCTTGGTGGGCTTATTTCACCTGAAAGACTTAACAAAAATAAACATATTGACCAAGTACTTTCACAAAAAAAATGTTACTCAAAAAGCTTAAAACCCCAATACTTCAGACCTATTTTTTCAGAATTTTTCTCCGGGGAGACCCCCGGGCCCCCCGCAGTGATAGGTTTAATTTTCGGTAATTTAATCTCAACTGTACTGCTTGCAAAATGCGTAAAACCTCACGAATTTGGGCCTATTTATAATTTTTTTTCCTCCGGGGGAGACCCCCGGGCCCCCCTTTCTCCAGGTTATAACATGCGCAAAAACCTCACTGATTTGGGACCATTTCTCAATTTTTTCTCCGGGGAGAACCCCGGACCCCCTTTCTTCCAGTGTATAATATGCCTAAAACCTCACTAAATTGGGCCTATTAATTATCAATTTTTTCTCCAGGGGAGACCCCCGGGCCCCCCTGCATCCAGCGTATAACATGTGTATTGGTCACTTATACCCTACTTGAAAGATGAATGTATAGGTTCCAATTTTAGGCAAAATTCTCCCGCATCCTCCGAGAAAAATACCAAAATTCGCGTCTGGTACCAGCATTCAAAACAGGTTCAGCAATTTGGCCGTCATTCATATATATAGTAGAATGAGACGACAAGGTCGCTGGGCGTTCCAGAAACAAAAGTTTACTTTTTATTTTTGTTTTTGTTTTACTGAACTTGAATAGTTTAATGTATATATAACGTATTTCATACTCATTTAAAAACAATAAAATTTAAATAATAAAAAAGTCATATAATTTGCTAGGCAGACTTCCCCCCCCCCCCCCCGAAATTTTTGAAATTTAGAAAATAGAGAAATATTAGCGACTTGGGCGAGTGAGGGAAAAGAGGGAAATTTTGAGTTGCCGCTGAGGGAAATGTGATATATCGCAAGTGGAAACGCTGACCAGGAGCGCTAGGGCTGTCGGCAACGGACAAAACCTGATATCTTGGATATTATGGCAGGAGCGTTCCATGCCATATACAGTATACACTTACGTGTAAATTCGATGTATTTCAATAATTTTTTTAATACGATTAATTATTGACATTTCATTTTCTGCTTTTGTTTTATTTATTTATAATAGAACAATATTTTATGGTCACACACCGGCATTTATGAAGATTTATTAATATTTAGCTATAGGAATATGTTAGGTGCTAAGAAAAATTGTGTCAAGCAGCAATTTAACAAAATAATAAATAGTCAAACTATTTAGTCCAATCTAACCATGTTCGTCTATTTAATTGCATTGGGACTAAATTTGAAGTGTTCAACTTCCTAAATTTAGGCTCCTACCTATACCAGGAGTAGATCCAATTTGGCTCAAAATATAATAAACATATGTAGTATCCTTTACATTATAACGTAATAAGTTAGGCAACTTACAACAGGCTAGCTTATAAGATTTTGGGGGCAGCTCCCTCCTTCATCTTTTTTTTTTTTTTTTTTTTTTTTTTGTTTTGTTAATAAAAGGTTAATCGCATACAAACAATTCAATGAATGTATCCGATTGACCTCTTCAGTCGCCTCACTAAGTTACCTAATAGGTACTTGTGTCGAGTTACGACACGTCTCCGATCGCATGGCGTGTAGAGACTCGTACAAGTACAAGCACGCTACCACCTGGCCATCGAAGTCCTTGACTACACTTCAACTAGAATAAGCAGAATACAAAAAGAATAAGTAGTCACTCTGGCTAGACCCCATGGACGGATACAGGGAGGCAGTTTTCCACCCCCCTGGATCCACCCCATGGACGGAGACAGTGGGGCGGATATCCCCCCCCCCCCCCCCCAAAAAAAAATCAGTAAATCTATTTTATAAGTTAATTTTTATAACGCTCTGATTTCATCGATACTACATAGGTTTTTCCTATGCACGCAAAGGCTTAAAAATGCTTCTCGTAGGTTGTAGCCTACAGTAACTTGTTGCACTCGGTGTGTTTGGGGAGTTGCTAAGTGACTTAATTTGGCTACAAGACGGCAACAATGCAACACTTTAAGAATAATTTGGCTACAAGACGGCAACAATGCGACACTTTAAGAAGAATTAGAGCTATTGTGGGTTTGTTTGTCCTTCATATTAATGACCTTGGGCAAGTTGTAAGTAAAGTCAAGTTCCATAAGTTTGCGGATGATACTATGTACTATGTAGTTGGAGATGATCTTGATGCCATGGTGGTTGATATGAATAATGACCTCATGAATGTTGTCAATTGGATGAAAGCGAACAAATTATGTCTTAATGTGAAGAAGACCAAAGCTATGCTTCTGTCAAAGGATGATGTGATGCTAAACTCTAGTGTTATTGTTGAAGGTGAGAGAATTGAGTTGGTAAAGAAATTCAAATACCTGGGTGTAACCCTTGACTGTCGCCTGAATTTTAAAGATCACTTTGGCAATGTCTTACTCATGATTACGAAAAAGACGTCTCTACTTAAGCGACTACGTTTTGTGTTGAATAGGAATAGTAAAAAAATGGTGTTTGATGCCTTGGTGAAACCCCATGTTAACTATTGCAGTACTTTGTTCAATTATGCCTCCTCTGAGTCAATAAGAAATATTCAAGTGGCAATTAATGTGGGGCTTAGAAATATATTAAATGTTCCATTGTATCGGACGTCTGTTGATTGAATGCTTCGAGAACTTGCAATGTTTACCGTACGTGAACAAGTTTTTATTGATACGATGGTTTTCATTTTTAAAATTATGATCGGGTTACTACCCGAGTACCTACGCTCAAGAATAACTACATTTGGTGAAATTCACACTTATTCCACTAGAAATGTTGGCGACGGTGTGTTGGTGCTGCAGACGTCGGAATTTTTAAGGAAGAGCATATTCCAAGACGGTCTATCCAAATATAATTCTCTTCGAAGGGATATCAAATTGGCTTCATCCTTGTTGAAATTTAAAAAATATTTACAAGAGGATGTGCGAAGTGGTTTACTCGATAAGTGGATGACTTAATAGTGAAAGTGGTTGTTTTTTATTAGCATTCTTGCTATTTCTCCAAACACTACTACTACTACTACTACTAATATAAATTACTCACTTACCTTTTAGAAGTATTATTGTACTACTGTACTTTACATAATGTGTAGCATAGTGTGAAGTTTTCAATCCAACAACCGAACTTATTTTATTGGTAAAGTAGGTATTGCTGTGGAGATGGAATCAATAAATAATTTTTATTATTTTTGTTTATCAAAAACCCACTTATTTCTGCTGCGTTGTTTTTGTTTTGAAAATGAATGTTGACTTCAAAACAGGCAGCCAATAGTAGGCCACCCACGTTTTATAGAACGTTCGAACACACTCACAATTGTTTCTTAATAAATTAATTTAATTGGTTAAGGCGCCCATTCCACATACGTACAACGTCAATGAAAATTATGAAATTGAAGGATAATCCTCGATAATAGGAAGTCTAAGTGGGCTCACTAGAGCCTCTAGCTTCCTATTAGACGCGGTGGCCTCCCCGACCGATTCCCTTGCGGATTACCCGGGATTCGAGTCTGGTTCCTGTGCTAGACGCTTAGCCATTGCTATACTCGTGAGCTCCGTGGAGCATGATGCGGGCACGAACTTGTAAGAGTCGGTCATGCGCGTCTCACGATTGTCCTCGAAAGAGCACTTGCAACTGGGGGTCACCTACCGGCCGATGGGCACCGATACAAACACCCTTATACCCAACGCTATATAAAGCTTTGTATCAGGAACGATCAATGATCAATGATCAATTTTAACAATGGCATAGAGTAAAATTGAAATGTCCTTCAATTTCATAATTTTCATTGACGTTGTACGTATGTGGAATGGGCGCCAAACTGGGACGCAAATATTTTGTGACTCGGCTCATGTGATTTTCCTAGTTGGAATCACAGACGGCCCTATACCGACTAGCATTCTATAGTAAATATTTATTCTATGGGAAAAATTGAAAATATAAGAGCAAAATAGTAGGGTTTTACGCATTTTAATAGTATTAAAGTATAGCCGTAGATTTTATAAAGCTAACAAAGGAATGTCTATAATCATATTGCTGCAAAGATGATAAATATAAATCAGCGGGAAAAAACTAGATATACGAGGCAACAACAAAGGTTACAGATACCAATTTCATAGCCTACAATAGTTATGGGGACAGCAAATAAAGTACTAAGTTTAACGAAATCCCCCAATCAATAGTATAAGAAAGAAAATTGGAGAAGCAAAAAAAAAACAATATAAAAAATGGTTGAACGTTAGAAACTCAATAGGCAAGAACTATTGAAAATACATAAAAAAAAGTTGCAACATTTGATTAAGAAGACACCACCCCCGACAAGCGGAAGCTGATTTGTAATTAGCATATTTTTACTTGCTTTAATATAATCCCCTAGCTGGTGGAGTAACCAGTTAGGAAAGAAAAGAAAAAAATATATAAATAATATTTAAAATGCATTGAACCGCTATAACTTAACAAATGTTTCCCCCTGGGAAAACTCCTGGACCTCCCTGTTTCGAGCATTTTCAGTCTAAGTCTAAGTAAATTGTTCACGTGGCTGCTGCCCAAATAAGTAAACCCCCACTATTTAGGGCTTATTTGTTCAACAAAAACAATTTTTTAGATTGGTATCTTCCTCCTCCCGCTTCTTGTAGCAACTAAAATTAAGCAGCCACTTGTTGTTGGATTTGTTTATAGCATACCTCCATGGTATTTTTCTTGACACAGTCATTTCCATATAAGTAGAAGATTGGTATCCTTTTCGACTAAATCCTCGAGTTGTTGGGGAGACATTCCTGTTGAACAGCAAATTTCATCTGCAGAATGGGCCCCGTTCATCACTTTATACAAGGAGTTATTTTGAATTCCGTCTTTCCCCCCAGTGTAGATAATATGCTGCAACAAATAAATTAATTAATCACCAGCTGCGCCACAAAGGGAGAAACTTCTAAATATTTTTAAACCAGAAATTACTGACGATTTTTTAAGAAATTAATTTTAAAAAACGCTGCATAGCTGCAAAGTAATGAAAGCGATCAGTAGAAAAATGGATAAAATATGGATATTTTATGCAATCTTCTTCTTCGAAAACTTGCAAGCGATGACTGGCGAAGGAGAGCGCAGGACCGCGCAGGCTGGCACTATGTGGCAGAGCAGGCCAAGACCATTTCCGGGGCGTAGCACCAAGGAGCAGGGACGCCAAGTTATAAAAATTCTGGGGGGGGGGGGGGCAAGAATTAGGTACTCTGGAAAGTATTAAGAAAATGCATTGGTAAATGGATGGTTACTTAAAATAACTATAATGCAGAAAACGTTGACCGACGTACACTCGCTCATTATAACAAATTATTGACTAAAGCCTTTATATCAAGGTTTTGTGCCTTTTCGTTGTGAATGCTCGTGATTGCCATGGCATTAAGTCTATCTGCGTCTACGCGTGATCGCATGATACTCGGAGAGCGGAGAACGAGCGCTCAGCCGTGCAGCAGCCTGATCGGGGCGATTATAATACCGGTATTTATTTAATCCCCTGGAATTAAAAATGTAAACAAGATAATTTTATAATGGAAAGTGCTATTCAAAATTTGTTTGTGTACAGTATTAATCCCAGGGTATTATCTAAACCCCGGTATTATAATGGCCATGATCAGCCTGCAGGTCGACAAATATTAAGGGAGACAAATAAATAAACTGCACTAAGGGCACTTTACTTCTGGGGGGGCGCTGCCCCCTCGGAAACTTGTCAGCGGGGCAAGATGGACCATGCTCCCCTCCCAAGTCGGCGTCCCTGCCAAGGAGTAAGTAAGTAGTAGGCCTATGTACTTACTTTATTTTATCCAACGCCCACTCTTGGCGTTACCGCCATCTGGTGCCGCGCCTGCCAGTAAGGCGCCCATTCCACCGACCGGATAGGGCTATTTACAAAAACGGTGACGTGGTAGCAGACATTCAAGACTTAGGTGGCGTTTTCACCGACCTCACATTGCAGAATGCAAATGACATTGACGGAAATTAGAATTTTTCTTTTTATAGAAATCTATTAAAATGTTTGTACTTAACATATCCCATGACGCCATTTTTTAATTTTAGTTTGTTTGTTTGTGATTTTACTGTATGATCATTGATTAATTTTAACTATGGCATAGAGGAAAATAAACATTTCCGTCAATTCTGCAATGCGAGGTCGGTGGAAACGCCACCTAAGTCTCGAATGTCTGCTACCACGTCACCGTTTTTGTAAATAGCCCTAGCCGGTCGGTGGAATGGGCGCCTAACATGATGATATGTCTTCGTTAGGGCTCTGGATTGATCGACACGTTAGAAGGTGGGCAGCATCCATGCCTCCGCGGAGGCAGAGTGGGCATTGGTCTGAAGCAGCCAGGCTTAGGCCTAAGAAAAACTTATTCTAGTTCAAAATTGCTGACGAAAATTTACCCGATGTATCCTATGTATAAGCCCCCTGAGCACCCCAAACTGAACCAGTCTTCTCTCATTAATTCGCTGTCCATGGGGATTTAATCGAATACAGAGGTCTTTAATGGTCGTCCCCCTGTTCATAGCGGCGTAGAAGGCAAATACATCGTTAAAGCGGGGCGGTTGTCTCGGACATTTGGAAACATAGTCCAAGCATTCATCGCGCAGCTGCTCGTCTTCTATCAGTCTTTGGAATTTCGGCGTGAGTGCGTACACGTTCGAGTACTGGAAGATGGGGATAAGAGTTACGACCCCGTAATATCTGAAAATCAAGTAATTCGAAATTAATATAAAGTACCGGTACAAGCGAACCCGTACAAGATGTACCCAATAGCTGGAATTGCTCCCCCAACAATCAGCTTATCAGACGAGCCACAGCTGCTGCTGCAGAGAGGTTGAAGCAGACAACACACAAGAAACACGTCATGTTTTTGTTTGTTTTTAATAAAAGGTTAAATCGCACTTTTAACAATTTAATGGATGTATCCAATTAACCTCTACAATCGCCTCACTAAAGCTGGCCAATCACGAGGGCTCCAAACGGACTTGCGCCAAGCCAAATGGCGCTAACGCCAAATGGAACAGGACGTGCCATTGGGCTTGGCGCGAGCCCGTTTGGAGCCCTCGTGAATGGCCAGCTGAAGTAGTCACCTAATAGGTACTTGAGTCTATTTACGACACGTCTCTTAACGCAAGGTGTGTAGATACTAGCACGTGCACGGCGAAATACCTGCTCCTCGCCGCCCTTCATCAAGAAAAAGCTCCCTGCGCAGCACCAATCCTACCAGTAACGTGGTTCATCGCAAACAGACATAGAGAAAACTTCATCCACAACTGCCCCATCCCAATGAGAATCTGATGGCAGGTTCTGGCCTCTCTTTTCCCATCTGGCGTACGTTGAACCGCCTCCGGACCGGAACCGCACTCTCGAAGACCACTACTGCCAAGTGGGGATTGCGTGCCACTGAGGATGTCCGATGTGACTGCGGGGCTGTTCAGGATATCGCCTACCTGCTGGTCTGCCCACTATTGCCATCTGGTCCCTGCACAATTGACGACCTGCATGAAGCAAACGACAAAGACGTCCAAGCTGCTCGATTTTGGACAACCTATTACAATGTTACATGCGTGTCTACCTGGACACGCGAAGTAAGTAAATAGTAAGTAAGTAAGTAAGGTTCGGTAAAATTGATATGTTAGAGAAACAGGTTTCCTATTTTCCCTTAGGGTAAACCCAACACAGTAAATACCCCTACTATAGTATTATTATATATTTCTATTACTAAGTTAAGGAACAGACTTACTCCCCCGGCCAAGCTTAAAGCAGAAATGCGGAAAGCAGGCGTTGGAAAACAAGCAAACATACAAACAGACTTTCCTATACATGTGGCGCTAGGAAAATACCAAAGTAGTAACTCACATAAGGTTCTGTATACACGACTTGACCAGGCTATTCTCAACATCTGCTTCCACTGCTATTTTCGACACGTGGTTGAACCCGTTGATATACGGTAGTACCTGCTGAGTAGTTAAGTCCCATTGGTCTTCAGCGAACATGTCACACCCATCCGTGAATATAGGCACCAGGTGGTCCAACACAGGTGGTGGGTCCGAGGCTATCCTCACAACTTTCAGGTGTGCAGTCGTTGTTCCCTCTGGAACAAAATATATGCACAGAAACTAAAATTAGGAGAACCCCTGCACGATAAGGGAGAGTGGCGAATTAGAAACAACGCTGAAATATACGCAATACTCAATGTATCATCAGGGGGAAGGGGAGCTGACTGACAGGGTGGACCTCCTGATTATAGTGGATTCTAAACTACATGGCGAATAAAGTAAAATCACACGATTACATCGGAGGTGACCAGGACTCGACGCGCACTTAGACTGACTCGTAATCTCGGCGCGTTATCAAGTCCCACCATGTTCCCCTGCCAACGCTATGCACACTGCCATGTTAGTTTGGAATAGGCTCTGTTCTGGTGGAATCAACTGGGTCTGGCCGTTTCATGAGTATGACTATGAGTGTTTATTAATTTAAAAAACATATTGCAACCACTGAGAAACCAGAAGGGCTGAACTAGTAGTAGTAGTATTTTGTAGTCATAACCCACGCCGCAGTTTGGGCCCTTTGGTCCCCCAGTCGCACTAGTCGGGCCCCGCTGCTGCGAATCTCGCCATGGCCACGGGTTGGACTACTACGGGAGCCCAGCCGTGAGTAGCAATAGTGTACCCCAGATGTTCGAGTCTTGGGCGCCAGATCACATGGCACTCGCCGAGAATGTGCCATCCACTTTCAGCCAAACTAAATGCACTCTGTGAAGGGGACTTGCGTTGCGGCCCTTACAATTACCGAAACATTACAAAAACATTATAAATCGGAGAGTGGTTGAATAAACTCAAATCTTTGGACACACCAGAGTTCCCTGTCTATTGTCCAAGCTCTATGCCTCGGCGCACAGGTCCACCATCACATACAAACAAACAAACAAAGTATTCAATCGGAGATCTACTTAGTTTGATCGTCCATGCGCAGTAGACCTACGCGTCGACAAATAATACCCAAGACCAAAAACAGAAAACTCATAGTGTGTCACTCGGTAAGGTACATAAAACTAACCCGTTAAGGTGCACATGCGCGTAGCATTGAGGTCCGTCAAAGCCTGAGATAGAAGATTGACAAGTCTCATATTTTCGTTGCTTTGATCTTGTAAGGAGAGAAAATTAAACTCGAGCTCCAGCCCAACCAGGTAGTCTGTCAACTTCTTGACTACTGGTTCGTAATGCACAGTACGGGCCCATGAGTCGCACACAAAGCATAGATTGAAGTAGAAGGCGTTTCTCTTGTATTTGTAATCAAGAATTGGCACGGGGAAACCCAGAATTTTAATGCCTAGTAGAGTACTGTAAGAAATCATACAATTAGAAACTAATGAAGGGCCTACGAGGGATTGCTGGCCGAACAATGTAGGACCGAATCCGAAATGACCGCATCAGACAAGACCTGCAAGTGGATTCCATAGAGAGAAGAATGGAGAACAAGCAGCTGCAATGGTTCGGCCCCGTCCAAAGGATGGACGAGAACAGGACCACCCGGAGGTTGGCGGAAGCAAGGCCACAAGGAGGAAGGCAGACCGAGGACAACCCTCGAAGAAAGGATTCAACATCTCGCCGGAGCAAGAGGGAGAACAATGGCCGAGCTCAAGGCGTTAGCGTCCGAGGTGAGTTCAGGAAATGGGTCAGGGGCGACCCACAAGTTACAAGACGCATTAGTTAGAAGTTAGTAGACCCATCGGCAGACCGAGGAAAGAATTGAAGAACTCGCCGGAGCAAGAGGGAAACCAATGGCTCAGCTGAAAGCGTTAGCTTGTCCGAAAAAAAAAATAGAAAAATACTTACACTGTTATTGTGCTTCTTTGTAGTTCTGCTTTTGGTATTATGTAAACGCTAACGGTGTCGAAGATTTCTTTAGAAATATAGTTTTCAGGAACCTAAAATAAATAGAAATTGCGGTTCATATAAAGAAGATAAGTCCGAACTTCAGGCAGAGACACATACACCCCCATTACACAAGAAACTGGGATCAAATAAGTAGGGTGCCATGCCGTCTTACACTCTTACGTTAACGTTAAACTCTCCCGAAGTAATGGGGGCCAGACTTAATAACTGTTTACCGCCCAGCATGAGAGCCTTGGAAGGTAAAACTTTCAGAAATGCGCTCAAAAAGCAACAAAAAGGCAAGCCTGGCCAAAATACTAACTTACTAACCCACTAACTAATTGTGTTTTTTGTTTGCATGCTTGATTATGTTAGGTGTCTCCTAATTGACGAAGCCTAAAACTGGGATTATTCGCCTATATCTCAGTTAACAATGGCTAACCTGTTTTGAACTTGAACTTGAAGACATGCGCAATTAAATATTAATAATTATTTAAACTAGTCAGATGTAGAGTAGTATATGTTAGTTGAATATTCCTGTTGCCATCATAACAGTAACCACGTCCTAATACACCATAAGACATAGAACACATTACACACTGCCACACTTTCAATACAGATGATTCACGCAGTGGCAATTTACCAACGTCTTTTCTATACGGCTAGCAAAAGATTTCTTGTAGACTATTTTGGAAGTTGTCGCGAAGCTGACCGCACGAAAGTGCACGGGTTTCCCCTAGAGACGCTAGACCATTGAAATCATCTTAGGTAGACTCTGTCGGGAAGCACCAACCATTCACAACACTAAGCCGCATCCATACAATGGAAAAGATGTCAGCAAATGCGTTAGCATTTCGACTTCGGTGGCATGGTTGTAGCGTGCTAGTATTTCTGCGAGTATCTACACACCTTGCGGTCGGAGACGTGTTGCAACTCGACACAAGTACCCATTATGTGACTTAGTGAGGCGATTGAAGAGGTTAATCGGATGCACTAATTGAACTGTTTGTACGCAATTTAACCTTTTAAAAAAATATAAAAAAATAAAATCGCGACTGCGAGAAGCATCGATGTGGACCGGGCCTTAGGAACGGCGCCCTGGTCGAAAGAAAATGAGGTGGACAAGGGATTCCACAAGATATCCGTCAGTGAACGGAGGCGGTTGCTTAAGGGCTTGTTCAAGGCGACGTCAGCGCCGCTAACTGCTTTGCTAATAGCTATATCCAACGCCCATTCTTGGTATTTCAGCCATTCGGCACTGTAGTGTTTTGTCAGCTCTCTTAACGTCAAATGGAGATTGGATACACTTAGCGGGCATTTGTAGGATTTGGCTAGGCCGATTCGGTTTAGGTATCTAATGTTGGCGACATGCACAGCTCCGGATTGGCAAACCAATGAGGATGGGTCGACGCCAGGCTTTAGCTATTGCTAAAAGTTCATTTGGAGAATGAAAAACAAGGACAGTCTTCTTCTTCTGGCTTTACAGCCCTTGACGGGCTTTGGCCTGCTCAACAACACTCCTCAAGCCATCTCGGTTTTTACAACGCTCCACCTGCGGACTCCCAACTAGCGAAGGTCAGTTTCAAACTCATTCTTCCACGCGGACGGTAGCGCCAGAAATTGCATGGGTGACTACCCGAGTACCAACGCTCAAGAATAACTACATTTGGTGAAATTCACACTTATTCTACTAGAAATGTTGGCGACGGTGTGTTGGTGCTGCAGACGTCGGAATTTTTAAGGAAGAGCATATTCCAAGACGTTCTATCCAAATATAATTCTCTTCGAAGGGATATCAAATTGGCTTCATCCTTGTTGAAATTTAAAAAACATTTACAAGAGGATGTGCGAAGTGGTTTCCTCGATAAGTGGATGACTTAATAGTAAAAGTGGTTGTTTTTTATTAGCATTCTTGCTATTTCTCCTGTGCCGTATGCACACAATGCACGCGCCAACCAAGGACACACAACCCCCGTTCATATGGGGCAGCTCAGGTATCTGCACATCGGACTCCACCACTCGCGACCCCTCTAGAACAGTCCTCTGAACTTAGCTTATGGACATGGAAGTCTCCATCCTGTTCTAGCGAAGAAATGATGTGTCCAGCAATTTCCAGATTTTTCTACGGGCTTTCTACGGCCTCCATTTCTTTTTAATATTGTAAATGTTGTTTTGATTTGATTTAATAAATTTGATTTGGTTTGATTTGATTTTATAAACGCTGAGAGAGGGTCTGCAGTCAGTCAGTGCAATTCGGTCAATCTTAACGTTAGTTTCTCGTAATAATCTATTTTGTATATTTAATCGGTTTTGTTGTGTTGGATAAATACATTCTCGTCTCGATATTATTATTTCGCGTGTTGTTTATCGTCCCGTGCTTCAGAACATTATCATTGTAGTTCAACCCATCCGCTACACTCCAAACACTACATTCGGAGACGTTTCTAACCTGTCGGCGGGGGGTCAGGGGATAGGGTAGTTGCGATGGATATCTAGAGGGATACATGAAAAAGAAACCACGCATATGGCTTGTCGCCACATGTGTTTATGTTATACGAGAAATCGGCGAAATATGACGATGGCGCTGTGCCTACAAACCTGGCAAGTTATCTTAGGTCCAACGGTGTGATGAAATTCACACAGGAATATACAACGGATTGGACCTTCTCTTCCACAGCCCTCAAAATAACCATTTGACGTATCCATTGTACTGTTTAAATTCGTTTTAATAAAAAGAAAATCTAGTTTTTTATAATATTTTGTTTACCAACACTGGTCACAAAACCAAGATGGATGCAACCCGCGGCCATAAAAATTCGATTCGCAAAGGCGGTGTATGTGTGTACGACTCTCGATTTGTATTGATCGATAGAATTAGAAAAAATAAACAACATGGTGGAAATTATTAAATTAATAAATTATCGGGTAATCGTGAGTGCCGAGTGGGTCCCCTAGCTAGATGAATATTGAATAAGTAATAAGGGCGGGTCCTCAGTGGAACCGGGATGGGGGTTGAATCGTTGTTCAGTTGAAAAGTTTCGCCGAAGTCTGAACGTTCTAATCCTAGGTTATAATGATGAATAAGTAACTAATGTAATAAAAAATAATATATGACCATTTACTAATGATAGTTTTGAATTAAACTCGGTAAAGGTTCAGTTTACCTAGCCCGGCTGCGTATATAGAGCCAGACTGTGCTGATTTACCTTACCTTCATCTCAAACTCTATTAAATGCAATGGAAGTGTCCATATTAACTAAAGAAGAGCTAGGTGAGTATAACTTACGAATTTGTTGTAAGTAATTAGGACTTTCTTATTAGAAACAGTAGTGCAGTATGAATCAGTAGAATCCGGGATGATAGGCCGTGGTCGTTTTGACAGTGTACTTCCAAACGACCATGGCCTATCATCCCGGATTGTACTGATTCATCACGTAACACCGGCCTTGCAAGCCGCTGTAGTTATATAGTAGTGCAGTATTTGCAGGCTTCAGGTAGGGTGGCCAGATTTTAAAAACCAAAAAAGAGTATATTCATCCATATGTTAGAGCCGAGCAGGGGCGGGGGGGGGGGGGGGGGGGGGGGAGTGTTGTGTCAGTGTCATACACTCCTCTTTAACTCACTGATTGATGGGGTATAGTAAAACTATTTCTTCACAAAAGAACCGGTCCGAGTTTACTCGGACATGCTTCCCAATTTATCAATAAGTAGATAGAGAAAATGAGTAATTCCATGGTAAATAATTTTCCTGTGGTAAAATTTCGGATATTTCGGGGGGGGGGGGGGGGGGTTGTCCTACTGACGTCACTGGAGGTGAGGTAAATTCTAGATAGGTCAGACCAACACATTACCACAGAGCAATAATGGCAGGGCACGCAATGCATTTGAGCGTGAATAGTCTATCATTTTTTCAAAATAACATTTTTCTACAAAACCAGATAGTTCTTTGGGAAAGCAACCTGCCCGGTTCCGTTAATCAATTTAACACCTAAAACATGCCGGAAGGTAGAAATCATCAATAGAAAGGTTTGACAGAAAAGTTAATTTTTAGTCATTTCTCATAAAAATTTAGTTATTTTTACTTTTTTACCCCCAGAAGCAAATTATCAAGGGGCAAGCGACCCCCCTAAATTTGTCAACATTAATAACAACTACAATATATGAGAATTTAAAAGAAATAGTTTGAACCGTTTTCGAGAAATAATTTTTTTAGACGTTTTTTTTGGAGTTTTTTTGAAAATAACCCCCCCCCCCAAATTGAATTGGCCCAAAATAAAAATAAAAAAAGTCTCGAGGTATGATTTTTGTGAACCCATCTGCCTATTTTCATCTAAATCGACCTGGGAAAAAAAACGTGTAAATCCGTTGAAATCTCGGAATCAAAAATTTTGACCATCACAAAGCTTTCTTTATACTACGTATAAATTGGAAAGCAAAAATCGTAGTATAACAAGATTATTTATTCGCATAACCCGCCCCATTGCATTTTTGCAATTGTTAACAAACGTTTAGTGAAAGAACTTGAATAATACAACTATTATTATTTTTTCCGACCTAAGTTACATTGTATTTAGCTGAAGAGTGCCCTTCCTCTAGCATAGCTCTTGCAAAATTCTGTAAAAGAGTAGGATCTGATTTAAAAAAGAGTATATTCGCATCAAAAGCACAAAAAGAAGGAGTATGTCGAATTTGGAACACAAAAGAGTATAAATACTCATAAGGCGCCCATTCCATTGACCGGCTAGGGCTATTTCCAAAAACAGTGACGTGGTAGCAGACATTCAAGACTTAGGTTGCGTTTCCACCGACCTCGCATTGCAGAATGCAAATGACATTGACGGAAATTAGAATTTTTCTTTTTATAGAAATCTATTTAAATGTTTGTACTTAACATATCCCATGACGCCATTTTTTAATTTTAGTTTGTTTGTTTGTGATTTTACTGTATGATCATTGATCAATTTTAACTATGGCATAGAGGAAAATAAACATTTCCGTCAATTCTGCAATGCGAGGTCGGTGGAAACGCCACCAGAGAAACCTACTTCACTGGGGCTCAGGCGCGTTTTCCCACCCGCGAAGAGTGGGATGAAAGTCTCGGAGAAATAGTGTCAGGGTTCGACATTGTTCTCTACACAGACGGTTCGAAAATGAACGGGAAAGCCGGTGCAGGTATCTTCTGTGAGGACCTTCCCATTGCTATCTCACTCCCCCTCGGTGACTATGCGTCGGTCTTCCAAGCTGAGCTATTTGCTATACATGAAGGGATAAAGTGCTGTGAAGACTTTAGTGGCAAGGCCATTGCAGTTTGCTCCGATAGCAAATCCGCAATTCAAGCCCTTCAACGGGGCTGTGCTACCTCTGCTGTTGTACGGGACTGTAAGGCTGCATACATGTCATTGAGACACCATAATTCCGTAACGCTGGTGTGGGTTCCCGGTCACAGTGGAGTGCTTGGCAATGAAAAAGCGGACGAACTAGCTCGTGCAGGATCAGCAGTTTTTCCAGTTGGTCCGGAGCCTATTCTCCCGGTCCCATGGAGGGTTATCCTTAACCAGGGGAACTGCGTCATGAGGGACAAGTGGAGCTCGGTGTGGTCCAGTGCAAGCGGAATGCATCACTCCAAGGCATGTTTGCTCGGACCGGATGAGCGGCTAAAACGAGATGTCATCTCCAGCAGTCGACGAGCAGTACGCGCTGCTGCTGCTATGCTGACGGGACACGGCCCCTTCCGGGTTCACCTTGCTCGCTTGGGTGTACAGGTTCCCACGCAGGATTGCCGCTTCTGCGAGATTGGTGCTGAGACCGGGTGGCACGTGCTGATGGACTGCCCGGCTGTCTGGCGAGAACGTCTTTCCTCGGTCGGTTTTGCTTTGGGAAGACTACAGGCAGGGAAACAGCTTCGCCCAAAGGAGGCGGCGCGCTTCGCGACCGCAATCGGGTTGTACGAGTGAGCAAGATGGGGCGTGTGTCCTATGGGCCCTCACCGTGGCCTGGGACTCTGCCAAAAATCTACTACTACTACTTAACATATCCCATGACGCCATTTTTTTAATTTTAGTTTGTTTGTTTGTGATTTTACTGTATGATCATTGATCAATTTTAACTATGGCATAGAGGAAAATAAACATTTCCGTCAATTCTGCAATGCGAGGTCGGTGGAAACGCCACCTAAGTCTTGAATGTCTGCTACCACGTCACCGTTTTTGGAAATAGCCCTAGCCGGTCAATGGAATGGGCACCTTAGATGAGTATATCTGGCCACCCTACTTCAGCAGCTTTAGGAAATTGTGAAATTCTAAAATTTAGACTATTTTTATGAATTAAAACACTGATATTTTGGGCGTTACCAGCTAATCCAGTTGTTATGGTTAAATTATGCTAGCGGGACATCTAATAAAATAACAAAATTTGGTTATATTGGCCTACATATCGGGCACGATTCTGATTCTTCTGACGCCACGATTTAAAAATAGATTTGCATGTTTGGCGGCTATTCCACCGACGTCGTTTTTCATTGTGCATGTGCATTACGTGGTAGCCGACATCATTAATAAGTCTCTACCATATTATAACTTGATTTATAATAGATAAGTTAATTATCTACATTATAGTCTCCTTAAAATATGGCAGAGACTTATTAATGATGTCTGCTACCACGTCATGCACATGCACAATCAAAAACGACGTCGCTGGAATAATAGAGCGTGACGAGACAAAACGGAAAGTAAGGCGCATAGTCCACCAACCTCGATAGTGATAGTTATCATTTCACCTTAACTATGGGCGCTTTTTCCCATGACAAATTTTTGTAGGAAAATATTTAGTGGGATCATAAATATACTAAATTAACTTCATTATAACGTTATTTTATTTAAAGCTTAAAAATGCCATGTCACCCGAGTGTCGTACATAAAACCACAGACAGGAGACAGTACACACACAAAAGAACTGCGTCACCTCTCAGTTTTGGCGCCAATAAAACTTCCTTCTTTTATTACATCTTTGTTTTCTAACAATTTTTATGGAAGGAACAAGGAACAATAGAACAATCCTTGCTTAAAATATTAAAATTATCTTGCCAATTGGGCGTTTGCCTTCTACTTTATATGCATTTCATCCGGCTTTTGGAACCGTGGCGGCGGATGAATCGGAATCTCCCTGTACGGTACATCGTTATCGACCTAACAGACCTCCCGTACAACGTAAAGTATAAATTCCACACTCGCATAGATCCTGGGAGACGACACCAGCAATGTCATCTCACTTTCGGCCTTTCTCCAGCTCACTAAACTCTTAACACTAATATGAAACCCCCTTACTTCTCAGCCTTCGCATTACCTCAATTAATCCTTAATTATTATGGCGGGAATTCCACCAACGTCAATAGTGATGGTAAATGTTTTTGACGTGGTAGCAGACATTTTTAGACAGTCTAAAACTGTCTGCTAACACGTCAAAAACATTTAATATCACTATTGACGTTGGTGGAATCTCCGCCTTAGGCCACATGAATATGTTATGAACATGAATTATATTATTTTAATGATTTCTATGCAGCCAATATCTCTATGGTTTTTTTTTCAGATCTTGGCATCAGCTATGGCCCCGAAGTATACACTGAAAACGGTAAGGGAGTTTAAGTTAAAGGTAATAGGTAGTGTAGTGCAGCCCATTTCAGTTACAGGAATAAGGATGTGTCATTATATCCGAAGTGTTCTTATATTAGGAGTTTATAGATATCATTATGAGAAAATTGAAGCCCTACTACACTGAAAATGGTAAGAGAGTTTAAGTCAAAGGTAATAGTGCAGTCCATTCCCAAGAACAAGGATGTCTCAGCTTATATATATAAAAAAAAGTCCACGCAAAATGAGAAAAGTATGGACATGAAATGTTTTCATCCTGTGCAAAACTGTTAAAATATTCCTTGCACCATTTTGTGTTACCTTGTTGCATTGGATGCAAGCCATAACAGAAATTGCGCAAAGAATATTTTAACAGTTTTGTACAGGATCAAAACATTCCATGTCCATATTTTTCACATCGTCATGTCGAATTTGTATGAAATGTCGATCATAGTCATAAATGCGGATAGAAAAAGTACTTCGCTCAGTGGATTAAAATTTACGCAAAATGTTCAGAAACTTTTCG
Source organism: Psococerastis gibbosa (assembly GCA_963971405.1). Lineage (NCBI taxonomy): Eukaryota > Metazoa > Arthropoda > Insecta > Psocodea > Psocidae > Psococerastis > Psococerastis gibbosa. The sequence goes on from OZ020491.1 coordinate 29,582,155, forward strand.
ATAATTGTATCCCGTTACGGAAGGCATGTATTACTAAGCCGGACGCTCCTTGGATGACGCAAAATATAAGGGAATTTACAAAAAGTACTAAGGAGGGACTCTTGGCTGGGAAAATACAATACAATAAGTATAAATCTGACACCTACAAAACCGAGTACGCCTAAGCCGGTAATCGAGTAAAATAAATAAATAAACGTGTATTTACCTCGATCTAATGTTTATACAGTTTTTTATTAATAATGGTTGCGCTCCCTCGTATAAGTAATTAAAAATGAAAAGAAGCGATATTTACAATGTATGACAAAAGATATGAGTGGAAAACTAAGACTGGGACCCACCGTACTGGCCGTAGCCAGAGGGGGTCCAGGGGTCTCGACCCACCCCCCCCCCCCCCCCGTCCCCGAAATATTTTCTGCGTACACTAGACAGAATGAAGTTTTAAACATAAATGACGTCAGATGGTGCTTGGCACGACTATTTATGTATGGTGTGTAGATGGTGTCGGTTTAGTCTTAATTTTTTAATATTTTGCTTTTTTTCGGTCAAATTGTAATTTAATTTATTACAGTTATGTGTTGATGGGTTATTGTTATTATGGGGTAATCACTGTAATGGGTTAAAAAATCCCTTTCGGCTCTGGCCGATCAGCAGCCTGATCGAGGCGATTATAATACCGGAGTTAAATAAATACCCTAGGATTATAACTGTAAACAAACAAATTTTGAATAGCACTTTCCATTATAAAATTGTTTACAATTTTAATACCAGGGGATTAAATAAATACCGGTATTATAATCGCCTCGATCAGGCTGCTGGTGTAGGGAGATTTCCTCTACGCTACCTTACGCTATTTATGTAATAATAATAAAAAAAGCATTCCTTTCCCGATCACAATATCCTAAATACCCTAAACACTCTTGGGTTCCAAATCTCGAACCACAATGCCGACTATGAACTTTTACTTGTCAAATAATTTTCACTTTGACTGCATCTTGTAATGGTTGATTTGTCGTAAGAAATATTTATTACCATTATCGTAGATAATAATACGGGCTTTCAGTCAGATTTTAATTCATTCCTCTGCGACCAATATTAACTGAGATATGAATTATATAAGGTTTCAATCGGCCGCCATCTTGTAACTAAATAGTGGATCTAGCTGGTTAACAAACTCGATGATGACATTTGTATGATGAACTTTTGTGCCAAGTTTCATCAAAATCGGATATTATTTACGGAAGTTAGAGTGTTTCTTAAAATCAATATACATACATATAGTATATATATGTATAACATTTCGACCGGAGGGTGGTTTTAGGCCCAGGGGGTCATGAAATGAAAAGTTGTGAAGAAATTTTCCGGAAGCCGAATATTGGTCGCCATCTCAATAGGTAGATGAATCTCCCAAAAAAAAGGAAAACTTTTCCGCCGGTACCGGTACATATTATCTTTGATGGCTTAGTTGTAGGGGTGGACGAAAGGGCCAAAATTTGCACATGTGGAAAATAAAGACAGTTTTCTATCTTCTTTTCTTTAAATGTTGGTACCTACGTAGTATTTAGTGCCAACGGCCTTACCATGTTGATTCCATTAGAGCAGAGCATGTTTCAAACTGCTGCAACTTGGTAGTGTGCACAGCGTTGGCAGGGGAACCTGGTGGGACATGATTATTCGCTTAGGCAGTATAAGTCGAGTCCTGGTCACCTCCGATTTAATCGTGTGACTTTACCATGTTCCCCAAGTGGTTCGGAATCCACTATAATCAGGAGGTCCACCCTGTTAGTCAACCCCCCTTTCCCCGAGGTGAAAGAGTCTGCCCTTAGGGTGCCTCAAGTTAACAAACAGACTCACTCCCCCCGCCAGGCTGACAGGGTTGCTTAAAAGCAGAAATGCTGAAAGCAGGCGTTAGAAACAACAACAACAACAATGTAGTATTTAGCCGACACTTGAAATGAAGCATTGATATTATGTTGTCTTTTTCAGTGGATGTTCCAAAGAAGGCTGATTTTCTGGAGATGGCAAGTGGACAGCAAATCAACTGTGCTTCAGAAAGAAATGTGACAACACCACTCGGATGTCAAATTTGTGACAGGCGACCGTCCAATAGGAAGTATATGACAAGGAATGTTAAAAGGCGGCATTTCCAGTGTCAGCAATGTCAAATTTGTTTTGAGAAAAAGTCATCCCATCTGAGACACATGGCAACTCACAAACAAATAGGAAAATTTGAGTGTGATATATGTAAGAAACTACTTAAACTTAAATCCAGTCTACCGGCACATCTAAAAATTCATTTTGAAGACGAAAAGTATCACTGCAATTTATGCAATAAAAGTTTTACGAAAAAAATTAGCCTGACAAATCATTTGAAATGTCATTTTGGAATAAAAAATTTCAAATGTAAACTCTGCAAGAAACGATTTATTCGTAAATGCCATCTTGTAAAACACTTGAAAACGCACTCCGGTAAAAAAGACTATGATTGTAAAGTTTGCGGCAAATGTTTCTACGAACGCTATGCCCTTACAACACATTTAAAAATTCATGTTGGAGGGAAAGATTACGAATGTGAACATTGTTTGAAACGTTTCAAGAGAAGAACATATCTGTCTCTTCATTTAGAGACACACGGTGAAATAAACTTTTGGTGTGAGTTTTGCAAAAAAGGCTTTACTGCTAGACGTAATATAGTGGATCATTTAAAAAGGCATTTAGGAAAAAAAGACTTTCCGTGCTTGCTTTGCAACAAAAAATTTGTTACTGCTAATAGCCTGAAGAATCATTTGAAATGTCATAGTGGCGAAAAGAATTACCGATGCCAGTATTGTGAGAAAGATTTTCTCAGAAAAGAAGGTCTGGAATGTCATTTAATAGCAATTCATCACCGCCCTTCAAATCATGTATGTGAATTCTGTAATAAAGGTTTTTCGTCAAATTATTCTCTTCAATCACATAAGAAAATGCATACTGGTGAAAAAAATTATGAATGTGAGCTTTGTGCAAAACGTTTCACTCATAAGTCCCATCTGGGGGTTCATTTAAATAACCATTTAGGAGAAAAAAAATTTCAATGCGAAATTTGTAATGCTCGTTTTATGTATCAAAGTAGGCTGCAGAAACACTTGAGAACTCATTTTACCGGAAGAAAAAGTTATCATTGTCAAACCTGCAGTAAGGGATTTGCTTCAAAAACTAGTCTATTAAATCATTCTTTGGGACATTTCGGTGAGAAATACCATCGATGCAAATTTTGTGGGAAACAATTCGCGATAAAATCTGGTTTGAACAAGCATTTAAGAAATCATACTTTACAAAAAACGCACGTGTGCAAAATTTGTAATAAAGGGTTTAAGGAGAGCTGTGATCTAAAAAGTCATTTACAACTTCATTCTGCAGAAAAAATGTATCTTTGTGAAGTCTGTGGTAAACGTTACAAACAACTTTGTGTACTATTAGCTCATGTAAAACGACACTCGGCAGAGAGACCCCATCAATGTGAGATATGTAAAAAAAGTTTTCCCGACAAGTTTTGTCTAAGAAGTCACTTGAATGTTCACTCTGTAGATAAAAAATTTAATTGCAAAATCTGTAAAAAACGTTTTGCACGTAAGGGTAATCTAGACTATCATTTGAAAGTACATTCGGGTGAAAGAAATTTTTCATGTGTCACTTGTAAAAAAAGATTCATTCGTAAAACTGACCTGAACATTCATTCAAAAATGCAGGTTTGCGGAAATGATTATGAGTGTGATATCTGTAAACAACATATTTATAGGATTGGTAACCTTAAACAACATATCATGGCTCACTTTGCAAAACATTACTATGCCTGTAAACTGTGTAAGGTTTTTTTTATGAATAAGATTAGCCAATCAAATCATGTTAAATATTTTCATACCAGTAAATAATGATTCAGGCTCTCCATAATCATGCTTGGGGTATGACTCAGGTATGAGGTAATCATTGAGTATTACCAGTGTTGCCGGACGTGTAATATGAAATATCACGCCAGCGACGTTCAAAATTCACGACATATCACGCAAGCAATTAATCGGCTACTATATATGCATATTAATACATAATGTATATATATATTACATAATTTATGTTACAATTTTTACTATGGTAACTAAAAATGTCATTTGTTTTGCTAATTTTATCTATCAACTTCGATGCTTAGCTTGTAGTGGGGCTGAAAAAATTTGTATGAAAATGAAAAATATAAATGTATGAATTATTATTTTACTTCCAATGGCAGCTGCAAAGGGGGCGGTGTTTTAATTCCCCCCCCCCCCCATTTTTTCATGAAAGTGTAGAATAAGGGGAAAAACCGTTCTCAAGGACTTGCGCAGCGTTTAAATTAATGACATTAGTGTCCGTTGCACAGTGGCCCGGGGGTTCGGGAGACGTGAAGGGGGGCCCCAAGGGTCTCAATGAATATAATTACAAGCAAGGGGGGCCCGGGGGCCTCCCCCGGTTGAAAATTAGGGCTGAAATGTTGGGGTTTTACGCAATTTGAAAGGAGTAAAGATTAAATTTTATATACAATTAATATAACTATTTACATGGGGAGCCCGGGGGTCTCCCCCAGGTGAAATTTTTTGATAAACAGGTCCGAAATAGTGGGGTTTTACGCAATTTAATGGAAGTAATGATAAGAGTTTACAGACAATTAATATAGGTAACTACATATAAGGGGGCCCGGAGGTCCCCCCCCCCCCCCCGGGAAATTGTTTTTGGAAAATAGCTCAGAAATAGTGGGGTTTTACGCATTTTGTCAGCAAAGTCTTTGAATTTGCAGAAGACGACTTTATTAAGTTGTTACGTTTTGATGATTTTACTGACAATGAATGTAATTACCAGCAAGGGAGGCCGGAGGTCTCCCCCGGGTGATTTTTTTTTTTTTTTTTAATAGGGCTGAAATAGTGCGGTTTTACGCAATTTGTTAGGAGTAATGTTTAGATTTTTACAGGCGATGAATATAGGCTAATAACAAACGAGGGGGCCCGGGGCTCCCCCCCCCCCCCCATGGTCAAGATTTTGGTAAAATAGACCTGAAATAGCGGGGTTTTACGCATCTTGCCAAACATATTTAGACTTTGCAGATGACCACTTTATTAAGTTATTACTTTTTGAATAATTCGGCCCAAAATATTGACTTCCTATAAAATCGTGGGGTTTTAAGGCTTTCAGTAATGTCTCATTGCAAGCAGTGTGAATTAAGGTTTCAAACGAGTATAAATACATATTTTCAAATTCACCCCTTAAAGACGAGTGGAACACAAAATTTCTAAAACAAAATTACACATTTCCAGCAATCCCATTTGAATTGCATGGGCGGGTTTGAAGCCATATTATATTATGTAAGTGAAATTTAGTAATTTAGGCGTTGTCACGCTAAACTATGGTTTGTAAATCGACTTTACAACCGACTTACAGACAACGAATATAATTAATGAAATGCTATTATAATCTTAGCAACAATAAGGTAAAATAATTGAATTATTGTGCATACATGTTTATAATATAATAATAAAAGCCTTTTGCTTAAAATTTATCTAATTTAGCTTTACTTAACCAATTTCTGTAAAGTTGTAAATATATTCTAGTAGATCATTTTTCGAAAAATGATGTCATAAGGAATTATATTATATTAAGTATATTATCCCATTTGAATTGTATGGGCTGGTTTAATTTAATTTTTGGGCTGATATGGAAGGCCTACCTTGATTTAAATTATACCAATGTCTTCGTCTATTCTTCCTCTTTCAGGACATGCTATATGCAAGCAAGGGGTTTGGCTTTGGGGGTGTGAAACGTCAGGGGGTGCGCACGATTTTCAACAAAAATAGGCCTCTTTCGGCCGCGTTATTATCTATTTAAAAAATTCAAACTACTTAAGGGCTTTTCCACATTTCTTTCTCTTTCCAGCCATATATTATGTAAGTGAAATTTAGTAATTTAGGCGTTGTCACGTTAAACTATCGTCTGTAAATTTACCGACTTTTCAACCGACTTACAGACAACCAATATAATTAATGAAATGCTATTATAATTAATGAAATGCTATTATAATCTTAGCAACAATAAGGTAAAATAATTGAATTATTTGTATACATGTTTATAATAATAAAAGCATTTTGCTTTACTTAACCAATTTCTTTAAAGTTGTAAATATATTGTAGATCATTTTTCAAAAAATGATGTCATAAGGAAGTTTCACTTCTTACGTGTGTACACAGATACACGCACGCACGCCCACCGGCACCTCTAATGGGACCGTGGCCGCTATAGTGCAGTGAATAACCCCGCATTTTCCTTTACAGGGAATGAGAAAATTCCCTCACTGCTCAGAGTGGGAGTGGAAACTGGAAAGTCACTTGTAAGGGGTAACGCCGATCAGCGATCACGGTCCACGGACCATTGGGGATGGCCGGATGGGTTATCTCACTTGGGTTTGACGTATTTTTATTTCTTTTTCAATTACAAGAAGGTCGGTAGGTAGGAAGGTAGGTATTAGGTGTAATTGGGCATGAAATAAAAGCAAAATACATCGATGAACGAAAGTTTTTAATAATATTAATCTTAATAGTCACTATCAATAGCTAACGATTATCAAATTAGCAACTATCGATAATTAATTGGATTTAGCTACTCAGCGATCAATCAATCGTTAAGATCAAATATTACTGCAAAATGAGTTCACTCGTCAGTAATCAGATTGCATTCAAGTCTGTTTAATTCCTCATTTAATTCCTGACGACTCTTTCTAAGGGAGATTTCTAAATATTTTGTGAACAAATTTGACAAAATGAATAAATTCCTCGACCCTCAACCAAAAAGGTATGAATAAATAATTCGTAAAATGCAGGTTTTACCTGACTGATTAGCGATTATTCTAAAAAAATCTGTCTAATGTTAGGTTTAATGCACTTTATCGTGTTTTTCTAGATTAAGAATATGAAATTTTTCTAGGAAAATCCAGTCATTTTCATAACTTAGCGGCTTTGGAATTATTTCCGTTAAATTGGCTCGATCCTTCAAAAATACCGCGACATCATTTGTTTACTAAATATTTGAAAACCACTGGCTCAATGCTTTTCCATAATGCAGTTACACTTAATCTTAACAGGCAAACTTCAGTCACCGTAGAAAAAATTAGATTACTCGTGACCATAGAATAAATATTTACTCGTGACTTCGTGGTATTTCATTTTAATAAACAAAAAACAAAAACGTAGAGTTTTAGAAAACTTATAACTATAACCCGAATTAGTAAAACCCAAATAATCGTTAAAAAATTAACTTTGTCTAAGAAACCCACCTGTGTTATTATAATAATAGTTTTATAATAACACTTTGGTTTCTTATACAAAGTTCCTGATCCATTTGCACTGAGCCTTCCATCCTTCAGGACAGCTATCTCGGGCATTATAAGCAGGCCTGTGCCGTAGGGTGAATTGTTGATTTATAGGTATGTAGAACTTTTTAGTTCATAGTCAATTACTTATTTTGTTTTTTTAAAAGCCTTTCTGTGTATTTTTTTGGTTGCGTGTACTGTACCATGTAAGTGTCATCGTTGTGGACCTGATCTGTTGATGGCTCAAATATAAACTATTACTATTATTATTATTATTATTATTATTATTGTATAAGTGCTAGGGGTACCGGCTGGGGGAAAAAAAAAAATTTAACGATTATTATGGTTTTACTAATTCGGGTTATAACAAGTTTTTCTAAAACTCGTTAAGTTTTTATTTTTTGTTTATTAGTCACCGTATTTTTACTAATTGACCCTTGAACAGGAAGAATTACCTAATAACTGGATATCCACAAATAAGGTTCGCCAGTCGCTCTATAAAAAAAGGCGCCAAAAATGAATTTAAAAAAAACTGAATTCCATAACTAAATGTTGGGTCCGTTAGAAACGTAGATGTTAAAAGGTGCTGTTTTTTTTTACATAGTGAAAAAGAACAATTTAAATGTAAATTTTTCAGATTCATAATGCCTGCAGGCCAATCAATACCATTATCAGTTCAATAAATTATATCGCAGTAGTGTGATAAATAATTCATCAGATATTTACAGCAGTATACTACCAATAAACCCCCTCCTAAAAAAAAGAGTAATACAGGAACGGCCCACCGATATAACTCTCTGTGATATTCATAATTTCAATCAATAATATATAAACTACTAATATCGTACATAACTACTATGCACTCATCTATTTAGTCCAGACGTCAAATCTAACTTTCGAGTAAAAATAGTGGGATTAATGATGCAGTAGAATCCTGGCTGATGGGCCCTGGTCGATCTGAAAAAATACTTCGTTTCGTTAAACGTAGGTAACCCACACACCGATGATTAAGGGGGGTCTACATCAACAAAATAAAATAGTAAAATTTATGAAAAATACACTAATTTTATTATTATTATTATCAGCGGTAAATGAGGAGCGTGCATGCAAACGGCGATTTGTCACAAAAGTAATTTTTGAGTTGGTGGTATCACTGGAATCGCATTGACTGCTACATAAAATTTAATAAAGAGTCTTACTTAATTACTAGCCAACGCCCACCCTTGGCATGTCGGCCATTTGGTGACGCACTGACCAGTAGCGACGTGTGCGAGAATAAAGAGTCTAATGCGATTCCTACATTGTCAAAGAATATTACCTAAATTATTACAGCCCATAATGTAGAAGCATTTAGATTTTAGAATTTTTTACTCTCTCCTGGACTTGTAGTTTCAAGTGACAAATCTCCTTTCGCATGCATGCTCCTCAAATATAGAAGGACTGTCTAGTCCTAAGGAAATTAACTATCTATGGGGACAACTGCAAGACAACCACCTTCTTGTCTGCCCGAGGCTTGAAGAAAATGTGTCCCACGCAGATCATTTTTGAAGCCAACCAGGCCGAAAAATTTTGAAACAATCCCAAACACGTTCAGTAAGTACTGGGCTTATTGGGTACATCAGACACTGTCTAAATCGTCAGCGATAGTACGTAGGCTTCTAAGATTGTATCACGGTAACAACGGTTACTAAACTTCCGATCTTAGAAGTCTAACAACTGAAAAGGTAGACCGCTGATGTTTGGCAGTAAGTTTTCAGATCGACCACGGCCCATCAGCCCGGATTCTACTGCTGTATGATCTGTATGTGAAAGCCTTCGTAGTTATAATAATTGTTTAATAAGAGAAATTTGCCATAAACCCATACAATTTTCCTTCTAAAATTTGCTGCCAGACAAAGAAAACAATTTTACTACTACAACTACCACTTCAATAGTGATGTAACCCAGGCCCAATTTTTCACTCCATCTAAAGAGCTACATTCTAAATATAAAATTTGAATAAATCATCTGCAATCCCACCCCACCAGAAAACTTCCAACTAAAAAAAAAAAAATAAGGAAAAGCTAGGGAAATTTAAACTTGTTGCACAGGCGATTGGGAAGACGTGGTATTAGAAGAATTGGCGGGAACTCGGACGGTGAGCCAAGGCTGCGGTGAGGTTTCTGAGCTGGACGCTATGGGCGACTCTGGCGCTGGCGTCGCCTGCTGTCCCAGCACGGCAGCGGCATAGCTAGGTGGTGGCGTCGGGAACTTCTTGACTGCGGTCTCGTAGTCGGGCAGATCCTGGATCAGATTACGGTTGTCCGGTTCAAGGAAGTGAAGGGTGCGCTGTGTCGCCACCTGGCGGAGAGTCAAGTACTTGTAGCAGCTCCATACGACGCCAATAAAGTAGGCCTGCAATGGGAAATTTGTGAATTAGCACCATAGCTGCGCTGGCGCTCATATATGATAGTTAGCCATTCTTGCGTTATGGGCCACCCTGAAAATTATGGGGTGCAATTCGTGCTGTTTAGATCAAATACTTTATATACCTTGTAAGTGCCCTCTTCAGGGTGTCATGAGACTCTAAACTGGTACGTGTCCTAGATGTCAACCGATACCGGCTACAAGAGACAATAGCCAAGCTGAGACATGCTTACCATTTATATCATTTAAGAGTAACTTCACCAAGTTACCCCACCACCAGATTAGCCCACATTGCTGCAGGCATTTTCCCTCAATTGACCTCTTTCGTAGATGAAAGTGCTGGAAGCCATTTCAGTGACGTTTGGGATTTTTATAGGAAAGGAGACTCATTGACGCCTTCTTCTTTAAATGCCTCTTCTATCGAAGATTGGCGATCATCATGGCAAATAACTATTGCCCTGAAAAGGGAAGTCGTGCTCTTGCCAAACCACTGGCTCAGGTTTTTCAACCAGAATGTTCTTCTTTTGCGGTGAGCCCTCAGTACTTCTATCTTCCCATGGATTATTGCATGCAGAAGGGGATACTTCTCGTTCCCCATCACATGGCCGAAGCATGTTAGTTTTCGTTTCTGGACCGTCAGCAGAAACTTGGGCTCTGTATCCATTCGCCTCAGGACCACAGAATCAGGCACAAGATCTCTCCAGGATAGGCGCAGCATTCGTCTATATACACATAATGACGCCTGCATCCAAAAATGTCAGCTAAACAATCTAGCCGAAGGGAAATTACGGCTAAACCCAATATTGTAATTAACATACCTTAATCATCATAATAATAATGAGCGATAAGACAGCGTAGAGGCTGAGAGTCTGGGGGTTCATTTGCAGCAGCTCTTCTTTTAGAGGAACGTAGGGGTTTTCGCGGATCAGGTGCCCCAGGTCTGGTGGGTAGCATAAGTAGCCGATGGCGCCCATGCTGAAACAATAGAGAAACAAATCATTTATGGATGGCTTTTCGCTTGTGCCACCAGCAGCCTGATCGAGGCGATTATAATACCGGTATTTATTTAATCCCCTGGTATTAAAAATGTAAACAAGATAATTTTATAATGGAAAGTGCTATTTGTTTGTTTACAGTTATAATCCTAGGGTATTTATTTAACCCCGGTATTATAATCGCCCCGATCAGACTGCTGCTAAATAATTATTACTACGACTTGTTTCTCAAAACATTTTCCGTTAATGTTGGGCAACTAATACTAATAATGTCCTGAAGGACTTTTTACGGACCTAGGCCCATTGGTCCCTTATCCAATGCCAACGGCCCCGTGGATTTCGGAAATTTGTTTTCGCATGAATTTTTGAACATTGGCAAACTGGTATACGACCTCGATGTCAACCTACACCGGCTAAAAGCGATAATGAACAAGATACAATACCACTGACGCAATGAAACCGGCGAAAGCATGACTTAACCAAGTACAGTCAACATCTGAACTAAGTCCCGTTTTGCTTCCTTTGCTATGGTACGGGTATGTCTTAACACAGCAAAGCCGCTCAATAATTGTCTCAAACTATCACCGGCCAACAGACCCGCTAGTGTTTGCTTTCAGACAGGTTTAGGCTGAGCTGATGCATAATGCCTTATGTATAAACATGCAGTAGATCCAATTAGAAGTCATAATCTCGTTTTACGTGAAAACAGCGCAATAGAAACGTCCGTAGAGTCCAAATATAGTTATTGTATTTATCGATGCAGCATTTGTCGTTAACTTTTGTACATTGACACACGGGAGGGTGTGAAAAAGAGGGGGGGGGGAAGGGGGCGAAGCAAACTTCGTTGCCTAGAGGCGGCAGATACTCAAATGCGTCCCTCGTATCAGTGGCCAAGACGTGAAACTCCCTGATCCATATCTCCTCGTGGTGAAGATGGAAGCGCGTAATGGTGACGGGACAGATAGGGTATCGAGTTTATGCCGGGATAAGCGAAAAACACTGACTTTTCTGTGCAGGGCACTCTTTTGTCCTGGGGCTGGGAAACTGGCCCCGAGGGCGGAGGAACTCAATGAAGAGCCAACAGCATAAGGATGTAGAAGGCAACGGGAAACCACTGCATTACAATTCCCCAGTATAGTCATCATGAGTACTATTACCATGATGATCGCCAAACTTCGATAGAATCGACTTCGATGGATGGCCAGGTGGCAACGCGCTTGCACTTGTGCGAGTCTTTACACGCCATGCAATCGGAGACGTGTCGTACTCATCACGGGTAATAACCTACAGAGGCGACTGAAAAGGTCAATCGGATACATTCATTAAATTGTTTGTATGCGATTTATCTTTCAAAAAATAAAAAATAAAAAATAAAACGGTATTAGCAGAAGGTTAGGCAATATCTGATAGGCACACGGTCATTGAGAGCAGAGCGTTCAAATTGTTCGGATTGCATGTCGCTGCAAGTCAATATTTCCATCAAGACGCACTGTGATTCCATGAGCTATGCCGATGTCCCAGCTTAGGCGCCCATTCCACCGACCGGCTAGGGCTATTTACAAAAACGGTGACGTGGTAGCAGACATTCAAGACTTAGGTGACGTTTCCATCGACCTCGCATTGCAGAATGCAAATGACATTGACGGAAATTAGAATTTTTCTTTTTATAGAAATCTATTAAAATGTTTGTACTTAACATATCCCATGACGCCATTTTTTAATTTTAGTTTGTTTGTGATTTTACTGTATGATCATTGATCAGTTTTAACTATGGCATAGAGGAAAATAAACATTTCCGTCAATTCTGCAATGCGAGGTCGGTGGAAACTCCGCTTAAGTCTTGAATGTCTGCTACCACCTCACAGTTTTTGTAAATAGCCCTAGCCGGTCGGTGGAATGGGCGCCTTAATACAAAACAATTATTACCTTGTAATGCAGAAGCCAAAGACTTGAAATCCAAAGAAAGGCATAAGGTAGGCCGCTTTCCGTTTAATTGCTCCATACAACAATAGAGCCGCCAGGCCCAGAGTGCATGAAGTCACAAACACCGAAATATTAAATTCACCTGCAAACAAATATGCCGCATTAATACAATTAACTAAAAAATTTTTTTAAAAGGTTAATCGCATACAAACAATTTAATGAATGCATCCGATAAACCTCTTTAGTCGCCTCTGTAGGTTAGTACCCGTGTTGAGTTGCGACATCATGGCGTGTACTGCCTCGCACAAGTGCAAGCACGTTACCACCTGGCCATCGAAGTCGATAAAACTGCATAACAAAACCCTAGAGTTTTTTATCTAGGCATAGTGAGTAGGGCCTCGTTAATCCGGAGAGGCAAAAACAAGACCCTCTACGGATTATCGAGGGGTCTGGATTATAGTAAGCCATATTTAACGGTAAAACCCCATGTTTAACCTAAGTTGCTTCAATCAATTTTTAAATTAAAGCATAAAGTCAAAAATGTACATGTTCAAAATTACAACCATGTAAGAGAACCGGTCCAATAATGAGTAATTCCGTAGAAAATAGAAAGAAATAGATAGAAAGTGGTCGAGATAGAGGACCCTCTACCAGTCCACAGGGCTAGACCCTCATAGCGTCGTCCCACCACGGCGTTGTTATACCCGTGTGATTACACCTGACTTATAGGGGTCTTCACAGTGTTCGTGTTATCGAGTTATACCTAGTTAAGTGTGTTATATCAAGCTAAGTTAACACACCGATAACCCAATAACCAGCTAACCAGCGTGCTATCCTAAACCCACTTCCAAGTTGGTTAACGTGTTATTTACCTTGCTATAGCTCAGGTTTGACCGCCGCCATATTTGTTTTTGTCGATGATTTGAAACACGCGTTTAAAATTTTGTAGTATTTAAATTTATTTGTATAATCTATTATTACAAGCAATTACCGTAAATACTTAAAATTATAATAACCAAAATGAACAAAAATATAAACAAATGCGGCACTAGAATAGAGTTCTGCCACTTTCTTTACACCCGTGCCACGAACGTCTGACTACTACCACGTTGTTTACTCTGTCGATATAGCATGATAACTCACTCCCGAGGTCCACTCACGATTGTGTGTTAACTTGAATAGCTCATCTAACTCGATAACACGAACACTGTGAAGACCCCTTATATAGCTAATTAGGCTAACGAGGACCTGAAGATGCTGGCCGAGGACAGAACGGAATGGAGGATCCGGAGCGTGTTGCTGTCAGACAACCCCTAGTAATTGTATACAAGAAGAAGAATAAGAATGATGTGTGTGATTCAATCAGATACTTACGCTGAGGCAAATGCGTGTGCGGCAGAGGTGGCTGTGGCCTGTTGCCGAGGCTCAGATCCAGGTTGCTATGAAACCAAGGCTTATCCTCGTCGATCTCGCTGAGTGGCGTAGGCAACACGGGATCCATGTCACCCTCCTCGATGAAGTAATCCGGGTAATGGATCGCAAACGAGAGCATGAACAGGTGCCCGAGGTTGATCAGCTGCGATAAATAAACAATAAATAAACAAATTAATATGTTTTAAGAGGAATGGAATAAACTGGATCCGAACCTGCTGTTGTTTGACTTCCGTTCTCCACAGACCTCAGCAGTTCTCATAGTGTTCAGTGTTTAGCTTGTAAGATTTTCAATCTTCCTGCATAGTTTTTTTTTATCCAAGTTAATTTTTAGATATTAAATAATTCGGTCTCTCTGCATACTTCCCTTTACTAACACCTCGTAATGGTCTTCTTGCTAGCTTGGCTATTATAAAGGTTTAGATAATACTTACAAAGTGGTACAGGCCTAGAAAAATTGTTCCAGTCCGGACGTGGCAGCAGAAGCAACATCTCCAGTCGCTGCTCCGCTCCCCAAACTTTATTCTTAGAGACTGCATATCTGTAAAGATAATAATAATGGAATAAATGTATAAATAAGGAAGTACCGGGGAGCCTATTCCTGCAACGCCCAATGCTGATATACAATTCCAACGTTCTCTTGATATTTAAAGCCATCTTGTATGCAACACACAGGAGCCAAACAAAGGGCGACAGCGGGACAGCTCACAGGACCGACGCCGCTGGAAAAACGTGGGAAAAACTAGTGCAGAAGAAAGAACTTACCCAGATACCAGTCAGAATTTAGGTTAACTACGGGTCATGACTACCTTCAAAAACATCTTCACCGTATAGGTGAACCAGCAGAGTCTTTTTGCCCTTTATGCGACACACGGGAAGAGATGGACGGAAAACACCTTAAGACATGTCCGGCTCTCATGAATAGCAGAGGTTCACCAGATTATGTGCTGTATTGGGCGGCACGAAAGCTGATGGCGGAAGCCTAATGCTATGGCGTAATTAAAAAAAGAAAAGGTCTTTCGGAGTTACCCACAGTAGTGGATGTATCGCATGTAGAGTATATGCTTCTCAAAAGTAAATGAACCTATACAGGGCCCATCGTTTAATCAATCCAATTCCAATTTTTACAGCCAGCCCATATCTTGCCTATTACAGACCCCTATTTAAGGCCCCTGAAGTCCTAACTGTATATGGCCAGTACATCTTTAATAGCCTCATATCAGTTGAGTCGTTGCCAGCGGCTAGATACGGAATTGAATCCACTAGACTAGCGCCTGTTTAAAACTACATCACACTTGGTTGTGTGCACAGCGTTGGCAGGTGAACATAAATATATATATAAATATTATAATAAACGGAAACGCTCCACTTGTAAGTGGAATAATAATAATAATAATAATAATAAATCCGTGTAATTTCTTTACATTTTTTCTCGGTACATATATAAAGTAGTGCCCCCTCATGCCATGGGCGTGCGAGGGTAGCACTAAACTAAGACTACGGTATTATATATATTTACTTAGATTATTAAAAATAAAATATTATTAAAATTAAAAAATTAGAAACAAACAATTACTCATTACAACTATTGTAATTTGTCGTCGCATTACTATTGTAATTTGTCCAGTTCTTTCCTCGTCCATATTCTAATGATTGTCTTGTAAATAGCTGTTCTTGTGTTCTTGTCAGTGTTGTCGTTGTCTACTGTGGGATACTCGTGTTTGTTAGAGTGTAAGTCCTTAGTGAGTAAGTTGTACAGGGTCGTTGCCTTATATCGTAATGATCGTCTTGAGTTTGTCAGGTTCCAGTGGGGAAGGGGGAGAGTATGGTAGGCTGTTGATCTTGTTGTGTGTTGTCTTGCATTATTACGTGTGTTTATTGTTGCAATATGTTTTGTGGTAAACATTAGCAAATTTTTATTGTATAGGAGGTTTATGGGCAGCAGTTTATTCATTTTATATATTGTGTTTGAGTGTGACCATCTATGGCTTCTTGTGAGAGTTTTTACTGTATAATTTTGTGCCGTTCGTAATGGTTGAATATGGGTCGCTGCTGCTCCCCCCCATATGCCTATGCAGTAACTTAGTTTGGCTTGGTACCATGCTTTATATAGAGTGATTAACGCTGATTGTGGGAAAAACCGCCGTAGATTGTATAATATGTAGCTGATAGATCGGAGGTTTTTTTGTAATTTATCAATGTGTGGTTTCCATGTCAACTTGTTGTCTATGGTGATACCCAAGTACTTGATTTCGTTTATTTCCTCAATTATTTGGCCATTATATATCAGATTTCTATTTACACTGTTGGTTTGTCGGTAGCTGGGGTACATGACCTTGGTCTTTTTTAGATTAGGTATTAGTTTATGTTGTTTTATCCAGGTCATGACTTTTTTTGTATCATTTTCGATTTCTTGTTGGAGTCTTTCGCTATCAGGGGCTCTCACCACGATACCTATATCGTCTGCAAAGGTGACCATCTTTGATTTAATAGGAATATTTGATAGTTGGTTTGTATAAATCAAAAAAATTAGGGGGCCTAATCCACTCCCTTGAAATATTCCATGCTTAATTGGCAATGGTGAGCTATTTGCGGTACCTTTAGGGCTGGTTATTTGCACTATTTGCCTTCTGTCCGAAAAATATGACCGAAACCACTCTAATAGCGATCCATTAATTCCCAAGCATTTTAGCTTCTCCACTGCAATCGAATGGTTGACTACGTCAAAACATTTAGATAGGTCGATTTGAACCGTAGCCACCCTCTCACCCCTCTCCAGCCCTTCGATCATTGCGTCAATCAGTTCGAAGATAGCATTTTCTGTACTTACTCCTGCTCGAAACCCGAATTGATTAGGAGATAGGTAGTTGGTCGAATCTAAATATTTTAAAATTCGCGTTTGTACACAAGTTTCGAGTAGTTTCCCTATCGCCGGTTGGACATGGACCGGCCTGTACTGAGAGGCCTGCGAAGCATCTCCGTCTTTATATATCGGGACTATTTTGCTAACTTTGAGTGCTGTTGGATACCGACCTATACGGAGGGAGAGGTCAAATAGGTGGTGAAGCGGGCGGAGCAGTGGTTCCTGACAGTCCTTAAGTAATTCGCAAGAAATTCCGTCATAGCCACGGGATTTTTTCCTTTTTAGTTTTATGAATGCTCTCTCCACTTCTTGTATGGAGAGATGTGGGGAAAACATTGACGATGGCTCTTTTATAAGGTGAGGGATGGGCATGCATTCAGTGATTCCATTTTCTTTCAATAGGCTTTCAGCGATACTCGCATAGTAAGAATTGAAATAATCTGCCACTTGCTTTTCATGTCCCTCCGTGTTAATTTTTTCCCCTTCTATGTTCACTGAATTTATGTAACTTTTCTTTTCGGGTTTTACCACTGAGTTTGCTATTTGCCAGAATTCTTTAGGTGTTTTTGCCCCTTGAAATTTCTCAAAATAATACTGCTCTTTGGTGGTTTTAATTTTATGTTTTAACCTTGCATTAGTAGATTTTAATTCCTCTTGTAGTTGTTGGTTAAAAGGGTTGCGAGCACTTAGTTTATACAGTTTGTTCTTTTTGTTACATAGACTTATTAGTTCATGTGTGATCCATTCTTTTCTTTTTCTATTTTTACTAGTTATTGTCTTAGTCTCAGTAGATTTTAAGGTAGCCCTTGTTATTTCTTTCTCTATTATTGAGTAGGCTACATCAACATCGTCTGTGCTGTATAACCCTACGGCCTCCCAATCAACTTGACATAAGTGGTAATTAACCATTCGGTTATCCCAGAACGTAATAGATTTATTCGATTTCGTGGCTGCAGGAGTTGCTGTACTTTGCATAGAAATAGATAGGCACATATGATCACTAATTCCCATGTCAAGACATGATGCCGAAATAGTCAGTGATTGGGCAAGTGTGTTTCTTACAAATATATGGTCTATTGTAGTAGCTGTTGTTTCTGTTACTCGAGTTGGGCAATTTATGAATGACTTAAATCCCTGTGCTGAAAGGTAGTTTATATATTGGGTTGTATTTGGACAGTGGTCATCGTTTAAGTCTTGGTTTATGTCTCCTATTAGAACGTCAAAGGAGGTGTTATGTGAAGACAATAATCCATCAAGTACGTTAATAAATCTTGTTACCTTCGAGTTAATATTTCGATAGGAACAAAGTATGCGAAAAATGTCGTTCCCCAATTTAATATTTATGAGGAAGCTCTCATGTTCCTTATTTCCTAATGATGCTATAATCTTATAGTCTAAGTCCTGACGAATAAATAACGCCACTCCCCCTGACCTTCCCCATGACCTTTCTCGCAAGACACCGGTATACCCTGGTAATTTAAATATATTGAATTCTTTTTCTCCGACCCAGGACTCACTAACAACAATTAACTGATAGTCGTTATTTTTACACATTTCAGAAGACAATAAAACTGTTAATTTGTCAAAACTTTTGCGTAGTGATCGCGCATTGCAATAGAAAATAGATATAACGGTACATATTGTATCATAACGCATGTTGTACGGCTTTCCTCCTAATGCTATTTACTGATTCATGGAATATATCTGTGTTACACTTCTGGTTAAGAATATTAAACCTGGTTAGCATTCTGTTCAGACCAAGTTCTTGTAGGTAGTTGGTTCTGTACAAATTCATATAAAACAGACTTTTGTGTCGGGTGTTTGAAGGGACATGGATATTAATGTTCACTAGGAGTGAAGAACATTGAAACTTATTTGATAGGATATTATAAACAGTCATACATGCTTCTCCTATCAGTTAGTGAACTGATTTCAAACAAAGTTAACAAATATTCATAGGAAAAATTGTTTCCAACGACATGTTTCTTATAACAATAGTATCATATAAATTTTCTTTGCAAATTTTCAATTTTCATAATTTGGCAATTAAGGTATGGATTCTAGACTGGACAGTTATATGTATTCTAGGATTGGTCTTACTAAGCTTAGTGTGATATACTAGAGTTTCACTGTTTCCACTATGAAATGATGACTGTTTCTCTTTATGATACCTAATGTTCTATTTGCTACTGTGACTTTGAAGTGTGAACTAAAGTTAAAGAAGACACCTAAATCTTTTAAAGCGATTTAAGGATTTATTGTTATAACAGTAATTGAAGGAAATAGTACATTTTTCCATAGTAAGAGACATCACATTGCATTTTG
Source organism: Psococerastis gibbosa (assembly GCA_963971405.1). Taxonomy (NCBI): domain Eukaryota; kingdom Metazoa; phylum Arthropoda; class Insecta; order Psocodea; family Psocidae; genus Psococerastis; species Psococerastis gibbosa. The sequence continues at coordinate 29,601,458 of OZ020491.1, forward strand.
TTGCATTTAATTTAATATCGCGCACATTGCACCAATCAAGGAATTTATTCGTCATAGCTTGTGGGACATGATAACGCGCTGAGTCAGTACTATATGAAATTTAAATTTGTACTATCTGATTAAATTGTACTGTCTGTTAAACTTTTAATCCCATCGTCCGCTTAATGGATAATTTGTTTTACACATCTCTGACTCAACACCTCTACGTTTTTATAGTTTCACATTCCTTTGCCCCCCCCCCCTTCCATTTGTAATATTGCAAATGTTGTTGTTTAATTGGATTTAATAAATTTGAATTTGTTATAATAATCAACTTTTCATTGACCATAATATAATAAATAAATAATAAATAATAATAAATCGTTTTGCCACAACTGCTCACACCTCGGGCTGCGTCACGGGGAACTACTAACATTATGATTTTATAGTAAATGTCATATGAGACCCGGAATCCAACCGCCGATATCCTCGCGTCATTAGCTTTTGCTATTGGGGGTTGAAACCGAGAATTAAAATATGAGTTAGTGTAAGTGGGTGCCGAGTCCTGGTCACCTCCGAATTAACTGTATAACTATACCATGTTCCCCAAGTGGTTTGAAATACGCTATAATCAGGTAACAACCCTTCTCCTAGAGGTGAAGGAGTCTACCTCAAGTAATTAAACAGACTCCCTCCTCCCGCCAGGCTGACAGGGTTGCTTAAAGCAGAAATGCTAGAAGCAGGCGTTTGTAAACAAAAGAACCGGTCCGAGTTTACTCGAACATGCTTTCCAATTTATCAACATTAGTAGATAGAGAATATGAGTAATTTCATGGTGAATAATTTTCCAGTGGTTAAATTTCCGATATCTCGGGGGGGGGGGATTGTCCACCAGACGTCACTGGAAGTGAGATAAATTCTAGATAGGTCAGACCAACACATTAATTACCACACAGCAATAATGGCAGGACACGCAATGCATTTCAGCGCGAATTTTCGATCATTTTTTCAAAAAATAATTTTTTGTGCAAAACCAAATATTTTTTTGGGAAAGTTACTCAATTTAACACCTAAAACATGCTTGAAGGTAGAAATCATCGATAGAAAGGTTTCGCAGAGAAATTATTTTTTAGTCATTTTTCATTAAAATTTAGTTATTTTTACTTTTTTACCCCCAGAAGCAAACTATCAAGGGGCAAGCGACCCCCCTAAATTTGTCAACATTAATAACAACTACAATATATGAGAATTTAAAAGAAATCGTTGAAACCGTTTTCGAGAAATAATTTTTTTAGGCGTTTTTTTTTGAGGTTTTGAAAATAAAACTCCCCCAAATTGAATTGGCCCAAAATAAAAAAAAATGGTCCAGAGGTATGATTTTTGTAAACCTACATGCTAAATTTCGTCAAAATCAACCGAGTAGTTTGTCCGGAAATCGAAGCACAGACAGACAAACAGACAGACATTTCGTAAAAACCACTTTTTTGGGTTCCTGGGACCTCAAAACGTGTAAATCCGTTGAAATCCCGGAATCGAAAATTTCAACCATCACAAAGCTTTCCTTATACTACGTATAAATTGGAAAGCAACAGGTAAATTTGTAGTCGCGGACTACCAAATAGGGGCATTGTACACTCCTATAATGCACGCCCGGAATGAGGTTTAATATACCTAAGTCTCGTCTGAACAAGTTTAAACTCTACTTTCTGATACCAGTCGCACAATAAGCTGCCACTAACGAACTGGGCGGTGTGAGTGCATGAGTGCAAAATTCCATCACAACCCGAGACCTTACATAGGTGCAGACAGGTAATTACTCGCACGCACTATAAATAAAAACCTTCAGATTATATATGACAACATAATGACGTATTTACTATATAGTCTATAAGTGATACAATGAATTAGATAGAACTACTTTATTCAATATAACGCAAGCCAAATATTAATAGCCGTTGTCGTAAAAGTTACGCATCATGTCTTCCGCGTTCCCCAAAGATAGGCCACGGCCACAAGCCCACTGTATTAAACATTTTTATATAGAAATACACATGCAAAGCTTCATGAAAGTTAGTGCAATGAACCGAATCTTTATATCGATTTTTGCATGGGATTACAAAGGCGGAAGGCCTGCAGCTTATCATATTCTGTCGACCTTCACACCTAAAGGGGACATGACTAATACACCAGTGCAACAAGTCAAGGCATTCTTAATTATCGGCAGTCCTACAAGGCAGATAATTTCGCGCATATGCTGCGCAATTTGACACATTGAAACGTAGCTAATACGGAGAGGGAAATGATTTTCAATGCAATAACAATAGGGAGGCATTAGCAGCACCTGAGTAGATGCGTTGGACAATAGTTAATGCACTAATTATAGGCAGATCCAGATGTTTATGTTATTAACCAGTTTACTGTTGAAAAGGGCCCAAATATTTTAAGACTGTTGTTTAATAAATAAAACTAGAATAATTACCTATTTTACACTTTTTAAATTGACCATCCAAAAATACAAATCAATGAAATGGAGTTTCAAAATGTAAATAATGATAGTCGTGTCTTTAGCATGCTAATGACACTTAAAACTAACATGGCGAATAAAATTTAAATAATAAATTTGGTCATAAATTTAGATTTACTTCTGTAAAAATAATTATAATATATATATTTAAAAAAATTATATTATATATATATATTTTTTTTGTATTGATAGTAGGTATGTCAAACTAAAACATCGAAATAGCGCGAAAATTTGAAATTTTCTTTAAAAAAAAATTATAATATTTTTGCATATTTGGTTTTATAGACGTCTTATTAAGGTGCCCATTCCACATACGTACAACGTCAACGAAAAATTGAAAAATGACGTCAAAATGACGTAAATTGACGTGGTAGCAGAATTTTTAGTATGTCTTTAATGTCTGCTAAAACGTCATTTTTCAATTTTTCGTTGACGATTGAAGTATATGGAATACCCCCCTAAGGATATAGGATCGCTTAGGCGGTATTTCCACATGAGTCAATCGTCAATGAGAAATGTGAAATTGAAGGTTTAGCAGACATCAAAGACATAGTAAAAATTCTGCTACCAGTACCACGTCAAAACCATATTTCTTATTGACGATTGACGTATGTGGAAACACCGCCTTAGGTGCCCATTCCACATACGTACAACGTCAACGAAAAATTGAAAAATGACGTCAAAATGACGTAAATTGACGTGGTAGCAGAATTTTTAGTATGTCTTTAATGTCTGCTAAAACGTCATTTTTCAATTTTTCGTTGACGATTGAAGTATATGGAATACCCCCCTTAGGCGTAAGCCTGCCATACCTCCCGGTTTAATCTCCCGGCTCCCGGGGGAATGTTGTCGGGAGGCCGTAATCTCCCGGTTTTTTGGAAAATGTCCCGGAGAATCTCCCTGTTTTTCTAAGACATGAAATTGAGTGATGTAATTTTACGATGAAGTATAAATTTTAATCGAATTGTGTGCAATTGTATTCATCACAGTATATTCTAATTAATGTTACTGCTATCAATCTGTGTTAAACCCCACTATTTGAGGCCTGTTTTTAAACATAATTTTCAACCGGGGAAGCTCCCCTTATGTGCAATTGTATTTTTCGCCTTTAAAATCTAAATGTTTGGTACTGCTATCAATATGCGTAAAACCCCACAAATTTTTCTACTGGGGGAGACCCCCGAGCCCCCTTGTTTGCCACTACTGGTATATTTATCGCCTATAAAATCTGAACGTTACTGCTAACTAAATGCGTAAAACCACATTAATTTAAGCCAACTTTCCAAAAAAAAATTCTACCGGGGGAGACCCTCGGGCCCCCCTTGTGGGCTGTTGTATTTTTCGCCTGTCACATCCCACTATTAAAATCTGAACGTTACTGCTATCGAAATGCCTAAAGATCCTCGGCCCCCCTTGTGTGCAATTGTATTCGTCGCCTGTCAATTCTCAATGTTTAAAAGCTGCGTATGTCCATGAGAACGGGTTTCCCCGTGGAGGCCCTCTATATTTTTGAAGCTATTGTACTTGGCCCTAGATGTCGGAAAAAAAATGAAAAGTAGATAGGTTTAGTGTATGCTGTATAAGCCAAACTGAAACCTCCCGGTTTTTCGAAAAATAAATCTGGCAGGCTTACTTAGGCGGCTATTCCATCTGTCAATAATCCGTCATTTGTGCATAAAAAATGGATGAGATGTTTGTTTTAAGGTGAATATTATGTAGTTACTTAATTTATCTATTAAAAAATTGTTATAATATGTAAATATTGACGCCCAAATGACGGATTATTGACAGATGGAATAGCCGCCTTATCAGTAAATGTCCGACATTATTCATTTAAAAGTTGTTGAAAAAATAACATTATAAATTTACAAGGCGCGGGATTCTTGTGCAAATTTGCGCCAAAATTTAACAATTTAAGTTATAAGATAATTTAGTATGGTATCAAGTTATAAATACGGTACCTATGCTTTCCAGACTAGCGAAGAAACGACCATATCAAAGCTGACTTTAAAATTCGCCACCATCACTTTCAAACTAAGGGAAAGGGGCCTGTAGTGGCATGGCCGCATCCAATGGTTTAGACGAGACTTCTCTCCTGCAAAGGGTTGATGAGATTGTGGGCCAAGGAAACAGGAGAAGAGGAAAGCCGAAGACGGCGCTCCTGAGAAAGATGCAGGAAGAAATGGATCGACGCCCACTCTTACAGCCGTGGTAGTATCAATGCCGTACCACCGACCCCCAGCAAGGGATAAGACGCGTTTAAAGCAAGACGAATATACATAATAGTCTCCTAGTAGTAACGTTGTAAAACTTGCTGTAAAACTTTACGACATAGTTACAGATAGGCCTGCAGTTTTACAGCAAGACCTACTGTTATGTTAAAACAATATAAAAATCTAGCCTATAGGGTTTTTTTTATAACAGTTTATACAGTAACTGAAAAATATATTGAGAGTGAAGTCTCCTGGATATGTGCTTTGACTTAAATAATTCATCAATTAACATGTTATTGCCAGCATCCCCTCGGAACATCTCAAGGAAAAGGCCAAGGATATAAAAAAAAATCAAAAAAGATATACTAATGAGATCTATTAATATGTGGGGACCGCGTAGTCCCACATATGAAACAACCAAACAAATTTTTAACTCTTCTCGGCAATAACAGAAGATAATAATGCTGAATGAATAATTGAAAAATATATTAGGCTATTATATCCACATACAGTGCAATACAATCCTAAAGTAGAGATACAGTATGTTTTCGGCACCGTCAAAACTACAAATAAATAAATAAATGCTACCCATGTTTCGACACAAAACTGAAAAATTCAAAGGGCCAATCCCACCACTATTCGGCAAGTGGAATCGACAGGTCCACCATGTTTACCCTATTCCAAAGCACGGTGTTACACTGTAGGCTGTGTTTGAATGGGAAACATGTCAGAAAATCCATGGATTCGTTGGCTTTGGAAAGGTTAAAGAGCGAATTATTACGCGTTCTTTGTAGTAGGGGAGCCCAAGCGGGGATTTCGGGATTTACTCGAGCGCGTCAGATTAAGGTATGGTAAGTTCATTACATGCTCAGTAGTGTATATTTCAATAATCTGACCATTTGAGTGTGACCTAAAGAAACGGGAACACTTTAAATATGTGCAGCAGCGTGATGCCTCTAATAATGCAAATAATTAAGTTAAATGATTTTAAAAAATCGAAGAAATTTTTTTTCTTTTAATTGTCAGATTAGGCAGATCCCTCCAGATAATCGTCAGATTATTATACAGCACGTCTAGAATATATACTGTAGATGAACCATATATATCAATATCTGACGCGCTCGAGTATGTCCACGCAACAGTTTTTTTTTTTTACATTTTTGAAAATCTATAGCCGCTTACTCCACCGCTGAAGTGGGTGTACATTATATAACATTTGTTTATTTTTAGCATCTAAGCTTAGCAACCCAGTAGGACGCTCGAGTAAATCCCCATTTAGCATCGCGGGCTCCCCTACTATTGAAAAAAGTTGAATTTTTCATGAAATATCGATCATAGATAGAACCCTAAGGCGGGTATTCCACCGGCGATTTTACTTCAAATTTGATTTTGTCATTGACGTTTGTTTTGTTTTAAGGAGACTATTATGTAAATACTTAACTTATCTATTATAAATTAAGTTATAATATGGTGGAGATTTAGTAATGATGTCTGCTACCATATTATAACTTAATTTATAATGGATAAGTTAACTATCTAAATAATAGTCTCCTTAAAACAAAAACAAAAAACGCGATTTGCCGACATCTTTTTCATTGCATCATAGGGCTAGCAGAGATTTCTTGTCATTTTCCTGACGATTTCGCCAGGTGGCGTGAAGTCGACCGCACAAAACTGCACGGTTTTGCCATAGACATGCCAGATCCCAGAAATCTTCTGAATTAGACTCTGTGGTTTTGCACTGGACATTCACGAAGCCTTATTCCTACAAGGTAAAAGACGTCGGCAAATCACGTCCGGCAGAATCGTCCGTTTGTACCGGTCCTAAATGTGATGCCCACTAACACTGTAGACGGCAGCACCAGTTGCAATGATATCAAAGCGTTGATTTTTCCATAAGCCTCAATACTATTTTAAAATGATTTTTAATTACGTATTACTTTAAAGTGATATTTTTCTATAAATCATGGAGAATATATATATTAAATTATATGTAGCGAAATAAGGTCCAGGCATAGTAAAAATATTAAAAGAAATAATTAGATGCTAAGAGCTTAGTTTTCACATGCAAACGGCGGTCATTTTGAATAATATGGATATCGGTTTGTCGTCAGCGAACCTAGTGACCAAAACTGTCCCTACAGAACCTCATTGTGAAAAACCTAGGGCTAGGTTAGGTCAGCAAACCGTGGTAGTGCCGGCTACATACTATTTATTAAAACTATTTTCATACTTTATGGCATCTCAATTATGGCTTTATGACTGATATTTTATTTTGCACAAAAAATGTTACGTGGGGTATCCGATTTTCGGTTACGAGGGGGCCAAAATTGGTCCACAAAAAGCCTCTCAAATAATAGAAAAAAGGGAAATAGGGAGTGATCCTACCAAAAGAGTAATAACCACAAAACGGTAAAAATTTGCATCAGCCAAAGGTTACAAAAAATGGTAACGAGTACAAAGGCGATTGAAGAAGTTTTTTTTTTTTTTCCTTTTAAAAGGTTAATCGCATACACACAATTCAATGAATGCATCCGATTGACCTCTTCTGTCGCCTCATTAAGTTACCTAATAGGTACTTGTGTCGAGTTACGACACGTCTCCGATCGCATGGCGTGTAGAGACTCGCACAAGTACAAGCACGCTACCGCCTGGCCATCGAAGTCGAGTACAAAGTACAAACATAGTTGTTACAGTTTTTAAATCTAGTTCCTTACTAGAGCATACTAACAAAAAGTCAGCTTTAAATACTCTTAAAATACTGTAAAAAGACGTTATAATTCAGTTCCGTGTGCACATGACATAATAAGACATATTGGTGGTTCCTTGTGCATAAAATACTGTCTCCTGACCTATACCTCCTCGCGGTGAGGGGCGGGCAACGTCAACATTCAATGACGGCTAACACAGGTACCGAGTGGGGTTCGGTCAAAGACCCCCCGCCTAACTCTGTGGAGTTAGGGCATGGGCGCCCTCTTGTCCATGAGAGACGAAAAGCTCCCTAAAGGCGGACGAACCGGATCCTGGCAACAGGTGACGGTCAACAGCATAGAATGCGGAAGGCAAGGGGGAACCACCGCATTATAGGACAAAGTGGCATCCCATGTATAATTCGAGGCATCGAAGTCACGTGTTGCTGCTAACCAGCCATCCGGCTGTGACTTGAAGAAGAAAATACTGTCTGAGCACCGCCCCGTCAGTAAAAAATACTTAACAACTCCTCCATGCATCGTGTACACTCTCATTCCCCCTCTACCCAGCTATCCAGCTTGTCTTCAAAATAGCTGAGCTTCTGAGTAATGGTCTCGACGCGAAAATCACTACATCTGCACCTCCTCGTGGTGAAGACGGAAGCGCGCAATGGGGACTGAACAGATAGGGGGACTGAGTTTAAACCGGGATAAACGAAAAATAGTCTTATCTGTGCAGGGCACTCTTTTGTCCGGGTTTTGGGAAACTGTTCTCTCGAGGGCAGAAGAACTCAATCAAGAGTAAACGGCAAGAGGATGCAGAAGGCAAGGGGAGACCACTGAATTACAATTCCCCAGTATATAGTTGTAGTATACCTACTGAGGACGCATGTGCATCTGATAGAAACAGCGGCAAATGAAGGCTGACGAGTCAGTCGAATTCCAGGACTCGGTAAGCTAGGTTACTTATTACAATAGTCATCATTGCAATTTTTGTCATGGCCAATCTTCGATAGAAGAGTGATTAGAAGAAGTAGAAGATCCAGCTATTGCAGTCTGCTTCTCGCTATCCTTCCCACCAATGCTTCTTCCAGCATTAAGGGCCAGGTAGTTGGTAAGGATTCGTTATTAAACGCCTTGTGAATCGTCTTGAAGAGTTTACCGTAGCAGATGGGCCCAACATATGCCCTCTCGAGACACTAATAGGTGGCTTAACAAGCTTACTTTCTACATTTCCTCTCACTTGACAACAATCACTTATAGACATAGATTTTTTCTCCGAAAGGTTACAACTCGAAGCTGAGTAACTATGATCCATCGCTTTAGCATTGTGAACATTAGTTTTCGGACGTTTATCAAACGTATTAACCGTACGATACGGCTCTGAAAATGTTTTGTTCACATTGGAGGTAACACTATGCTTTTTACTGACATCCGTATTAACATTTGACTTCTCCGGGCAGCCATTTCTATAATTTTTCGATTTATCCTCAGATTTGGTAAAAATAGGCAGTAAATGGGAATCAATAATCTCAAAGACAGTATTCCATTTTGGTTGATCTAACGTCTTTTCACGAGCTAATTTAGTAATCATGCTTAACCTTTCCTTCAACTTGTTCACGTTATAGTTGGCACGTGGACTATCAGGAATATCTAATGGATTTGCACATTCAACTTCTGCCAATACATCATGAGTTCTTAAATCATTGATATTGGAAGCACCCGTTGATATCCTACTAGTATGTGCAATATTATGCTTATTAAAATCATTAACATGAATATTTTTATCTGCAAAAGAAAAGCTTGCCCCCTTTTTAAGACGGATATGCTTCCCATTCGCTAGAACCAGAATATTTTCTCTATTGTTTTCAGTCTCTATGGCTTTACTTAAGCCATTTTCGGCGTTATTCATTCCTGAAATCTTATCGGGATGGGTAAGTTCGGGTGTTTGCTCATTACAGTCTTCCATAATAACACTTTTTTCATCAGGGTCTGAATGTTGAACCATTTCTTCAACGACACTCTGGGCCTTATTGAAGCAAGAAACAATTCTTTTTTTGAGCTGGTGGACATCACAAATATCTGTACTGCTACTATCTTTAACCAAAGAATTTCTTACTTTTGCAACTTTCTTTGCTGCTGCAGTTTCAGCCACTAACTCACGCCCATTATCTATGCAAGCAAGTTTTGCTGCCTTCTTAATTTGATTAAGACGAATCTGCACGCCATTTTCCAGGACAAGAATATTTCTTCTATTGAAACCATCGACTTTTACAGTTTGAGGAATTTCATTTATTTTAGGGACAACGTTACCCATTCCAAATTTTTTGTCAAAATCCGTAACATGGATTTGTTTATTTGCCTCCTCTACAATAACTGTTTCTTCAACGACAGTCTCATTACTGACATAATCGTGTGAAGGAACCCACTTTTCGTTTTGAGCTTCCTTTTCTACAATAACGTGCTCCTGAGAGAGTTCTTCAGCCGCTAAGTGATTACAGGAAGCATTCATACAAGAAAGAATTGTTCTTTTTTTGACCTGGCCAGCAAGTTTATCGTCAGCCAGTATAATTTTCTCCCTATTGAAACCTTTGACTTTCACAGCATGAGGAATTTCACTCACTTCCGTGTCAACGTTATCTATTCCAGATTTCTTGTAACAGTGAGTAACATGGATTTTTTCATTAGCCTCCTCTGCAACAACTGTTTCTTCAACGACAGTCTCAATACCGATATAACTAATCGGAGCAGCATAATTTTCGTTATCAACTACCTTATCCACAATAATTTGTTCCTGATCAACTTTTTCGACCGATAAGTCTTTAGAGGTAGCAATGTCATGAAGCAGGACTGCTCTCTTTTTTAACTGGCCAGCAAGCTTATCGTCAGCCGTTACAGCATTCCCCCTACTGAAACCTTTCACTTTTACAGCAATAGGAATTTCACCACTCACTTCCGTGGCACCGATATCCGCTGCAGATTTCTTGTCACAGTGAGAAACATGGATTTGTTCATTAGCCTCCTCTGCAACAACTGTTTCCTCAACGACAGTCTCATTACTGATGTAACTTATCGGAGCTGCATAATTATTTTCGTTATCGACTACCTTTTCCACAATAATTGATTCCTGATCAACTGTTTCAACCGTTAAGTCTTCACAGGTAGCATTCTCACGAAGCAGGACTGCCCCCTTTTTGAACTGGCCAGCACGATTATCGTCATCCACAGTTTTCCTCCTACTCAATTCTTTCACTTTTACAGGAAGTGGAGTTTCATTAATTACCGTGTCAACGATATCCACTACAGATTTCTTGTCACAGTGAGAAACATGGATTTGTTCATTAGCCTCTTCTACAACAACTGTTTTTTCAACGACAGTCTCATTACTGATATAATTTATCGGAGCAGCATAATTTTCGTTATCATCTACCTTTTCCACAATAATTAGTTCCTGATCAACTTCAACCGATAACTCTTTACTGGTAGCAATTTCATGAAACAGGACTGCTCTCTTTTTTAACTGGCCAGCACGTTTATCGTCAGCTAGTATAATTTTTTCCGAATCTTTCACTTTTACAGAAAGAGGAATTTCATTAGTTACCGTGTCACCGATATCTACTGCAGATTTCTTGTCGCAGTGAGAAACATATATTTGATCATTAGCCCCCTCAACAACGATTGCTTCTTTGACAACAGTCTCATTACTGATATTATTTATCGGGACAGCATAATTTTCGTTATCAACTTCCTCTTCCGCAATAATTTGTTCCTGACCAACTTCTTCAACCGTTTCACTGGTAGCATTCTCACAAAACAGGCATGCTCCCTTTTTGAACTGGTCTTTTACAGATAAAGGGCTTTCCTTAATTTCAGTGTTAACATCATCCACTCCAGACTTTTGGCCAAAATGGATAGCATGAATTTGATCATTAGCCTTTTCAACAACCACCGTTTCTTCAACGAGATTCTCATTAGTACCATAATCCATTGAAGGAGCAATTTTTTCAATATCAACAACCTTTCCAATATCAACAACCTTTCCAAGTTTAACTTCTTCCGGATCAGCTTTTTCCGCAACTATGTCTTTACTCGTAGTATCCTTAATAGAAACGATTGCTCCATTATTGAACTGGCCAGCAATCTTATCGTTCGCGAAAACACGAATATTTTTTCCATTGCACTCTTCCCCTTCATGGGCCATATGAAATACATTCCTATCAGGAATGCGTGATTTCTTTTCAAACTGGTATTGTTCATGTAGCTGGTCCGTTTCATTTTGCCAAAATTCACTTGTATTACTACACTTTCTCTTGACACATTGAATGTCATCGTGGTTATTTTTACAACTATCGTTATCAAAATTTTTCACGTCACTGACTGGTTTCAGACTCACCTCTTCCACCACTAATTCATTGCTGATACGATCCTGGCTAGATGGAATGGCTGCTTTCATAGACGGATCAAGCAGATGAATTTGCTTACCACTTTCACTGCTAATGTTTTCCACGACATTACAACCAGATTTCTCCTCAAAATGAGTCACATCACCATTTTGCTGAGTCTTCTCCAAGTTATTATTTTGTTTCTTCAATTCTTGCTCAATCACATAACTGACAATATCCAAGGGAGTACAATTTGCACTAACTTCCTTATTAATGGAAGGACCAATTCCCTTAACAATAATATATTCTATGGGCACATTCACAACTGGTGTCACGTTACCTTTAGCCGACGAATCATTATTACCATCCTTGTTTCGAATGTGTCTTCCCTTTTTATGTGAGGAAACACCATGAATTTTCTTTTTCCTTTTGCAAACCTTTCGGGCCCGAATTCTATGTTTTACTTTACTGTCACAGAGAGTAACAGGATTGGGTTTAGAAACAATATGAACTTTCTTGATATGATGCTCACAAACTTTTCTAGTCCCTTCAATAGCATTGCTCATGCAAGCCAAACCTTCCTCTATCTGATTTGGCCCGCTATTTTCGATGTCCATGCTGTTCTCCTCAGCAGCCTTGTTTGCACCATCCCTGACTTCTTCAACAACAAGACCCACATTTGTGTCAATAAAACAAGCTTCCTTCTCAAAACCAACAACAGCATGAATGTGACTACATATATTATATCTAACCAGACTGTCTGAGCACGAGCATTTAAAACTATGCACACAAATCTCACAGTTGTAACATCGAAGACACAATTTACTGGAATCACAAACATCATTCGTACTTATTACATCATAGGTATATATTTGCGGCAAGGGAAACGTTACTCTCCACTTTCGTTTCCCATTCACATGTTCCACTTTAATGTATTCAACAGGAATAACTCGGGCATCGTCGTGGCTTGAGTCTATAGATTTTTGTCGAACGGAATAATTATCTTCCACAAGATAGACCATATTATTAAAACAGCAGTCCCTTGTTACCTTCAACAAATCATCGATACACATATCAAGTCGCTTCACCGTTTTCCCATACAAGTAAATACATTGCCGAAGTTGTTCGTTAGTTTCATCAAACAAATTAGACTCCCTATAGCAATCAGCCCATAATTTCGAACGCGACGCATAATGAGTCAGAAGATAAACACCAAACTCTTGCGTATCGGGATCTTCAAGAAATTTTTCCATAACAGTCTTGATTATTTTTTCAAATTTTTCAGCAGAACGTATTTTCTGCACAGCAGTTATTTTTTTATACACCCACGCTTTTTTTGCTTTCTTGCATGATTTTGTAGCCCCATTCACTGTGGACAAATGTGCCCGCCAATCACTCTCCACATCCCATAAACACAAGAGATGATTCTCAACAGGTCCCATGACATTTACCCAGACTTCGTAACTCTCAAACGTATCATCAGTCATCAAAGTTTCCGCCTTTACTATACCAACTTTTTTTTTTACATGCTCAAAGAATATCTTCAACTCATCTACGCCTTTCTTATTGGTAAACATGTACGCACAAGGAACACCATGCCCAGAGTCATCTAAAATGATTACAGCATACATAGTTATCTTATTCGTACCAAGCAAAGTACTTATGCAAATAATATTACCGGCAAATCTCGTCAGCAGCAATTTTTGAAATGACGTCATGATAACTATAGAAAATTCACTGTAGTGTATGACATTGTGCTTTTGTACATCACCGGAAGTTCTGAAATACGCGATTGGATAGTCGGCGTCGCTGAGCTTGGTCATTTCGCTTACCCACAGTTGGACACTGGTAATGTCACCGCGATTGGCACCGTAGTCGATTCCATAGTCACGGATAATGTTGCAAAGATCTCTTCGATCAACGTGCGATGATTTCGGGATCTTGTCGAGAATTTGACACATTGAAGTGCCTTGGAGTAGTTGTACTGAAAGAAATTACAATGAGATTTCTAAAGCATTAAGGGAAAGTTGCTAAATAGGCTAATGCTTGTTTTTCAAAGATTAGTTCGGCAAGCACTGTAGTTTCTGTCACATATGACCTGCTACTACTAGGAGTAGTCTGATCACAGCTGAACTCCCGAATTTTTTTTATTATAATTTATTTATTAATTAATTTATTATAACAAGCAGCACGCTGATGAGACGTTTATATGAGAATAAGCTATTTCGATTGATGTCAATTATTAGGTCCAACTGTGATAACGTATTGTGGAGTTAAGGGCAAATTGAACACCCCTACAATTAGATGCTGGCACTAAGACAAATTTCACAGGAAATATAGAGCCATCAATAGGGCGGTAATTCCAACGGCGATTTTACATCTTTTGTGATTTGAGATTTTTTGTTTGTTGTTTGAAGGAGACTACTATATAGATACTAAACTTATCTATTATAAATTAAGTTATAATATGGTATCAGACATCATAAATAAGTCTCTACCATATTATAACTTAATTTATAATAGATTAAGCTAAGATAAGAAAAAGTAGACACATTCAACATTTGTCACTAACACCGGCTCAGTCAACTAACAATTTCGTCGTTTTAACCGAAAGTTGGTGGATGATTCTCGCATCAGGCTAAATACAGTCAAAATAAAGTTATTGAAATGGCCATGGACCCAAGGTCAAGTGCTCGTTGAATTATTAAATTAGTTTTTTTTCAATTTCTTCCTTTCTTTTATGCTTGCAACTTGATTAGTGGTCACATTTTCTTAGAACACCATCAACTTACTTTACTTTGCCGTGTCCAAGCGAATCAAAATTTTAATGACCACGTCAACGGCACCCTGCCAGAGGTCGTCGATTGGGACGGTTGTCGGGCACAGTACGCAGTTGAGTAGGTGGGCTGTATCCTATACTTCTCCACACTAGCATGCGACATCCTCAGCATCTATCAGACGTCAACTCGTCAGCGCCCCCCCCCCTCCTCAGAATGCTCACCATTTCCTTCTACGTTTGCAGTACCAGTTCCCTAACACCTCGACCAAGCTGGTTTTCTAAACCACCCACCTGCAATATCATCCTTCAGCGTCTTATGAATCCGCATCTTGTCTTTCTCAATATTATGTCCTAAATGCTTCTTGGTGAATCTGACTTCGACAGTTCCATCGGGGTTCCAAGTCACCTCCATCCGGGACGGACAGTCTGATCCAATCTTGCTGATTCCTGACGACTTTAGCGCTCGTTTCCTCAAAGCATCACCCTTGGGCTCGTAAGAGCCGGACCTGTGACATATGTACCATATCCGCTGCTTATCACCCTGCAACCTTTTAGCCGAAGTCATAGACACGTACAGTGAAGACGATTCAACTTCGATATTGCTTTTCCATTTTTTAAACTCTAAAAAAAAAAATATTGAAATGTATGGTACACTTATGTTACGTAAAATATTCGGTGCACAGTAGCGGCCAATGGAATAAGGCCTTTATTCAACAACCTATAAAGCAGATTTACAGGAGCTATATAACCCCTCCTATTTATCTACTGTACTTCATTAGGCAATATAATACTGTTGTTTCTAACGCCTGCTTTCAGCATTTCTGCTTTAAGCAACCCTGTCAGCCTGGCGGGGGGAGTGAGTTTGTTTGTTAACTTGAGGCACCCAAAGGGCAGACTCTATCACCTCGGGGAAAGGGGAGTTGACTAACAGGGTGGACCTCCTGATTATAGTGGATTGCGAACCACTTGGGGAACATGGTAAAGTCACACGATTAGATCGGAGGTGACCAGGACTCGACTTGCACTGCCTAAGCGCGTTATCATGTCCCACCAGGTTCCCCTGCCAACGCTTTGCACACTACCACGTTGCCGCAGTTTGAAACATGCTCTGCTCTAATGGAATCAACATGGTAAGGCCGTTGTCAAATATAATACTAATACAAATCACCAGTCCGAGTTTGCATGTTTTCCTATTATTTCTCATTAGTAGGTGACGAGGGACAGAGGGCTCCCGGCAGAAGAAGAACATCCTGGTTGAAAAACCTGAGGCAGTGGATTGGCAACAGCACGACTTCCCTTTTCAGAGCAGCGGTCTCCAGGGTCCAAATTGACGTGATGAACGCCAATCTTCGATAGAAGAGACATCAAAATACGAAAAATCTAACTGTTTGTAGGTTGTACTTGCACATAGGAAATCACTTGAATTTACTTTGTAGCTTTTCACCGCTTCATAGACTATTCAAACTAAACGGTAATCAGTAATATATAGTAAACTTATCCAGGCTAGAGATCATAACGTTATAATAATAATAATGGCCTGGTTATCGCGAATGTCGACGCAGGCGTCAGACGCTGAGGAATTCATCAATTGGAGCAAATGTGTAGGTGCATGGTAGGTGCAATAAATAGGCTATTTCTGAACAAACAAAGATTTCCCTATCACTGGCGTATTCCTGGCGTGTAGAGGGGAACCAGAAATCTACTAAAGTACTTGGGGACAGGCACAGAACCGAGAGAGCTGGAGGATGACATGCAGGGAGTTGCTGTCAGCCAATCGTTGAGATTGTGATCTCAGAAGAATGACTCTGCGGTTTTCTACCAGCAACTTATTTGCCCACATGACCAATTTCACAGCAAATCACCGGCGATTGGCCATGGGAACAAATTGCCTGGTTAATACAAAACAATATTTTTCAGAACGCTCGCAGAATATTAAGCGTGAGGTCGGCAAATCCCCAGCGACAGAAATCTACCGAATTAAACTAGATTTTCACCAATCTGATGACAAACTTATCGGGGAATTGTAAGCAGATCACTGGCATCACAGTACGCCGGCTTCATGTCGGATTCATAGAAAACATAACACAACCCAACACCCACCGTGGCCGTAAGAAAGTTAAAGCATGGAAACTTTTAATACGTTAAGGATGTTTCCCATGCATGCTTCCTAATCTAAATAAAGCTGGACCTGTATGCTGATCATGGCGATTATAATACCGGGGTTTAAATAATCCCTGGTATTAAAAATGTAAACAAACAAATTTTGAATAGCACTTTCCATTATAAAATTATCTTTCTTACATTTTTAATACCAGCAGCCTGATTATGGCGATTAGAATACCGGCATTTATTTAATCATGATTAATAACTCTATATATAAAAAAATGCACTTAATTCCACAACATAAATTTTTGATAGATTTATTTAATCCCTTGCAGTCTGATCGAGGCCTTTATAATACCGGGGTTAAATAAATACCCTAGGATTATAACTGTAAACAAACAAATTTTGAACAGCACTTTCCATTATAAAATTATCTTGTTTACCAGTGGATTAAATAAATACCGGTATTATAAACGCCCCGATCAGGCTGCTGGTATTAAAAATGTAAACAAGATAATTCAATCAATCAATCAATCAATCAGTCTTTGTCCATGACCCACCAAGGTGGGATAGACGGGGGATAATGGAAAGTGCTATTCAAAATTTGTTTGTTTACAGTTATAATCCTAGGGTGTTTATTTAACCCCGGTATTATAATCGCCCCGATCAGGCTGCAGGTTGCTGGGATTATTTAAACCCCGGTATTATTATCGCCATGATCAGCCTGCTGTTATAGTTACCATTAGGTTTATGTTCAGTTTGCTATAAAGTAGGCCTTTACAGTATTACCACAACGCAACAACGAAGATGTAATTAGCGTCTTAAAAGCTAATTATAAGGAGGACCAGCATCAATTTATTGTCTCTTGTCAATTAAGTTCAAACTAGTCACCTCTAATGTGAAACCTATGTTGTATGAAATGTACAAATTTACTATCAAATAATGGCCATTGTTGTTGCGTTGTCATTGTTACGGCTATCCGGAGTTTTAAAATATATCTCTAGGAACTAATTAAATAATTCAAAGCTACACAATGTTAATAATTAAACAATTATACCTTCAATACTAGAAAATACATGCTTTTCAACGTCAACTTGTTCCTTGTGGTCCATGGAAATATGCCATCCCAATCGTTGACGGGTAATAAATGGTTGTTTGCAAATTGGACAATTTATTCTACAACTTCGAGACTTTCTTGATTTGTCCATACCGTTTTTCCTCAATATATAATTGATGAAATAAAAATTAACAATTTGGAAACAAGAAATTGAATGGAATAGAGGAACACAAATCACAATTTTACTTGATATTCGGCAATGCTCGGTTACCTTCGTCTTCACTCTTCGGCACGTGCTATATTCAACTGCGCATGCCTCATTAATTCATAATTGGAGGCTGGCGCCAAAGAGTGCAAAGACTAACCTGTCCAACAACCAAAAAAATTTCAAATACAAGTACAACCATAAAATAAAATAAACCAAATAAAATCAAAATGGCGTACGCCGTAAGTAACAAACAATATCGGTGTCAAATTTGATAATATTTCAAAATTAATAAGCATAAATCTTATTATTACAACTATAATTGTTCAGCACATAAATAAGGAACAATGGAAGACTTCTTTGACTTGTGTTCACAAATGAGTGGTACCAATTTGACTGCTAATTTTAAAATAGTTGATAGCGCAACCTCTTGTGTAGAAGCGCGTGATCGCATAAATAAAGACGTTTCCAAATTTCCCGTTTTGGGGCTACATGTGAAATGCATAACGTTGCCTGTGGCAAACACAGCAAAATCAGTCCTTCGTCGACCAAAGGCATTGCAAAAGCAGTTGCCCACTGTTCCCATTCTACAAATTGTCACTCCGCAAAACAGTGAAGTTTTTCTCTTTCTTTTGGATATTTTAAAAGAAGTCCCGGAATGTATTAAAGTCATATTGACCGATGCTAATATTATAAAGGTTTGTGTAACTCCTATAACGGATCGTAATTATTTATTTGGAAACTTCAAAATACTACTGGAATCCACTCTTGATTTGCGCGTAATTCTGGATACTCCAGAAGACATTGTTACTTTAGCCAAGGATAAACTAGGGTTGAGTTTGCCAACAGGAGATATTGGCAATATTTTTATCTCAGAAAATCACAGGCTTTGTTGGTACTCAAAGGAGGCGTTTGCTACTTTGGAATTGTTTAAAAAATGCGTTGGACTAACATTTAACCATGCTGGATACCCTGACATAAGTTCAGATTGGTTCGTTATTGAATCGGAGATTATGAAGGTTATGGATATGCCTTATGAGCAGGCAAAGAATGTTGGTCTGCGAATGCCTGTTCTTCCGAGACAAAATTGCACTTCAGGTGCGTTAGCAGAACCGCTGGGTAGTAAAAATAATCAGAACAAAACATCTGAGCAGTGGGAAATTGGCATTGCTGAAGCTCTTGAAAAAAAAGCTGTGATTGTGGAAGACGAAGATCGGTATTCAGTGAGTGTGAGCAAAGAGCAAATGAAGCAGAGAAAGAGCAAAAGCGTTTGTTGCACGACAGGTGCGTTAGCAGAACCGTTGGTTAGTAAAGAGCACCAGAACAAAAGATCTGAGCCGTGGGAAATTGGCATTTCAGAAGCTTCGGAAAAACGAGCAGTCATTATGGAAGGCGAGGGGCGGTATTCATTGAATATGAGCAAAAAGCAAATGAAGCAGGAGAAAAGGAAATGCGTGTGTGCCGTTTGTGGCGTAATGGCAAGAACTCGCCAGCTCAAAGTCGTGCCAAAGGTTTACTTGTAAGTTGATAATATTTATTACATAAGTAGGAACGACTCCACCAAATTGAGGACATTTTTGGCATCTCTCAAAATTGGAGGCAGATGCAAAGATCCCCTTAACAATGTATATAGCATTATACGCTCCAAAATCCATTATGGTGGCATAACATACGCCGTGGTGCGTGTTGCCCATTTATTTTGTCCAATTTTGAGTCATTTAACAAAGGGTTAGTTGGACTTACATTGTCTGCTGTATTTATAGTCATTAGAGGCAGGGGCCTAATTTTTTTTTTTAATTGGGATACAGGTGTTAACTGTACGTGCACTTAAGCCTATTTGACCTATTGTGCACCCTTCAACAAAGTATCTACGTCACTTTCTCGAGGCCTATCTCCCTCAGGAGAGCCAGGATCTTGAGAGAGTCTTTTATATGTAACTACAAGCTTCCCAAGCATGCTGCTCTTCTTCGTGCGATTGCATTAGGGGCTCATTGTTAAAAATAATAACTTTGTATAGTTTTACTTAATAAAATAAAATTAAAACATACACAGCCGGTTTCGGCTCACGCCATCGTCATGTGCGATTGAAAACAGATAAAACAAAAGGGATGCAAGCTAAAACAAAACAAAACTCATTGTCAGGATAACACACAGCATCGCATAAAGTAAACAATTTAAATTGAACAATTAAACATTAACCAATGGAAGCGCCAACAAGGGGGAACTACATAAAAAGGTTATTAGCCCAGGGTAGATAATTTTTTTAAAGACATTAAATTATAGTAGAATGAAACCCATTGGAAATGGAAGACAATATGACAGACATTATGGGAAAAATAAATTACGGGCGATCTGAGTTCGGGAGGCAGGTAGGGGTAGTTTTTAAGGGTGAAATACGGTACATCTTCATTTCCGACAAAACTACAAGTCCTATG
Organism: Psococerastis gibbosa; assembly: GCA_963971405.1. Classification (NCBI taxonomy): domain Eukaryota; kingdom Metazoa; phylum Arthropoda; class Insecta; order Psocodea; family Psocidae; genus Psococerastis; species Psococerastis gibbosa. Next base: position 29,621,825 of record OZ020491.1, read on the forward strand.
GAAAAACGTCCAATAGCAAAAAGGTCGGTAATAAAAAGATGTTCAACTTTAGTGATTGCACTTTTTTCATATAACCTCAAATTTTATGAGAAAAATGCCAAAATCCAGGGTATTTGTTTTTTATTTTCAATTTTCAAAAAAAAAAGTGAAAATTGGGGAAAACTTAAGTTACTTTTGTATATTCTGAATACACTAATTTTTTTTATTTAAAATATTAATTTTTTCCAACTAATTTTGACTATATATGGAAAAAGCACCCTAATTTTCAATCGAAAAATCTCACGTCAAAATGTCGATTTTTTTAAAAAATTAGGTAGGCTTTTGGTTCGTTGAAATCTCTACTTTCCGATGGTATAAAGAACAATATACACTACTGTGCAAAATTTTCTTAAAAAATGCAAAAAAACAAAATCTAGAAATTATGTCTTTAATATTAAAAATATAGTCCGATGAATTTAGTTTATCTAAGCCCTATATTTATATCTGTGTCTATCAGCTCTAAAATAAAAATAGTAATATTTTCGTTCTTAAATAGTATGTTTAACGTTACATAACCTAAAAAAAAAAAAAATCGAATATTTTAGTACATTAGGCGCGAGTTATTGTAATTTTGGATGACTAAATTGACGGGATTATATTTTAAATATTAAAGACATCATTTTTCGATTTGGTTTTTTGCGTTTTTTAAGAAAATTTTGCACAGTAGTGTATATTGTTCTTTATACCATCGGAAAGTAGAGATTTCAAAGAACCAAAAGCCTACCTAATTTTTTAAAAAAAAATCGACATTTTGACGTGAGATTTTTCGATTAAAAATTAGGGTGCTTTTTCCATAAATAGCCAAAATTAGTTGGAAAAAATTAATATTTTAAATAAAAAAAATTACATTGTATTCTGAATATACAAAAGTAAGTTTTCCCCAATTTTCACGGATTTTTTTTTTTTAGAAAGTTAAAAATAAAAAACCAAAACCCTGGTTTTTGGCATTTTTCTCATAAAATTTGAGGTTATGTGGAAAAAGTGTAAGCGCTAATGTTGTACATCTTTTTATTACCTACCTTTTTGCTATTGAACGTTTTTCCATAGGACTTGTAGTTTTGTCGGAAATGAAGATGTACCCTATTTCACCCTTAAAAACCACCCCTACCTGCCTCCCGAACTCTGATCTCCCTTAATTTATTTTTCCTATAATGTCTGTCACATTATCTTCCATTTCCAATGGGTTTCATTCTACTATAATTTAATGTTTTTTTTTTCACAATTTTTCAGGGGATTTAAAGAAAGAATAGCGGAGCATAGACAGGGGGTAGGAAAACCCGACACTCAGTCCGCCTTTGCCCAACATATAAACACCCACAGCCATGCCTGCGATTTCGATAATTTTAAGATCTTACATGTAGCCAACAAGGGGAAACTTCTTGATAATTTAGAAACCATTGAGATGAGGGAAGCCATGGTCAAAAACAAAACGTTACTTAATGACATAACCTTTTTAAGTAGTTCCCCCTTGTTGGCGCTTCCATTGGTTAATGTTTAATTGTTGAATTTAAATTGTTTTCTTTATGCGATGCTGTGTGTTATCCTGACAATGCGTTTTGTTTTGTTTTAGCTTGCATACCTTTTGTTTTATCTGTTGTTTATCTGTTATCGCACTTGACGATGGCGTCAGCCGAAACCGGTTGTGTATGTTTTAATTTTATTTTATAAAGTAAAACTATACAAAGTTATTATTTTTAACAATGAGTGACAGCAAGTTTTACAAAGTTACTAAGGAGACTATTATGGTTATGCATCAGGGGCCTCATAGTCATCGATCAATGACGGCGGAGCCCGTTTCAGGGTAAGGGTAAGTCAAAATAACCCTTTGTTAAATAGTATTGCACCAATGCCATTAGCCTTTACTTATTTGGAGCCCCTGGGTGATGTGGCGCACGGAGTGAGCCTAGATATATTCTATATTCCCTATATCTTAATATATATATTTCGACTGTCCGTGTGTATGAATCCAAACTCCTCTCAAACGACTGGACCGATTATGATGAATATTGTTGTGTGTGTTCAAGGAGATTCGAGGATTGTTTAGATTAACACTTTGTCCACTGGAGAATGTTTGTATAATTTGATTTTGGAATATTTTACATTGGTGCGTGTACATGGCTGCTGGTACTGCCGACATCTAGCGGCAGACAGCGCTACCATTAATTTTCGTTTATCCCGACAGTTAGCGCTACCATCGCCAACCGAGATCAACTGACATCTGACTGAAGCCATGACCACGCCTACTTATAGGGGCTTTTGGCGCGAAATTAAAATTTAATAGTTTTATTAAATGTTTTCTTTATTGTTTTCCTTGTTGTTTCATATATTATTATATTTATTATTTGCATTTATTACATATATTGTTTAAAACGGAAATAGCCGAAGTCGGGTGGCTTCAATCCGAATGTTTACGATGAGTCTGTAGTTTTACTATGTCTATGGTGTGACCACAATTAATTTACATGAGCAGTGGGCGCGAGACCGAAGGCAGGAGCAAGTGGTGGAGGCAGCAGCCGAAGGCTGCGCCGGGAACCGCTTGTGTATATACTGTATATATTTAACGAATGGACATTCGTTTCGGCTTCCGCGCTCCTTACTATTCTGATGGTAAGGGGGGGGGGGGGGGGGTTGACTTGAGGTACGCAATGACGAGTGGCCCTTTCATCATAACCATAGAATTATTGAAAATGTATTTCAACACACGTTTACTTTACTTCGCTGGCTTAACTGTTTCAGAAACTATTTGCCACCAGGTCACGAGGTTCCGAGTGAAAAAAATTTACTAGAGCTATGCGTTGATTGCCATGAGAAGTCTCTAGCTCATTCAAAGGAATTAACAAGAACATTACACTACCTTGCGGGAGTTCCCATCAGCAAGAAAAATGTTGCGATTATGGAGAAGGAAAGAAGACATGCATTTCATAGTTAGTAATTATAAATATATTATTATTATTATATAAATTATCCCGATCTTAGATTGAAGGTTAGCCCAAACGAATTAACGAAAAGGTACATATTCGATTAAAAATCCCTTTCGGCTCTGGCCGATCAGGTGTAGGGAGATTCCATGCAAGTGCCGATGCCACCTTTCGTCTATGCTACACTATGTATGTAGATAAAAATAAAAAAAATTCTTCATTCTTTTCCCGACCACAACATCACCACACAAAACAGTCTTGTGTTCCATATTTCGAACGGCAATGACGACGATGAACTTATCAAATTATTTTCACTATGACTGGATGCCATCTTGAAACCGTTGATTTGTCGTAAAAGGTGTTAATTGCCATTAGCGTAGAAAATAATACGGGCTTTCAGTCAGATTTTATTTTAATCCTCGGTGACCAATATTAACTGAGACATGAATTATACGAGGTTTTAATCAGCCGCCATCTTGGAATCAAATGGCGGATCTAGCTGTTTTTTTTGGTCGCCGTCTCAACAGGTAGATGAATCTTCCTAAAATTAGAAGGGTATCGCATCAACAAGGTGCCATATTTTTAATTATTAATTGCAGCTTTAATTATTAACTAAGAACACGACTTGCGTAAAGAAGTGACCAGACTTCACCAGTGTATCAGTAATTTCCTCCGGTGGATTTCAATTTTTTTTTTTACATACGTTGAGTACGTCAGCCGTGAGTTCCATCGGCGATACCTAGTTGAATCCAACAGAACAGAGCCTGTTCAACACTACAGCAAACTCAGTAGTGTTCACAGCGTAGGCAGGGGAAGATAGTGGTATATGATGATGCGCTGAGACTACCAGTCAGACTACGTGCGTGTCGAGTCCTGGTCATTTCCAATTTAATCGTGTAACTTTAAGCTTGGAGGGAGGGGGTGTAGTCTGAGATCCATTTCTTGTTTATATCTCAGTTAATTTTGGTCGCAGAGAAATGAATAAAATGTAAGTGAAAGCCCGTATTATTATCTAAGCTTTCTATACTATATTATCTTGACGACAAATCAGGCATCCAAGTCAAAGTGAAAATACAGTAATGTGATCCTTGATTTTGTGGTCAAGAAACGAATGTGGTCAATATAGAGCGTAATTTTCTATTTCTCTTTTTAATTATATATACAGTACACAGCGTAGCAAAGAGGAACTGCGGGGTCGGCACATTTACGAAATGTGTTCTGCAATATGTTATCATTTACAAGGGAAGAAGAAACCACCGCCCTGTGAAGCGGGGTCTGCGCTTGCATGAAATCTCCCTACACCTGGGATTTTTTAGAAGCCGTATGTTTTACGTATTTTCAGGTGCTTTCGAAGATTGTGAGACAACCCGTATGGAGTTTTTAAAGTTTTCCTACGACTGGAAATTAGTTGGGCAACTGCGGAACCACTTTGACGCGAACAAGGCGGTAGTGGAACTTTTTGAGCGTAACAATGCCCCGCTGGAGGTTTTGCTTTGTCTGTGGCGCAGAAGCTTTATAGAGACAATGCAGCCGAAGTTTCTGCCGCGCGGCTTCCCAGAGGAATGATCGAAGCGATGACGAAGATAGTTGAAGATAGACTGCGTCCCACCTCCTGGGAGATCTGTGGAGATTTAGCCTATTGGTTCGCACATAAAGGCATAAATGCATCTCAACCGATTTCCCAGCAGGTTTATTGCTTAGAATCTGACTTTGTGCTCCTGTGTGCCTATTAATCCGAATTCTGAAGTTCCTGTACAACCTTATTAGGTTATAGAAAATATTTTTTGCTAGTGATATTTTTCTTAATGCGCATGCAGCAGCTATTAATTTTTTTCTCTTTTTTTATAAAAGGTTAATCGTGTACAAAAAATGTAATGAATGTATCCGATTAACCTCTTCAATCGCCTCACTACGTAACCTAATAGGTACTTGTGTCGAGTTACAACACGTCTCCGATCCCAAGGTGTGTAGAGACTCGCACAAGTACAAGCATGCTACCACCTTGCCACCGAAGTCACTTATTATTAGGTAATTATTAGTATAGTTTTGATCGAACGAAGCGAGGGAAGGTTTTGAAATCGTTTCCTTGTTATTATATTGTATTTGATATTTTCTATGGATCAGTATCAACATGGAGCGTTTATCGTATACGTTAGGCTCTTCATAGACCGCTTATTCTCACTCTACCAAAGCGGTGGGTAATTAATCTGCGCTGTGAGACTTCTTCTAACTCTACAGCTCTTACTTACTTCTTCATGCTACTGACTTCCAGCTTCAGGTGATGCCGATGACCAGATGTCGATCGAACGCCCTTTTCGCCAGTGCCCAAAGGTTCTTCCGTCGCAAATTTTTTTTCTATTTCTCCTCCCTCCAATGCCGTCCCGTGTAAGTCCTTTTCCCTGCTTGGAATAGAGAATTGCAGGAGAATATGCTCACGAGTTTGTTCATCCATTCCACAGGCTCGACACAGTGCTGAATACACCAGGTTCAAACTGTGGAGATAATGGTTTATGGTTATGTGTCCAGTCCTTGCTCGAGCGGCGAAGGAGGCAACCTCGCGAGGGATTCCCTTGAAGTGTGCCGAGTCAGCAGACTTGGGCTGAAGTAGGTGTAGCGACCTTCCAACCCTACTTCCTCCCCAGCGGCCGACCCATTCTTCTCTTGAGACCTTTTCTGCCGTTCTTTTGCAGCGAGAAAGTGAGAATACAGGGTTTTCTACAGCTCTGGTCTTCTTCTTTTAGGGCTTAGGCCTGCTTAACAATACTCATACAATCATCTCGGTTTCTAGTTCGTCCCCCTTCCAACGTTTTTGTGGACGTCCCTGCAGTCTTCTTCCCTTCGTGCTTGCTTTGCACATTTTGTTCGGCCAGCGATCCTCTCTCATTCTTATGACGTGCCATACTAGACGCTGTGTTTTTAGAAAGCGTACTATGACTTCTCCATTGAGTATTGCGTCTATTTCCAAGATGTTTCTGATATGCCACTCTCTGTTTTCATACTTGACTCAATTAGGCGCGATCAGCCCAGGGGGACTTTAGGCCGCTCTGACTATTTCCCTCCATCTTTGTCGATCCTCAGCAGCCGCTGTCCAATCTGCTGCTTCGACGCCAACTCGAAGGAGGTCCTCCTGGAACTGGTCCGCCCATCTTCGCCTAGGTCTTCTGTTTCCCTGTTTTCATACAGGGGTTCATAGTTTCTCCTCACTATAATAAGGAAGATAGATCTTCCTTTCCAATACGCACAGTTTATAGGTACCGAAGCTGTAAGGCTATGGCTTAAAAAAATATAATGGTTCCAAATTCCAATCTGCATAATAGTCTCTATAGTAACTTTGTAAAACTTGCTGTCACTCGTTGTGGAAAAATTACTCGGTAAAGTTTTACGTAAAAATATTAAAACACACACAACCGGTTTCGGCTCACGCCATCGTCAAGTGTAAGAAAACAATAAAAACCAAACGGTATGCAACATAAAACTTTAACACATTGTCAAGATACGCACAGCATAGTATATACAATAGTAAACATACTGTATAAACATTTAAAAAAAGTGGTAGCCCCAACAAGGGAGAATTACTTAGAAAGCTCATGTCATTAATAGTAGGGGGGCCCAAGCGGGGATTTCGGGATTTACTCGAGCGCGTCAGATTAAGGTATGGTAAGTTCATTACATGCTAAATAGTGTATATTTGACTAATCTGACCATTTGGGTGTGACCTAAAGAAACGGGAGGACTACGAAGTTGTACAGCTGCGTGATGCCTATTATTCCTACTGCGGCACCAATTTGATTTCTGTTGCCATGACGCCATGATATTATTTACAGCGTATTTCCAACGTTTTGGCTAATTAAGTTATTTTTAATATATTTTTAATAAAAGTTATGTGAATTAAAGTTAAAAAATATTTACTATTTAATATCATTAATATAAACATAATATTATCTAATATTTAATAATTCCTGAGCTTTTCAATTAATTATCATTTCAGTGATTTAAAAAAAATCGAAGAACATTTTTTTTTCTTTTAATTGTCAGATTAGGCAGATCCCTCCAAATAATCTTATTGATAATAAGATTTATTAGGCAGCACGTCTAGGACATAAAGATGAATCATATAGATCTGACGCGCTCGAGTATGTCCACGTAACAGTTTTTTTTTTTTTACATTTTTGAAATTCTATAGCCGCTTCCTCCACCAATGAAGAGGTATATACATTATAGAACTTTTTTTTTCTTTTTATCATCTAAGCTTTGCAACCCAATAGGTCTCTAAGACGCTCGAGTAAATCCCCAGTTAGCATCGCGGGCTCCCCTACTATAAGTAAAGCTTTGTTTTCAATCATAGCTTCTCTAATCTCAATAGATTTTAAATTATCAAGTAGTTTTCCCTTGTTGGCTACATGTGAAATCTTAAAATGATCGAAGTCCCAGGAATGAGTGTGGGCGTTTATGTGTTGGTCAGAGGATGACTGAGTGTTTTCCTACTCCACGTCTCTGTTCCGCTATTCCTTCTCTAAAACCCCTCCCAGTTTGCCCAATATATAAACTACCACAATCGTTACAGTCTATTACACACTCATTGTTTCATTGTTCCAATATTCGATGCAATAAATATAGGTTCAACAAAAATTCGAAAGTGTAATACGGTACGTAAATTCCTTAGACCATACAATACTCTAGACGCGGTATTCTAAATGCGCTGCATGAGAAAGTTGGGGACCAACATTATGTTTATCATTTGCCAGCGGATGACGTCACAGCCCAGATGTATGCTTGTAAAAGATTTAATTGTTCACTAGCTACCAAGCAACAGAGTCTGTCGCTAGCTGACCTCTAATAATAAATTTTAACCTGGCGTATCTAGAGTGTCTCATATGGTCGAAGCTAAATTTAGATTCAAATCGTCCACTTCCACAAATATTCCAAATATTTCTTCGATCAAATAAATATTGGAGCTTGTAATCAGGGCCATAAACACATAATTTTTTTAAAGCCTTAACCTTTCAGCGCATGTTCATTTCCCACAACTGTGGCAGGCAATGAATAGCCGTATATTCGGAGCCCTAGCTCACATGAAAGTCGAAGGCTTGTTGTGGCATGTCCAAGAAATGATTGGTGTTGCATATGTAGGAAGTGAAAGTACTTTGACGTAGATTATGAACACCAGCATTAACGATCCAGTATGTTATTAAATACTTAGATTAATTTTATTAAAGACTGAAGGGCATTCATCATCCTGATGAAGACAACCTAAATATTGTGACCCTTTTGTATTTCTTCTGTTTGGACTATTACAGTTATTTAAATAAGTGCATCATACTTTTATATTACTAGTACAGTATAATTCAAAATACCCGAAAGAAATAATCAGATAATTGGAGTTATCAAAAGAAGGGTATAATTTGGACGAAAAAACGCTTATTTATATCTTATTCTTTTATTTATATTAATATCGTATTAATTCCGATGTAGGCATAATATATATTATATATACATACAATATAAATTCTCCGTATACAATATATATATATATTACATTATATATATATATATATGTCAGGACATGTAGAGTAGTGGAACGGACTCCAACTTTCACCCGAAAGGAGGTTGTTGGTTCGAGTCCCACACTCGCTACATTTTCTGGCCATGCTTCGGAGGGCATGTAAAGCAGGCGGTCTCGGGCTTTCCTAGTTGTGTGTAAGAGAGGGCTTATAGCCCTAGCTCCGCTAGTTTGGCTTAGTAATAGAACAAAAAAGTCGATATTTATTTATTTACTATAATATTACAGTATAAGGAGAATTTCTCTCAGAACTATTATTGCTTCCGAATAACGCGCTTGAGTGCATTAAACCAATTTTATAGAATATACTGTAGGTAAACCGGCACACTGCGCAAGCTTGCATTTTGTATGAATTTTTCATGAAACCACTCATAACATTTACTATCCGCTGAAAACAATTTTTTTGTTACTGGTAAAAATATGCTACCATATGCCATTTCTTTATATTTTTATGTTAAATATGGCCTATGAATGGCTTAGGGGAAGTTATAAATGAAATCTACGGCGTTTTAAGTTATCAGCGGGAATTTTAAACCATTAAGTTGTTATCAATATTGCGGTATCGAATTTATCGAGTATAATATCATCAATATGCTGTTTTAGTGACCAAATTACAATATTATTGCAATAACGAGTGGGGGCTGTTCTTTCTTATTGCCATTATAGATTAAAAATAAGGTAGTTTAGTTTGGCTATTATATAAAATATGCAATTGCGCTAATGGAGAAATAGTCATGGACAACTCGAGCAACTTTGAGAAAAAGAAAATACTTTCACCCAACCATTCAGATCATTCCAACTATAGGATTTACCAATCAATTCATTGAATATTGACTGTGACGTTATTTCTCTAAGAGGTCCTGTAGGAAAGATTAAAAAATAAATTCGAACTATTTTAAAGAGCCCATTTCCCGCCATTTACTTCATAAAGCGTCAAATCCACGTTTTGCTGTGGTCAACTGGAAAGTGCGTTCAGGAAACCATCAACAGGTACTAAATTCAATATGGCCGCCGCCAAAATTGTAATCAACAAAACATTGTTATAAGTGATATTTTTCAGTCATTTCTTAATTCTTTAGTTTTTGTATTAAGAACCAATTAATTAAATTAAAAATGTCTGTAGAAACTGTTCCAAGGGATTTAAAGAATTTACGAGCATGCATGATCTGCTCCCTGATTAAGGTATGGTGTTCTATTTTAAAGAAGTCGTCGCGTCGGTGTATTTAACTGTAGTTTTCTTATTGTTATTATTGACTTTTTATATTGGCGAAGGTTAATTGTTGATTAAATTATTATTATTATTATTGTTGAAGACAATCAATTGGGATTTTTCTTTCCAAGGCTGTTATGAAATTTGAACCTAGGTACTTGATTTTGTAGTCTTACAAAACGGAACAAAACCAAGTAGTTGTTAACTGTCGTCAATAGCAGAGGTTGAGGTTTGATTTGATCTTGTAAAAACTACTAAGGTGCCCATTCCACGTACGGTGCCCATTCCACATACGTACAACGTCAACGAAAAATTGAAAAATGACGTAAATTGACGTGGTAGCAGAATTTTTAGTATGTCTAATGTCTGCTAAAACGTCATTTTTCAATTTTTCGTTGACTATTGACGTATATGGAATACCCCCCTACGTACAACGTCAATGAAAATTATGAAATTGAAGGTGGTAGCAGACATTAAAGACATACTAAAAATTCTGCTACCACCTTCAATTTCATAATTTTCATTGACGTTGTACGTATGTGGAATGGGCGCCTTAGTCAAGCAATATGTTCAGATTTGTGCATAGTTTTGGAATTTAAAAAATTGACGATATTCAGTACGCTTAGAGGGCTTTTCGATGTAGTTTTTCCCCGCCTGAAAAATTAGTAATGCTTGACATAGTTATTTTATAAGGCGTAGTTTAGCTACCCCTCATAAAATCACAAAATTTGGTTCTATATCGTTGATTTAGCTTTAAAGAAACCCATTTCCGAAAGAATTAAAGTAGAAAAGTATATTTTTTTAGTTACAGCCCAATTTAGTTCGAATTTTTGCGTGGAAAGGTATAAGAACAAATTGCTCATAAAATTTTTTATGGAAGGAACATCAGAGGCATTTAAATAATACAACCCTTGCTTAAAATATGGATTCCTTTGCAAATGGGATGTTTTCCTTCCATATTAAGAACATTTTCATTCGACTTTGATACAGCGGGGTAGCTAAACTACACCTTTACCTATTTTTTTTACCATGACGATGTATTTAACAAAGAATGTGGAAAATATTACTGAAACAATTAAATTGTGTTAATTGTTGTTTTTAGACTTTTGATCAATTTGAAATGGACGGCTGCGATAATTGTGAAGAATTTTTACACATGAAAAACAACAAGGAAAATGTATATGACTGTACTAGTTCCAACTTTGACGGGTAAGGTTTTTTGCTAAACCTAACGGGATCTACGGAATCGTTATATATAAGCAGACCTACGGCCACAAAAAGCCCTTAATAATAATAATAATAATAGTCAGCCACAGCATTTCTATATAAAGGAGTGAAGAAGCTCAACCACACGGATGTTGGGTTATGCCTTGGATCGGTTTTAAATTTATAGATAAAAAAATATCACACTTTGAATTAATATTGTGTATTCGCCATCTTTGTAGCAAGGAAGTAAAAAAAACATTGTAAACTCTAAACAGTGTCACAGACAATGTCATAGACAAACAAAAATATTATTAAATTAATATTTATTTTCATTATTATTATTTTTAATTTTATTATTATTTTATTATGAAATAGCAAAAATTATAATTTAAAAAATTATTTCAACATCCTCCCCTTAATTTTTGCATGAATAATTAAATTCCAAACTTTTAGTAAAATAAAATAAAATTCCTTCATTATATAGAAATACAATAAAAAGTTTAATCAACAAGCATTTTTCTAAACTTTTCAAATGAAGAATTAGGTAGAGCTTTTGTAAAAATATCTGCTGCTTGTTCACTACTTGGAACATGTTTTACTTCTACTACCTTGTTCTTTACTAGATCAGTAATAAATTTATATCTTACATCTATGTGCTTTGTTCGTTTTCCACAACCAGTTTTCATTACTTCAATTGCACTAGTATTATCAACAAATAGTAAGATTTCCAATTTTTCACCAGTTAATTCCTGGATTAAAGATTTCAAAAACAAACACATTTTTAGACATTCTGCAGCTGCTATATATTCAGCTTCAGTAGTGGAAAGTGTTACAATATTTTGTTTCTTTGAACACCAAGCTACAGGTCCGCCACAATAGTAAATCACGAAACCTGTGGTACTTTTCCGAGATATTTCATCATCTGCGTAACTTGCATCTGAATATGCAATTAGTTTATTACAATTTGAACCATTATAAGTTATTCCTAAATTCTTTGTACCTTTTAAATATCTTAAAGTTCTTTTTACATCGGAAACATTATCAGTTTTAGGTTCAATACAACGACTTTCATAATTCACACTGAAAGTTATATCTGGTCGTGTTTTAGTAGAACAATATAAGAGACTACCGACTGCTTCGCGGTATGGAAAGGATATATTTTTACTGTTATCTGACTTTTGATTACATATTGGAGTTTTAACAGAATTTGCTTCCGACATATTATAAGTTTTAAGCATGTTTTCAACATATTTCTCCTGGCTAATTTTTATACCAGCTTTAGTTCTCAAAATTTCAATACCTACATATTTCTTTATGTCTTTGTTATAGGTAACTTCGCAAAGTTTGCTTAGCTTTTTTACAAAATCATTCAACATCAATTCATTTTTACTTATTATTAATCCATCATCAACATGAATTGAAATTATCAAGCTTTTATCAGTATTACAATAAATACAAGGATCTGATTTTAATCTCTGTAAACCAATCGATAATAAATAATCATTCAACTTAGAATTCCACAATGCTGGAGATTGTTTAAGTCCGTACAATGACTTTTTTAATAGACATACTTTGTCTTTGTTTTTAGCGTTTTTAAATCCTTCCGGAATATGCATAAAAATTTTCTCATTAAGATCGCTATTTAAAAATGCAGATTTTATATCAAATGAAGCAATTAGCATTTTTTTCTTTGCTGCTAAAGCAAATAACAATCGTAAACTATTTGAATCTACCACTGGACTAAATATATCGGTAAAATCTATGCCATTTTCTTGTTCGAAACCTCTTACAACGAGTCTGGCTTTAAAAGTATTATTATCTTTTTTTGCGAAAAATCCAGCGAGAAGTCAAAATCTTATTATTTTCAGCTTCTGCTTTTGGAATATAAATCCAAGTTTTATTAGAAATCAACGATTCTTTCTCCTTCTCTACAGCATCTACCCATTCTTTAGGTTTTAGCTTATTTTTAATTTTAAGTGAATTTTCAGGAAAAATAACATCCCTAGAAATAACAATCTTTTTAATGTTTGGGTCAAACAAACGATAACCATTATGATTATAACCAACGAATATCAATTTTCTTGATCTTTCATCAAGCTTCTTAACACGAGGTAGAATTTTGGCATAAGCTTCAGAACCAAAAATTTTTAAATTTTTTAAATCTGGTCTTTTTCCAGTCCAATTTTCTATAGGCGTTGCCTTGCTATTAACTGTTGGACTGCGATTAAGTAAAAAACAACTTGTCTTAGCCGCTTCACTCCATAAATTTTTATTAACATTACTATCAAAGAGTAAACTTCTTATTTTTTCAGTAATTGTCCGATTTAATCTTTCTGAACGAGGGTTCATTTGAGGACTATAACTAGCAGTTACATCAAAAAATATTCCTCTATTATAAAACCATTGTTTTAATGGCAGGTATTCACCTCCACCGTCACATTTAAATCTGCATACTTTTAAACCTTTTTCATTTTCGGCTCGCAAAATAAAATTTTTTATAACATTTGCTGCGTCTGATTTTGCTTTTATAGGATGTACTTCACTATAACACGTAAAATCATCAATTATTGATACATAATATTTGCATTGATCAATAGATTCAATTTCAAAGGGACCTTCGACGTCACTATGAATTATTTCGAGCATTCGAGTAGCACGCTTTAAATTTCCACTAAAGGGATCACGAGCATGTCGAGCTTTAATACAAATTTCACAATTTTTAATATCTAAAGAATTTTTAGTTATTTTTATTCCATCTGACATTGTTGCAAGTCTTTGCAAATTTTTAAAACTAATATGACCTAATTTTCTATGCCATTCATAAATGTCGTCATAATCATTCACAGAAAAAATATTTTCTCTATTTTTTAAATTTTGGTTTTTACCATATTTTAAATTAACAACGAACAAACCGTTATTTTCTTTACCTTCCATGACAGTTTCGAATTTTGAATTAATAATTTCTACGTTTCCTTTTGAAAATAATACAAACCCACCTTTATCGGTGATTTTTTTAACAGAAAGAAGATTTTGAGATAACTCCGGTACGTAAACTACATTGTTTAATGTCACACTCTCACTCTTTAATGTTCCTATGGCCGTTCCAAATAAGGATTCATTCTTTTTTGCTAAACTGAATTTTGATATTGCAGGATTACTATTCTCAAGACAATTTAAATTATTAACTAAATGTTTACTTGCTGCACTATCGACAGCTAAGCTAATACTTTTATTATTATTAAAGTAATTGGAATTTTTAGATACCAAAAAAACTGTATTATTATTGCTGTCACCATTTTCTCTATTTCTGTTACGGAAAAAACACTCTGAGGATCGGTGCGAATTCCTCTTTTTACAAATTCCGCAATAAAGCGTATTTCTTTCATCTCTAGCTTTTTTAAAACATTTTTCAATCCTATGATTTCTTAATTTGCAATACGTACAGAAAAGTTCATTTTTATTTTTAAAATTAGAATTAGATAGAGTACTTTTACCTTGGGCTAGTGTTTTGAATGCTACTGTGTTGTTTCCACATCGTTCGTCCTCTAATTGAAGGCGAGAAAAAAGATTGGCAAGCGTCTTATCTTTTGCAGTGACTGACTCCCAAGCACTTCTGAAGGCGTTGAATTTTTCGGGAAGAGAAGATACAATCTTTGTTACAACCATCTCGTCTGTTAACTTTTCTCCCAATGAAGCTAGTCTATGGATAATTATTTTTATTTCAGCAATTCCCTTGTTGACATCTTCCAATTTAAAGTTGTAAAAATCCGTTAGAAGAGAACATTTTTGTTGATGAGTGTCCTTATTGTAGAGATCATTTAATGCTTTATACATTCCGGCTGATGTTGTACATGTTAGTAAATGCACAATTTGGCTGCTATCCACTGAGGTTACAATTAGTCGTTGAGCTTTTATGTCAGTTTTTATCCACGATGTATCATCTTTTTTATCCTTGGTAAGGATACTTGGTAAAGGTTCCGTTCCGGTTGCAATGTCGTACGCATATATCGATTTTAAGATGACATCTATTTGAAATTTCCACGTGAGGTAGTTTGGACCATTTAATTTTTCAATTTTTACGTCTTCGTGCATGGTGTACTGGTAAGATTAGGTTACACAAGCACTTTGCACACGCGACAATTTTAATTATTATTTTTAATTTTTCTTTTTAATTGATTTTACGGAACATCTTGGTTTCCCGATTTATCTGGGCCCATAACCTGTTGGGTTATGCCTTGGATCGGTTTTAAATTTATAGATAAAAAAATATCACACTTTGAATTAATATTGTGTATTCGCCATCTTTGTAGCAAGGAAGTAAAAAAAACATTGTAAACTCTAAACAGTGTCACAGACAATGTCATAGACAAACAAAAATATTATTAAATTAATATTTATTTTCATTATTATTATTTTTAATTTTATTATTATTTTATTATGAAATAGCAAAAATTATAATTTAAAAAATTATTTCAACAACGGATACCCACCCCACCAATTCTTCTTCTTCAAATGCCTCTTCTATCAATGATTGGCGATCATCATGACAATTATAGTCACACAATTGGATTCATACTAGGCCATTGAAATTCAGTGGTTTCCCGTTGTCTTCTTCATCCTTATGCCGTTCACTCTTCATTGAGTTCTTTCGGCTTCGGGAACATTTTCCGAAGCCCAGGACAAAAGAGTGCCCTGCACAAAAAATTCTGTTCTTCGCTTATCCCGGCCCAAACTCGATCCCCTATCTTTCATTCGCCTTTCCGCGTTTCCATCTTCACCATGAGGTAGTACAGATTAAGGATTGTGCTATAAATAAATCGCGCCTAACCATAAGCTCAGTATAGCCGATTGTGGGCTAAAGTCAAAGGAAATGTTTAATATTTTCTTTTGCTTATGCAAAAATGACAGCTGAATTGATGCGCGGAAGTTCAGTGCGTTGCAACTGCGCCTGAGTCTCCTCGGGTGGCAATATTATAAGCTTAGGTTTGACTGTGTTGGGTGTATGTAATTTACAAAAAAAAATATTAACATAAATAATAACAATTTCAGAATGATATGTGCAATGAGCATGGATGACAGCTGGGTGTGCAAATGGCAACGAATAGGTAAGTATCTTAATTTTAGTTTACGCTTTCTGTGGAATAGTTGGTAGAGTGCTCGTACTTACTGTATATAAGCATCTACACGTCATGCGATAGGAGTTCTGACGTAACTGAACACAGGTTCGGACCAAAATGTGAAACCACTATCCATACGTAAACACGTGGAAACCTACCTTTTAATGGTTCTACTGTTGATCTATAGTTTTCGCCTTGTTTACCATATGTTAAGGTACGTTCTATTATAGCAAAAACTCCGCTGAGTGGACTCTTACGTCACAGCTTAGCCAACAGCCATACCAAGTTAAATAGACGAGAACAGAGCCTGTTTCAAATTTCTGCGAACTTGGTAGTGTGCACATCGTTGGTAGGGGAACATGGTAGGACTTGATAATGCGCTGAGACTACCAGTCAGACTAAGTGCTTGTCGAGTCCTGGTCTCGTCCGAATTAATCGGGTGACTTTACTATGTTCCCTAAGGCGCATATTCCACCGACCGGCTAGGGCTAAATACAAATACGGTGACGTGGTAACAGACATTCAAGACTTAGGTGGAGTTTCCATTGACCTCGCATTGCAGAATGCAAATGACATTGAGGGAAATGTTTGTTTTTCTTTTTATAGAAGTCTATTCAAATGTTTGTACTTAACATATCCCATGACGCCATTTTTTAATTTTAGTTTGTTTGTTTGTGATTTTACTGTATGATCATTGATCAATTTTAACTATGGCATAGAGTAAAACAAACATTTCCGTCACTGTCATTTGCATTCTGCAATTCGAGGTCGGTGGTAACCCCGCCTAAGTCTTGAATGCCTGTTACCACGTCACCGTATTTGTATTTAGCCCTAGCCGGTCGGTGGAATAAGCGCCTTAGGGGTTCAGAATCCATGTATATGTATGCCGCTGTACTTTCCTGCGCACCAGCGAAACCTGACTGAAATGAGGAGTTTAAATATAAATTGACTTTGGTTTTCAGGTGGTTTTGTGAAAGGAGTGTACGCAGTATCAGTAGCGGGTAGACCTCCCCCAAGTATAATCCGTGACTTGAAGAACAGAGGAATTATTTACCGATCGAGAGATACCAGCCAGCGCTAAAAGAAATCAATAAAGTAATGTAAGTTAAACGATTTCTTTTTGCTAAGATTCTCTTTACATTAGGCGGAATTTCCACCGACCTCTCATTGCAGAATGCAAATGACATTGCCGGAAATTTGAACTTTTCTTGTTAAAGAAATCTATTAAAATGTTTGTACTTAACATATCCCATGACGGCATTTTTTAATTTTAGTTTGTTTGTGATTTTACTCTATGATCATTGATCTATTTTAACTATGGCATAGAGTAAAACAAACATTTTCGTCAATGTCGTTTGCTTTCTGCAATGAGAGGTCAGTGGAAACCCCGCCTTTATTAATGATATCTGCTACCACGTCAACGTATGTGCATTCTGCAATGAGAGGTTTTAAGCATAGAAACACATTAACTGGAGTGGCGGGGCCATAATATGCCTTATGAGGCACCCGTTAACCTAAGCCAACTATCAGAGATAAGTACCAACGCAAAAAATATCGAAGTCTTACACATTGCAACATAGCAGAACGGATACCTGGACCGGGTCAAAAACTCTGTACTTAGCTTGTGCAGGCTACACTTATCACTGCTTTCCCCGCCAAATTGCGTACTTATCTTGTGGAGGCTACACTAGCAGCCATATTGATAACGGTCTCCAGCCACGGGATGGTTTTAAGGTAGAGATTTCCAAATATTATGTAAACAAATGACGGCCGAGTATGAAAACAAGTAATTCTACGTTTTGCTGCCGCAAAGATGTGAATGTGATAACATGAAAAATTCTGAAAAAATACAAGCTTTCTCGATACGCGCACCGAATTACTTCTTTTGTATAAAATCAGTGTAACACACACCTTTTTTTTAGAGTAATTATGGTTCAAGTGAAAAGATGTAAATATACGCTTAATGTAAGCTTTTATTTTCTATGAATGTTTCATCTTTCCACTGATTTGTCTATGGTGACTGGTGGGCATCCTCTGAATTAGTTCCAATCAATAGTGGCTCGCACGATGCCAGAACCTCTGATAAAGTCTACAGTCACGACATTACGTCTTCTACTCCGCAATTTTCTTGCAACTCTGTGTATATTTACATTTATTTATGATGTCTGAGTAATAAAATTTTGCGCTGTATAATCTGTGGTGGACATCATCTGAGGAGCAAACTTTCAAAACGTCACAAATCCATGAAAATTAAAAATTGATTTTATCATCGAGTTACCATCTTGAAGATGAGTTGAGTCAGGATTGCTAATCAAAACAAAAACAAAAAATATGTAGCCCAGTCTTCTGAAGGGTTAAAATCTTATATTCCCATTATAATAAAGCCAAAATAATTATGTTTTTCGGGTTTCCTGAACATTTTACGAAAATGGATTAGTGCCGTTTTGAAAGTTTGCTCCTCATCTGAACTTGTTCCACTCAATAGCGGCTTGCACGATGCCACACCCTCTAATAAAGTCTACAGCCACGACATTACGCCTTCTACTCCGCAATTTTCTTGCAACTCTGTGTATATTTACATTTATTTATGATGTCTGAGTAATAAAATTTTGCGCTGTCTAGTCTATGGTGGGCATCCTTTAAACTTGTTCCACTCAATAGCGGCTCGTACGATGCCAGATCCTCTCTTAAAGTCTACAGCCACGACATTACGTTTTCTACTACGCAATTCTCTTGCAACTCTATGTATTTACATTTGTTTATGATGTCTGAGTAATAAAATTGTGCGCTGTATAGTCTGTGGTGGACATCATCTAAACATGTTCCACTCAATAGCGGCTCGTACGATGCCAGATCCTCTGATAAAGTCTACAGCCACGACATTACGTCTTCTACTCCGCAATTTTCTTGCAACTCTGTGTATATTTACATTTGTTTATGATATCTGAGTAATAAAATTGTGCAGTGTCTAGGCTATGGTGGGCATCCTCTGAACTTGTTCCACTCAATAGCGGCTCGTACGATGCCAGATCCTCTGACAAAGTCGACTGCCACGACGTTACTTTTGCTGCTCCACGACTCTCTTCTGTACCATTCAGTTAGATTGTGGTTCACGAGCTCTGCGGCCTTCCGCAACCCTGTAACCCATAGATCGAATTAGATTAGGTAGAACCTAGACTCGTATTTGTACTTGGTTAAGTCATGCTTTCATATGGTATGCGCCAGTGGTAAGCTTGTCACAGCTTGCCCATTGCCCCAAGCCAGTGTAGGTTGACATCGAGGACGTGTACCAGTTTGCCAATGGCTCAAAATTCTTACGGAGACTAAATAAATAATGTCAGAAATCCATGGCGTTATTGGCATTGGACAAAGGAGCAAAGGGCCTAGGTTCATAAAACCGTCCTTCAGGACTTTATTATTATTGCCTTATAAATGCCTCAACACGACTTACCTTTAAATTTATCGAGTAAAACATCAATGGTAGTTGGAGTTAGTTCCGCCATAGCAGCCCAGGAGTTCCTGGGTGGTCTGAAAGTTAAAAAAAAAATAACATAGTCTATGATCAACTGCTATTAGTATCTGCCCAAAAGTCAGGACATGTAGAGTAGTAGTACGGACTCTTCTTTTCACCACCCGAAAGGTTGTTGGTTTGAGTCCCACACTGGCTACATTTTCTGGCCATGCTTCGGAGGGTATGTAAAGCAGGCGGTCCCGGGCCTTCCTAGTTGAGAGTAACTCCGCTAGGTTGGCTTAGGTAATAAACAAGTGAGATAATGGATCTGTTCTAGTGGTCTTCTTCTTCAAGTTTTAGCCGACTGGGTGGTTGGCAGCAACATGTGGCGTCGATGCCTCCACTCCCCTCGATCCTGGCAGGCCCCCTTCAGCTCCACGTATGTACTGGCCCCTACATCCCACATCACTTGCTGTAGATATTCTTTTCTCGGGCGCACAGGTCGCTTGACACCTTCTATGGTTCCACCTATGATGAAGCTTACGAAGTTCTCGTAGCAGATGCCCGATCCAGTGAGCTCTTGTACATATCGATGCAACCAGAGTTTTCTAGTAGTCATTTTTTTAATAACGTGGTAGCCCATGGAAAAGACCGAGGTCAATCTGAATGTGTCTACACCGGGTCGACTTCTTCTTCTGAGGTCACAATCTCAACGATTGGTTAGCAGCAACTCCCTGCATATCATCCTCCAGCTCTCTTGGTCCTGCGTCATCCCCTACAGCTCTTGGTACGTTCGAGTTCCTCATACCTTTCCAAAATTCCAGCGATGTATTTATACAGTGCTGAGACTTTCTGGACGTTGCCCCACTGGTGGTTCACTGGCGGCCACAGAAATGAAGATTCCATCACCATCTGTCTATTGTCGTAGCCAATAATTAGTCTTCTACCTGTTCGCCACACCTGAAATACGAAAAAAATGAAAGGCTATGCCACACATGGGCTCTTACTAAACGAAACAAAAACGCAACCAACAGTGTTCTCTAACTCCCAACCTGAGCTTGACATGTACCTATGCATAGCAGGACAACCAGTAACTGCAACCGACAGCGTCAGATTCTTAGGAATGCAAGTTGACAACGACTTAAACTGGAATAAACACGTGGCTGAGCTATTAAAAAAACTAAATAGTGGCCTCTTTGTAGTCAGGCGCCTTATAGAGTGGAGCCGGGATGTAAGCTGGTAGCTGGGATGGTAGCTTACTCGCTTATTAGTCGATGAGTACCTGGCCGGAATGAGGGGTGTTCGTGTTGGCACTGTTTTAATCGCCGGTTCCTTCCTTGCAGTTCTGTTTTGTAGTTCAAGATGGATGGATTATTAGAAGAAACAATATTGATTGATAGTGCTGCTACTAAGTGGCTTTTATTTTTTAGTAATGACCGTGAGTTTAGTATTCACCCTGTGAATATGGAAAGAGACCAAGAGAACTTCCAGTTCGTTCGCCACTTCGTTCCATAACTTAGTTAATATATGTCTGTTGTGGTGATCAGGATGCGCCTGATTCCATATAGGGATCCTATTAAATACTTCGGAAATGAGTTTTTCTATGTCCATTGTGAATATCCAAAAACTATTTGAAATCGTAAAACAGTAAGTGTATAAACACTGACAGACCGGGATTGTTGATTGTAGTAATAGCAGCAGTCACTTCGACATTGGAGGAGGAGAAGGAGGCCAACTGGGCATGCGCACGCCGCTCGACCAGCGCTTACAAGCTATGTAACAATCTAGGTAGCAATTATAATTCCTTCCATCTAGGCTCCCTGCGCCCATCCTGGTAACCTGCTAGGCTCCGTTGTGAACGGGTACACTGCCTGCTGAGGCAACATTGTTACATAGCGGTAAGCGAGTAAGCTATCATCCCGGCTACCAGCGTACATCCCGGCTCCACTCTGTAAGAACCCTTAGCTCTGTGTGTCCTCCAGAGTAAACTCTCCAGGCCTACCACTCACTTGTAATGAGCCATATAAACT
The DNA here is from genome assembly GCA_963971405.1 of Psococerastis gibbosa. Classification (NCBI taxonomy): domain Eukaryota; kingdom Metazoa; phylum Arthropoda; class Insecta; order Psocodea; family Psocidae; genus Psococerastis; species Psococerastis gibbosa. The sequence continues at coordinate 29,643,356 of OZ020491.1, forward strand.
ACGGCATATTGGCCTGGGGAGGGACCTCCGTAGGGAACATGGACGCTGTACTTAGGCTTCAAAAGAGGGGAGTGCGCTACATGCTAAAACTGGGACCTCGTGACAGTTGTCGCTCTCACTTCAAATGATTAAAAATCATGACAGCCCCAAGTCTGTACATATTTAGCTGCATCTTACATATCTTAAAGCCTGAGGTGTGGGGGACATTTGAACAAAACGGGGACACTCACACCTACAACACGAGACAACGGGGAGACCTTGTAAGGCCAGCGCCACGCACAGCCAAGTGTGAGCGACTGGATCCTATACTACAAGGTTTCGCCTACCTTACAAAACTCCCAATTGAACTGAGAGCGGCGAGAAATGCTTCTAACTTCTCTAAATTGCTTAGAAACCATTTCTTAGAGAAAGCTTTCTACACTGTCACTGAGGCACTAGCACAATGACAATGACAGAACTACCTGATTTTGACGATACTCTGACGATTTTATCTTATACTTTACATGTATTGTATAATTTAAAGGAAATATATATTGTATTGAATAATCACATGTTGAGTAGTGGTACAGACTCTGGCTTTCATCAAAAGGTTCTTGGTTCGAACCCCACACTGGCTACATTTTCTGGCCATGCTTCGGAGGGTATGTAAAGCAGGCGGTCCCAGGCCTTCCTTGTTGAGTGTAAGAGGGCTTTCTAGCCCTTACTCCGCTAGGTTGGCTTAGTTATAAAACAAAAAAGTCCTTATTTATTTATGCAAAGAATCTGGGGAACGGTCAGTGCCGCTGAAGGATGGAGAATATGAACATATATAAAGTTAGTTATATTCCTCAAAAAATAACAGTTTACAATATGGATGCATTGATACAAAATTTAAAATAATACAATATACTGTATGTAATATGAGTGCATGATAGGCCATCCACCCTGTACAATGATAAAACTCGTGTCTGCACGGGTTGGAGGCCAATCAAGTAGGAGAGAGAAATATTGACAACAACGTCGCCGGCTAGGAAAGAATTGTGGAGAGCCCCCCCCCCCCATTTTAAGAACTCTTGTCAAAGTGGGGGGGGGGGACAAATATAATAGGACAATCAGTATAGAAGGTGCAGCTCCAATCAAATCAAATGTATTTATAATTCTATCAAAGTACAGGATACATATCGTCAATTCCTACCCCAAATGTTCCTAAGAATGTACTTGGGGAGGGAACATACCATACTAGACTAAATTCAATTCAATAACAATGACATGTGTGCCTCAAATGAATAGCTATACTATTGAAAAAAGGAGAAGATATATTAATACAAATTGATAAATAGTTAATTAAAAAGATTTAATGATATTTGCTAATATTGACTGATTCTTTAGCGTCGGTAGAGGAACACTGCTGCTTTGATTCCACCGACCTGCAAGTGCAAAATACAAATACGATGACGTGGTAGCAGACATTCAAGACTTAGGCGGGGTTTACACCGACCTCTCATTGCAGAATGCAAATGACATTGACGGAAATTTGAATTTTTCTTTTTATAGTAATCTATTAAAATGTTTGTACTTAACATATCCCATGAAGCCATTTTTTAATTTTAATTTGTTTGTGATTTTACTCTATGATCATTGATCAATTTGAACTATGGCATAGAGTAAAACAAAAATTTCCGTCAATGTCATTTGCATTCTGCAATGCGAGGTCGATGGAAACCCCACCTAAGTCTTGAATGTCTGCTACCACGTCACCGTATTTGTATTTTGCACTTGCAGGTCTATGGAATCCCCGCCTTTGCATTGGGGTGAGTGTGCTCGGTCTTCACTTTTTGATGAGAAAAATTACTTATTGCACATTCTGGACGTTTGTTAGGGTGTTAGTTTTATTCTAACTTCGGAGACGTGAGATGATAAATTAATCGCAACTATTAAAGTAGGTACTTACTTCATTTAATGTTCCATCGTATGTAACCGTCGGGGAGACTGCGTATTTGCGGCCTATTTCTTGGTCCAAAAAGTGTACCAATTTTCTGTGTATATCGGCTGTCTTGCCAAACCCTTTAATGAAAAAAAAATGAGCAAAAACATTACATGCGTGTACATAAAAAATAGGAGCCAAGTTTCTGTTTTTACAATTTAATCAAATTGCAGCAAACTTGATGGTGTGCACAGCGTAACAGGGAAACATGGTGCGACATGATCACGCGCTGAGTCAGTCTAAGTGCGTGTCGAGTTCTGGTCACCTCTGAATTAATCGTGTGACTTTACTATGTTCCCCTACTCTGTTTGTTTAAAACAAATGAATTTATTTAATCCTATTTCCGGGGTTAAGTTAGTCAGTACAGAAAAACTGCTGTCCGTTAGTTTATACCCAAGGCAGTAGCGGATCATTTGCATCTCCGCCACATGCTGTAGCGGGTCTACCATGCCGTTTAGTGTTGTCTATATAAACTTATTCTTGGGGTTAAAATTGTAAACAAAACAATTTTCAACAGAACTTTCCATTCTAAATATATCTTGTTTACATTTTTAATCCCAGGTTAAGATTGTTGTTCAGTGTTATTCAGTGGCCCGAAGTCTGCCTCATTGGTCATACATGGCTATATATTTGTAAAGATTAATGGCAATGGTGTAATACTATTTAACAAAGGGTTAGTTGGAAATACATTGCCTGTTGTGTTAATAGCCATTAGTCATCGAACAATAAGAGCCCATTATCAGGGGAAGGGGGCGTTGTTTCCGGAGTGGGTGCTACTCCAATGACTATTAACACAACAGGCAATGTAAGTCCAACTAACCCTTTGTTAAATCATACATGGTTGTTTGTAAATATTTGAACTTACCTACTGGAAACTCTTGAATGTCCAAAATAACAACCTCCTGTGTGTTGTCGAGAAACCGTATTACGTCCCTGAGTATAATTCTCAAGGGATGAAGTTTAGCAATGCCATGGTTGCCCCAAAATTCTTCGTTATTGGACGGATAGTAACCGACACGGACGTCCAAGTAACGGACTCCGTGAATGAGCTGTCCGAGAACTGTTTCGTCCTGAAATTTGATTGAAAAACATCTTGAATTATTTTACTTTCATTAAGTGCTAACGGCCAAACCAAGTTGAGTCCTCGAGAACAGAGCCTGTTCCAAACTTGATAGTGTGCATAGCGGTCCCACCTGGTTCGACTAGCAACCGCTTCAAGACGTGCAAGTGGATTCCATAGAGAGAAGAATAGAGGACAAGCAGCTGCAATGGTTCGGCCACGTCCAAAGGATGGACGAGAGTTGGACCACACGGAGGCTGGCTGAAGTAAGGCCACAAGGTAGAAGACCCATCGCCTGACCGAGGACAACCCTCGAGGAAAGGATTGAACAACTCGCCGGAGCAAAAGGGAAAACAATGGCCGTGCTCAAGGCGTTAGCGACCGACCGGGGCGAGATCAGGAAATGGGTATGGGGGAAGAAGAAAAAGTGTACCTGGGTAACAGAGTACTTCCTGACTCTGGTATCGCCTTTATCAGCGTCATGCTCCCCATAAGCCGAGGCATCATGAGTCCCCGGTATAAACAGAGCCTTAATGCGAGTATTGCCGATTTCAGGTCGAAGATCCCACATCCAGTTGGGTTCTATCTGTAGACATGTCGCCCTTAACGTGTTGTTATACTGGTCGAGGTATGCCGCATAGTAGTCCAAACACCGGGGCTGAAATAGGAAAATATCTATAATTAGTACAAATTTGGCTATAGGCCGAAATAGTTCAGTTTGTAGAGAACTAAACTATGGCACGGTGGGTTGAGGTTCGTGGCTAGATATAAAAGGCACATTTTCAACGGCCCATCAGCCTGATCGGGGCGTTTATAATACCGGTATTTATTTAATCCACTGGGAAACAAGATAATTTTATAATGGAAAGTGCTACCTCAAAATTTGTTTGTTTACCGTTATAATCCTAGGGTATTTATTTAACCCCGGTATTATAAACGCCTCGATCAGACTGCTGGGACCTGGGTCCACCTAATCCGTAATGGATACCTTCATCGGTCGGGAAAAACGCGTTGCTCATCAGAATATCCCAAATGGAGCAGTAGTCAAGGGAAAGGACCCTTTATTAGACAGACAGTAGCGAAAAAAGCTCTATTTCGTTATGTGTACATACGCTTCTTTAAGAAGGAAGTTAACTATCTCCCCATATTATACACACTCGAATACTGGCCCAATATTCGATCCAATAAAGATGGGTCGAAGAAATATTGGATTGTGTTATATCAAAACTTCAGGTTCAATCATATTATTATATCCAATAGCCTACCGAAATTCAGATTCTAATCGTGTACTTCAACATTTAATTATTATCATTTTTTAATTACACCATAGCATTAGGCTTCCGCCATCAGCTCTTGTAGCCCAATACAACTCATAATCTGGTGAACCTCTGCTATTGACTAGAACAGGGCCCGTCTTAAGGTGTTTTCTGTCTGTATCCTCCCGGGTGTCGCACAGAGGGAAGAAAGTTTCCGCTGCTACACCTATACGGTGAAAATGCTTTTGAAGGTTGTCATGACCCGTAGTTAACCTGAATTCCGCCTCTGACTGGTATCTGGGTAGGTTCTTTGGTCTTTCTTCTGCACTAGTTTTTCCCACGTTTTCCCAGCGGCGTCGGTTCTGTGAGCTGTCCCGCACTTGACCTGGAAGAAGTTTTTGGTATGCCTCTTACAGTCACTTAAAGTCATTGGTTTGTCAGGTTGTTCCATACCAGCTCCCTCTCTGGCGATTCTATCAGCTTCCTCATTTCCATGGAGATCAGTATGTACTTCAACATAAATATTCCACATATTTATCGATTACTCGATCGAATAAATAGTAGTCTGTGTAATCACTAATCAGGGCCTTAGACTTATTTATTGGATCGAATATTGGAACAATATTATATAATATGGGTTAATTGGAAGAGTGGGTCGAAAGGCCCAAAATTCGCGCATATGGAAAATAAAGACAATTTTCTTTCTTTCTTTCTTTCTATTCGAGAGTGTAATGGGTAGGATTTGATTTAGATAATTTGAGTTCTACTAAAAATGTCGTGGGTCAGTTCGGGCTAATTTTTAACTGGCTATCAGTCCAACTGTGGAAGGTTATGCCCCATCATAATTTGTTGTGCTGAGAAAGTTGAATAGGTCATTGTCAAGATAGTAATATCCAAATATAAACACGTATAATAAACCATATTTTAATGCCTTATGACTCAGAATATGCTCAATTTATAAACATTATACTTGTGATGATAAAGTGGTCAGCATGCAAGCTGTTGCCCTATGGCTTTTGCTGGCGTCATTACGTAGCTTGAAGGCCTTAAAATTTTTTAAGAGATTTTCGTATGTTATGTTACACACTATCAGACTGTACATGCTTCAGGACATGTAGAGTAGTGGCACAGACTCCAACTTTCACCGGAACGGTTGTTGGTTCGAGTCTCACACGTACTGCATGACCATGCTTCGGAGGGCATGTAAAGCAGGCGGTCCCGGGCCTTCCTAGTTGAGTGTAAGAGAGGGCTTTATAGCCCTAACTCCTCTAGGTGGGCTTAGTAATAGAACAAAAGTCAATGTTTATTTCTTTACTATTATTTACGCATCATCAGTTTGGATGGCACGGCCACGTGCCAATGCATGGAGGTGCCGTGCATAATTTCTTGCCGAGACATCGTAGAAACCTCCCTTAAATTATTTTATTAATTATTATTTTATTTTATTATTATTGCTGTTTATAATATCCTATCAAATAAGTTTGAATGTTCGTCACTCCCAGTGAACATTAATATCCATGTCCCTTCAAACTCTCGGCACAAAAGTTTGTTTTAGATGAGCAGCACCAACTACCTACAAGAACTTGGTCTCAACAGAATGCTAACCATGTGTAATATTCTTTACCAGAAGTGTGACGTAGATATATTCCATGAATCAGTAAATAGCATTAGGAGGAATGACTTACAACATGCGTCATAATACTATAAGTACCGTTATTATTCCACTTGTAGCAACAATGACTATGAAAGTATTACTTCAGGTTTTGTTTGCCGTCTACGCCCATCTTATAACACCAGTCTTTTTGATAAATTCTAGTGTTTTTGTGATGGGATTAGATCGGATGGTTTCCTCTTCAGACCTAGGGTGGCCAAGAGTTTGGTATCGAGTTTGTCCCAGCGCTTCACATTCAAAGAGAATGTGTTCAGCTGTTTCTTCTTCAACTTCACACAGTCTGCATCTACTGTCGTTTTTCACGCCAACCCTATGCATGTGTTTTTTGAAGTGGCCGTGGCCCGTAAGCGTGCCAACCACCCTTCTAGCTTGCTCTCTACTTAAAGAGAGAAGCTGATCGGTGAATCAGTAAATAGCATTAGGATTAATGACTTACAACATGCGTTATAATACTATAAGTACCGTTATTATTCCACTTGTAGCAACAATGACTATGAAAGTATTACTTCAGGTTAGTCGTGTCTTATTTTCCTACTGTGGTCTAAGTTCTGGTTAAGTTCTTTCCTCTTTCATCTTGCGGCTCAAAATAATTTCGATGGCCAGGTGGTAACGTGCTTGTACTTGTGCGAGTCTTTACACGCCATGCGATCGGAGACGTGTCAACACGGGTAATAACCTAGAGAGGCGACTGAAGAGGTCAATCGGATGCATTCATTAAATTGTTTGTATGCGATTAACCTTTTTTAAAAGTAAAAAAAAAAAAAACTCCTTCACAGCACACCACGCCGCCTCTGACTGAACCATTTTCTGCACTGTGTTTACATTTAGAGTTCCGACCTTGGCTTCACATGCCCTCCTCTTGTTTTCCCACCACCGGATCTCATCACTTCAATTGTCAGAAAAACTTTCCTTTGAGTCCATCTTCCCCATTTCGCTAATCTGCGTCATCGTCTCACGCCATGTGAGCATGGTCAATGTTTAATAGCTTTATGTAGCGAGTTTTTATCAGTAAATGTCATGGAAATCATAAAAATCTTGTTGTTTGTGATATAAAGAGACATTCGGAGATCGGAGATGCTTCCTTGTCTAGAACAGTATGCAGTGTTTTATCGGTTGCATTGTAGAGTTCTAGAATCCGCCCTTAGTGTGATTAAAACCCGTTAGGTCACTTTTCCATAGTTTTATTCTGGGCCAAAACACCCCAACATTTTTTGAACTTCTTGTTTTCTTTTACCAGTCAGTGGGCGAAATAGACGTGGCAGGTGGCACCTGGCATTTCGCTGTGCGACGCCTACTGTTATTCTCTTGTCTTTGCATTTTAGAGCCTGTACCTCAGTACAATTACAGTCCTGAATAGGTAAACAATCGCGGAAACTAGTCTAATGGGTGTTGCCTTGAACCTGACCTAGGCATAACCAAACCATGACTAATTTCTTTGTCTGAATTCCTGCCGATTCTTTGTTATACAGCGGGCTATTATGGTAATTAGGCGGATGCACTTAGAACAGTTTTAGGCACAATAGTGCCAAAATCATTGTTTAGGCCACTCACGCTTTGACCGTTTTCATACACCTCACCTCTTTCAGGTTAGGTTAGGTACTTCTGTGGTATTGTCCATTTGGTACACCTAAAGCCATTGAACTTGATCAAGTCGAGCGTACACCTGTTATAATGTAATTGGTAAACATTTCTAAGCTTGGTCATTATCACTTGTACTGCTTACTTTACTTCCTTTATCCAAAGTCAGTCTGTGGTAGTTCAACGTTTAGACGTCAAGCCCAGTGCCGGGTTTGGCCTTGTGGGGCCCCTGGGCCGAAATTGTGTGGGGGCCCTTTCTCGGGCAGAAAAGTCTTTTATCCTTACACGAATATTCCACTATCATTTATAATATAGAGACTCAGAATGCAAAATAGAATAGAATGTGGCGCCCGTGGTGGACCCCCTCCCCCTCTCGTTACACTACTGCATCCAAGATTCACTTCTTCAGTATGTTCTAACACCGTCATTTATAGCTATCCATATTGGCGAGGTTTACCAGTCATTCATAAGACAGTAGGTAAGGCATTATTCAATTATTACACTGCGTATTGCTTAGGGCAACCCTTTTGAAATGACCTACTGGCTACTGCTTAAAATAATTAGGTGCTATATGTTCCTACCGTACTTTGTATCCGAGATCCGCATCTTCAGTATGTTCTTCCAACACAGTTGTCTTCAGCCATCCATGTTGGCTAGGTATGCCAGTCGTCCATAAGACGGGGGGTAAGACATTATTGTACTGTATACTGTTTAAAGGATCTCTTCGGAATAGGCCTATCCAGTCGCCATTTTGCATTCTTGCATTTTCCCATTGTATTTCGAGGCGGCGTACTTCGTTGTCGCCCACTACTGGAGAGACCAAAATCTCCAGGTATAAATTGCTGCATGGATCTGGAAATCAAACCTGAGATTTAGGGTTGTTTCCACTATTGCTGAAAAGTCTATACGCAAATTAACGTAATTATTTATTATAATTAATATACGTAATTAAAATAATACACCATCCACGCGTGCGGTGGCGATGCCGCGCAGTATTCCGTGTCGCTGCATAAGAAATCAATTTGATTTATCATTTCAAATCAAACCAAATAAATTTTATTCCATTCTTCAAGACCATACAGGTTTACATAAAATGTATCACTGAATAAAAATTACAATTAAAATAAATTAAATAAAAATTTATGAGGAATAACTGTGTTGCCACGTGCTAGGGCTGGTGCAGGCGCGGATCTAGAATGAGACCAAGGAGGGGGCTAAGATTAAGTACGATTTTTTTTTTTAACAATAGGGTTGAAGTATTGGGGTTTTACGCATTTTCAGATCAATAAGGGTTCTATATTATAGGTAATTAATACAATCGAGCACAAGGGAGGGGGGGGGGGGAATAAGACTGAAATAGTGGGGTTTTACGCATTTTGAGGACCCGAATGGGGGGGGGGCTATAGCCCCCATAGCCCCCCCCCCCCTCCGCGCCTGCCGCTGGTGTAGTGTTTCATTTAATCTGTTACGAAGGTGCGTGAATTTATACAAAGGGCTTTCATGATGAATTGTAATGCATAAATATCTTAAAAATAAATTTTGCACTTTTTCAATTTTTCTGTAACGAGTCAATTCTCCTTATAATTAAAATAAATAAATAAATAAGGACTTTTTGTCCTATTACTAAGCCAACCTAGCGGAGTTAGGGCTATAAAGCACTCTCTCCACTCAACCAGGATCCCAATCAATGCTGCAATATTTCAATTACGATCTTACACAATAGTCTTTAATTGTTTCTTTGCTTCTACAATATTTACTCATTTACAGCATTGGTAGTATACGAAATGTGACGTCATTTTCTTGTGTCCCATGTGTGCCACCGTTTTGGCTCTTTTGCTGCACAGTTAAAAACACCAACAAAGGAATCCAATCCTATCGAAAACTCATATTCGGAAAAAAAAGGAGATAGGCTCATTTAAAAATAGGCAACTAAAAAAAAAAGTAAATTCGTGTCGGGGTGGTACTACCCGTGGTACAGGAGTTTTCAGGTTGCATCAACAGCCTCCTGTTTAACCTATCGACAGTCAGGGAAGACTGCCGGGACCGCCGGCTTTACATGCCCTCCGAAGCATGGTAGTCAGAAGATAAATAATTGTACCACTAGAAAATTTTGGCATTCGGGTGGGACTCGAACCAGTCACCTTCTGGATGATAGTCCGAGTCGTTACCTCTACGCCATTCTGACTACTCATATCATGCATTAAAATGTTGAGGAACAATAATTGTTCCTCTATATTATTTTCAGAATTATTCTGCTATTGTAGGGATGTGATATTGTGGACAATTCTATGATCGATATTTCATTGGATAGTTGATTTTCTACACTTGTAAGGTTTTTCCCGCTCCGAATGTATCTTAATCATCAACAACTTTAATCAGTTTAATAATTTCCATGACCTTTACTGATAAATACTTGCTACATGAAGCTATTAATCATTGAGCATGTTCACATGGCGTCTAATGCGTTACATAGATTAATTAGCCCAATGGGAAACAAGAACTACAAAAAGGACTTTTCTGACAATAATTGAAATCTGCTGGAGGACGATGTTTTTCTTTGGGATATCGGTAGGGTAAATTGGGACAGAGCTGCCCTTATAGGGCACGACACCTCCATCTATTCCTTACCGGGGCTTTATATAGTCTATGTTCTACTCACAGAGAAAATCTTCTGTTTGTACCACTATATAATGTATTGGTGTATGCTGTTTTGTACAATTAAATACTTCTCTATTTATATTGCCAAAATCCTAACTGCAAGACGATTCAATTTGTCTGCTTCAGCTTGTCCCATTTTACCCTAGACCCGTGGCAATCGAGGTGACGAGTCGGTCAGCGTAACACCTGTGTTTGCACCATTGGTTTGCACTGCGCATGCTCATGGACTCAAACCACAGAACATCGTATAATTATTTATTAGGGCTGCCACATTCCGTGGTTTACCTCAGAATTCCGTGGGAAATAATTCTATTCCGGGATCAACAATTTTTGAGTACCTAAGAACAGTGGGTACTGTAGGTACGTAGGCTACAGTTCAATGTGAAGGGTTGTAATACTGCAATTTACTTTTGGCCTACGGTACTGCATGCTGTTTTGGTGTTATGTGCTGCTGACTATTCTGTAAAGTGCAGTGAAGTTTTCAATTGCAAACACAATATAAGTCTAATTAATTTTTAATTGTGGAATTTTAATTTTTCCGTTAATTATTTAGTACGGTAATATCAAAACACAAGAATCTTTAATCCTATTTACATAATTTGAAATTTAGGTGTCACTGCTTCATCATTTAGCCTAGCTTATTAGGTGCAGTAGTAGAAAAAAAAACTAAATGCACTAAATACTAATGATGGTAGGCTACGATGAGTACCAGGCTGGGCAGCCAACCGACTTCAGCCGTATTCCTAACAATTTTTAAATAATTCACGGATCGAATACGGAATACTCCGAAATTTTTTAAAATGTTGGTCCCCTTTATATGATATGATTTTTTTAACTCTCATCTGTCCGTGGCCCTGGTTCCTAACCTTATCTGGTTATTTTAAATTTTAATTGTAACTTTAAATTGCAGCCGATAAAAAATACCTATCAGCTTCAGATTCAACCATCACAAATTGACATGATTCGATAAATTGGCATACAAATATTGGTATGCATAGGTATTTCCCCAAAAATCCACAGAAAAACCTCAAAAATTGTTGATCCCGGAAATTTCTCGGAATAGAATTAGTTCCCACGGAATTCTGAGTTAAACCACGGAATGTGGCAGCCCTAATAAATAATTATACGATGTTCTGTGGTTTGAGTCCATGAGCATGCGCAGTGCAAACGAATGGTGCAAACACAGGTGTTACGCTGACCGACTCGTATCGAGGTGCATTGCAGTAGGATTAATTTTTTTTTTTTTGCACACAGAGCCAAACTATCAAGAGGTACGCAACCTATTGGGTTTTGTTTACATTTATAACGACTGTATGTACATTTAAAAAATATTTTTTTGCAGTTTTTTGGTGTTATTGGAGGGTAAAACCCATCCAAATTGAGTTAGCCCAAAATGTAATCAAAATCCAACGAGTAGCTTAACCACAAATGGACGAACCAACAGATAAACGGACATTTCGTAAAAACCACTTTTTTGGGATCCTGGTACCTCAAAGCGTGTAAATCCCCTGAAATCGAACATTTCGACCTACACAATACTCACAATACTAACGTATAAATAGGCAAGCAATAATAATATTATTGCTGTGTGGTAATGTGTAGGCCTGACCTATCTAGAATTCAAGTCCCCTTCAGGTGGTGGACGACCCCCCCCCCCCCCCCCCCCCGTGATATCCGAAATGTAACCATAGGAAAATTATTTACCATGAAATTAATCATTTTCTCTCTCTACTAATCGATAAATTGGAAAGCATGTTCGAGTAAACTCGGACCGGTTCTTTTCATTTGTGCATAAAAATTGATGGGACGTTTGTTTTAAGGAGACTATTACTTAGATCCTTAACTTATCTATTATAAATTAAGTTAATGTGTAAAATTACAGTTATAAATTATAAAACGATCAACACGTATAATAGATAAGTTAAGTATCTACATAATAGTCTCCTTAAAACAAAAATCTTATCAATTTTTAATGCACAAATGAAGAAAAACTGACAAGTGGAATAGCCGCCTAAGGACCGGTTACTTTACACATAAGAAACAAATGTGAAACTTACATTTTACACCTAAGTCTCGCCTTCTCAGCACTTTCGGATGCTCCGACAAAATAGAGGCTATACACAAACACAAATAAGTCACATAATTAATTAATTTCTTGCTAAACATGATCGTTTCCTTATTAACACCATATAGCTTTATATCTATCACTTGCCACTACGCGTGACTGTGGTAAGCTAATAACTACGTATCACACCGCAATGAGCATAGTAATTGTATCCTCCAGTCGTTTGTTTGGCCTTTATTAGTGTTTAGCGACCGGTGGACTGGCACGACCTCTGTTGAGGTCTGCAGACACTAAAGTGGTCATTGTTCATTGATTGATGGCTAGTCCTTGGATCGAATTTCACTGGGGTTAGAATTTTAAGCTATCATTAGATTTCCGTAGCATCAATGCTTCCAAATACCTTATATATCGGGGGTCTCGGATCTGTACTTGGTTAAGGTGCCCATTCCATTGACCGGCTAGGGCTATTTCCAAAAACGGTGACGTGATAGCAGACATTCAAGACTTAGGTGGCGTTTCCACCGACCTCGCATTGCAGAATTGACGGAAATGTTTATTTTCCTCTATACCATAGTTAAAATTGATGAATGATCATACAGTAAAATCACAAACAAACAAACTAAAATTAAAAAATGGCGTCATGGGATATGTTAAGTACAAACATTTTAATAGATTTCTATAAAAAGAAAAATTCAAATTTCCGTCAATGTCATATTTGCATTCTGCAATGAGAGGTTGGTGGAAACCCCGCCTAAGTACAGAGTAGCTTACCATAAGCCAAGTATGATCCAAAATGTCTCTAGTTTTAATTCTACGTTGTGGATCCACCACCAGCATCCTTTTAATCACATTGTGCGCACTCTGCGACACGTGCACCCAAAATCTTCGAGGAAACGAGTAGTATCCGGTCAGGATTTGTTTATTCAGTGAAATTTTTGAGTCTCCTTGTAAAAAAGGCGTCGTCCCAGATAAACTACAATAAAAAATAAACAAAATTACATTAGACTTCAAATAGATCAAATTCGGTGGATCCAGGCAGGGAAGATTAACGTTCGCCGCGTAAACAATGAAGCGACAAAAAGCGAGATTGAGCTTGGAGGGTTAAGTCATAACGACGCATAAGCTAATCACAGTCATGATTAAGCTATTTAGTATGGAACGCCGGTATCCAGTGTATATACAGTAGATTCGATAGTGCAATATACTTCCGCAGATTACGGAAGACTTGACCCGCCGTTTTACTGGGGTATTCCATAACCCCCCCCCCCCCCCCCCAACCCCCTGGTAGTTAGCCCCTCCCGAAATAAAATCCTTGACATACAGTATACTAATTCAAGTGGAATATTAATTATATTACAAAATTTTTGTCATTTATGAGATTTGATGAGATTTAGTGTTGTTCATTGTTGCATTGCATTGTTGCAAAGTAGCTCCTGCGTCTTATGGTCACAAAGGTGAAGACTCAAAATTCCCAAATCTTTATCTCCCCGTAGTGAAGATGGAAGCGACTGAACTGATAAGGGACCTAGTTTGAGCCGATAAGCAAAAAACAGCCTTTTCTGTGCAGGGCACGCTTTTGTCGTGGGGTTGGGCTCCGAAGGTGGAGGAACTCAATGAAGAATCAATGGCATAAATAAATAAATAAGGACTTTTTGTTATATTACTTAGCCTACCTAGCTGAGTTAGGGCTAATAGCCCTCTCTTACATTCAACTAGGAAGGTCCGGGATATGCCCTCCGAAGCATGGCCCGAAAATGTAGGAAGTGTAGGACTCGAACCAACAACCTTTTGGGTGACAGTCAGAGTCCGTACCACTATTCTACATGTCTTGATAATACATACTTAACGTGTCTGGGCCTAGGACACGTTGATCCAAAACGTTGCGGCCTGGATGGCCTTGTCGTTGGCGTCCAAAAGATCCCTCTGGGACACGGCTTCTCTCAGCCTAGGACAGACCAGAAGGTGTCCGTCGTCCTGGACTTGTCCGCACTCGCAAGTTGAGACCTCCGCCAGTCCCCACCTACACAAGTTCGCACGGCATCTTGTGACCCCCGTTCTTAGTCTATTCAGGCTCCGCCATGTAGGGTACGACAGTTGGGCTCCGGGCGCCATTTTTTCTTGGATGTTTGGTGTTAGGTTCTTCCACCGGTCGGTTCGATTTGCGCTGGTTGTTCCCGCCACCCGTGTCGTACGGCTGAAGAAACTCTTTCCGGACTTCAGGCGGTTGTACCCAGCTGACTGTCCGTGAAGTGGGTGCCGGGGGTCATCCTCTGCTTTGGTCCTTTCGTTAATAATGATGCAGAAAGCAACGGGAGACCACTGCATTACAATTCCCTAGTATTTTCATCAAGACTACAATTGCTATAATGATCGCCGGTCTTCGATGGAAGATGCATTTGAAGAAGAGAAGTTGCAATTTCTAGACCCCCTCCAAAATTAAGCACTGAATCCGCTCTTGGACGCCTATGAACGACCGTGAATCCGGCGAATGGTCCGCGACTGGCTGATGTCTGGAACTAATGGGTCTTCCCGCCAAAAATATTTATTTTCTCTCTGTTTCAGATTCACCGGGTCATTTATCATCTCTTGACGAACTTTGGAGAAATTAGCGCGCCAGGTTTATCACTGCTACAGCCTCGATATTGACGTGAGGATTTAAATACTGTACATAGTAAGTGCGGTAAACCGATTTTTATTAAAGCATAATTAAACTCATTATACAACTTACGTAAGTTTATTTAGTAATATCTATACTATCATGTCAGAATCGTAGGATAGGACAATGAAATGTCCTTAGGTGCCCATTCCATTGGCCGGCTAGGGCTATTTCCAACAACGGTGACGTGGTAGCAGACATTCAAGACATAGGTAGCGTTTCCACCGACCTCGCATTGCAGAATTGACGGAAATGTTTATTTTCCTCTACGCCATAGTTAAAATTGATCAATGATCATACAGTAAAATCACAAACAAACAAACTAAAATTAAAAAATGGCTTCATGGGATATGTTAATTACAGACATTTTAATAGATTTCTATTAAAAAAAAAAAAACATTTCCGTCAATGTCATTTGCAATCTGCAATGCGAGGTCGATGGAAACGCTACCTAAGTCTTGAATGTCTGCTACCACGTCACCGTTATGGGAAATAGCCCTAGCCGGTCAATGGAATGGGCGCCATATGAACGAATAGAGCAATTTTTTTAAATACAATAAATAATGACTTTTTTTGTTGTATTACTAAGCCAACCCAGCGGAGTTGGGCCTATAAATAGTGGTCACTGAGGATGTCAGGTCAAAGGAGTTCCAAAACTGAGGCCAATTGGTGTTAGCCACGGCCACATACCATGTATCAAAATAAAGAGGAACATTTCTTCTACTTTTGATGTCTCATTTTTGGCTCTACCATTGAAATCTCGTGAGAAATTTGACTTTGTGCAAAAAATAAAACGGAAAATTCGGGGATCCATTTGCTCTTAATCCCCGTAATATTCTATGTATGAATATATAAATTATCGCAAATCACAAGTAAAATTGTTGAAAATAGCTCTTTTTTTTAATCGAGGACTGTACCTTTTGCTTTGCAGGATGAAATGATAAAAGAAATTAAACGCCTGGAATCAATGAATATAATTGAAAAAGTTCCTTTTAGCTCTTGCTCTTGGGCTACACCAGTAGTGCCAATCGTAAAAGCTTTAGGTGATTTACGTCTCTGTGGGGACTATAAAGTTACTGTTAATCCACATGTTGAAATATCGGACTACCCAATTCCATTAATTGATGAAATGGTTGCGAAGATAGGCCATTGTAAATTCTTTTCAAAATTTGACATTCGCGAAGCCTTTTTAACTATGCCAGTAAATAGTGAAACCAGTAAAGTTTTGATTATTAATACTATTCTAAGTCAACACCAAGAAAAGTTCAAGTCATGCCAAGCCACCAACGTGACAACAATCCTTTCACAGTTTAGCCAGGCTAATTTTAAATCGATAATGGCGGGAAAATACTTTAAGACTTAACAGTAGACATTGACCCTTGGCCCTGCTGCAAATTCTTGATATATCCGCCATCTTGGTTTGTGGTATTAGGCTTGTTTACTAGCCTATTCAGGCACGGTTTCTGCCCACTATTCCACTGAATTGCAGCGCGTATTATTCCAGAACCTCGAATAAAATCCATAGCGACTATGTTGGTATTCCTAGCCCAGGCGTCTGTTCTGAAGGCAGATGTTAAATCGTGATTCACAGCCTCGGCTGCATGTCGTAAACCTGTAAAGAAAACCCGAGTATGTTACATTTAGAGATTTCACTGTAGTTGGCAGCGGAGTATCTATGGGTAGTAGAATGGTTGGACACAGTCCCAGGCCACGGTGTGGGCCCATAGGACAGTGGACCTCCTGATTATAGGGGATTTGGGAAACACAGTGAAGTCACACGATTAGTTCGGAGGAGACCAGGACAAGTCCTACCAGTTTTCCCTACCGGCACTGTGCACACGACCAAGTTATCTGCATCTTTGAACCTGCTCTGGTCCGCTGGATTCAACTTGGTATGGCGGCCGGCTTTATCTAGGGGTAAGGTGGCTATTCCACCGGCCAATTTGCTTCACTAATCGTGGTGCCGACGTGGTAGCAGACATCATTAATAAGTCTCTACCATATTATAACTTAATTTATAATAGATAAGTTAAGTACCTACATAATAGTCTCCTTAAAATATGGCAAAGACTTATTAATGATGTCTGCTACCACGGCGGCACCACGATTAGTGAAGAAAATTAGTCGGTGGAATAGCCGCTTGACTTACTACTTACTAGCCAACGCCCACCCTTGACCGGTTAGCCATTTGGTCCAGTATCTCCTTGCTGTCGTAAGGACAATGTTGCTCGCGTCCGTTGTGTTACCTTACGTGTTTTGAACTATTGTACAAGAAAATTTTACTGACTGGTTGTAAGTAACTTGAGTGACTTCCAAGGTGACAGAATCTGCCAATAACATAAGCACTGGGCAAACAGGACGTGGATTCCTCACGGTTTCCAATTACAAATTAACACATAGCAGAAATTCCGTCAACTATAGAGGTTTGAGCTACTACAATGAAATGATCAGAGCTGGTTACCTAGAAAATATTACCTCGTCTATCATTAAGAACTATACTATAAGTCTACTCACAGGTAGTTTTAAAAAGTAATGTTAGTGTGACGAACAAATAAATAATCTACTACAGTAAATTCGTAAGTTAAGTCGGGACATGTAGAGTAGTGGTACGGACTCTGACTTTCACCCGAAAGGTTGTTGGTTCGAGTCCTACACTTCCTACATTTTCTGGCCATGCTTCGGAGGGCATGTAAAGCAGGCGGTCCCGGGCTTTCTTAGTTGAGTGTAAGAGAGGGCTTTATAGCCCTAACTCCGCTAGGTTGGCTTAGTAATAGAACAAAAAAGTCCTTATTTATTTATTTATTTATTTAAATTGTGTGGTGATCTCAACGCGCCTTTTTGGCACCGGTTTTAGTAGAAATTGTAATGTTTCTTCTTTCTTCTTCTTTATTCTCTCTAATAAATAAATAAATATTGGCTTTTTGTTCTATTACGAAGCCAACCTAGCGGAGTTAGGGCTGTAAAGCCCTCTCTCCAGAGGCGTAAAGTTGGCGGGGGAATGGTCCATCTTGCCCCCCCCCCCCCCCCCCAGCCTCGAGCATTGTAAGACGTGGTTCATGGAGACCCCGGGCCTCTTTGCAGCAATATGAATATAAGCATTCTTTTGTTAGCTTTGTAAAATCTACAGCTATGCTGTACTACAATACTATTAAAATGCGTAAAACCCTACTATTTTGCACTTATATTTTCAATTTTTCCTTATCCTGCCTGACGACGTCATACGGTCTACTTAGTTTTGCCCCCGCCATCATTCTAAAACATTACGCCTCTGCCTCTCTTACATTCAATCTCACCTTTCATGTTGTCCAAGAGAAAGTCTTCTGGTCTTGGTGTTAATTGTCCCATAGCCGACCATACTCCTGAGGGAGGACTGCAAAAATAATAGTTTTAATTGGATCTTGGCAAGTGGGTGCCCTAATGGGTAGGGGAAAAATCTGATGGCTCCAAATATGGTTAAGAAAGGGAATTCTCTACCAGTCCTTAGGCCTAACTAAACTAAGTTTAGTTCAGATTAGTTTTAGCTTAGTTATTAGTATTAAGGGGGCCCCAGCACGGGAGAAATCCTTTGGGCCACCCCTACTTCATTATATCACTGTATATGTAATATTGAAGAAACGAAATACATTTATTATTTATATTTATTATTAATAGTCATCGTGCCAAAGACATTGGTTTAACTTTCCCTCATAGGGCTATGCGAAGTATAGTGAAGGGATTGTGGTCAACCAAATAATGGTATACTTATGAATGATGGCATCTCGGAATTTTCAAATGTAAACAATGTATATCAACTGATCGGTGCTTGTGGTCCAGCAATTAAGACAACGCCCCGGTTACGCTGAGATCGTGAGTTCGAATCCCCCAAGTCCAGTTTTTCTTTAACCTCTAATTTTGGTTATAACGAGGAGGTTGCCCCTTCAACCAAGTTAATTTAAAGTCAGTACCTTATAATACTACAAAATAATAATAGTAAGGCGCCCATTCCATTGACAGGCTAGGGCTATTTCCAAAAACAGTGACGTGGTAGCAGACATTCAAGACTTAGGTGGCGTTTCCAACGACCTCGCATTGCAGAATTGACGGAAATGTTAATTTTCCTGTATGCCATAGTTAAAATTGATCAATAATCATACAGTAAAATCACAAACAAACAAACTAAAATTAAAAAATGGCGTCATGGGATATGTTAAGTACAAACATTTTAATAGATTTCTATAAAAAGAAAAATTCAAATTTCCGTCAATGTCATTTGCATTCTGCAATGCGAGATCGGTGGAAACGCAACCTAAGTCTTGAATGTCTGCTACCACGTCACTGTTTTTGGAAATAGCCCTAGCCAGTCAATGGAATGGGCGCCTAAAGACATGTTATGTTACACATCAAATGAAAGCTATATTTTAGACATTTAATTTTGTATGCTAAATATGAACCTAAACCTTAAGGTTGAGGTATAATTGGGAATCGAAATTTTTACCGCATTTCGATATTCCTCAAAATATCTGATGTAAATGGGGGGTTTGGGCTTCCATTCTTACTTTGCAATAACTCCGGACAAATAATCCATTAGATCCGGTAAATGCTGTTTGTCACCCCATTGCTGGTTCACAGCCGGCCACAAGATGTCGCTCTCATCGAGCATTGGCCCGTAGTTGTACCCGATGATTAGTCTCCTGTTTTGAGCCCAAATGTCTCTCAGTGGGGTCCTGAAGTTAAACTTTGAGCTAGGCAGAGCGTAGTTGCCCAGTTGTTCTTCTAGAAATTTAACGAATGCTCTGTGGACCTCGTCGTTATTGAAACCTGAAAATTTGGGAGACAATTTAAAGTAATACGAGAATTCTTCCTAATGTCTTCTTCTTCTTCTGACTCTACACCCTTGCAATCGTCTTCCTGTCACAAGACGTCGCTCTCATCGAGCATTGGCCCGTAGTTGTACCCGATGATTAGTCTCTTGTTTTGAGCCCAAATGTCTCTCAGTGCGGTCCTGATGTTAAAACTTGAGCTAGGCCGAGCTTAGTCACCCAGTTGTTCTAGAAATTTTACGAATGCTCTGTGGACCTCGCCGTTATTGAAACCTGAAAATTTGGGAGACAATTAATTGTAGTACGAGAATTCTTCCTAATATCTTCTACTTCTTCTGGCTCTACAACCCTTGGTAAAGTCTTTGCAATCGTCTTCCTGTCATGCTTACTTTGTAGATTTTGTCCGCAAAACCGATCGGGCGTACCCCGGCAACGGTAAGTGGAAACATCTAGCTTCTAATCCTTTCACCACCGAGAAGAGACCATAAACTTCAACGACCTTTGGGTTTGCACCGACTACGGCTTCAGGTTAGCAGGGTACTGGGCCCAGAAACTAGGAGTCTCTACCTCAGACACGAAAAAGTAAAGTAAAGGCATGCGGTCTTCAGACATACCTGTCTGATATGTTGCGCTTTTATAATATGTCTTCTCCATTGAGTATTGCGTCAATTATTTATTTATTTTTCCTAGGTAGAGACTCCTAGTTTCTGGTCTCAGTATTCTGTAAACCTTGCCCAAAGTTCGTGGAAGTCTTTGATCTCTTCTCGGTGGCGAAAGGATTAGCCGCTAGATGTTTCCGTCAGCGTTGCCCGTTCGGTTTTTTGTCCACGTGTATAAAAAGAGATCTTCGGGGAGGCTCCTTTTCTGTCAATATCGGCGTTGTTTCTTATACTCCACTCCTTGGCGCTACGGTTCGTGAAGGGTCCTGGCCCTGCCCCATCGCGCCAGTTATCGACGCCAAGGGTCGCCAGATCCACCTTGACGGCGTCCAGCCATCGCCATCACTTTGTGTAAGGCTGCTCTTGTAGCCCTATTGTCTGGCATTCGTTCCACGTGCCCTTGCCACCTTAATTTCGGCTACTATCGGAGGTTCTCGGTATATCGCGTAGAGCTCATCATTTCTACGGGTATGCCATTCTCGCAGTCCCTAACAAGGTAGATAAAGCAGAAGACAAAGCCGCCCAGATCGCTGTTTATTGGACTATAAATACTAGTGGGAAGTGGACACGCTAAGTAAGTAACTTACCAGCTTCGAAGCCATGAGCATCCAGAATGACGATTTCTTCAGTTTTATCCAGGAAAGTCTTCAGGTCGTTGAATTCCTCCCTCAGGGGGTGAAATTGTAATACCCCGTGATTGCCCCACCACTCTTCACCATCGGTTGCTTGGGCGTAATGTGCTGGCCGTAGGTCTATGTACCTGGCGCCGTAGATCAGCTGACTTAAAATCGGTTCATCCTGTATGGATGGAAGATTTAGAGTGAAGAACTAAATCAGTTACTTAAATTAAATACCGTATTGTTTTTATTCTCAGAGTACACCTGAGGCGGCATTTTGAGGAATGACCGCCCCCCCCCCCCCCAAATAAAAAGCTGTGTCCACCACTGCTTCCCCTAGCTTCGCATTGCCTTGATGAACGCCAATCTTTGCTAGGAGAAGAAGAGCATCATCACGATGTTCTGCAGTACGTACTAGGCTTATAGAATTGTACAATATAGTTGATTTGCGTATACTGCGGCAATTTCAAACTATGAAAATACCCGTGTTGCACTCACATGTGGAAATGGGGATACCTTTTTCCCATACTCAATGAAATATTGTAAGAAGATCCACCCTGACCTTATAGGACCCACAAGAGGAACGAGTGGGCTCTCAGGATGGGCAGTGGCGTAAATAATAACTTCTGCTGCGCCCCCCCCCCCCCCCAACGTTTTTATGAGTGTTAGTCAATAGTGGTATTATAGTCAACATGGATATCAAATTGCAAATTGAATATTTTTATTAATTACGTAAATTTCTAAATGATTTTATTATTTTTGTGAGCCGAAACGCCCCCCCCCCTCCAGCAATGCTGTGCCCCCCCCCCCCCCATTACAATATTTCAGCGTTTATTTGCCTACAAACTAACCTGTGTGACTGAGTATTTCATAATAATCCCATCAGGTTTGTTGAGATCAGCTTCTTTATAAGCTGAGGAATCGTGCGTGCCTGGTATGAAGAGGTCCCGAAGACTTCTGTCCTGAATTTGCTGTCGAAGATCAGCCATCCACGTCGGTTCTGTCCGTATGCAGGTTACCCCTTGCCACGGGTTGCTGGACTGTCTGTAAGCGATGAACAGTCCGAGACATTGTGCCTGCAACAGGGGCAGATTTAATTATTGTCAAAGAATTTATTATTTTTTCATGAGCTCAAAGAATTCGGTCGACTGGGTATTTTTGTACTATAAATGCCTCTTCAGGTGTCATAATGATTATACTGGGGAGTTGAGTCGTGACCGTCGGAGAGGTAGCACGTGCATGCTTGTTCGGTGCGGTTGTGTCTTGATAATTACTGTGCTTTTTCCTTGTGATATAGCATACTTTATAACACTTTTAAATTAATGAACTGATACAGTTGGATGTTAGAGTTACTTCCTTAACGTGTGAAAACTTTTACCCCCCCCCCTCCTCCTCCACATCGGCGATAGAAACCCAGTCGACAGGGGTATAACTGTCCAACACTGGATCTACAACTTTAGGCCCTCCTATTCTTACACCTACACCCATCCCGTTCTAAATAATGACCTACAATATTCCGTCAGAACACACATCAGGATAAATCAAGGTTGAAATGCCAGGCGTGTCAGATGAAATTGGGTCTTCTAGCCCATATGGTCGACACCACAAAATAACCGGCGAGTCCTTTGCCGAGAAAGTAAAAGGAGATATTGCTATGCAACTAGCGATTTTTACCGACCCACCAAGGCTCATCACCGAGGAGGATAAGTTGGAATTTCTCGATATTATTGGCGATGAACTATTTGCACTGCCAGTTGACGTGAGTATGCCTCACTTTATATCTACATTTCGTAGAGACAAATATATAATTGTTACAGCTGGTAATGAAGCGAGCAAAACATGGCTCAGTGAAATTGTTACTAAGCTGAAAGTATGGGAAGGTCACACCTTACAGGCCATACCTGTGCGGGATATCCCGAAGTTGGTAAAAGGAGTGCTTTGGTTACCAGGAAAGAAAAAGCCTACTAATGAAGAGATTCTAAAAAAGCTTCAGAAACAAAACCCGCGTCTTCATACAACTCAGTGGAGGATTTTCAATCGCCATGAAGACAGTCATGGAACAAGGCTCGGGGTTGGAATCGACGAAGAGTCGTCTAAGATCCTTCTCGGTTATGAAAACAAGCCGCAATGGTCAACTAGCAGGGCAGTTTATACGCCTGTCTCCGATATAATCTTGCGACGGAAGGAAGCGAGAACCCAAAAGCAAGCCGGTAAAGCTCACGCGACAGTGCCGAGTAAGAAAAACGTAAAGGAACCTCAAGCAGCCGTTAAAATTGTACCAGCTGAAAAAGTGAGCAAACAGGTACTTGTACACAGTCCCCAGCTGAAGAGAAAGGCAGGAAGCCCGCAGCTGCAGACCACATTATCTCAAGATAGGGCTGACCCTTTTCAGTCCTCGAAGAAACTACTGAGGTCACCAACAAAAAACTTCAGACCTGATAAAAAGAAAAAGATCGAAGATAAAGACACAAACGTTGGGAAAATTACAAACTTCCTACTTAGAGAGAGAGGTCAAACTCCCTACCCCTAGTTAGAACGTCAGCATCAAGTCTTTTATGTGATAACACGCCGAAGACACAAAATAATACAGATAGTGCAACACACCATTGTACTATACATGACAACAAAGCTGAATGACCAAGATTCTACAAGCAAATATTCAACACTCAAAAGCTGCCACAGCAGTTCTTTTGAAAAGAATTGTCGAGTTAAATATTGACATTGCAGCAATTCAGGAGCCTTGGTTAGGACCTGATGGTCAGTTGAGGGGTCTTGGCCCTTTTCGTGGAAACATTATTTGCTGTCCCTCTGTAGGTCGGCCGAGAACCATGTTGCTAAGTCGATTGCCTGTAACCCCGGTGCCTACTTTTGTTTCAAGGGACCTTGTGGCGGTTTACTTGCAGCTACCCAATGGGTCAAGAAGAGTTCTTGCGTCGGCATACTTTCCAGGAGAATGCAGTGATATCCCTCCTCCAGAAGTCATAAGACTAATTAATTTCTACTCTTCAAAGCAGCTGCCATTAATTATTTGTTGTGATGCCAATGCTCACCACACTATTTGGGGAAGCACAGACGTCAATGACAGAGGTGAGAAATTACTTGAATTTATCATACAGCAAGATCTTCACATCCTGAATAAAATAGGAAAACTAACATTCGTCAATGCAATAAGGGAGGAAGTACTGGACCTGACGTTATGCACTCCACGGCTATCTAATTGTGTGACTGGGTGGAAGGTCTCAGAAGAAGAGTCTCTCGCCGACCATAAACATATTCTCTTCCAACTAAATGATGGGCCTATTCGTAAATATAAATGCATACGGAATCCAAAGAAAACGAACTGGACGATATTTGAGGACGAACTGAGACTTCGCATGCAAGCATTGCCAGTGATGGAACCCGAAGACATCGGGGAGTTAGAAAATCTAGTTTCGAGTACTCTCACTGCAATCTCGGGAGCCTTTGACGAAGCATGCCCCTTAAGTAGAGTAACCGATGTAGTAGTCCCAGCATGGTGGAACAACGAAGTAGAGGAAAGGAGAAATGAAACCAGAAGGTTATATAATAAACAAAAACGCACCAAGAAGTCTGACGACATTGAGGCGTACAAGAAGGAAAGAAATGAATACAAAAATACAATAAATCGATTAAAAAATGAGTCTTTTCGTAAATTTTGTAGTGATATTGGAGGCGTAGAGGAAGCAACCCGATTACAGAAATGCCTTAAGAAAATGCCACAACTTATAAGTGGCCCAATAACCAAGCCAAATGGAGAACACACATCAGAAGATGTTGAAGCTCTTGAGACCCTTCTAGAAGCACACTTTCCTGGCTGCACCATTATTCCTGACCCGGACTCTGCCGCAAAAGGTTCTCCGTCAGCCAACGCACTTCGCGAAGTTGATGTTGAAGTGATAAATAATATAGTGACTCCTCATAGCGTAAAATGCGCAGTCATGAAGTTCTCACCATATAAATCACCCGGCCCCGATGGCATCTACCCTGTATTGTTACAGCGTGGGATTGAAGTATTATTGGAAGCGTTAGTCCTCATTTTCCGCTCTTCTCTCAAATTAGGCTACGTCCCAACTCCGTGGCAAAAAGTACGCGTTGTTTTCATTCTTAAAGCAGGGCGTGCTGATTACTCTGACCCGAAAGCCTTCAGACCTATCACATTAAGCTCCTTTCTTTTAAAAACGTTAGAGAGAGTAGTTGAATGGTATATCAGAGATGACTTCAACAAAAGATACCCTCTTAACGAAGCGCAACACGCGTACCGAACTGGAAAGTCTACCGAAACAGCCCTACATAGCCTGGTTCATAAGTTAGAAAGAGCGATTGGTCATAGAGAGATGGCACTGGTCACATGTCTTGACATTCAAGGGGCATTTGACAGTGTTCGCTTCGAAGCGATTGAGTCAGCCTTGCGAAAGCGGAACACAAGCACCAGCGTTTCCGTGTGGATTCGGCATCTACTACTAAGTCGAATGGTGTCTGCCTCGAGAGGTAATGCAGTGGCCTGGATCACAGTCACGAGAGGTTGCCCGCAGGGAGGTGTATTATCGCCGCTGCTCTGGAGCATCGTTGTAGATGAACTCTTGAATCTGCTTGCTAGCGAAAGGTACGACACTATAGCATATGCAGATGATCTAGCTATTATAATTATAGGTATTTGTCTGGATGTGATTATTGACTTAATGCAAGACGCAATCAACAGAGTCGTCGCCTGGTGCCAGGGGAAAGGACTGGACATTAACCCTCAAAAAACAGAAGTGATACTCTTCACTCGTAGGAGACTGATGCATAACCAGAAACGACTGACGGTTAAAGGTCATGAATTGAATGTATCCGAAACCGTTAAGTACCTTGGAATCATACTAGATCGAGAGCTGACATGGAAGTCTCACTTGGAATCCTGCATTCGCAAGGCAACAGCAGCGTTCTATATTGTCCGAAGGCTTTTTAGCGCCACATGGGGATTGAAAACAAGAATTGTCCGTTGGTTGTATGAGGCTGTTATAAGACCAATAATTACATATGGCTGCATTGTCTGGTGGACGAGAACTTCCCTGGGGGTTGCACAAAAACAGTTGCAAAAACTACAGAGGTTGGTCTGCATTGGTGCCACTGGAGCCATTCGAACCACGCCCACTTCAGCCTTAGAGGTACTACTCAACATTCCACCACTTCATCTCTTCATTAAAAACCAAGCAGAAGTCACTTTTTGGCGACTCAAACTAAATGGATCGTGGAAAGGAGACTCGTCTATACTACCAAATGAAGTCATAACAGAAATGCCACAAGATCACATTGGCAGAAAGATCAGTCTGGATGACTGTTTTAAGATTAGATTACCCCAACGAGATGAATGGGCCCTTGATAAGCCCGATTTCATAAGGTTAGACAGTGTAGTCTACTTTACCGATGGCTCACTAATTGATGGGAGAGCAGGAGCAGGAGTCTTTTGTGAAGCCCCTAAAACAGAGCTGGCCATTCCATTAGGCACCTATACGTCCGTCTTTCAAGCCGAAGTCTTCGCAATAAGATGTGCGCTCGAACTCAGCTATCAACACGGTACGCATAGAGTATACATTTGCTCTGATAGTCAAGCTGCCATCTTAGCGTTGTCAAGCCCCGTGGTTAACTCTGGGTTGATTGCAGAATGCAGACAAGAGATGAAAATACTCACTAGTCAGCAATTTGAAATCGAATTGGTTTGGGTCCCGGGTCACAGGGGAATCCCAGGCAACGAAGAAGCGGACCGACTAGCCCGGCAAGGCGCAGAGACACCCTTTGTAGGAAACGAACCAGTCCTGCCTGTAGGCCCAGCATATGTTAAAAACCTACTTCGGAAAAGACTGCAGAAAGAGTTCTTACAACACTGGGCATTTTCGACACCTCGGCACTCTAAACTATTCATGAGGAACCCAGCAGAAGACTACGGACTGCATAAAATAGATACAGATCGCAGGACTACAAGAATGGTCGCTGCTCTACTGACTGGCCATGGACCATTCAGAGTTCACATGAACAGACTCAATAGGCTGAGTGACACTAAGTGCAGGTGGTGCAGCCAGCATGACGAGACGGCAGAGCACATACTTTGTGAATGCCCCTCTTTCGCAGGACTGAGATGTAAGCATCTTGAATGCTTCGTATTCCATAGTCCTGACTCTTTTAAGGAAGTGCCTCTATTAGGAGTAGCTCGCTTCGCGAGATCACTTCCTTGGACATGGGAAGAAAGTTCCAATTAATATATGTATAAAACCGTATGTGCGAAAGCACCATAGAATATGTACCCCAGGGTACTTGTTTGCGCTGTTCAATGGGCTAAGGCCTACGTCAGCGAGCTACAAATAAATAATAATAATACTGGGGAATTGTAATGCAGTTGTTTGCCGTTGTATTCTGCATCCTTATGCCGTTGACTATTCATTGAGTTCCTCCGCTTTCAGGACTAGTTTCCGAAGCCCAGGACAAAAGACACAGTAGAGTATGTTTTTCGCTTATCTTGGCTCTAGCTCGGTCCCGTATCTGTTCAGTCACCATTACGCGCTTCCATCTTAACCACGAGGAGGAACAGATTAGGGATTTTCGGGTCTTCGCCTCTAATGAGACCATACGGTATTACTTCGAAACTCAACTACTTCAAAAATGAAAACAAACTGGTTATAGGTTATAGGCGTAACACCGGGCAAAACCCTACACACCGTATGTATGTTTTGGTCATTTGTGATAAATCCAAGCAAAAATCTCCCTGGGTTATTCTATACAAGGGGCGTTTGGTACAAGCGCATCCCATGTTGGAGGTCCTACAAGTTGGATTTTTCCGCAGAAAAGTTCTCCGTTAGGTTTAAGGCCAAGGTCATGAACGGGCATCTGATTCCAAAATCTATGCTGATAACGCAGCCTATCGTATATTAACGTTGATAAATTTACAAACAATACTCCTACCTTGAACGGCAATTGATTCGCTTCAATATGTGTTTCTTCAATTGTAGTGTTACCCCATCCAGACGAAGTGGTGGGGGTATAGGTATGGAGGGGTGTGGGTGATCCCTGCGTAGGATCAGAAGGGAAAACTCCTATCTCCGCCCCTGATGGAAGGTTGGACCAATCGAAGGTGATGCGACGTTTGTATCCATCTTCTACTAGAGGAGACACAGCCAGTTCTACGAATGGACCTGTACAGACGTCTGCTAGAAGAAAGTACGCATGTTTGTTTGTTTTTCCAACGTCTGCTTTAAGCAACAGCTCTCCCGTTTCTTTAGGTCACACTAAAATGGTCAGATTAGTGAAATATACACTATTTAGCATGTAATTAACTCACCATACCTTAATCTGACGCGCTCGAGTAAATTCCGAAATCCCCGGTTTGGCTCCCCTACTATAGATAAGCCTACGATAGCTAACTCACCATTTGGAGCGACAATCCTTTCAATCACAAAAGCCTGTGACCCAGTAAGGAACACGAGACCTATTAATAAGTACTGCTGACCATACATAGTGCTAACAAGGACCAATGTGACAGTGACTAGTCAGCTTGCACACTAGACCAACACTGGCGTGTGCTAAACAATAACACAATAGATAGCAGAACTATAAATCTGCATACAATATTGTACATACCAAAAACCTTGACGATAAGATCCAGGCCTAATAACAATTAGTTTTAGTTTTGAACATAATACGGGGAATTGTGATAGCTGTGTATTGGGTTTACCGGCTATTTCGACATGGGGTTTCACAACGAGGAAAACAAACAAAAGGTTGAGGCTGCAATGGCGTAGACTCGAGACAATGGAAGGTGGGGGGGGGGGGGGAGGGGGGAAGCCTCACCAGAGTATACATCAAATATCCCGGGAAAAATCGTTCGTAGAGCTGTCAAAAATATCACATCTGTTGTGCTGAAAAATGTCCTCAATTGCATAATAATGATTCACACTGGACAGCTAGGACTAATGGTAATACATGTGTGTACCAGTGTACTTATAGCCTGCTGTCATCAATTTTGCGTCATTATTAGCCAATCAGAGCGCTAGTTACATGCCTTTTAGACTACTGATGGGTAGGCTCCCTGAAGTGATAAAAAACTTGTAAGAGGACAATTCCCAGACGAGACGGCTTCAGAATATTGAGGTGTGTGCGATTAGGTTAAGTATATGTATAGTGTATTCTTTATTTAGACTATTTGCTAATAATCTTACTTTATATACCTTAATTTTTATACTGTTTTCTGCACCTTGCTTCCACATGCGAAATGGCTGCACAATGGCAAGGGACCCAAAAAAAAAACTTTATGTATAAACTATGTAACTGAATTTATTTTGGGAATTACACTATTACTATTATTATTATTACGGTATTATAAGTTCATTTATTTGGTTCAGCCTCCTAAATGGTCAAATAGACCGTAAGGTTTCCCTTATGGAAGTGTTGTTGTTGTTTCTAACGCCTGCTTTCAGCATTTCTGCTTTAAGCAGCCCTGTCTGCCTGGCGGGGGGAGTGAGTTTGTATGTTAACTTGAAGCTCCCTAAGGGCAGACTCTTTCACCTCGGGGAGATGGGAGTTGACTGACAGGGTGGACCTCCTGATTATAGTGGGTTCCGAACCACTTAGGGAACATGTCAAAGTCACACGATTAGATCGGAGGTGACAAGGACTCGACACGCAGGTAGACTGACTGGTATAGTCTCAGCGCATTATCATGTCCCACCATGTTCCCCTGCCAACGCTGTGCACATTACCAAGTTTGCCGCAGTTTGAAACATGCTCTGCTCTCATGGATTCAACATGGTAAGGCCGTTGGAATCCCTTATAGAAGTAAATTTCCGGAGCATTTTGATGTGCATTTAGCTGTGCGTTTTTCTAACTACTATTGGCCACTGTTGGTGGGGACGTCCGCAGCGAGGCGTTAAACTCTGGCTAATCGGTGTTAAGTGACGGCCACATATTATATATCAAAATATTCCAACATAGGGATACAATATTTTTGACAGCTCTATAATGGATATTTTTATATGAAATTAAACTTTCTACTAAAAAACGTGAAGTGGGAATGTTTCCGAAGAGGGAATCAAACACGCCCCTGCCCGTTTTTTTTTTAATTTATTTAAATTGAAACATCAATAGCAGAGTTGCAAAAAATGTCAAATCCCTAATAAAGGGCCGTTCATTAATCACGTGATGTTTTTTTACAACATTTTTTTACCCCTCCCCCTTGGTGATACTTGGTGAGGTTTAAGACTACCCCCCAACCAAAATCACGTGTATTTCTTGTACCTACCTACATAGAATCTTAAAATTTTTATAATTTGACTGGCATAAAAACAATATTGAAGGAAGGTGTATTCATGCTATCATGCATTTGACGAAAAAATAAATACACGTGATATCTTACTAGAACCCCCCCCAGCCTTCGAACCTCACGTGATTAATGGACGGCCCCTAAAGCCGGATAAAGACTGCGGTCGCGATTTGCCGTTGTCTTTTCCATTATAGATATAGCAGAAGATTTCTTGTCGAATTTGAAAGATGGGGTGTAATTGACCGATCAAAAGTGCACGGGTTTCCCCTAGACGAGCCAGTTCATAGAAATATTCTCAAGTAGACTCTGTGAGTTTGAACCCATCATTCATCCCTACAATAGAAAAGACTTCGGCGAATGCTAAGAAGATCCTGCAGTGTAACCCGGAGAGACTACCATAGAAACAAACTGTAAAGTAGTAATAGAATTGGACAACAATAATAAAACAAAATAGTGTAGAGCTACAAATATAATTACACAAATCCACATAGGCCTCTGATGAAGACAGTAAGAAAATTGTCTTTATTTTCATATTGCTGAATTTTGAGCCTTTCGACCTACTAACTAAGGGGAAATTTTTTGAAAACATGGCGTGAGAGTTAATTTATTAAATTCTCGTTCCACAGTGGCCATATTGGCAAAATCGCTCTTTGAACACCTCCTGAAATATATAAGCTATGATAATACACAATGCATTTGTTTAACTGATCTATTGTTAATCTATCAAATGAAATAATCTATATGGAAGAAGCAGGCGACGCATTCCAGAACTCTGTTGTGCTGACAAATATAATACATACTACAGCTAGGTCTAAAGGAACTACTAGTGTACAGTGTACCCATAGCGTGCTGTCACCAATTGTGCGTCATTATTAGCCAATCAGAGCGCTAGGTACATGTCTATTAGACTACTGAAGGGTAGGCTCCTTGAAGTGATAAAAGACTTGTAACGGTGACTGAGAGAGTCATTCAGGGGAGAAGATAGAAAAGAGAGACAGAGAGAGAAAGCGGCTGCAAGATGATATTAGGGTAAGTGTATATTGATATTGTATTAAATTATATAAATTAATGATTAAGTCCTTTTATTGAGGAAATGAAATGAAAAACAGATTTTTATTGGGCGAGCTTTAGCCCCGAAGGGCTACTCTACCAGCTAACCTAT